>CM064868.1:18862420-19462420 GCA_032719365.1 Prinsepia uniflora
TGATGAGATTGCGGATTCAGATTCGAAAATGGAAAATGGTTTTTGGATTGGATTTGCTGGATCTGGTTATTGGGTTTAAAGATCCGGATGTGATTATGACGGGGGCGAGCCCGGATTGAGTTTAAAGACTCGGGAGTTTAAAGACTCGGATATTGATATTTCACCCGTAGGCCTATTGAGTTTAAAGACTCGAGAATTTAAAGACTCGGATTATTTTGAGGCCTGGATTGAGTTTAATGACTCGGGAGTTTAAAGACTCGGATAGATCCAGCAGGTTCGATGGATGGAAATGTGGTTTCAAATGTGTTTTGGTTTCCACTGAGACTTGATGATGATAGTTTTTAATAATGGTCTTCCGATGTTTTGGGCTATGCCCGGATGATACGGTTTCGATGGTTTTGGGCTAAGTCCCAGGATTTGAGAAAAGGAAATGAATTCGGTTTTCTTAATGGTTTGAATGATTTGAGTATAAAATGGTTTTATGGAATGGTTTTATATGCATGCATTGGTTTTTAAATGGAGGGTATAAATGTAATTGTTTCATTGAACTATTTTTTTTAACTTATACTTTATTTTTGTCCATTCACAGTCTTTTTGTGTTTTCGATACCCTCCAGGTTGTTGTGGTGCGGGCTGTTGGTCGAGAGAGATGGAGACATCACACGTACGATCCACAGTAGATTTTGTGCACTCTGGGAAGTCCGGATACTGTTGGACGATCGAATCGAGAATCCTTTGTCCGACTTACGTGTCACATGGAGGTTGGACGTCGGTTTAGCCTTCGTGTCACTCGTAAGTTAGACGGGAGCATGACTTAGCCCTTAATCCCGTGGGATTGGGGGCGGGTCGTGTCAATTAGTATCAGAGCCAGGTTTTGTGCGCTTTGCTCGAGGTTTGGTTCCCAGGGTCGTTGGTTTGTCGACTTGGGTGTTGTGATGCTACTGTGGATGTGATGTCTCGGCGCAGAATAGTCCGTCATCAACCTGGACGCGATAGTGACCATACATTCGTTAGTGGTTAGTTAGCGGTAATTATTAGTGCCAGGGAGATAGTCGCTCGATATGTGGTGCGAGGTATGACGTTTGGCGGCTTAGGGCCGGAATAGTTAGTGTGTTTGGCGCTGGATATGCTCGACGGTTGGACCATAGGGTTGGATGGATGCCAGTGTGGCTAACTTGGATGGTAGCCAGTGAGCTACGTTTGAGTAGGCTGATCTGCTTGTGGGGCCTGGTAGTAGCCTGTTGAGCTGGTGGTATACGTGGGCCGAGGTGGCCGGTTGACGATGACCTGTTTGGCCGGATTGGTTCCTGGATGGCGGTTGTATTGATTGGTGACCTTTTGGTCTATTTGGTGGAGATTGGATTTGTGCCTCGGTGGACGGGGTATGGGAAACTACTTTGTGGGTTTGACGGAACTCCTCTAGTATTGGATATTGGTTGATGTTGGTGATATGCGATGGTTTTAGTCGGGCGTGATGACCCGAGTGGTAAGATGGTTGTACACTAGTGACTGTTGCGGGTTCGGATAACTCGTAGGACAAGGGTGATTTGAGAAACTCCGTTGGGCTGACTAGTTTGGGAGGACGAGTTGGGATTGTAAGTACCCTTGTAAGAAACCCCAGAGTAAGTGTTTAATTTGGAAATTGTGAGTTGCGGGTTTGTGGTTAGGAAGTTGTTATGGTGGGGCCGATTTACAGCCGGATTGGAGACGGCGCTGCTAGGTGCAGCCGATGGAGTGGACGCTTAGTAGATAACTCTAGATGAGTCCAGTGAGATGGTGGTGTGGTTGAGCATTTAATTTCTTACAGCTGTGGATTATGAGGGGTGTAAGTTCCTTCGACCCGAGCATAGATTGAGGGTCTCGGCCCGGTTTGTGCAGAGATTTAAGACTAGTATGTTGTGAGCCGAGATAGGAGAGGATGTGCCACGGGCCGGGAGGCTTGACTTGGTACGATGGGCACAGCGTGAATTGAGGTTATAGCCAGTGGAGAGGTGCCGGTGTCGGGCAGGAATAAGGTCCTAGTTAGGACGAACGGTCAGGATACCGTGAGTCTGATCAGAGTAGTGCAGCGGAAGCACGGTGGACCTAGACTTCGTGTTGGATCGGGCTAGGTTTGTATGGTCGGGTTTGACCGTTCGTGAGGTTGGTTTAGTGGACTCCCCCTGATGTGTTGGTATATATCGGCATATGCCGAAGTTGGTATGTGGTGATGCCGAGGTTGGCACTTGGTGATTGATAACTTCGAGGGTGTTAATTGGGGAGTCTGAGATCAGTGATTGAAGATTGAGGATTCCGAGAGTTGGTGACTCGTATTTTAGCAGGTGCTCGGAGTTGAACCTCAGGAAGGTTATGATGCGATCATCAGAAGAAGTGATGATTGATATTCTTTTGGAATAGGCATAAACGGGGATAACCGATAGGCGAGTTGGTCGGTGAGTTGATTGGCTACGGACACGTGGTTGTGATCTGTAGAAGTTGTGGACTTCCTCAGTGTAGTAGAGACGGTGACGTTTTGACAATTAGTCCGGAGATGGTATACTTGAGGATGAAGTATCGTGATTGGAATTTCGGAATTAGGAGATGTTGTGGTTTAGACGTTGAGCTGATGTGTTGATTCCGAGTTGGCGCTTTAGTTGTGTGGTGGATACTCTGGCGTTGATTTGGGAGACTCATTGATGGGACGTCAGGAGTTGTGACCCCCCTTGATCGTAGACACTTGTGGATGTGTGCAGGAGTAGGAAGAATACTCAATGACACCGGGTGTGGTTTGTGTGGCGTGTACTAGGAAGTGGTGTTAAGATGGCTCAAGGTAATTGTGATAACATGATTGAGGACCTTTTGAGTTCCCTTATAGGATGACGGAAGGAAGCTGAGAAGGAGTGATCGATATGAGGTTATTGAAGAGAACCCACGAGTAAGGCGTGTAGTACTGTTGGATTGATGTGAGGGTTTGACAATAAGAGTTATATGGACGAAGTGAAATTCACTTAGGAGTGGGTGGATCGGGACTGAAGAGCTTCTAACTCAGGATTGAAGTATGGTGGATTGGACGGATAAGATGACAAGACAGAGGTTGGATATGTTGGACGTGTAGATGAGGAAATTATCCTGTCTTGTAGCCGTAGACGTGGCTGAAGTTCTTGACCATCTTGGAGTCATACAGGATGCGTGTGGTCCGTCTCGCATACATAAGGATTTTAGTTTGAGATCTAGTGCTAGGTCTGCCCTGTACACATTTTGAATATGTGATTGGATTTTATGGGTCGGGAGACCCAGGAGACCAGGAGATACGGACGGGACTTGAGATGGATTTCCTTGGAAGATGTGAGGCGGATAGGGCCGACAGACTGCAAGGTGAAACGCGTTTGGCTCGTTGTCCGGTGGTATTCAGTAAGGTCACGAGGAGATTTTGTGTACCCTGGAGCTATACTGTGAGGGTGACGGGTACGCGAGGGTACTGATTGGTTGGAGTTTGGGTGTCAAAGAGCGTAATTGATGCCACTGTGGTTGGTTAGTGGACATACCGCAAAAATAACGTCGGACGTACGTGAGGATATACTTTATGAGCTGTGGGCGAGGTATTTTACAATATATTTGTTTCTTTAAAGTCATAGGGTTGTCCTTGAGCTTGTATGGTGGTATGCACCGTGGGTCCTGTTAGTGGTAATTGGTGCATGTCCTTAGAAGGTGTGCGTACTGATTATTCAGTGCTTGGAACCATTCTGATACCTGGGATGTGCATCGTGATGTTCTAGTAGAGGTGTTGGTGATCAGTTTTATGCCGAGGAATGTTGTGGATAGATGAATGATCGGCATAGTTTTGATATAATGGATTT
Source organism: Prinsepia uniflora (assembly GCA_032719365.1). Lineage (NCBI taxonomy): Eukaryota > Viridiplantae > Streptophyta > Magnoliopsida > Rosales > Rosaceae > Prinsepia > Prinsepia uniflora. Next base: position 18,866,256 of record CM064868.1, read on the forward strand.
TTACAGAACCTGTGGCCTGGATCTAGAAATTCAGAATGATCTGTGGATGATGACTGATTTGAGCGGGATGCTCAGAGCCATGAGTGGCTAGTGGGACCCTGATATTGTAAGCACGGTTAACCAGATTGGTGATAGGGTCCGGTTGCAGATAGGTAGTATGGAACATGGTTGGTGTGCTCACAGATTGACTATATTGGTGGTTAGTGGAACCACAGATGAGATGATTGGTTGAATTAAGGGTCTAGATGAGTACGTTGTGACTTCGGTGAGGTCAGCGCAGATCGCTGACAGAAGTAGTATGGATCGCGGTACGACTTTGCTCCATACGAGTACCGAGACCGGAATAGGTCGTCCTGAATTGATTTTCAAGGTGAGATTTGTGTTGTTGACGACAGACTCGCCTGGTGTGCTGAGACTTTGGTACAAGATACGCTCGACTCGGGAAAGAGTCGGAAGTGTTGGGTTTGGTAACAGTGGTGATTTGGCGTATCTCGAGTTAGTTGAGCTGTGAGCGTCTGTTGGTGAGACATTAGTGGTACCTTGGGTATAGATTGCAAATATGTTGCCTCGGTAAAGAAAGGAGGATTCTCTAGACGGACTGAACCTTGACGGATGGTTCACTTGGCCGAGTTAGGATGACCGTTTAGGAACTGTCCGACTATTTTGGATTGGCCGATGATGGACACTGGGTAAGAGACCCAGGTGTGAGACCAGTTAGATTTCCCCAGTTGATTATAGAAGTAAGAGGTTCGAAATTTCGAGGGAGAAATTCTTTAAGGGGGGTAGATTGTAACAGCCCGTTCCAGAAATCAGGATTAGATTAGTTGTTAATGAAGGATTAGTGAAGCTAATCGGTGATTAGTTGGATGTGTTCGGACGGACGGTGCGAAATGACGGTTTTATCCCTGGAATTGGGCAAATAGTTGACTTTTAGTTCAGGCGGTCAAATGGACTTTGACCGAGGACTGTGATGTAGTTCGGGACGTCATGAGTTCATAGGCAGGTGTGGCACGTCCGATTCCGACATCCGAGGAGGAAGTTATGACGTTCGGAAGTTCAAGGGTAATTCGGTAATTTTGTTGAAAAGGGGGCGATTTTTTGACATTCCATACGACACAGAATTTTCACATATCTCGAGGACCGTTAGGAAGGTCTCGATTCCCTGAATACAACGATAGGCGGCACGTTGCCATCGGAGTTCGGGCGGTTTAGTTACAGGTCTAAACATAAAAAGGACAAAACGGTAAATTGTGCAAAGGGTATTTTGGTCATGTGCAACTTGCATTGGGATTTGTGCCCAATCAGACAAGGACAATTGTCCTATGTCTGGAAGGTCGTGGAACCTTGGAAACCGCCTCAAACTAGTTTTAAAAGGGATGAAGTTAATTGAAGAGGGGTTATGCACGGGTTTGTAAGAAAAACAGAGGAATGGTTCGTATGGACGGTGAACCTAGTTCCTCTAACCCAAACCCCAACCCGTGAAGAAGAATTAGGATCAGAAAAGGATGAGGACAGTGACATGTTGGTGGTAGGACTGGGATAGCCACGATAGGCGGTGGTTGGACCGCGGGAAACAGATCAGGGGAAGGAATTAAACAAAAATCCAAATGTTGTCAAACGTGGGTCTTTGGCGGTGGCTTGTTCATCAAAGTTGTTAAGAAAATCGAGAAGAAGGTGGTGGTAACCACGGGGGAGCTCACGACGGACAGTAAGTCTATTTCCCGCGAAATTATAGTTTTCAAACGATAATGGTAGTTTAAGATTTCGTGGTTAATATTGATACTGGTTCATTAGGAAAGGTGCTAATTATGATGATGAACTGATGGACGCAGAATCAGGGCCAACGGTGGCCGGCATGTCGAGAACACAGAGGAGACGTTTTGAAGCTTTGATCGAGTTCGAAGATGGTAAGTTGTAGTCTTGATTTTTATATAAGAATATTATAGATCAATTAGGAATGAAGGAAAGAAGCTAGAGGCTCCAATAGAATAAAAAATGGACCAAAAATATAAGAATTACAGCAGCAAACTGCTCACACCGGTCCAATTGGACCGGGTCTGCAAGAGTCGAACCGAACCCGGTTCAACTAAGGTTGAAGACAAGCACAGTGCCTGGCGCGTGAGGCCCACGCATAGTCCCTTTGGGATGGGTGTGTGGGCGCATGGCACAGAGTTTGAGGGAGGTTCCAACATGACTTTTAAAGTATTCGATGTAACGAACATTTTAGAGCTGGTTTCGAGTCAATCGGACATCGTCTCGATATGTTTCGGGATGTCCGAAGATGTTAGGCCTCGTTTAAAAATAGTTAAAATTCGGGAAAATTACGGGGCCTTAGTATAATCTTTGTGAAGTAGTTAGTGACCTTATTATGGGATTTGGACAGGTTCGGAAAAGCCGAGGATAGTGGATTGGCCAAAAATGGCATAAGTGCGCGCATATCGAGGCGACGACGCTATGGTCTGTGAGTGGACTTTGCTTTCTAACTTATGATGCATGCATATATGTTTTTATATATTTTTTATACTTGATTCTATGATTTGATTTATGATCTTGATGGTTTACGGTTTTGCACGTTTTTCGAGATATTTACGATGTAACGATCCGGACATTCGAAAAAGGAAAATTTGGAAAATTTGGAAAATTTTTGAAGAAAATGACGATTTTGCCCATAGAATCGGGCAAACAGTTGACTTTTGATTTGAGCGGTCAAACCGACCTTGACCAGTGACTGTGACGTAGTTCGCGACGTCACGAGTTCATAGACTGGTGGCACGTCTGATTCCGACATTCAAGGAGAAAGCTATGATGTTCGGAAGTTCAAGGATAATTCGGTAATTTGGTTAAGAAGGGGCAATTTATTGACTTTTCAAACGACATGGACTTTTCTCGTAATTCGAAGACCGTTAGGAAGGCCTTGATGCCCTGAGTACAATGACAAGCGGCACACTGAAACCGGGCTTCGGACAAGTAAGTTATGATTCTAGAACGAGGAAAGGCATTTTGGTAATTATGTGAAGGAAGGGTAAAATGGTAATTTTGAGGGTGCAGTTGGAAAACAGCCGTGAGTGGATTGTTAGGAGAATTGTTTACAAATTAAGGGAAAATTGTCGCTAAGAAATGATCGATTAGTGGTTGGTTGGGCTGAGTGCTGGTGAATTTTTTATGCAATTGGGTATTTTGAGCAGAGCACGGGTATGCAATAGAGTGTTAGTGGGTTTGGGAACAGGTGCATAGTGTTGTGTTGGTGTTTTTGAAATAGAAAAATAGAGACCAGACCACCATTGAGCCTGATCGACCTTCCCAAGACCAAATTGAGAGAAACTGAGAGCTGAACAGATTGAAGAGAGGAAGAACAGAGTTCTGAGATTGAGAGAGAGGAGGGAAAGTGATGAAAATGGTGAAAGGAGAGTTCAAAAATATGAAACCGTTCTTGGTTTAATGTAAGTTCGAATTTTCAGTTTTAGACCAGTCCAAGTCGAATTAAGGTCAGATTATGCCTTCTGGGACCTTTATTAGTCGATCCAAATAAAGAAATGCAAGGTTCGAAGCCCGTTGAGCTAAGAACAGACATGACGAAGCTTGGAAATTCGAAGGATTGAGTCGCATAATTGGAGGCGTTGGACGATGCAATTGAGATTTAAAACAAGTTTATGATGATCTTACGAAGCTGTTAGCTGGATCAATTGAAGAAAAATGATGAGGATCGATGAGCTTTGATGAAGGAACAGTGTTCGAATGGTCTTCGAAAACTCGAGCTCGCATTGACGAATTGAGGTAAGGTTCTATGTAATTTAGTTTACAGATCCCTAATTAAACTTATTTCGATACAACTGGACGTTTGAATTGTCAAAAACGATGTCGAATTGAGGGAAAATTTAATGGGTCATGTCGCGAGTTGAACGACCCGTTTGCAGGCTAGTCGGGTGAGGAAGACGACTGTGCAGGTTACTGTAGCAGGCGCGTGAGCCTCACGCGCAGCCGCTTGCGGTGGTGCATGGGGGCGCGTAAGCAGGAATTTTGAGGTGAGGTCAACATGACTTTTGTTCTGTGCAATGTAACAAATATTTTAACATTGGTTTCGAGTTAATCGGACACCGTTTATATTGTTTCGAGGGTCAGAAGGTTTATGTTACATTTTTAATTAACATTTAATTCCCGGAAAATTATGGGAAATTATTATGATGTTATTTGAGTCCTTAGTGACCCTGAAGAATGATTTCGGATAGGATTCGAGATTCCTGGAAAATGTAGGAAATTACGGGAGCGCGTGCAGCTCGAAAAACGAGCGATATGGATGGTGTGTGAGTGGACTTTGTTTTCTAAACTTCAATGCATACATAATTGTTTTCTATGCTTTATAATTATGATTCATATGCTTATGGTAATTGCGATTTCCATATTTATACGTATTTCGATATGCAATACGCAATTGCACGTATTTCGAGGCTATGGTTTCTCTTATGTTTTCATGATGGTTTAATGAATGATTTTATATGATTTGTACGTATCATGTTTTGATGATATTTTCACTATGATTGTGAGTATGATTTACGGTTTTGGCACGTATTTCGAGAGTGTTAAGGATTTGCATGTTTTACGAGATTTCGAGTATGTTGTGGTTTGTGATTTTGGTGATTTGAATTTGGTATTTAAAATACGATTTGATTTCAACGATTTAAAACGGATTTTGGGAAAAGCGATTTCGGGCTTGATGCCCAGTTCATAAAAGTGGCTTGATGAACGAGTTTCGGGTTTCGGAAACTTGAAAGTGGATTTCCGAATTCGAGTTCGAAATGACGGTTCTGGATGCCGGCTTACGGAATCATTATTGCGAATTCAGATTCGGGAATGGATGAAGAATATGATTTGGTATTTGAATATGAAATTCGGACATGAGTTCTATTTCGATTAAGTGTGATCTCGGGTTTGACTTTGGAAATTGGTTTACGATGGATTCTAGATTTGTTGTGATTTACAAATGGTTTTGGGTTTAAAGACCCGGTACTATTTCTGGATGATGTTTTGGGTTTAAATACCCGGTACTATTGCTGGATCATGTTTTGGGTTTAAAGACCCGGTTGATTGATGACGGGGGAGGGCCCTTGATTGACATGTTTTGAGTTTAAGGACTCGGTTATTGTGATATCCCCCAAGGCCTATTGATTATGCTTTGAGTTTAAAGACTCGTTGATATCCCGGGAAGGCCTGATTATGCACATGGTTTTGAGTTTAAATACTCGGGCGCACTTGAGATCCAGCAGATTGACGGACTTGTGAATTACTGTTGATTTCTAATGTTTTCTGATGTGTTGGGCAATAGCCCGATTTATATGACTTGATAGATTTTGGGTTATGTTATGTACTTGGCTTTTAATTCATGATTTTGGGCTGAGGCCCCGTGTTTATGGTTTCAGGCTAAGGCCGAGATTTGAGCAAAGAAGGATGATTTTGATTTTCATACACAATTTTATTATATTGGAAATGAAATGAATTATGAAATGATTTCCGAATGCATGCATTGGTTTTACGTGGAGGGTAGAATGTCTTTTTTGTAACATGTTTTAGAACTGATTTATTTTCGTCCACTCACACCTTTTGTGTTTTTATTGACCCTCTAGGTCGTGGCGCGTTGATCGAGGCTGATCGAGAGGCGAAGGCATGAGTGAGTACGTGTGTGGCTATCCCTTGTTTGGCAAGTGTTGAGGGTAATTTGGGAACCTCAGTCGACTTGTCAGACGGGAGCAGGACCGGGCACGATTGTCAATGTCCCTCAGGGGACGGACCTGTCATACGGAATTGCGTGTTTTACGGGATTTCGATCGATGTTGTGATTTGACCATGGTTTTATTGATTTGACTTCGGGATTTGAAATATGATTTGATTTCAAAGATTTAAAATGGATTTCGGAAAGCGATTTCGGGCTTGAAGCCCAGTTCAGAAAAATGGCTCTAAAGAACGTGATTTCGGATTTCGAAATGACGATTTTGGATTTGATTTTGGAAACTTGAAAGTGGATTTCCGGGTTTGGGTTCGGAATGGTTATTCCGGATGCCGGCTTACGAAATGATGGTTTCGGATTCGAATTCGAAAATGGATGATGGATATGAGTTCTGGGTTTGGATTCGGGATCCTGATGAGATTGCGGATTTGGATACGGAAATGGAAAATGGTTTTTGGATTGGATTTGCTGGATCTGGTTATTGGGTTTAAAGACCCAGATGTGATTATGAAGGGGGCGGGCCCGGATTAGGTTTAAAGACCCAGATTGAGTTTAAAGTCTCGGGAGTTTAAAGACTCGGATATTGATATTTCCCCCGTAGGCCTATTGAGTTTAAAGACTCGAGAGTTTAAAGACTAGGATTATATTGAGGCTTGGATTGAGTTTAAAGACTCGGGAGTTTAAAGATTCGGATAGATCCAGCATGTTCGATGGATGGAAATGTGGTTTCAAATGTGTTTTGGTTTCCACTGAGACTTGATGATGATGGTTTTTAATAATGGTCTTCCGATGTTTTGGGCTATGTTCGGATGATACGGTTTCGATGGTTTTGGGCTAAGCCGGGATTTGAGAAAAGGAAATGAATTCGGTTTTCTTAATGGTTTGAATGATTTGAGTATAAAATGGTTTTATGGAATGGTTCGATATGCATGCATTGGTTTTTAAATGGAGGGTATAAATGTAATTGTTTCATTGAACTGTTTTTTTAGCTTATACTTTATTTTTGTCCACTCACAGTCTTTTTGTGTTTTCGATACCCTCCAGGTTGTTGTGGTGCGGGCTGTTTGTCGAGAGAGACGGAGACATCACACGTATGATCCACAGTAGATTTTGTGCACTCTGGAAAGTCCGGATACTGTTGGACGGTCGAATCGAGAATACCTTGTCCGACTTACGTGTCACATGGAGGTTGGACGTCGGTTTAGCCTTCGTGTCACTCGTAAGTTAGACGGGAGCATGACTTAGCCCTTAATCCCAGGGGATTGAGTGCGGGTCGTGTCATTTGGCGAGGTTGTTGATCATCCTGGATGGACCCAACATGCTCTGGAGGTTGAGACAAGCCTAGGGGAGGCCACGGCCATGCACGGCGGCGACGGTAAGCCGACTTTCCCAAAAATGGTTAGTTTTGAACCATAAATGGCACTTTTCATTTTAAGTATGAATAACTGTTTTGGTTGCTTGGAAATGCTTCTGAGGTTGCAAGGAGGCGATTTGGATTGGAAAGGAAGGCTGAGGTGACCTGAGACGGCGACGGTGGACGGTGCAAGCTTGGACGTGGGAGTTCTTGATCGGGGAGGTGATTTCTTAACTGTTTTTCATGTTTTTAAGGACTAGATCGATAGGGTTTAGTGTTATGAACCTAGAGGAATGAAAATGGGATGAAAAGGATTGAAAATGGGTGAGAAATCGAGCTGGACCGTGACCGCCGGTTCGGTTGGACCGGATGTCAGGTCCCGACCCTCCTCAGTCAGGACCCGACTCATCTAGCACCATATTGTCCGTTTTGGGCCTCGCCCTCACGGTTTTGTTTTCAGGAGCTCATGGTGCAACTTCTCAAGGGGTCACCCATCATGCAATTGCACCAGCCTCAACTCGCTTAACTTTGGGGTTCCAATCCCCCCCAAAGCCACTTGAGCTCCCAAAAGGCCTAGTTTAGATAAGAGATGTGCCCTTGCCCACTCTATCTAATACTATATTGTCCCCTCTGGGCAACCAAAGCCACACCCGCAGGGTTTTGTTCCCAAGACCTCACGCTTGGCAGGGCACACCTTAACCAACGCGACCAAGGGAGACCTAGTGCTAGATAGGTGTGTGCCTACACCTTTAAGGCATACCACCATCCTCTCCTAGATCATTCCCCCTCGCATGAATGTGGGATTATTCAGTGTTCCCTCGAGGACACGGGTCTTACACCGGACCGTTCTGAACCGGCCGGTCTGCAAATGACAGGGATGACACTGTTTGGTATGGCTTTCACGTGCAGCCCTTTTGGGCGGCGTGTGAGGGCACGTGACTTGTCTATTGCGGATGACTTCAACATGTGAAATACTCTATTCGATGTAACGAACATTTTGGGACTGGTTTCGTGTCGATCGGACACCGTCTCGATAATGTTCGGGACATCCGAAGGTTTAGGATCGAGTTTAAAAATAGTTAAAAATTCGAGAAATTTACGGGGCTTCAATGAGAGGTTAATAAGGTAGTTAGTGACCCTCTAGATAGATTTGGACAGGTTTGGGAGTCCCGGTGATGGCGATTAGCCCGGTGAGGCTTACGGCCCGCAAATCGAGGCGGCAGCTTAGGACGGTCTGTGAGTGGACCTTGATTTCTAAACTATGATGCATGAATAAATGTTTTATATGTTTTATGAATATGATTCTATGATGTTGATTTGAATAATTTTGAATTACATGGTTTCACGCATTTCGAGGCGATTTACCTGCAAGCTCATAAATCGAGGTTTACAGTTTTGCACGGATTTTCTGTGCTTATAATTTTGGAAATGATTTCATGAAATGGTTTTGGATTTGAAAAAGTAAACTCGGGTTCGAGACCCATTTGTTTTGGAAACCCTCAGACTCGATGTCCTTTTAGTTACGTTCTCAGGCTAGAGGCCCAATTGGTTCTTGAATCGATTTCGGATTTGGAAATATGAAATCGGGCATGAGACCCATTTGATTTACGAACTCTCGGGCCTGAAGTCCATTTGATTTAACGAGTCATCGGGTCGAAGGCCCAGTTGATTTATGTATCGGGCTCGAGGCCCAGTTGGTTTACAAATCACGCTCGGAGCCTAGTTAACTTACGTATCGGGCACAAGGCCTGTTTGGTTTATGATATCGGGCACAAGGCCCATTTGGTTTACCAAATCGGGCACGAGACCCAGTTGGTTTACAATTTGGTCCGGAGGCCCAGTTTGTATGTGAATTCGGGCTTAGGGCCCAATTATGTTTTAAGATTGTGATTTCGGGTCAGGGACCCATAAATGGATTTATGGTTCATGACGGTTTATGGGGACCGGCATGAACCCTTGAAAGGTTTTTATGGTTCATGACGGTTTATGGGGACCGGCATGAACCCTTGAAAGGTTTTAAGAATGATTTCAAAAGCTTTTTTGTATACCATCCTTTATATAAGAATTGTCTCCTCCGGGGAGGGTCGTTGGCCTAGGTGGACCCAGGAGTAGTTACGGAGCACTGACTGAGTGGAGTCGCCCCTATTGGGTTCCTTGCTCTCAGAAAGGCTATGGATTATAAATCCCAGGGAAGGTCATTGATCTACGGTCATTGACCTGAGTGGACCCTGGGGAGACTTGGGCTTTGAGACCCCAAGTAGAACGCGCGTAGCTCTAGATACCGTGACAGGATTGGTTATATGATAATTATGATAAACATGATTTCTTAGATTTGCGAAATTGTGTTTTATGAATGATAAATGGATTTGGGCTGAGTTTCCACATATGTTTACTATGTTATGAATTTCTGTAAATGATTTTGGGCAGGGGCCCGTATGGTTTTGGTTATTGAAACATATGTGGTTCGATAAATGATTTTACTATGCATGCATGCTTTTTAGTGAAGCGCATAAAGGTCTTTTATGAAATGTGTTTTATCAAACTATTACTTGGCCTCCAGCCCGATCACACAATTCAAATGGGTCTCATGCCCGAGTTCATCTTTCTAAAACCAAAATCGTATCATCAAACCATCACCGAAACCACAAGCACGTAAAACTACAGTATCAAATCGTAACATCGAAATACGTGCAAGTACGGGATTACCTCGAAATACGTGCAACCATGTAATCCCCAATGCCTCAATCATCACTATAGAAATAACATATATCAAATATATAAAACAGTTATGCATGCATCACAATTTAGAAAATATTGCCCACTCACAAACCGTCTTACGTTGCCGCCTCGATACACTTGCCATATGCCCTTCTGAGCCACATCACTATCATCAGGACTTCCAAACCTGTCCAAACCATACTAGAGGGTTACTAACCTCTTCATTAACCTCCTATTAAAGCCCCATAATTTTCCCGAATTTTTAACTATTTTTAAACTCGATCCTAAACTTTCGGACACCCCGAATTATATCAAAACGATGTTCGATCGACACCAAACCATTCCCAAAATGTTCGTTACATCGAATAGATTAAAAGCCATGTTGACAACATCCCCAAAATACCCCTCACGCACCCCCACGCGTCGCCCGAAGGAACTGCGCGTGGGCCTCAGACGCCGTTGAACAGTGTCACCTTCAACCTCTGGTGAACCGGATTCTAAGCCGGTTCACTAGTTTCAACCGGACCAGACCGGTGTTCCCGGTTCACACAATTTCCTCCCTCATTTCAACCCCATTTTCATCCTTTTAAATTCCTAACTCTTTGTCTCGTCATTTGCAATCGATTCAACTACTAAAAACACGAAAACTAACTCGAAATCTACTTGTTGGATCGTTGAACGGAGAACCCAAAATGGTCATCGTCTATTTCTCGTGACTCCAGCCACCATTGACTACGGTTCCAAGCTTAACCGGCTCGCCATAGTCTCCATAACCTTGTCGAATTAACCAAAACGATTAAAAACCACCAAAACAAAACCCACAATGTTCCAACCAAAACAGGGCTCTCGAGAACTTCTTACCTTCGCCGTCGTGAGCTCAGTCGTGGCCACCACCACGGTCGTCTCGACCTCAGGAACCTCATCCAGCCCTCCAACACGATCAACAACCAACCAAACTAGATTTTCCAATTTTGAACGTAAAACAAGTTGCTCTCCTCTGCCGTGGCCACCGTCGTGGTTTAGGCCGTTCCTCAGCCTCACCGTCTCAACCTTACAGTCCTACACTCACGGCTTCCTCAGTTGGCCAGTGGCATATAGTGGTGATGGTGTGAGGTTGGGGCTTGTATCCAATGGTGGTGCACGGGTTCGAAGGAGAATAAGAGATGATGAAGGTAAACTGATGATGATAATGAAGGGTGCGGATGAGAGGCTGAGAGAGATATGAACGGTGGGGAATGTGTGAGATGTGAGATGAGTGTTTGTTTAAAATATTTAATAATGGGCCAATAGGAAACAAGATCCACACTTTAGGGTTGATGAACAATGGTCCCATATTAATTAATTAGCCAATCATATTTTTTTATTATTTTAATCGAATCTTGAGATGTTAAAGTCCCGATTTCGGTCCCGTGATCACAACTTCTGCGTTCGATGTCCAATTTCGACGTGCCGCCTGTCTACAGACTCGTGACGTCCCGATATACGTCATGGTCATCGGTCCTCGGACGTTTGACCCCCCGATTCAAAAGTCAACATTTTGCCCAAGATCAGGGGCAAAACGGTCATTTTACACCGTCCGTCTGATTTCACTCAACTAATTCCCGATTCGTCATCTTAAATCCATAATTAATTAATACTTAATCCTGATATTCGGGATGGGTCGTTACAACCTTCCCCCCTTAACAAATTTCGTCCTCGAAATTCTAATTATCTCGATTCCACATCCACCCTGTGGAAAGAAAATTCGACCTCACATCATGTGTACACGTGTACCACCACTAACCAGAATAATACTTGTCCGGACCCAGACGTTCCACCAATACTCACGTCGCATCGACTACACCCGACCACGTCAAGTGACATTGATCACACGTTCCAAGTCGATACCACCCGACAATTATACCATTACGCTGACACACCCAGCCAAAATGTCATCGCTTGCTAGTCACGAATCAATTCGACATCTCTCCCACACCCAACCAAAATGTCATCACTTACAAGGATCGGATGCCCTTTGAAGGTCAGTTTATTTTTCTTGTAATTTTTAATCTTCTTTTATTAATTTCGTCTTTTACAATAATCAAATTGTTTGAGAACTTTCTTCACAATTAGTTAATACACGACTAGGCCGTAGTATCATTAGCTAATTCTTATGATTTTTTTAGCATCACATAGAATCGTAAGCATAGATAATGACGTTTTTCCTTTATAATTCTTAGTAATCATAGCCCAAGATTTGGAGTTTAGTTATGCAGTTGTTGGAGTGAATGATACTAAATGGATGGCCTTCCAAGAACACATTTGTCCTGCTTCTGAGGTCCTCTGTTCTGTTTCCACGTCGACCTACCAATAAAATTTCCTCTGTTTTTATTCCTCATCACTTTAAGCAATGAGGATGAAAATTTTTCGACCATAGTTTCTTCGATTCATTTCCATTTCTCTTTCCATATATTTACAATGAGCAAGTCTACAATCCTCTTTCTCATCCTCTTTCTCCCAATCTTAGCATCTTCTTCAAAATGCACATGTGAAAAGCAGGTAAAAAATGGAACCGAATCGAAGCAATCGATGAGATACAAGCTAGTTGCAATAGTTTCAGTTCTAGTTTCTGGGGCACTAGGGGTTTGTCTTCCATTTCTAGTGAAGAACATTTTGCCGATTCTTGGCCCGGATAAGAAACTCTATCTGCTGATTAAGGCCTTTGCAGCTGGAGTGATCTTAGCCACAGGGTTTGTTCATGTGCTTCCTGATGCTCATGACAGCTTGACAAGCCCCTGCCTTGCTAAAAACCCATGGGAAAGATTTCCCTTTACAGGCTTTGTTGCTATGGTGTCCGCCATTGGGACATTGATGATGGAATCCATGGCCACTGGGTACCATAAGAGGTCTGAGCTTCGAAAACCTCAGCCGGTTGATGGTGATGATGAAGAGACTCGTCATGAACCACATAATGCTGCCAATGTTCATGGTTCTGCATTGGTCTTAGAAACAACAAATTCATCTGATCTCATCCGCCATCGAGTCATATCTCAGGTAACCGAACGAGTAATCTGTCAATTTACCGCCCTTGAAGTTATATCTCCTCGTCCATTTTTAGCTGAACTTATATTTCAGCCAATTTCTCCCGGAATACTAGTTTATGTGGGTAATATTGGCTGGCTGAAATAAAATTCATAACGAAATTAGCAAGAGGGTGTTAATTAAAGATAGGAAAAAAAACCGCAGTTATCATTAATTAACAGCGGTTTTTCATTACCATTTATATTAAATGGTATTAGTTATGATATAATCATTTATTAAATGATATGATTATAACCATTTAAATCTTTTTTTAAATGGTATGATTATGGTTTTAATCATTTAACTAATGAATAAACCATTTATGACATAACCTTTTAATCATTAAAACTATTTAATACATGACCTTATAAATTTTTTTGGTCATATTTATTTCACCATTTATTAAGATTTATTAAATTAAAGTCATTTATAAAAAAATTGAAAAAGTAAAAAAAAAATTATTTGACAAACATAAACAAACAAACAAACAAACAAAAAACTCATCACAGACTCGCGTGGGTGGCCCACGATGCGACGGGTCAACCTAACTTTTCCGACCATTTTCAATCAACTCAGATGGCCATCTTGGTAAGAATTTGTTCGTCTCTTTAAATCTAAAAAACTTGTATTCTTAGATTTCTAATATTTTAATCTATTTTTGTGAATATTTTCCGACCAATGTTTGACCATGCTTGGCCATCAATCCAAGTATGAAAGTTGTTGTACTTCTTAAGCTCTACTCACTGATATAAAATTTGTTAATATCCTAAATGGTTGATTACCCTTTGCAAATTTACTCTTTAGTCTTTTTATTTATTTTTATTTTTTATCATTTTCTAAAAATTAATTTCATTTATATTAGTATTTAGAAAAAATAGAAATAGTAAAAGTTAAAAATTAGATTATTTTTTGCTGCACTGTGGTTAATCATATATTAATGGTTATGGTAATGGTTAATAACCATTTACTTAAATAATTAAGTAAATTATAAATAACTGCAGTTATAATTCTAAATGGTAATGCCCAAAACAAACCGTGTCAATAAGGGTTTAACTATTTGGCTATCCTCAGTGTTAATTCAGGGGATATTAGCAAAAAGCAATCCGACTGAAATCAATTGTTAAGAAAGGAAAGGGTATTTAAATTTCAAATATTATTCTTGTAATTAATGGATTATATTTGCAATACAAAATGTAGGTTCTGGAATTGGGAATTGTAGTTCATTCAATGATCATTGGGATATCCCTTGGTACCTGTCAAAGTCCCCACACGATCAAGCCTTTGGTGGCAGCATTGAGTTTCCATCAATTTTTTGAGGGAATGGGACTTGGTGGATGCATCTATCAGGTAATGTTCAGTTCCCGATCAACAAGACTTTTTTTTTTTTTTCCACTTTATAGTAACTAATCTGTAATTAAGCTGCCGCGATCGATTACGATTTGTACAGGCAAAGTTTAAATCTAGAACCATGGCAACAATGGTGCTATTTTTTTCCCTTACCACACCAGCTGGAATAGGAGTTGGAATGGGAATATCAAAGAGCTACAACGAGAGCAGCCCAAGTGCCCTAATTGTTCAAGGCCTTCTCTTATCAGCTTCTGCTGGGATTCTCATTTATATGGCACTTGTTGATCTTCTTGCTGCTGATTTCATCAACAATGCCAAAATGCTAAGCAATCCCAAGCTCCAACTTGGAGCTAATCTTACTCTTATTCTTGGGGCGGGTTTTATGTCACTCATGGCCAAGTGGGAAGAATCCTAATCAAGTATTCCCTAGCAACGTGATTTTTATACTCCTTTTCTAATTTTTCCTCGTAGAAAGGAAAGGGCTCTCTAGGGAACCAAACAAGGACTCTTTTCCTCTCTTGACATACCTTTTTTTTCTTTTTTTAATCGGTTGAATTAATCAAATCAAATCAAACTAAAAGAGAGAAACAAATTATAGAATGTAAAAGGAGAAAATAAGTAAAAATCACTTACGTAGGGCATAATTTGCTTGAATAATTCACAGCAACGTAACAAATAACTTCGCTTGGGTCCAACCAAAGTGGGGAATCTTATTATTATTATTTTTCTGTGAGTTTAATTTTTTGTCAAATTTTTTCTATTTCTGTAAATTGATATTCTTAGTAGAGTTTTGCAAACTGGTCCAAAAAAATTGAGTTTCCAGTTGTGAATGATTAATACATATATTCCTTAAGGAATTGTACATATTTCGTAATATGTAGGACCACCAACCAGCCAGTATTAATGAAATTATTTTCTGCACCGATGAAATCATTGGTCTCCCAAAATATAGATATTTTTGTTGAAATGAAATTACTAGTTTCATATATATATATATATATATATATGGATTCTGGAAGCATATACATTGAATGGCAACAGGATAGCGTCAAATTTTTCCAATTTTACAAGTCTTTTTGCCTCAAAAAGGGATGGGCAAGGACTTGATAGAATTTTCTTTCTTCTTTTCCAAAGGATCGATGAGCCCATATGGCCATATCAGTTTACAAACTTACTCTATAATATTTATGTTCTTCGAGCATAAAAATAGAAGTCACGCCACTATAGTATTACTTGTCCAGTTATATTTTAATGTAAAGTAAGGCGTTTCGAATTTGATTTTCAGAAGAATCGGGATACATTAATGCCAAATGTGTATTATCTCCCTTGTAATATTCTTTTCAACTTTGGGAACTCAATGGAAGCTCGGTTGGGGGCATATATAGGACCTTACGAACAACTTTGGTTTCCAAGTATATATGTTGACTCGATCAGGAACTTTTTTAATTTGCTCAAAAAGTAGTAAATGAAGAGGAGTTGATAATTAATTAACCATATGAATGAACCCTAAGCTCTTGAATCTTGAACTCTTTTTCCAAAAATAATAAGAAGAAGAAGAAGAAGAAGAAGAAGAAAGAAACAGAATATGGCATAACGAAAGGAGTTGAAAGAATTTGGCTATTTGACAAAAAATGATCAAATTGTGTGCACATGTCTGTATTCATTGTAGGCTCTCTTTTGGCTTCAAGCTTGATCTAATTACGGGGCTTCTCATCTTAGCTTTCTCAGCTTCATAACAATATAGTCTACTCAAACTTGTTGAAGCTAGAATCCTCGATGATCTCTTCATATTATTTTTGCCAATATATAATATACTTGCAATTGTACGTTATAGACACAGTTTCGATAATATATATATTAAGACAGTGTCAATGCGCAAATCAATAATTCAGTCCGTAATATATCGGAATTACATGGCTAAGTTTTGGCCACAATACATGCAGATTAATGAGAACTCTTGGTTGCAGAAACACAAAAAGAAGCCTACCTATCTAATGAGTAATGTATCATCACTCTTGTCAAATGTCAACCTCCACTAGTCCACTTCATCACTTCCATACAAACTGAATTCAATTCCATGTCGTCATTTTTACTCTAGCCTTTGCGTTTTTTTTTTTTTTTGGGATAGAATACTCTAGCCTTTGCTTTTGCTAAATTCTCCAACTCACTTATATAAATAAACAGCCTATGGTTCATAGGCTTTAATAAGCCACACAGCTGACCACTCCACACCGCTCCTTTATCTCTCTTACATCTTCCTTCTTCTCGTCCCCTCGATCTACAGATTTCTGGCAGAAGCCACCATTGATGTCGAAAATTGGATCGATACAAAGCCAAATCTCTCAAATGCAAGCTAGTTGCAACGAGTTCAATCTGTATGGCTCATGACGAGCATAAGCATTGAACTTATTGCAACTAGCTTCAATTTTTGAGTTTTTTTTTTATTATAGTACAATGATATTCTACTTTAATTTTAATGCAAGGGATGAAGAATTTATTATATTTTTTGGGATTTGAACCTAAGAGAGGAGGGAGACTTTTGGTGTCATCGAAGTTCAAATATGAAACTATTAGTTTGCTAACTACGATTTTTACCAAGTGAATTATATCTCTTTATTAAATTTTAAGTTTTATTCCATTGTAAAATAAAAAACTAAAAATATCATTAAATTGCAATAATGATAATTACTAGTATGTAAGAATGAGGTTAGGTCCATAGAATGTAAATCTTGACCTCGCAAGTAAGTATATGCATCATTTAAAGTTGCCAGGTAACAATGGGTGGAGGCTCGACAACATTGACTATCAGTCTTGGTTGTATCATTACCCTCTATAGTCTAAACTCTAAAGTAGCAGAGCATAGCATAGAGAATAAGAGAAGAAATCATATATATTTTTAGGGAAAAAAGAAAAGTAAATTTGTTACTTGCGAATTCTTCTGTAAAAATTTTGATCCATCCAATGGCCTTGTTTTGGAGTCCATTTGGGGTAGAATAAAGGGGCTTCCCAAGTCCCAACTAAGCTTTCTCAATTTAATAACAATTTAGAAGAGCCAGTATGCAAGTTGCCTACGATGGAATGTTTTTATTTGCTACCATATATTTAACAAAGAACTTGTTCCTTTTTTTAAATTTTTTTTATATAAATTAAACTTTTGTTTTATGGTGTTTGATTCACACCCCTCAGACATTCTAATTGTGGTATTATTTTTTCCTATTCAACACCCTGTTAGTGCTAGGTGGTGTTCCACACGACAAGTCAATTTGCTTAATCATCCCATGCAGATGCACAGGAGAAACTATGAGGTGCATGAGTGACCGAGGACGGCCCTCGGCATAATTAAACAAGGCGGACGTTTAAGATGTTCAAATTAAAATAACTGAGGGCCTTTTAGAGCCACCATTCGAAGAGGACACACATATAACTAGTAATATAACTTCTACGATCGCTCTTGCAATTGACTAATTTAGCCCTTGTATTTTGGTTTCATTTACTCCGCCATAATTTCTACCTCACTATATACGTGATGACGACGGATAAGTCAACTTCAGTTTCTTAATATATAATAATATACGTGCTGTCAGTCGCATGTAAGAATCTAAATATGCATAGACGAATTAATTTTGAATTAATTTTTTTTTTTTGTTTACCAACAATAAATGCTTTAGTTTCAAATCCTAGTCATTTCTCATGATCATTTAATTATGTTTCAGATAGAGACAGAAAAAGCCTAATTAAAGTCTTGAACTCCCTTTAAGCCTTGTATTTACTCACAATGTCGTCATTTTTGTTCATAAACCACACACCTATCAACCCCACTTCTCCCCTCTCGCAAAGAGAATTGAATTCCATGTCGCCATTTTACCTCTATGCCTTTGCTTTTCCCAAGTTCTCCAGCTCATATATACAGTAAGCAACACACACACTCACCACTTCACACAGTCACACCCCAAATCTTCAAATTCAAAACCCTTCCATTTCTCTCCATCTCCAACCCTTCCGCTCAAAGCCATGAGAAAGCTCACTCTTTTTCTTCTTCTTGCTGGCCCCATCTTGGTTTCGGCAGAATGCACATGTAACAACGAAGCCCTAGACCATGACGAGGTCAAGGTCCTCAAATTCAAGCTAGTCGCAATAAGTTCAATCCTAATAGCCAGCATGCTCGGCGTCTGCCTACCGATGTTGGGAAAGAGAGTCCCAGCTCTCCGCCCCGAAAACGACCTCTTTTTCATGATCAAAGCCTTTGCTGCTGGTGTCATTCTAGCCACTGGCTTCATCCATGTTCTACCCGATGCATTCGAGAGGTTGACAAGCCCCTGCCTCCGCCAACAACCGTGGGGGAATTTCCCGTTCACCGGATTCATTGCCATGCTTTCGGCAATTGGGACGATGATGATCGATACTTTTGCCACAAGTTACTACAGAAGGTCACATTTCACTAGGGCACTGCCGGTCAAAGATGATGAGGAGACGCATGAAGGTCATGTCCATGTTCACACACATGCCACTCACGGCCATTCTCATGGAGCCGGCGGTCTTTTACCGGAGGATGATGCTTCGTCTTTAGACCTTGTAAGGCATCGAGTGATATCGCAGGTACAATTTTGGTTTTTTTTTTGTTTGTTTTGATTTCTTGTTAATATTATGGTGAATTTGTTTGCGTAGTGGCACACACTTTGTTCCTCCCTTGCCTTTCCTTTGTTCTTATTTTTGACATGTCATTTTCTTAATCCTTTGAGTATTTACCTTTTATGGGTCCTTAATTTTATTTTATTTTTGGTCAGTGGTCCTTAATTTACTAGTTCTGGATCATGTTAATTTTGGTAAGTATTAATTTGATTTCTTCTTGTTGTTGGTTCAATTTTTGGGTATTAAAAATGTGTTGGATAGTGGCAAACACACGCACACACTCTTTCTTCCCCTGTTTCTCCTCTGTTTATATTTTGACATGTTATTTTCTTAACCCTTCGAGCGTTTATTTACCTTTTATCGTTTCTTGTTGTTGGTTCCATTTTTTGGTGCGACATTTTGTTGGGCGGTGGCACCCACTCTGTTTCTCCCTTTTTTTCCTCTTTTCATTTTTGACATGCGATTTCTCTTAATCATTCGAGTTTTTATGCTTCACAGGTTCTTGAGCTGGGAATTGTGGTTCATTCAGTGATCATTGGGGTATCTTTAGGTGCCTCTCAGAGCCCTAAGACAATCAAGCCTCTTGTAGCAGCTTTAACTTTCCATCAATTCTTTGAAGGCATGGGACTTGGTGGTTGCATCTCTCAGGTAACTTCTATTTAACCGAGATTATCTCATAATAATTGTATATACGAAACTGAAACTAAAATCATAAACCAACAAAAAATTCACCCGCATACTTTTAAAATTTTTAACCTTAGATATTTCTATTTACCAATATGCACATGTACCGCATTACAAGGTGCTTTAAGTAGTAGCTCTAATAAGTAATAACAAAAGGCTTGTTGGCGTTGTCACAAAATATCTCGTGCCTACCTTTTCAAGGATCTTGCATATACTTCGTGTGTCCAAATTGAAACCCATCACAGTTGAAATGCCTTCATTGTATGCAGGGAGTGTGGATTACCGGATGATGAATTCATCAAATGATACACCCGCCGAACTTGTTTACCTACCTCAATCAACAAATCCTTAATTTAACCTAATTCCAACTCATTTGGACCTCAACCCTTACTCACTGACTTAGCCGGAGTCAACATTGCTGTGTCTATGTCTCTTGAGTTTTGACCGTAGGGGTCCCCAATCCCCCCACAAGTTTATTGCTTTCAAGTTGTGACTTAACTTTAGGTCACTCCATGATCATCTCTAATTTGTTGTGCAGGCAATGTACAAGTCCAGGGCCATTGCAACAATGGTGCTCTTCTTCTCCCTCACAACCCCAATTGGAATTGGTGTTGGAATGGGAATTTCAAACATTTACAGTGGAAGCAGCCCAACTGCTCTGATTGTGGAAGGAGTTTTCAACTCTGCTTCGGCCGGAATTTTAATCTACATGGCTCTGGTTGATCTTCTAGCAGCAGATTTTATGAACCCCAGAATGCAAAGCAATCTTAGGATCCAGCTTGGGGCAAATGTTTCTCTTCTTTTGGGGTCTGGATGCATGTCCCTGTTGGCCAAATGGGCTTAAAATGTATGTCTATATGCATTTTTTTTTAGCTGAAACTGCTCCCCTTTGTTCTTTTGCTCACCTTGAATTACTAGTGGGAATTTGGCCATGCTCAACGTCTCAGCAAAGCAATCTAGTTATTCCACCCCACAACAAAATTTTAAACGCAATTAATCACATATTTTAATCCAACACTATGAGAACTTCTTCGTATCATCAAAGTTTAGGAAAAGGAACATCTTTCTTTACATATTTTTCAAATATGAGTAGTGACTTTATGACCATCCCATTCCCATAAACAACTCTGTTATGATGTTGACAGTAGAGGTGTTGATTTGTTACACCCATTGCGCGGCGTGGGAAAACATAAGTTTGTTGTGTTGGAAAACGATGTGATGCGAATACGAATATATATATATATTTTTTTTTACGTAAGGGATATAGTCAGGATTAGAATTGTGTGAGGGTCTTTCACAGATAGTTAAAAGGAAAAGAAAAGTTTGATGTAATTAAATTCATAATAATATTTGAATAATTTTTTTGGTCAAAGTAGTATTCAAATAATTGAAATCAATATAATAATATAAAGTTGAATAAATATTTAAAAATCGTACCACATTTTTAATGGTTCATATCAGAAAGATATATTGGGTGATAAAAATCCAAATAAAGAACATAATAAAAAAAATTATCAACAAAAAGTTCAAATGTGCAATAATTTATTTATTTATTTATTTATATAATAAAAATAAAATTATAAGGAAAGGAGAAATACTTCCTTAAAAGATGATTAACTTTATTATTTATGAGATTGGGGCTCTTGCTCGTTCCTTCAGGTATGCTTCTTGTCAATTTGTGTCGAGAGTATGCAATCGATCAGCTCACCAGTTGGCTCAGCATGCTCTCCCTTTGAATGAGCAGATGGTTTGGTTGGAGGACGCTCCTCCTTGGCTTTCGGTTTTCCTAGAAGGCGATTCTATCACTTCGTAATTTTTTTTGGGCGTGTGGAACTCTTTTTCCTTAATTGGGCTGAAATCCCCAACAAGATTTTAACGAGGCCACAAATTTCACCTTCATTGCATTCCAATTCAATTCAATAAGAACTCCACCTTTCTTCAAAATAAGATTAATTTAGTATTTATCTAAACAAAATATTTTATAAAATTTTATATAATAAATTACATAAATATATGTGAGAGGGCATGTTAAGGCATAAAACCCACATCTATTTTGTGTCAATTGACATCACTTTTCCTAAGCTTCTGTTTAATTCTTAGCCATCAATAGTATAAAGTGATGCTTTTGTGAGACATGTGCAAGTTTTAGAAAGTTGAGCTAATTCTAAGAGTACATGAAAAAGAATGATTCAAATCAGATTTCCAATGAAGAAGATACCATCTCTTCAATATCGGGCCCTAAACTAAGTCTCATGGCACATTTGAAGACCTCTGGTGGTGCCATTTCGAAGTACAAAGAACCTACCTGGCCAAGCCCTAGACTTGTGTTTGAGGACCAGCCAAGCCAAGTTCAAGACGTGCTTTCTCAAGTTCCATTGCCAAAGTCCTACACCTAAGCCAAATCCGAGTCTTGGACATGTCCTGGACATGTTTCTGCCAAGTGCACCACAATTTGGGCGCATATCAAGTCCCTCATACTAGTCCATCCGACTTCTAAATCTTTGTCTCATGACAACAATATCACGCCCAAGAAGTGCTAGGGTCAGGCGCATGCCATGACCTTGCCAGGTCCCAAGTTCCTTCAAGTTGAGGTTTCGTTGAAGTCCAGGTACTCCTTAGGTCAAGTCCAAGGCCTGGCCAGATATGCTCCCTATTGTTCGATTTTGGGCCCAGCTCTCACGGTTTTGTTCCCAGGAGCTTACGCGCAACTTTCCAGTGGGTCACCCATCCTGGGATTGCACTAGCGCCTACTCGCCTAACTTTGGAGTTCCCAAGAAACTCAAAGACAGTGAGCTCCCAAAATGTCTCATGTTGGATAAATGCACGCCCACACATATAAGGTGCATTCCCCAGATCCTCCCGGGCGACCATGCCTCAAAGGCACGGGTCCTCACATTTTAAGCAAGCCAGGGAGTTTTTTTAGAATTTTTAACATATTTTGGAAGTTATTCGTACTGTAACGACCCGAACCAAGAATATTAATATTTTAATGTAAAAAGACTATTTTTCCCCTGAGGGGGGAAAACTTTGACTTTTGACCCGGGAAATAATTTGGATTTTGAACCATGACTATGACGTAGATCGAGACGTCACGAATCCGTAGGCAGGCGGCACGCCGAAATCGGAGTTCGAATGAAGAAGTTATGGTCACGGAAGCGTTTTAGCGGAAATTACGAACCGAGAACAACGGAATAAAATATTAATTAATTATGGGAATCCGTGCCAAACTCATATTTAAATCAAACCAGCGGATGAGTGAGAAGTGTCACTCATCCAAAGACACACTATTCCAATAAAGCAACCCTATAGCCTATTGGTCCATTTTATACTAATTTATTTGTCTTCATCTAATCCTAGCCATTGGATTTCTGCCCAAGTTAATCCCAGCCCTTCATCCTATCTGCTTTTTCTTCTTCATGCACGATCATTCCTCTCTCTCACACAAAACTCACAAACACTTAGCATTTTCTCTAAACCGTGCAACCCATTTCCCTTCCATTTTCTCTCAACCCAAACGATCGAACCAGCAACCCTCACACCACCAGACAACCACCCACAGCACCACCATCATCTCCTGATCACCACCGTGCACCACCAGCGACCACCACCCCTTCCTCTGCCCTGCACAACCCGTGCAAAACTCAGACCCGAAACACAGAGGAATCGGGTCCAAGAAGCAAAACCCCACATTTTCACCACCTCGACTCAAGTGGAGCTCCAGTTGACACCGTGAGGACCCCAGGAGCACGACTGAACAGACGGCAAAGGCTACGGCGGCGACACGGCGGCGGTAAGGCCCAAAACCCGAGAGCCCCGTTTATGTTCCCTATTTCGAACCAACCCATTTTAACAGCTAGAAATCGATTCTTTGGTTATGGACATGCTCTAGGGTCAGAGACGAGCTGATAGGGACCGATTTGGATGACTGAGACGGTGAGGATAGCCGGAGATGACGACCGGATTTTGGCCGTGAAGTTCATCGAAGCTCTGGTGAGTTTCTTCTAGTTTTCTTCCAGTTTTGAGGTTACAGAACCATAGAACAGACCTAGACGACCCTATAGGAATGAACCCCGTCAAAAATGGTGGCCGGAAACGAACGGTGGAATCGGGTCAAGCCGTGGGTCAACGATGACCCGGTCCCAGTAAAACTGGTCGACCCTGTACTGTAGCAATGATGAGGTCATCATGCTGATGTCACTTCTGACGTCATCCTGTCAAATATTTTCAGACAAGGGACCAATCAGAACATGCCACGTGTCACCTGACAAGTGTCAGTGATGACGTCATGCTGACATCACTGCTAACGTCAGCGGTACTGTAGCATCGTTGACCCACGCGTTGATCAGGCGCGTGGGGGCGCGTGTGAACAGTGATTTTGGTGGGGCCGGTACCATTTTCAATTTTTTGACGATACGGATCCAATGGAGGTGGTTTCGTGTCTATCGGAGATCGTTAGGTTAGTCAAAATGGGGTTTGAAGCCTCGAGAATAGTGCCCGGGATGCGTTTTTGAGGCGGATCTGTTCTAGGGTCTTGGTATTGAAGTTATAGGGTCCTTAAGTAACTCTCAGGTATATTAATACAGGTTTTAGAGATCGTTGAGCATCAAGGACCGAGTGTGAGTGGGTTGTTTGATTTATTAAAGGCTTGCATGCATAAACTGTTTTACTATTTCCACTTATGATTTTGATAAGTCTTATATGAACTGTTTATATTTGTTATTACAATGTTTTGGGCATGAGACCCGTCTGGATTATATGTGGATTTTGTCTGGGATGTCCGGGGGGACATAGGGTAAACTATACTGTTATTGTACTGTACTTTCCTACCTGTATATATTGTCTCCTTCAGGGAGGGTCGTTGGCCTGGGTGGACCCTGGAGTAGTCACGAGGCTCTGACTGAGTGGAGTTGACCCCCGTTGGGCTGCTTACTCTCAGAAAGGCATGTTCATATACCTCAGGCAGCGACCGGGATACCGGGAGCTGATGTACCTAGAGAGTCTCGGGTGTGAGACCCTGAGTGGCAACGCGTAGCCTTAGAACCGTGACATCATTTGGGTTGGGTTTTACAGTGCACTGATATGTTAGTTTCTCCTTTCGATTATTATTGTGATTTTATGGTTATGATTTCATTATAAAATTATGTTTCCACTGCATGCAAGATTTGGAAAACTGAGGGGTAAAACCCTATGATTTATATTATTACTAAATTGATTTATAAACTGTTATTTTTGGCCCACTCACTCTTGTTTTACTGACCCCTCCAGACCCTGACACAGAAATGGAGGAGGAGGACCCGGAGGAGGAGGCAGAGGTTTAGTTTGCTTAGTTGTGCACCTGTACACCCACTTGTGGGTAGGTTGAGCACCAAACAATGTACTCTGACTATTGTGCTCATGTGTTGTTATTTTACTATCCCTTGTCTGACAATATCGCTTTAAACACTGTTGTTGTACATTATCTATCAATTTGAGTATTCGGTTTTTATTTAAGGGTAATTTTGGTATGTTTGGAGTCATTGTCAGACGGGAGCGGGGCACGTCCCCGGGTGGTCCCAATGGGATTGGGACGGGTCCTGTCAGCTTGGTATCAGAGCATTAGGATTAGCAGTCAGAGTACTAGGTTAGCGGTTTGTACTTTGTACATGGTCGCTTTCGACGTCTTTTAACCTATTTGCCTCTTAACAGTTGGATATGCCTCCCCGACGTGATCCCCGTGCATGTGTTGACGAGGGAAATGGAGGGAATTGAGACACGGCGAGCATTGAACGGGCCCAGCGCCTGGGTGCTACGCTCTTTAGTGGGGGGACCGACCCCGAGGAAGCACACCAGTGGATTGACCGCTGGGAGAGGATCTTCGAGGTCATGCACTGTCCACCGGATGAGCGTGTCGTACTGGCGACATTCCTACTGGATGGGAGCGCCTATCGATGGTGGCACAACCTTGTCCTGGCCAGCTGGACCGTTCGCACCATTCCGTGGGAGACCTTCCGGGAGCGGTTTCTCAACCAGTTTTATCCACGGTCGTTTCGCAACGCCCGTGAGGTAGAGTTCCTACAACTCCGGTAGGGAGACCAAACTGTAGCAGAGTATGAGAAGACCTTCCTGATGTTGTCTCTCTTTGCTGAGAACTTCGTGATTACCGAGGATGACCGATGTCGCAGATTCGAGTGGGACCTGTGACCTGAGATTCAGGCGATGGTGACTGCGACGCCCTTTGCTACCATGAGGGATCTCACTGAAGCGGCCACCAGGGTTGAGAATAGTATTCTGGCATGTCAGCGAGCTGAGGGGGAGACACGGCGACGTGATCGCCCACACTTGTGATTCTCGGGCCGTCAGGGCTCGAAGGGAGGACATTCTGGCAGATCTTCATCTTCGGGCAGCCGAGGACGTTCTGGTCAGTTCAGGAGTCCTCAGCGGTCTGGACAGCGTTCTGGGGCTTGGCAGCAGCCATACTCACCGATGAGCACCTCACCAGGAAGATACTCCGGTCGACCTAGGGAGGTCACATGCTTCGCTTGTGGTGAGCCGGGACACTATGCTTCTGATTGTCCACTGATTCGGGGAAGCACTATGCCAGCACAGAGCTCAGTATCCCAGACTGCCAGCAGCCGGACACGCGGTGTTGTGCGTGGCCGTGATCGAGGAGCTAGAGGACGGGGACGACCTGCAGAGTCTATGGCCCGTGTCTATGCTGTAACACCCCGGAAATTCGAGGATTTTAATATTGTAAGTTAATGTATGAATTGACGTTTTTACCCTTGTGAATGGTATGGCCAAATTGTTGAATTTTTTATTTGTGGGTCAAATGGACTTTGACCAATGACCGTGACGTAGTTTGGGACGTCACGAGTCCATATACAGGTGGCACGTCCAATTCGGACGCTCAGGGAAGAAGTTATGACTATCGGAAGTTCAGGGGCATTACCGTAATTTGGACTTTAGGGGCGAAAATGTTGAATTTTTGTTTGGCAACTAATTTTCACATGACACAAGGACCGTTAGGTATGTCTCGATGCCCTGAGTCCTTAGACAGGCGGCACGCCGAAATCGGACTTCGTATGGCTGAGTTACAGGTCTAGAAAGTGAAGGGCATTTTGGTAATTATTGAACCAGGGGCATTTTGGTCATTTTCCCTGGTTACTGTAGCAACCGCGGGGGCCATGGGCGGAACCACCATGCGCGGTGGTTCTGAGTGCGAATTGTTTATGCTGGTGATGTGCTGGAAAGTATTGATTGTTTAAAGCTTTTGGGGAGCATCAAACGTGGTCTGTTTCATCCACACAGTGCAGCCATATTGTTCATTGAAGATTCGAAGCTTTCGGGGGACAAATTTTAGTGGACAGATTGGACTTCCACGAGCCTCTAGGACGGTTCAATTGTTTTAAACTGAATAGGAATTGTGTGAGCTTCACTCTGCCATTGAGAGAACTGAGAATAGGTGAGGAACCAGAGAGAAACCATTTCGAGAAAATTTGGAGGGAAATCGGGTTTTTGATTTCTGGTGCTCGTTGGGCCAAACCAAGGCCTGGTTTAGCTTTCTGGGAGCAATTGGAACTTAGCCATATCAAATTCAAGAGGAACGAGCCACTGTTGGACTGGAACTGAGGTTTCTGTTTCAGTGGAGTTGCAGAGATTTGGACGATCACTTAGAGGTAATACCTTGGTAAATTGATCATTTGTTTTAGTTCGATTTAGCCTTAGGAAGCTTACTGGGGGTTAATTTGATTTTGGTTTGGAAACCAGTGAGTTCTGGTGATTGACTCGATTGGTTGATCACGGGTCGATTGGTCGATTGGGGACTTGTCGAGGTTGATTAATTACTCGGAACTTAAATTTGATGTGTAAATAACATGTTAGGATCAAGTTGGATTGAATTCGAGTTGAAATTCAGGGTTAATTGCCCGGGTCATATCGCAGGCTGATGGTCCGAATAGCAGGGCTATCGGGTGAAGAAGGTGACACTGTAGCAGCTACAGTGTCAGGCGCGTGACTTTCACGCGCAACCATTTTGGGCGGCGCGTGAGGGCGCGTTGGGGCTTATCTCCGATCATGATCAACATGACTTTTGTTCCTCTCATCATTCTGAACATTTTTAGTGAATTAACCATGTTGATCTGAGATAGTTTTGATGGGTCAGTTTAGGGCCGGTTGTCTCGGGAAACGTGTTGGACGGGTTCCCCGAGCCGGTTTCTGTTTCGGACTTTTTGGTTAAATGGTTAAGACTTGTAGTGACCCTTACGTATGATTTGGACTGACAGGAATTGTACGATAATCCCGGTACAAGTTCGTACGCGCAGGTTCACCGCGGGATCGTACTGTGAGTGGGCCCGATTTCATTAAACCCTTGCATGCTTAAATGTTTTCTGATTTACTTATATGTTCACATGCTGGAAGCAAGAAATGGTTTTGATGATATTGAAATTATGGTTATGGCACGTTTCACGGTATTTGGGTTTGAAACCCGTCTGATGAAACTTAGCGATCGGTTTGGATTTTATCTATGTATATATTATATGTTTTACATGTGGATATCAATAAAATGTATTTGGTACTGCACTGTATAGATCCATTCTTATGATACTGTCTCCTCCGGATGTGGTACCCCGGAGTGGTCATAGCGCATTGCCTGCGAGGGGCCATTCTATGGAGGAACCGGACCGTAGAATGACTCAGGAGCAGGATTGCTTATTTGACGTCAGGGAAGTCGAGCGTCTAGGACGCTAGGCATTTGAGATGCCGTACCCGGACAGGGTTCGGGGATTGGATTCGGAATTGAGACCCGAGTGGCACGCGTAGCCTTGAGACTGTGACCTTATTGGACGTCAGGGACGTCAGACATCGGGGATGTCAGGATTGGAGAGTAT
Organism: Prinsepia uniflora; assembly: GCA_032719365.1. NCBI lineage: Eukaryota > Viridiplantae > Streptophyta > Magnoliopsida > Rosales > Rosaceae > Prinsepia > Prinsepia uniflora. The sequence continues at coordinate 18,894,634 of CM064868.1, forward strand.
AGTGCAGTGGCTAAAATTATGTTTATGGTTTTATTACATGCTTTATGGTTCATACTATATGATTTATGGTTTTAAATTCTGATGCATGCATGTTTGGAAAACGGAGGGGTAAATTATATGTTTTACTTATTAAACGGTTTTATAAACTTGAGTTTCGGCCCACTCACCCTTACTGTTTTGGTAACCCCTCCAGGTCGTGCTACTGAGGTTGAGGAGGAACCTGAGGCTGAGGCATAGATCTACTTCTGCGTACCTGAACCCTGTTGGGTGGCGTACCCGCAGGTTTATTTTAGAGTCGTGCTCGCAACTTGTAATTTTGGATTTCATCCCTTGTCTGACATCTGTTTATTTCGGATTTGATGTAAAACTTTAATTTGGTTTCTATGCATTTGAACGTTTAAGGTTAAAATTGGAACATTATTTTGGGTGTCAGACGGGAGCAGGGCACGTCCCCATGTGGTCCCAGAGAGGATCGGGGCGGGTCCTGTCAGCTTAGTATCAGAGCACTAGGTTATGGTCAGCATGCTAGACTAGCGATTAGTACTAGTTACTTTTCGAGTTTAAGGATAACGTTAACTGATCTATGCCTCTTGACAGTTGGTTATGCCTCCAAGGAGGATTCCTCATACACGAACTGACGAGGATCTGGAAAGGGAAATGGAATGCGCAAGCATTGAGCGGGCTCAGCGTCTGGGAGCCACTCCTTTCAATGGGGGATCAAACCCCGAAGATGCTCATGATTGGATCACCAAATGGGAAAGGATCTTCACGGTGATGCATTGTCCTCCGGGCGAACGGGTGACCTTGGCGGCCTTCTTACTGGAAGGAGGAGCCTACCAGTGGTGGCACGGCCTTGAAATGTCTGGATGGTCTGTCCATACCACTACTTGGGAAGTTTTCCGTTCCCGATTTCTGGACCAGTACTACCCGCGATCGTTTCGCGCAGCACGGGAGGCTGAGTTCCTGCGGCTGGAGCAGGGGGATATGTCCGTTGCGGACTACGAGCAGACTTTCGGAAAACCATCCCGGTTCGCTGCATCATTCGTGAGCACGGAGGAGGACAAATGCCAAAGGTTTGAGGTTGGACTCCGAGGGGAGATCCGGGCAAGTGTGACTGCTGCTACTCATGCTTCTCTGAGAGATATGGTTGACGCTGCGGTGCGTGTCGAGGCCAGTCTGGCGGCACACCAGACACGACAGCCTACGGGCGAGGGGCGACGTCAGGATCGCCCACAGCGTGGGCCAACGGGCCAGAAGAACAACAAGAGAGGGGGCTACAGGGGAGCACCCTCATCCTTCAAGGGTCGTGGCTAGTTAGGTCGACATGGAGGCTATCAGGGCAGAGGATCAGGATACAACTCTGGGCAGCGTTCTTCCTAGAGCGGAGCTTCTGGTGGGCATTCGGACAGGCCGAGGCTAGTAACCTATTTTGCTTGAGGAGATGAGGGCCACTATGCCTGTGATTGCCCGCTGTTGTCCAAGAGCAACGACGCTGGGGGCTCTAGTGTGGTGCAGAGCACGGCTTCCCACACTAACGGAGGTCGAGGCCAGGGAGGTGACCGTGGTGCTGGGCGTGGCGCACGCGGGCGCAGACGGAATGGAGGGCCTAGGGCTCAAGTGTTTGCAATGACCCAGCAACAGGCGAGGACTGCCCCAAGCGTGGTTACAGGTACACTACACATCTTAAACCTTCTAGTATGTGTGTTGATGGATGCGGGGGATACACATTCTTTTATTTCGAGGAGTTGTGCTGGTATGCTTGATTGTGTGGTATCAGCCTTAGATTGCGAAATGGGTGTTGACACCCCGATGGGCATCGTGTACCTTGTGAATCAGGTGATTCGGAGGTTCCCGGTGAGAATTGAGGATGTGGATTTACCAGCGGACTTGATTATTCTGGATATCCACGACTTTGATGTAATTTTGGGAATGGATTGGCTATCGGAGCATGGGTCGCTCATCGACTGCTGTAGCAAGCAAGTGATTCTGCGAAGCCCGGGTTTGCCGGAGGTTATCTTTCAGGGGGAGCGAGACGGTTCGTCTCATGAAGTGATTTCTTCACTTACTGCTACCAAACTTCTACGAAAGGGATGTCAGGGTTATCTGGCGCATGTCTTGTCGGAACAAATTGATACTCCGGGTATCGACGAGATACCGGTGGTACGTGAGTTTCCGGATGTGTTCCCGGAAGACTTACCTGGATTTCCACCATGGCGGAAGATCGAGTTTACGATTGAACTACTCCCTGGTACCCGACCTATATCCCATGCACCATACCGGATGGCGCCAGCCGAGTTACGAGAACTCAAAACTCAGTTGCAGGAGTTGGTGGATTTGGGATACGTCCGACCGAGTACTTCACTGTGGGGAGCACCGGTGTTGTTCGTAAAGAAGAAGGAAGGGAGTCTCTGTTTGTGTATTGACTATCGGCAACTCAACAAGGTGACACTGAGGAACCAATATCCTCTACCCAGGATCGATGACCTTTTTGACCAGTTGCGGGGAGCACAGTACTTCTCGAAGATTGATTTGCGGTCTGGGTATCACCAACTGAGGATTTCGGAGGAGGATATTCTGAAAGCTGCTTTTCGAACCCGTTACGGACACTACGAGTTCCTGGTTATGCCTTTTGGTTTGACGAATGCTCCAGCATCATTCATGGATCTGATGAACCGGGTCTTCCGACCCTATTTGGATAAATTCGTGATTGTGTTCATCGATGATATCTTGGTGTACTCGAGGAGTGTCCAAGCACATGAGGAACATCTACAGTTGGTGTTGGAGAAGCTGAGACAAGAGCAGTTGTACGCCAAGCTGAGCAAGTGTCAGTTTTGGCTGAGCAGTATTGGTTTTCTGGGACACGTGATATCGACGGATGGGATTAGCGTGGATCCCCAGAAAACAGAAGCGGTGACCAACTGGGCTAGACCGACAACGGTAACGGAGGTGCGGAGTTTTGTCGGGTTAGCAGGTTACTACTGGAGATTCGTGGAGGGTTTCTCCAAAATTTCTGCACCATTGACTCGATTGGAGGGAAACCATTTCGGGAAAATTTGGAGGGAAATCGGGTTTTTGATTTCTGGTGCTCGTTGGGCCAAACCAAGGCCTGGTTTAGCTTTCTGGGAGCAATTGGAACTTAGCCATATCAAATTCAAGAGGAACCAGCCACTGTTGGACTGGAACTGAGGTTTCTGTTTCAGTGGAGTTGCAGAGATTTGGACGATCACTTACAGGTAATACCTTGGTAAATTGATCATTTGTTTTAGTTCGTTTTAGCCTTAGGAAGCTTACTGGGGGTTAATTTGATTTTGGTTTGGAAACTAGTGAGTTCTGGTGATTGACCCGATTGATTGATCACCGGTCGATAGGTCGATTGGGGACTTGTCGAGGTTGATTAATGACTCAGAAACGTGTTGATTGTTTGATGGGTCAGTTTAGGGCCGTTTGTCTCGGGAAACGTGTTGGACGGGTTCCCCGAGCCGATTTCTGTTTCAGACTTTTTGGTTAAATGGTTAAGACTTGTAGTGACCCTTACGTATGATTTGGACTGACAGGAATTGTACGATAATCCCGGTACAAGTTCGTACGCGCAGGTTCACCGCGGGATCGTACTGTGAGTGGGCCCGATTTCATTAAACCCTTGCATGCTTAAATGTTTTCTGATTTACTTATATGTTCACATGCTGGAAGCAAGAAATGGTTTTGATGATATTGAAATTATGGTTATGGCACGTTTCACGGTATTTGGGTTTGAAACCCGTCTGATGAAACTTAGCGATCGGTTTGGATTTTATCTATGTATATATTATATGTTTTACATGTGGATGTCAATAAAATGTATTTGGTACTGCACTGTATAGATCCATTCTTATGATACTGTCTCCTCCGGATGTGGTACCCCGGAGTGGTCATAGCGCATTGCCTGCGAGGGGTCATTATACGGAGGAACCGGACCGTAGAATGACTCAGGAGCAGGATTGCTTATTTGACGTCAGGGACGTCGAGCGTCTAGGACGCTAGGCATTTGAGATGTCGTACCCGGACAAGGTTCGGGGATTGGACTCGGAATTGAGACCCGAGTGGCACGCGTAGCCTTGAGACTGTGACCTTATTGGACGTCAGGGACGTCAGACATCGGGGATGTCAGGATTGGAGAGTATAGTGCAGTGGCTAAATCTATGTTTATGGTTTTATTACATGCCTTATGGTTCATACTATATGATTTATGGTTTTAAATTCTGATGCATGCATGTTTGGAAAACGGAGGGGTAAATTATATGTTTTACTTATTAAACAGTTTTATAAACTTGAGTTTCGGCCCACTCACCCTTATTATTTTGGTAACCCCTCCAGGTCGTGCTACTGAGGTTGAGGAGGAACCTGAGGCTGAGGCATAGATCTACTTCTGCGTACCTGAACCCTGTTGGGTGGTTTACCCGCAGGTTTATTTTAGAGTCGTGCTCGCAACTTGTAATTTTGGATTTCATCCCTTGTCTGACATCTGTTTATTTCGGATTTGATGTAAAACTTTAATTTGGTTTCTATGCATTTGAACGTTTAAGTTTAAAATTGGAACATTATTTTGGGTGTCAGACGGGAGCAGGGCACGTCCCCATGTGGTCCCAGAGAGGATCGGGGCGGGTCCTATCATATGCTGTCACCCAGCAGCAAACCAGATCTATTCCGGGAGTGTTAACATGTACTGTACACATTTATGGTATTGTTGTTCGTGCATTGATGGATTCGGGAGCAACTCATTCTTTTATTTCACCGCGTTGTACGGGTCTTTTGGGTCGTGAGGTGACCCCACTTGAGCACGAGATGGGTGTGGGGACACCGATGGGGGTGACCTACCAAGTGAACCAGGAGATACGAGCTTGTCCTGTGGAGATTGAAGGAATCGAGTTTCCAGCAGATTTGATTCTTATGAATGTGCACGACTTCAATGTGATACTTGGAGTTGATTTGTTGTCGAAGTACAATTCGCTCATCGACTGTAGTAACATGCGGTTGACTTTGAGGGGTCCGGGATTGCCGGAGGTGATATTTCATGGAGAGTGTGGAGACGCATCACCCAAGGTAATATCTGCACTCACAGCTACAAAACTTTTACAGAAGGGGTGTCAGGGTTATCTTGCTTATGTGGTAGAGTCTACGGATGAATCTTTGAGGATTGAGGATATTCCGATTGTACGGGAATTTCCTGATGTTTTTCCAGGGGACTTACCTGGATTACCACCACCCCGGAAGATCGATTTCATGATCGAATTACTCCCCGGGACTCGACCAATTTCGAAAGCACCCTATCGTATGGCACTGGCAGAGCTACGAGAATTGAAAATCCAACTACAGGAACTGGTGGATCTAGGGTTTATCCGACCCAGTAGATCACCATGGGGAGTGCCGGTCTTATTTGTGAAAAAGAAGGAGGGTAGTTTGCGGTTGTGTGTGGATTATCGGCAGTTGAACAAGGCCACGGTACGGAATCAGTATCCCTTACCCAGGATCGATGATTTGTTCGATCAGTTACGAGGAGCACGATACTTCTCCAAGATAGATATGAGGTCAGGATACCATCAGCTGAGAATAGCCGAGGGAGATGTTAAGAAAACAGCTTTTTGGACGAGGTATGGGCATTATGAGTTCTTGGTGATGCCTTTCGGACTGACGAATGCACCAGCTGCATTCATGGACTTGATGAATCGGGTCTTTCGAGCGTACTTGGATAAATTTATGATCGTGTTTATCGACGGCATCTTGGTGTATTCCAAGAGTGTCAGGGCCCATGAGAAGCATTTAAGGCTGGTATTGGGTAAACTACGACAGGAGCAGCTATATGCCAAGTTAAGCAAATGTCAATTCTGGCTAAATAGTATTGGAATCTTGGGTCACATCATATCACCAGAAGGGATAAGCGTCGATCCTCAGAAAACGGAGGCTGTGACAAATTGGCCAAGACCGACCACGGTGACGGAAGTGCGAAGTTTTGTTGGGTTAGCAGGCTACTATCGGAGATTCGTGGAGGGTTTCTCCCAGATTGCCGCACCATTGACTCGGTTAACATGGAAGGGGGTGAAGTTTGTGTGGGACGAACAATGTGAACAAAGTTTTCAGGAATTAAAGTTCCGATTAACCACTGTACCTGTCCTTGCATTACCGGATAATAGTGGAGAGTTCGTGGTTTATAGTGATGCATCGCTGCAGGGCTTGGGTTGTGTATTGATGCTGAATGGGAAAGTGATTGCCTACGCATCTTGGCAGCTGAAGACGCACGAGTTGAACTACCATACTCATGATTTGGAATTGGCAGCGGTGGTTCATGCTCTAAAGATGTGGAGACATTACCTATTCGGTGTGACATGCCGGATATACACCGACCACCAGAGTCTCAAACATCTGTTCACTCAGAAGGAACTCAACATGAGGCAGCGGATATGGTTAGAATTGTTAAAGGATTATGACTGTACAATCGAGTACCATCCTAGCAAGTCGAATGTCGTGGCTGATGCGCTTAGCAGGAAATCGGCAGGATCAGTTGCACACCTGAGGTTGGTGTACCTTCCTTTGCTAGTGGAACTCCGGAAGAGCGGAGTTATGTTAGGAATGGACGATCAGGGAGCCTTGTTGGCTAGCTTTCCTGTGCGACCGGTGTTGGTCGACAGGATCATCGAGGCTCAACTACAGGACCAGATACTCTGTGACTACAGAAACGAGGTTGGGTCCGGACAGAGACAGGATTTCTCCATCCGGGGCGATGGAGCATTGGTGAAGCTTGGGAGATTGTGTGTACCTGCGGTACCAAAGTTGAGGAGAGAGATTTTAGACGAGGAACACAGTTCAGCCTATACTATGCATCTAGGCGGGACGAAGATGTACCATACTCTCCGGGACCACTATTGGTGGCCAGGGATGAAGAGGGAGATAGCTGAGTATGTCAGCAAGTGTTTGATCTGCCAGCAGGTCAAGGCAGAACGACAGCGTCCATATGGGGCTATGCAGCCACTTCCAATCCCGCAATGGAAATGGGATCATATTACAATGGACTTTGTCTTCAAGTTACCGAAGACAAGGAGTGGATTTGATGGGGTTTGGGTGATCGTGGACCGGTTGACCAAATCAGCGCATTTTCTACCTGTACGTGAGACGTACAAGCCCAACCGTTTGGCCCAACTATTCATTAATGAGATCATCCGACTACACGGTACCCCGTAGTCGATCGTGTCGGATCGGGATCCGCGTTTCACTTCCAGATTTTGGAGGAGTCTACAAACTACTTTGGGTACGAAATTGCATTTCAGTACGGCATTCCATCCTCAGACCGACGGACAGTCTGAAAGGACAATACAAACTCTCGAGGACATGATGAGAGCTTGTGTGTTGCAATTCCAGGATTCGTGGGCTGATCGATTGCCATTGATGGAGTTTGCCTACAATAATAGCTACCATGCGAGTATAGGGATGACACCCTATGAGGCACTGTATGGTCGATAGTGTAGAACACCTGTATGCTGGATGGAGATCGGGGAAAGAACCGCAGTGGGGACGGATTTGATGGATATGACCCAGGAGACAGTTCGAGTTATTCGGGAGAGATTGAAGGCGGCCCAGGATCGTCAAAAGAGCTATGCGGATCGACGGATCCGAGATTTGGAGTTTGAGGTTGGTGACTTTGTCTTTTTAAAGATATCGCCGTGGAAAGGGATTCTCCGATTCGAACGACGTGGGAGACTGAGTCCCCGTTATATCGGGCCATATGAGATTGTCGAGCGGGTTGCTCCGGTGGCTTATCGTTTAGCACTACCTTCGAAGCTTTCCCGAGTACATGATGTATTTCATGTATCTATGCTACGGAAGTATCTTCGGGATGACTCTCATGCACTGCCGGAACAACCACTGGAACTGATGACAGACTTGAGCTTCGAGGAGCGGCCAGTGCAGATTCTGGATAGGAAGGAAAATGTCTTAAGGAACAAGACGATTTCATTGGTTAAGGGGCTATGGCGGAACCACGATGTGGAGGAAGCGACATGGGGACCCGAGGAATTGATGAGAGGGCAGTACCCACACTTGTTTGAGTAAATTTCAAGGATGAAATTTCTGTAAGGTGGGTAGATTGTAACGACCCGAACCAAGAATAATAATATTTTAATATAAAAAGACTATTTTGCCCCTGAAGGGCGAAAACTTTGACTTTTGACCCGGAAAATAATTTGGACTTTGAACCATGACTATGACGTAGATCGGGACGTCACGAATCCATAGGCAGGCGGCACGCCGAAATCGGAGTTCGTATGAAGAAGTTATGGTCACGGAAGCGTTTTAGCGGAAATTACGAACCGAGAACAACGGAATAAAATATTAATTAATTATGGGAATCCGTGCCAAACTCATATTTAAATCAAACCAGCGGATGAGTGACAAGTGTCACTCATCCAAAGACACACTATTCCAATAAAGCAACCCTATAGCCTATTGGTCCATTTTATACTAATTTATTTGTCTTCATCTAATCCTAGCCATTGGATTTCTGCCCAAGTTAATCCCAGCCCTTCATCCTATCTGCTTTTTCTTCTTCATGCACGATCATTCCTCTCTCTCACACAAAACTCACAAACACTTAGCATTTTCTCTAAACCGTGCAACCCATTTCCCTTCCATTTTCTCTCAACCCAAACGATCGAACCAGCAACCCTCACACCACCAGACAACCACCCACAGCACCACCATCATCTCCTGATCACCACCGTGCACCACCAGCGACCACCACCCCTTCCTCTGCCCTGCACAACCCGTACAAAACTCAGACCCGAAACACAGAGGAATCGGGTCCAAGAAGCAAAAACCTACATTTTCACCACCTCGACTCAAGTGGAGCTCCAGTTGACACCGTGAGGACCCCAGGAGCACGACTGAACAGACGGCGAAGGCTACGACGGCGACACGGCGGCGGTAAGGCCCAAAACCCGAGAGCCCCGTTTATGTTCCCTATTTCGAACCAACCCATTTTAACGGCTAGAAATCGATTCTTTGGTTATGGACATGCTCTAGGGTCAGAGACGAGCTAATAGGGACCGATTGGGATGACTGAGACGGCGAGGATAGCCGGAGACAACGACCGGATTTTGGCCGTGAAGTTCATCGAAGCTCTGGTGAGTTTCTTCTAGTTTTCTTCCAGTTTTGAGGTTACAGAACCATAGAACAGACCTAGACGACCCTATAGGAATGAACCCCGTCGAAAATGGTGGCCGGAAACGAACGGTGGAATCGGGTCAAGCCGTGGGTCAACTGACAATCAGAACATGCCACGTGTCACCTGACAAGTGTCAGTGATGACGTCATGCTGACGTCAGCGGTACTGTAGCAGCGTTAACCCACGCGTTGATCAGGCGCGTGGGGGCGCGTGTGAATACTGATTTTGGTGGGGCCGGTACCATTTTCAAGGTTTCGACGATACGGATCCAATAGAGGAGGTTTCGTGTCGATCAGAGATCGTTAGGTTAGTCAAAATGGGGTTTGAAGCCTCGAGAATAGTGCCCGGGATGGGTTTTTGAGGCGGATCTGTTCTAGGGTCTTGTTATTTAAGTGATAGGGTCCTTAAGTAACTCTCAGGTATATTAATATAGGTTTTAGAGATCGTTGAGCAGCAAGGACCGAGTGTGAGTGGGCTGTTTGATTTATTAAAGGCTTGCATGCATAAACTTTTTTACTATTTCCACTTATGATTTCGATGAGTCTTATATGAACTGTTTATATCTGTTATTACAATGTTTTGGGCATGAGACCCGTCTGGATTATATGTGGATTTTTTCTGGGATGTCCGGGGGGACATAGGGTAAACTATACTGTTATTGTACTGTACTTTCCTACCTGTATATATTGTCTCCTCCAGGGAGGGTCGTTGGCCTGGGTGGACCCTGGAGTAGTCACGGGGCTCTGACTGAGTGAAGTTGACCCCCGTTGGGCTGCTTACTCTCAGAAAGGCATGTTCATATACCTTGGGCAGCGATCGGGATACCGGGAGCTGATGTACCTAGAGAGTCTCGGGTGTGAGACCCTGAGTGGCAACGCGTAGCCTTAGAACCGTGACATCATTTGGGTTGGGTTTTACAGTGCACTGATATGTTAGTTTCTCCTTTCGATTATTATTGTGATTTTATGGTTATGATTTCATTATAACATTATGTTTCCACTGCATGCAAGATTTGGAAAACGGAGGGGTAAAACCCTATGATTTATATTATTACTAAATTGATTTATAAACTGTTATTTTTGGCCCACTCACTCTTGTTTTACTGACCTCTCTAGACCCTGACACGGAAATGGAGGAGGAGGACCCGGAGGAGGAGGCAGAGGTTTAGTTTGCTTAGCTGTGCACCTGTACACCCACTTGTGGGTAGGTTGAGCACCAAATAATGTACTCTGACTATTGTGCTCACGTGTTGTTATTTTACTATCTCTTGTCTGACAATATCGCTTTAAACACTGTTGTTGTACGTTATCTATCAATTTGAGTATTCGGTTTTTATTTAAGGGTAATTTTGGTATGTTTGGAGTCATTGTCAGACGGGAGCGGGGCACGTCCCCGGGTGGTCCCAGTGGGATTGGGACGGGTCCTGTCACGTACACCAAGGCGTGACCAAAAAGATCAAAAAGCCTAGTTCCAAGTTTCTCGGCCTGCCCAGTGCACTGCCCTAGTTCTAGTTAGCAGGCAACTTACATTTACACTGATAGCTTGCATTTGCACGCTCAGCTTAATTCTGATTGGTTACCAGGTTGTTTTAGGACTTTGTAATACCTTAGGATTTCCATAGGCATTCTAGAATGTTCTAGGTTGTTTTATGATTTCTACTCCTTGTAGGACAAGATTTTCTCCTTGTCTATAAAAAGAGGCCTTGTCTATTATTTTAAAAAAGGAAAAGAACTTAGAAAAACTTAGAAGGACGTGAAACACACAATTTAGACATAGAATACAGATTTAGTTACACCTACACACCTTAGAGATTCTTCGTAGCCTTGTTCATGAGGTTTGTTCACGAAAAATCATATTGTGCTTAAAGGATTTTCTCACAGTCTTACTTGGAGTTCATCATTGAGAGTATAGTTTGGATTTATTCATTCTAATATTTATTCATTCAATCAATGCTATTATTCTTCATTATGCTTAGTGGGTATTTTTTTTGTAGGGTTAGGACTGATCTTGAAGCTCTAACCATGACAATTTCATGGCTTGGTTATTATGCTTGGTTTGATTTCTATTTTTTCCTTGGTAGATTGATTCACTGTTTTAATTTCTATTTCCATCATGATCTTGAAATTGGCCACTTTAATAGCATGACTTATATGATGAATTCGTACCAATGATTATGGTAAAAATAATTTGTGAAAAGATCCATGACTCACCTAGGATTGCATAGCACTTTCTAAGGTTAGTGTAGTATCATTAAATTCTTTTTGTACTCGATACTTTCTTGATTGCTTTAGTAGCTTAAGAGAGCTATTGCATGTTGATTAGAAGCTTAGTAGCTTAATAAAACTAAACATATAAACTATGAAGTAATAAATGTGTGAGGTGAGCTTAAGTGACCCTTTGCATGGGCACTAAATCAATAAGGAAAACATGATAATTGAACCTTGCAATCAAGTTGGAAAATGTTGTAGTTAGGTGTGGATAGGAATGTCTTGATTTACCTTTTAATCTGATTTGAAAACCCATTTTATTTACTTTACTTTCTTGCATTACAAGTTATTATTGCTTACGAATCTTCGATTCAAACGCCCCCCCCCCCCCCCCCCCCCCCCCACCCTCTCCTTTTTTTTGTCTATGTCTTGCGTCTGCATATCTATTTAGTACCTACTTGTGAACCATTTAATTCATTGCTTTGGATACACGTTGAGTCAAGTCCTTGTGGGATTCGACCGTTGCTTGTACCATTATATTATTATCTGATTAGTGCACTTGCTAGGATATCATTGTAAGGATTGTGTGCATTTATTTTGTTATACTTTTCTTCCAACAAGGTTTTAGTGTCGTTGTCGGGGACTTGTCCCTCAACAATGTCCATTGTTTAAATATTTTAACTTAGTTTTGGTGTTTGTGTAGGTACACTTTATGCCATCACATGGATTTTCAAGGCATCAGGATGTTACATTATTTTTTCGTGTAGGGATTAGACATCATTGGGATAGAACCGTGTCAGAGTCAGTTAAAGCGAGTGAGTGACTTTAGCACTTGCCACACACTTTTGAAATGTACCAAATATTTTATTTTATTTTATAATTAATCATACCGAGCTTGTGTTTCAAATAGAAATATGCATTTCACTTTGAAAGTTTTCTTTTAGTTTTTTAAATTGTTATGATTTGAAAACCAAATATGTTACTTGAATAATTTATGTTTGAGTTAGGTTGAAAAAAAAAAACATATTGCCATTATTACTCAGTTGCATTATTTTCACTTAACTCATTTGGTAATTTTAATATTTGAAATTTTCCATGCCTCTTCCATTTATATTTTTTTATCGAGTAAACTTATCGTATACATTTATTATACTTATAATAATTTATTTTATAAATTATTATTTTAATATCAAATTGGTAAAAAATCAACATAAATCTTCAAGGTAATAAATACTTTATGAATAATGTAACATCCTCATGTAAATATAAATGCTTTTTTTTTTGTTCCGATCAAAATGTAGGTATGTGTTGATACAAAGATACCTACACAAACACCAAGACGAAGAACCAGGAGAGAAGAGAGAAGAACGAAGGATAAGGGGAGAAAGGAGGAAGAAAAAGAGAAAAGAAGGGAGGAACTCAGACCCAAGAAAAAGAAAGAGAACCCGAGAAGGAAACCTTGTGGGTTTGAGTTGCATGATCGAGTTTCGACTGGGAACTTTGATAACAAGCTCACTCATATCCTCTATGAGTTTCTGCGACCTTAATAAGCAGTAGTTCGTGATTTTGGACGTTGAAACCACCCAGAAACCAAAGAACATGTCTTGGCCGAATTTCGAAAGTTGGGTGACAGATTTAGGTGAGTTTTTCGTATTTTTCAAGTTATAGATCTCTTCTAGGAGCTCATTAGAAAGTGTTGGATGAAATATAAGTGAAAATGGTTGAGATTTTAGTGTGTTAAGACCGGGTCGGGCGACCCAAAAACCAGGGAAAAGGGTAACAGGGATGATGAATTGTGCGTTGGCGTGTGGCCACCACGCTCAACCGCTTCTGGTGGCGCGTGCCAACGTGTCGTGGGATGTGGCCAGCATGTTTTTCAATGTTCTTGATGTTACGAACATTTTAGCGCAGGTTTCGAGGCAATTGGACACCCTCTCGTGGTAGTTTTGGGTGTTCAAAGTGCGTAGTTAATGTTAGAGAATTAATATTTAATTCCTAGGAGTTAGGTTTTGTACTAGCAGGTTACCTGAGGGTTTGTCGGACATTAATAGCTTAGTTGAGATAACTCTTCAGGCTTGTTGACTTTTAGGAGGATTTCGAGGAACCTTTGGATACGAATTATCGACTTGAGGAGTGTTATGTTACACATCCTATTTACTGAAGATTGAGTTGAACCAGACTTGGTATTTGGTGTTTTCCTCTATACAGATACTAAACAAGAGAACTAGAAGGATCATGTAGTTGAGATAATTACTTGAAGAAACTGTAGGACTAGCGATTGGCTTACACCTCGTTATTTTGATTACTGGTGATTACTCAATCTTACTTATTCCTAAATCCAGCCTGAGCTACTGTTCTGGCAAAAAAATGTACTGGGTCACTGTTAGGATCTTGAGGCCGTCTAAGATTTCCTATCGTACTACCAATTGTGCACCTTAACCCCTTGTCTGAAGGAACCAATGACAGGACCCATCCCAATCCCCCCGGGATTAGTGCGGGATGACCCTGCTCCCGTCTGACACGAAGTATCAGACAAGGGATATTTCCGACCTTTGCCCTCTCGGGCTATCAGAGTACGCCAGGATCCGGAGTAGGTATGTGATATCTCAGTCTCTGCTACAGTCCACATCCGATGTCAACCTGAAGGGCAGTCAAAAAATTAAAAACTGTGAGTGGACAAAACAAGAGTTTATAAAAACATTTCATAAGAGAAGACATTTGTACCCTTCACTAAAAAAGCATGCATGCATTCGAAAACCATTTAACCAAAGAAACCATATGTGGGACTAAGCCCAAAACTATAATGAAATAGACATTACGGGCCACTGCCCAAATCATAAAGAAACCAATAAGGGACTCAGCCCAAAACCATAACCATACTGAAATCAAGTACACGAGCTCTTGCTCAAATCTTGTATCCACATAACATATATCATATTTATATCACATACACATATAATTCACACAACAAATCCTGTCACGGTTTCTAAAGCTACGTGCGTGCTACCCAGGTCTCAATCCGAGTCTTCTCAAAGTCAAGATCAATGTCCGCAGACCACTGACCCTACTTGAGGTAATAGTAATCATAGCCTTCCTGAGAGTAAGGAGCCCAACTGGGGGGTGACTCCACTTAGTCGGTGCTCCGTGACTACTCCGGGGTCCACCCAGGCCAACAACCCTCCCCGGAGGAGATAATAGAAGTAAAGGAAGGTATATGAATACATATATATACATAACATAAACATTCATGCCCGGTTCCCTTGAACCGTCATGATCCATAACATCCATTAACCAGGGTTCATGCCGGTTCCCATAAACAGTCATGAACCAGAATGACCTGACAAAGGTTCATGCCGGTTCCCATAAACCGTCATGAACCAGAATGACCTGCCAAAGGTTCATGCCGGTTCCCATAAACCGTCATTAACCCGGAAATCCATGTAGGGTCCCTGACCCAAAATCATCAGTGTAAAACAACTGGGTCTCTTGCCCGAACATATGACTCAACTGGGCACCGTGCCCAATATCTAAGGGTTAGTCATGACTCCGATCATAGTGATGTGTGCAACCATCCATCCAGGACCGCCCTCAATCCTGGTATGTCGCCGTGAACGTATCAATCGACGCGACCACCACAAGATCATGGTGCACTCATCACTGATCGCTATCCTGAACCGTCAGCACTCCGAAGTCGAGCCTCCCCAGGCTGCCCAACCACGAATCGTGCATCGTGACCTCTCCGGAAGGAACACATCCCAATCCGGAGGCGAGTGTCGTATCGTCGATCGCCTTGCACATAGCACCCGTCGCGACCACGATTTAGACCTGAAGGTCGTAAATAGCGTCATATGCCCGAGACAAAACCAAATGGGTCTCATACCCGAGTTTATCCTTTTAGAAATCCAAAACCAGTTCATTTAGACCAATAAAGAAATACAGACCCGTATAGGCACCGTATAGGGTCGAAACCTTGAAATACGTGCCTATACGTAACCACACATCCAGATGCACTCATGGCATCACAAACAAGTATTTAAAACATATAATAAACATTTATGCATGCACCAATTTAGAAAACAAGGTCCACTCGCAGACCGTCCGAGCTGTCGTCTCGATTTGCGTGCCATAGGCTCTCCCTAGCCGATCACCATCACCGGGACTCCCAACCTGTCCAAATTTTAATATAAGGTTACTAACTACTTAATTAACCTCCCACTAAAGCCCCGTAATTTTCCCGAACTTTTAACTATTTTTAAACCGACCCTAAATATTCTGACACCCCAAAAACTATTGAAACGATGTTCGATTGATGCGAGACTAGTCCCAAAATCTTTGTTACATCGAATAGAAGATTTCCCGTGTTGAACACTTTCCCAAATTATGGCCCACGCGCCCCTAGAAGGTCGAAAACACTGTTCATCATCTTCAACCTTCAGCTACTGTTCATGGTACTGTTCATCCGTCGGTTTTCTTGGGTTTTTGGATCGATTTTAGGTCAATTTCATCCCATTTTAATCCTAATATGATCCTAATCCTATTTCCTATCATTTAGACATTAAAAACCGAAGGAAAAACCACCCAAAACCGTGCTTCCTATTCGGCCATGGCGGAGGTGTTTTCCTCCGCCGTCCACCGCCCATTCCAGGCTGTCCCAAGCCACGAAAACCATCCTAAACTCGTCATAAGGTCCCCAAAAACCCATCCTAAACCTTAGAATCGAATAAAACCAACAAAACCGAAATTTAGGAATTTGAATATTCCTTACCTCACGGGTTGACTTTCCCCACTGTGGCGGCCGCCGTGGCTGGCCACCGTCGTTCCCCTCATTGTCCTCATCCTCACGGTCACACACGGGCACAGTAGATTTATGGTGGTGAGGTGTGTTGTGTGTTTGAAAAATGAAGAACAAAGAAGAAAATGAAGAAAATGGTGGATAAGGGGTTTCGGGTTTGTGTGTTTGGGGAAGGGGAAAATGTTGAGCTGATGAGGGAGAGTGAGGATTAAGTGAAGGGTGGGGATTTAAAGATTAATTTGTAATGAATGGTTAGGATTTAAGGATAGATGGATTAATTATATAATAATAATTATAATATTATTTAATTTAGTAGATCCACTTTTTAGGGGTTTGTCCAATAGGATGAGCGACACTTGTCACTCATCCATAAGACCCACTGAAAATATCTTGGCCAATCAGATTTCGCCAAATCATCCCGTCTCGAAGTACGTGCATAGTGAAATCGAACTTCCGTGACCTATAACTTCCCCGTTCGAAGTCCGATTTCAGCATGCCGTCTGCCTATGGATACGTATCGTCCTGATCTACGTAACGATCCTCGGCCCTTGGCCATTGGTCCTCTCGGTCAAAAAGTCAACATTTGCCCCTTTTTAACCATAATTACCAAAATGCCCCTAAACTACCGAACGTCACAACTTCCTCCTCGAACGTCGAAATTGAACGTGCCACCTGTCTATGAACTCGTGACGTCACGAACTACGTCACGATCATCGGTCAAAGTCCATTTGACCACCCAAATGAAAAGTCAACGTTTTGCCACGCCCAAGGGCAAAATGGTCATTTCGCATCGTTCGTCCGATTTCGCTCTATCACGGATTAGCCTCACTAATCGTGATTAGTCACTAATCTAATCACGGAATTTAGGACGGGTTGTTACAACCAATCCATAAACCATATTAATTGTTTAGTGAGTTGAAACCTAAGTGGCTTTTAGCGTCGAAGTTGGTTATTTCCATCTGGGAGTACTAAGAGGAATTGTGGAAATTTTGTCATACTGAGTGCTTGAGATCATGGAGTGAGTACTAGTGATGATCATCTCTTTGAGCTTACTTTGACGGATTGGAGGTCAAATAGGAACACCCTAGTATGAGTTACCTTTTGGGGGTGATTGGGACATAGAAGTATTCTGAGTAGCTTGATGTAACGCTCTGGACATTCGAAAAAGGAAAATTTGGAAAATTGGAAGAAAATGACGATTTTGCCCCTGGAATTGGGCAAACGGTTGACTTTTTGGCTGGAGCGGTCAAACGAACTTTGACCGATGACTGTGACTTAATTCGGGACGTCATGAGTTCATAGACAAGTGGCACGTCTGATTCCGACATTCGAGGAGAATGTTATGATGTTCGGAAGTTCAAGGGTAATTCGGTAATTTGGTTAAAAGGGCAATTTGTTGAATTTTCAAACGACATGGACTTTTCACGTAATTCGAAGACCGTTGGGTAGGTCTCGAGACGCCGAGTCCATAGACAGGCGGCACACGTCAATCGGAATTCGGACGACCAAGTTACGACCCTCGGAATGTAAAGGGCATTTTGGTAAATTGTTAAAGCATGGGTAAAATGGTCAATTGGCAGGGCGGTTAGTTATTAGCTGATGCAGCTTCAGTTTATTCTTGGAATGACACCTGTCACTTACAAATGTGAATTAATGGCAATTGTTGCCTCTTGAATTACAAACGGTGCTAACCCATATCTGTCCATGTGTAATCAAATTGAATCCAGGGGAGTGTTGCTGAGATGAGAGAATTTGTAACGACCCGTCCTAAATTCCTAGACTAGATTAGTGACTAATCATGATTAGTGAGGCTAATCGGTGATTAGTAGGGCGAAATCGGACGAACGATGCAAAATGACCGTTTTGCCCCTAGTCGTGGTAAAACGTTGACTTTTCATTCGGTCGGTCAAATGGGCTTTGACCGATGACCGTGACGTAGTTCATGACGTCACGAGTTCATAGACAGGTGGCACGTTCAATTCCGACGTCCGAGGAGGAAGTTATGACGTTCGGAAGCTTAGGCGCATTTTGGTAATTTTGGTTAAAAAGGGGCAAATGTTGAATTTTTGACCGGGAGGTTCGATGGCTGAGGGCCGAAGACCGTTACGTAGATGGGAATGATACAAATCCGTAGACAGGCGGCACATCGAATTTGGACGTTCGACGACGAAGTTACGGTTCACGGAAGTTCAAGTGCACTATTGCACGAATTATGAAATAACTTAACTTTTGGACTTTAGTGGGACCCAGATATTTAATGGAGGCCCAATGGATGAGTGACAAGTGTCACCCATCCACTGGACATTCCTTCACATACATGCATCGATCATTCTTTCTTCCATTCAAAAAACATAACCCGATCTCACCATTTCTCCATCTTTGTGCAACCCAAAACCCATCCCACCTTAACCCATGACCAGCCGTGAGGACCAGAGAGACTGAGGGAGCTAAGGTGGCCGGCCTGGAGACATGAATTGCCGCCCACGGCAGCGAGAGGAGAAGGAACCCGAGAGGGTTCTTTGTACGGCTCTAAACTCCATTTAAATCTATATATATTATGGGTCATTTTGGTTGCTTCCAATGAATTAAATGAGTTATTAGGATTGTTTTAGGAAGGTTTGGATAAGCTTTGGGCGGCTGTACAGCCATGGTACAGTTTTGGGAAGCTTGAACCGTATGGTTCAAGAATTGAACCATGAGTTTTGTGTAGTTTTAGGTTGTTTTAATTAGTAAAAATGATAGGGAATGAAGGGATATGAATTATACAATTAATTAGGGTTTAAATCGGACCAAAATAGGGAAGGAAAACCCCTGAACCGTTCACGCCGGTTCGGAACAGTGCCATGAACAGTGAACCGGTTCAGCTGGAGGTAGGAGACAATGAACAGTATTTTTGACCTTCTAGGGTCGCGTGAGGGCGTGTGGTCCTTAATTTGGGGAAGTTTTCAACATATGAAATCTTCTACTCGATGTAACGAAGATTTTGGGACTCGTCTCGCGTCAATCGGACATCATTTCGATAGGTTTCGGGGTGTCAGAAAGTTTAGGATCGGTTTTAAAAATAGTTAAAAGTTCGGGAAAATTATGGGGCTTTAATGGGAGGTTAATTAAGTAGTTAGTAACCTTCTATTAAAATTTGGACAGGTTTGGGAGCCCAGGTGATAACGATTGACCCGGGAGACTATTATGGCACGCGTATCGAGGCGCAGCTTCGGACGGTCTGTGAGTGGACCTTGATTTCTAAACTGTGATGCATGCATAATTGTTTTATATGGATTATGAATATGATTTTATGATGTTGATTTGGATGCTTGTGATTTATATGATTTCACGCTTTACGTGGCAATTTACGTGCTTGCACGTAAATCGAGGTTTTCCAGTTTTACACTGATTTTCCGTACTTATGGTTTTAGTTATGATTTCATGAAATGATTTTGGATTTGAAAAGGTAACTCTCGGACTTGAGGTCCATTTGATTTACGGAATCGGACCAGAGGCCCAGTTGGTTTACGATTCGGACCGGAGGTCCAGTTTGTATGTGGATTCGGGCCTAGGGCCCAGTTATGTATTACAAATGGTTTTTACGGGTCATGACGGTTTATGGGAACCGACATGAACCCCTGAAATGGATTTACGGGTCATGACAGTTTATGGAAACTGGTATGAACCCATGAAAGGTTTTATGGTTCATGACGGCTTATGAGGGGCCGGGCATGAATCTTGGAAAGGTTTAAAGAATGATTTCAAAAGGTTTTTCATATGCCATCCTTTATATATGATTGTCTCCTCCGGGGAGGGTCGTTGGCCTGGGTGGACCCCGGAGTAGTCACGGAGCACTGACTGAGTGGAGTCGCCCCTCAATTGGGTTCCTTACTCTCAAGATGGGCATGGTTCGTTACCTCCAGGGAGGGTCATTGATCTACGGACATTGACCTGGGTGGACCCTGGAGAGACTTGGGTTTGAGACCCCGATTAGCACGCGCGTAGCTTTATTTTACTGTGACAGGCTCTGAATATGAATATAATGGATAAACATGATTTCAAGTGGATTGGGAAATTGTGTTTTATAATGATAAATGGATTTGGGCTGAGATCCCACATATGGTTATTATCTTATGGTTTTCTGTAAATGGTTTTGGGCAGGAGCCCGTGTGACTTGTATTTACGGAACTTAGGGTTGTGTCCCTAATTATGGTTGTTTAAACATATGTGTTTGGATAAATGGTTTTACTATGCATGCATGCTTTTTAGTGAAGGGTATAAAGGTCTTTTATAAATGTGTTTTACGAAACTTATTCCTTTTTGTCCACTCACAGTCTTTCTGTTTTTAATACCCTTCAGGTTAGATACGATGTGGACTGTAGCAGAGACCGAGATATCACATGCCTCCTCCAGATGCTGGCATACTCTGATAGCCCGGGAGGGCAAAGATTGGAAATATCCCTTATCTGACACTTCGTGTCAGACGGGAGCAGGGTCATCCCGCACTAATCTCGGTGGGATTGGGATGGGTTCTGTCAGAATTAATCCTGAGTGAAAAACAAAAAGAAACGAGGGAGAATGAAGGAAGAAAGGAGATAATTAGTTGAAGGAACCCGAAACCCAGTCGGTTGAAATTTAAATCTCCCAAAAATCAAAATTTAGTTTGTAGGCCATAATGATGCAAATTAAGGTCTAATTGAGTCTCCTGGGATCAATTCAAGTCGATCCAGTGCAAAAACGAAAGGAATTGGTGTCCTGTTGGCTATGAACGGACATGGCGGGGATGAAGAAATTCGAAGATTGGGTGTGTAATTGGAGGAAGTTTAAGTTGCAATTGAGATCGAAGAAAAGTTTCTGATAGTCCTACGAAGCTTTTGGCTTGATCAATTGAAGAAAAATGTTGGGAATCGATGAACCTTGATGACTGAATAGTGTTCGACTGTTCTTCGAAAATTCAAGTTCGAATAGATGGATGGAGGTAAGTTGTAATGGAATTGAATTTACATAACCATAATTAGCTTCATAATGATGCTTTCGACTAAATCAATTGAAAAAATAGATGGGAAATTGACAGGATTGAGCCGGGTCGAACTCGCGGGTTACAGACCCGTTTGACAGAGGAAAGGGTTGGAATGATGAACAATGGTTTTACTGTAGCAGCGCGTGAGCTTCATGCGCAGCCACTCACTGCGGCGCGTGGGGGCGCGTGAGTGAGAATCTCGAGGTGAGTTCAACATGAAACTTGCTTCTTTTATTGTAACGAACATTTTGGCACTAGTTTCGAGAAAATCGGATATCGTTTCGATAGTGTTCAAGGTATCCGAAGTTTTTGTATACGTTTAAAATACGTATTTAAATCCTGAAAAAATTGGAAAAAATTATATGAAGTATATTTGAGTGTTAGTGACCCTCGATATTGATGTTGGCCAGGAACTATGATTTTCGGAATTTACGGAAAAACGTGTAGTTCGGAAGCGAGCCGTTTGGACGGTGTGTGAGTGGACTTTGTTTTCTAAATTTCAATGCATGCATAATCTTTTTCTATGCTTTATATTTATGATTTCTATGCTTATGCTTATGGTAATTACAATTTCCGTATTTATACGTATTTCAATATGCAAGACGTAATTGCACGTATTTCGAGACTATTGTTTCTCCTATGCATTGATGATGGTTTAATGGATGATTTTATATGATTTTTGTGTATCATGTTTTAATAATTCTTTGATTATGATTGTGAATATGATTTACGGTTTTGGTACGTATTTCGATATTATTACGAATTTGCACGTTTTACGAGATTTCGAGTATGTTGCGATTTTACCATGGTTTTGATGATTTGAATTTGAGAATTTGAAATACGATTTGATTTCAAAGATTTAAAACGGATTTTGGGAAAAGGTGATCGGCCTTGGTGCCCAGTTTATAAAAGTGGTTTTGATTAACGAGATTTCGGATTTTGCAAACTTGAAAATGGATGTCCGGATTTGGGTTCGGAATGATAATTCTGGATGCTAGCTTATGGAATGACGGTTCCGAATTCGGATTTGGAAATGGATGGTGGATATGATTTGGGATTTGAATGTGAAATTCGGACATGAGTTCCATTTTGATAAAATGTGATGTCGGATTTGTTTTTGGGTTTAAAGACTCGGAAAAAGAAAAGAAAAACCGATGGATCTGGTTTTGAGTTTAAAGACTCGGTTGATTGACGGGGGGGGGGGGGGGGGGGGCTGGATTGATATGTTTTGAGTTTAAAGACTCGGTTATGTTACCCCCCGAGGCATGTGATTGTGTTTTGAGTTTAAAGACTCGTTGATATCCCGGGAAGGCCTGATTATGCGCATGGTTTTGAGTTTAAAGACTCGGGCGCACTTGAGATCTAGCAAATTGATTGACTTGTGATTTACTATTGATTTCTGATGTTTTCGGATGTTGTGGGGCAATGGCCCGGTTTATATGGCTTGATGGATTTTTGGGTTATGTTATGCACTTGGATTCTGATTCATGATTTTGGGCTGAGGCCCCGTATTTATGATTCCTGGCTAAGGCCTGTGGTTTGAGGAAAGGAAAATGATTTTGATTTTCATACATGATTTTCTTATACTAGAAATGGAATGGATTGTGAAATGGTTTTCGAATGCATGTATTGGTTTTACGTGGATGGTAGAAATGTTCTTTCTGTAAACATGTTTTATAACCGATTTATTTTTGTCCACTCACACCTTTTATATTTTTATTGACCCTCCAGGTCGTGGCGCGATGATCGAGGCTATTCGGGAGGTGAAGGCATGAGTGAGCACATGTACGAGTATCCTTTGTTTGACAAGTGTTGAGGGCAATTTTTAGGAACTTCAGTTGACTTGCCAGACGGGAGCAGGACCGGGCACGATTATCAATGTTCCTCTAGGGATGGTCCTGTCACTTGATCTACTTATGAGTACTTTTGAGGGATTCAGTATTCCTTTGCAGAAGGATTGTCGTTGACCAAAAAACCCCTACAAGACATTCAAAAAACTATTCAGGAAGTATCTAATTTGTTGTATCATTGAGGGTAAACACTTACTGAATTGCTTGATCTAACCAAGGAGACGCACTAGTAGTTGTGGCCAGGTAACTGATAAATCACTCAAGTGAGGCGCTGACTTGGTGGTTCTTGTGAGGAAGCTGAACTTTTAGTTATGGTAGCACTGTTGATCTTCGAGCAACTATTTGGAGCTATACCTTGGACGGGCATTGATCAAATTTCGGGGTCGAAATTTCTTTAAGGGGGGTAGATTGATACATCACGTATCAAAAACTCGAAATCAAAATTTAAGAATTTACCATTTTACCCCTATATGTTCAACGTGGAGTTCACTTGGGCTTGTGTTGTATTTCTCTTTGTGGGCTGGGCCTTGCGAGTTACTATTTGGAGGCCCAAACCCATAACCTAAAGCGGCATAGTTCCAAAAGAAAATTAGATTTATTGATTCACAGCTGACCTAAGCCCAATTATGTTTTGTTGTTAAGCCCCACAATTCATTGTTTTGAAACTTATTAAGGTTTGTATTTGTTAAGCCCAATTATTTGAGGCCCAGGTTACTATCAGGTCCACATCTTCGTTTTATCCATTAAAGAGTCCC
The DNA here is from genome assembly GCA_032719365.1 of Prinsepia uniflora. Taxonomy (NCBI): domain Eukaryota; kingdom Viridiplantae; phylum Streptophyta; class Magnoliopsida; order Rosales; family Rosaceae; genus Prinsepia; species Prinsepia uniflora. The sequence goes on from CM064868.1 coordinate 18,918,430, forward strand.
TTACTGTTTATTCCTGGAATACCCAGTCGAGTTTGATGCACCCCAACCAAAAAGAAAACAGAGCAGAACTTCAGCCCCTCCACGCCATCTAGCTAACCCATGACCTCCAACCACCACTAACGGATGCGCTTGAAGGTTTCGATGTTAGCAAACCGAACCCCACACGGTTCACAAAGGCCGAAACCATGGTAGATATAAATCTCAGTTGAGACCCACATATGGGCATGTGAAGCGTCTTGGTGCTCTGGACCCAGACAGACCTCATATCGACCCCCATCGTGCTTGCAGCAGCCTTGCGAACAGTGTGGACTTATCCACATAGCTTCCCATTCACAGGAACGTGACTGGGGAATCCATCAAAGACGTACACCCGAGACTTCTTGTGGAAACTCAGGTCACCCAGATAACTTCAAACCTTTTGATTTATACCATTAGCTTTCTAGCATTGAGGGCTACCTAACGCGCTTACTGCATGCCGTTTTCTGATTGTCGGCACGGTAGAGGGGGTGGCTACTGGAGTTGCAGAATCATCGGAAAAATTTAGAACGATCTCTGTAGGTAAAAGGTTTTTAGACTTCTTACAACTAAGTGGACCTAACCGTGACCCTGTATGTGACTTCCTAGAGGTTGGACTCACGGCTAACGGTAGCTGGAATCTAGGCTCATGGAGGCCGCGATGACTCCATCGTACTCTAACCGATCTAGATAAGTTTTTTTCCTTCAAATTTCGACATCATGATCCTTTTCTATTCAAAGTATCAATTACTCGCAACAGGTTTTCGAAACGGCCGCTCACACCAATACTTGGTCAAAATCTAGAGGATCAAGAAGGCCAAGATGTAACGACCCGTCCCGAATTCCTAGATTAGATTAGTGACTAATCACAAATAATTAGGCTAATCCGTGATTAGTTGGGCGAAATCGGACGAATGATACAAAATGACCGTTTTGCCCCTAGCGTGGGTAAAACGTTGACTTTTTGTTCAGGTGGTCAAATGGACTTTAACCGATGACCGTGACGTAGTTCGTGACGTCACGAGTTCATAGACAGGTGGCACGTTCAATTCCGACATTCGAGTGGGAAGTTATGACGTTCGGAAGTTTAGGGGTATTTTGGTAATTATGGTTAAAATGAGCAAATAGTTGACTTTTTGACCGGGAGGTCCGATGGCCGAGGGCCAAAGACCGTTACGTAGATCGGGACGATACGAATCCATAGACAGGCGGCACACTGAAATCGGACTTCGAACGGGGAAGTTATAGGTCACGGAAGTTCGATTTCACTATGCACGTACTTCGAGACGGGGATGATTTGGAAAAATCTGATTGGGCTAGATATTTTAGGTGGGTCCCATGGATGAGTGACAAGTGTCAGTCATCCCATTGGTCCAAACCCCTAAATTGTGGATCTAAGTTAATTAAATATTATTATTTTAATTATTTTATAATCAACCTTTTTATCACACAATCCTAGCCATCCATCTAACATAATCTCTCAAATCCTAGCCATCCATTTAATCATCTCTCTCACCCCATCAGATATCACCATTCCTTCTTTGTTCTTCCTAAAACCCGAAACTCATTTTATTTCCCTCCATACAAACCCAAAAACACCACCCGGTTTTCTCACCACCATAATCATTATATGCGTCGTGTGTGCGCGTGAGAGAGTGTGAGGATGAGGTTAATGACAAGGACAACGGCGGGGGACGACGGAGGACACGGCGGAGGAGCTCGAACCGTGAGGTGAAAATATTTAAAAATCCAAGTTTTGTTTTTGTTAGGTTTTAATTGAAACTAATGATTGGGTTGTGCTTCTGGGGAACCTAGGATAGGAATGGGATCGCTTTTGAAGGTTAGAACGGCCGGAAATGGCCGTGAACGGCGGAGGAAAATCCGGCCGCCATGAACGACGGATGAAGGTACGGGTTTTATGGTTTTTGCTCCGTTTTAGGTGTATAAAATGATAGGAATGGGATTAGGAACATTTAGGAATGAAAAAGGAACGAAAGGGATCGAAAATGGACGGGATTGGACAGTGAACCGGCCACTCCGGTCCAAATCGGTTCGAACCAGGCGGACCGGGTTCGTCGAGACGTTGAAGACGACTGTAGCACCGAGCGTGGGCTTCACGCGCAGCCGCTTGCGGCCGCGAGTGTGGGCGCGTGGTGGGTCCGATGGGGAAACTTCCAACACGTGAAACACTCTATTCAATGTAACGAACATTTTGGGACTGGTTTCGTGTCAATCGGACACCGTCTCGATATGTTCGGGGCATCGGAAGTTTTCGAATCGGGATTAAAAATAGTTAAAAATACCGAAAAATTACGGGGCTTTGATGAGAGGTTAATTAAGTAGTTAGTAACCTTCTATTACGATTTGGACAGGTTCGGGAGTCCCGGTGATGGTGATTGGCTCGGGAGAGCCGTATGGCACGCAAATCGATACGGCAGCTCGGACGGTCTGTGAGTGGACCTTATTTTCTAAATTGGTGCATGCATAAATGTTTATTATATGTTTTAAATACTTGTTTGTGATTCCATGAGTGCATTTGGATGTGTGGTTACGTATAGGCACGTATTTCGAGGTTTTGGCCTTATACGGTGCCTATACGGGTCTGTATGTCTTTCTTGGTCTTAATGAAAAGGTTTTGAATTTCTAAAAGGATAAACTCGGGTATGAGACCCATTTGGTTTTATCTCGGGCATATGACGCTATTTACGACCTTCGGGTCTAAATCGTGGTCGTGACGGGTGCTATATGCACGGCGATCGACTATACGACGCTCGCCTCCGGTTTGGGATGTGTTCCTTTCGGAGAGGTCACGATGCACGATTCGTGGTCGGGCAGCCTGGGGAGGCTCGACTTTGGAGTGTTGATGGTTGAGGATATCGATCGGTGATGAGTGCACCATGATCTTGTGGTGGTCGCGTCGGTTGATACGTTCACGGCGACATACCAGGATTGAGGGTGGTCCTGGATAGATGGTTGCACGCATCACTATGATCGGAGTCGTGACTGACCCTTAGATATCGGGCATGGTGCCCAGCTGATGTCATATGTTTGGGCACGAGACCCAGTTACTTTACGGTTTATGATTTCGGGCCAGGGACCCTAGATGGATTTCCAAGTTCATGACGATTCACGGGAACCGGCATGAACTCTGGAAAGGTCATTGTAGTTCATGACGGTTTATGGGAACCGGCACGAACCTTTGTCAGGTCATTCTGATTCATGACGGTTTATGGGAACCGGCATAAACCCTGGTTAATGGATGTTATGGATCATGACGGTTCAGGGGAACCGGGCATGAATGTTTATGTTATGTATATATATGTTCATATACCTTCCTTTACTTGTTCTATTATCTCCTCCGGGGAAGGTCGTTGACCTAGGTGGACCCCGGAGTAGTCACGGAGCACTAACTGAGTGGGAGTCGCCCCAGTTGGGTTCCTTACTCTCAGGAAAGCTGGTTACTATAACCTCAGGGCGGGTCAGTGGTCTTCGGACATTGACTTGGTACCTGAAAGACTTGGGTTTGAGACCCCGGGTAGCACGCGAGTAGCTTTGGAAACCGTGACAGGATTGGTTGTGTGAATTATATGTGTATATGATATAAATATGATATATGATATGTGATGTGTGGTTACACAGGATTTGAGCGGTGGCTCGTGTACTTGTTTATTTCTGGTTTGGGCTGAGCCCCTTATGGATTTGGGCAGTGGCCCGTACGGCCGTTTTCAATCTTGGTTTTGGGCTTAGTTCCCACATATGGTTTCTTTGGTTAAATGGTTTTCGAATGCATGCATGCTTTTTAGTGAAGGGTACAAATGTCTTCTCGTTAAAATGTTTTAATAAACTCTTGTTTTGTCCACTCACAGTTTTTAATGTTTTGACTGCCCTTCAGGTTGACATCAGATGTGGACTGTAGCAGAGACCGAGATATCACATGCCTCCTCCGGATCCTGGCGTACTCTGATAGCCCGAGAGGGCAAAGGTCAGAAACATCACTTGTCTGACACTTCGTGTCAGACGGGAGCAGGGTCATCCCGCGTTAATCCCGGGGGGATTGGGATGGGTCCTGTCAACGTGGTATCAGAGCATAGGATTGCTTATCAGAGCGGGGTTGTCTCTATTCGAGCAACCGCGGAGCTCTTGGCGTAGTACGCAGGTCGAGGATGTGATATCTCAATGGGCTATAGTTGATGGTCAACCTGATTGTTGGGGTGCCGATACGATAGTTAGTAGGATTGGATCGTTTTGGTTCGGCACTAGATGTCGGGGTTGCCATAGTTCTGTCAGGGTTGACAGAGTGGGACCTTATGAATGGATGACGTAAACGGTACTTGAGCGTTTTGATCGTGTGACGGTTAGTTGGGATCGTCTTTCACGATGTCGTAGGATCGGTTCCGACGACTGGTTGGGAATTGTGACCATCCGATGATTGGATATTGGTGAGTTAAATGGATTTACTGCGGTTGGCAGTTAGCGGTCGGATTCGTGGAATCCTAGTGGATTTGACGATAAGATTGGATTGACGTCTTTACGATGTCAAGATCGCGGGGTTGGTCAGATTGTGTATTATACTGCAGTTGGTAACTTGCAGTTGGGTTTAGGGAGACCCTAGAGTGTGATCGTGGAACCCTACTTTAGGTGTGTGGTTCGGAAATGTGAGTTGACGAGTGGTTTGACTTGGACGACTATTCGGATTTGGGTTCGTTAGTTGATCTAGTCATGTCAGCTTTTGTTGGGACTGCACTCTGCAGTCGAGGTTGTATTTATCGGTTAGACCTAGTTGGTTGTCGTACTACTCTGTTGTGATGGATTGTTGGTGTAACTAAGGTCGTGGACGACCTGGTAGACGACATTGGTTTAGTCGAGTTACGACAGGTTAGAGATTGTTGGACGGGTTACTAGGGTTGGTACTTGTCGATGGAACCCCTGAATGGGATACAGAGTAGTTGGTACGGGCGGTTGATTCCGTTGGATGCGGAGTCTAGATCGTGATGTTTGGTGTTTAGGTCTGCATGAGTCGGTGGCAGGCACTACTACCGAGAGTGGTTGTAGTTATGGTTGTTGGGACGTTCGGGGAGCGTTTCCTTTTCTCGTATGAGTTGTCAGGGCGACTGTACCCAGAGTTATTGGGTACGTGGGAGGCAGAGTTTCTCCAATACGAGTAGAGGTATGGGATGGTCGTTCGGTATGAGCGGAAATCCAGGGCTGTCAGTTTTGCACATGGTGTGCCGATACTGATACTGATGATAGTGCGTTGGTGTTGGTACTAGCACTGGTGTTGGTGCCAGTGATTGTGATGACGTTGAGTCACATCCGTCGAGATGGTCATAGGTTCGGTATCTATGGTTCGGGAGTGTAACGACCCATCCCGGAATTCTGGATTAGATTGGTAACTAACCATGATTAATGGGGGTTAATCGATGATTAGTTGGGTGGAATCGGACGAACATGGCAAAATGATCGTTTTGCCCCTAGTCGTGGGTGAAACGTTGACTTTTTATTCGGGCAATCAAATGTACTTTGACTAATGACCGTGACGTAGTTTGGGACGTCACGAGTTCATAGACAGGTGGCACGTTCGATTCCGACGTTCGAGGTGAAAGTTATGACGTTCGGAAGCCCAAGGGCATTATCATAATTTGGACGAAATAAGGGAAAATGTTGACTTTTTGATCGGGAGGTCCGAGGGCCGAGGACCGAGGACCGTTAGGATGGTCTCGATGCCCCGAGTACAACGACAGGCGGCACGCGTGAAACGGACATCGGATGACCGAGTTACGGGTCACGAAAGGTGAGGGGCAATTTGGTAATTTGCCAACTGAGGGCATTTTGGTCATTTTACCAACTGGGCACTGTTCACCACCGTGGGAGACAACCTGCACGGCCGTACCGTGGGTGTCTGAGCGTGCAAATTGTTTATGGAACCCAATTGCTCGTGATAGGTGCTAATGGACTGAAAAGGGAATTGTTTAATACAGTGCTGGGACGTGTTTATTGCAGTGGGGTGTTCGGGCAGTGCACGGGTGCACGATGCCGTGAGGGTGTTCTGATTTTGGAGGACAGGGTACCTTGTGCGTCAAATTGATTTAACTGAGTGTGGGGACAGAGACTGAGGACAGTGCACGGTGGTGTTGGTAGAGGAGAAGTGCGGGGAAACAATCGCACAGTGATCTGTGCTGATACATTTGAAGTTGGGAAAAAAACAGAGTCTGGGGAGCCATTGCTATTTCGACCTCCCCAATAACGGGTTGGGAGAAAATGAGCACTGGGGAGGAATGAGAGAAACAGAGAGATGTTTAGGTGAGGAAAACAGGGGGATTGAGTGAAGATGATACGACGGGAACCCGAAACTCGTTTTGGGAAAATTCGAATTCGAATTTGAATTGCAGGCCAGCCCAAACCGAATTGAGGCTCGAAGGTGTCTTCTGGAGCCTTATGTAGTCGATCCAAATCGATAATTGTGAGCTTCGGAGCTCTTGAGGCCATGAACGGACGTCGCGGGTGGCCGGAAAATTGAGCTTTGTGTTCGTGCATTTGGAGGTAAGTAATTGTGAAATTGGATCACACATCATCCTTACCTTGAGTCTACAATGTTGTACGACTAATTAATTGAAGAATTCCTTGGTTGTTAATCCAACTCAGACGAGGAACTCGATTTTGGAACTTGGGTTGAGTCGAGATAGTTGGAGGTAGCGACGACTGCTTTGGATATTACAGATCCCTAATTGGACGGGTTGCGAAGCTACTGGTGTGGTCAAATCGTTCAAATACTGTCGAATTGATGGGCTGCTAATCGGGTCCTCACGCGGGTGGAACGGCCCGTATGTCAGAGAGTCGGGTAAAGATGGTGACCGTTGGGGGTACTGTAGCTGGCGCGTGAGTGCTGCGCGGCGGCGCGTGACGGCGCGTGGGGCCGATTTTCAAGGTGAGTTCAACACGACTTTTATCCTATACAATGTAACGAACATTTTAACGTTGGTTTCAAACTTATCGGACACCGTTTCAATGTGGTTCCGAGGGTCCGAAGGTTTCCGTTACGTTTGTAATTAACGATTAATTCCCGGAAAATTATGGGAAATTAGTATGCTTTTATGTAAGCCCTTAGTGACACTAAAGTATGTTTTCGAACAGGATTTGGAATTTCTGGAAAATATCGGAAATTTCGGAACCGCGTGCGGCGTGAAACCGAGCCCTATTGGACGGTGTGTGAGTGGACGTTGCTTTCAAAATTTAATGCATGCATAAATTATTTCTATGATTTTATGATTATGATTATAAGTTGTGATTGATTTTGGGTTCCGTATTTATACGTATTTGATTCCCGTATTTATACGTATTTATACTATACATGTGAAATTACACGTATTTCGAGACTATGGTCACTCGTGTGCTTAATGATGGTTTAATGAAAGAAGTTATATGGAATGGGTGTAAAATGATTTAAGAAGGTTGTTTATGATTGCGAGTGTGACTTATGATTGTGACACGTTTTTCGAGAACGTTCCGGATTTGCACGTTTTACGAGATTTCGAGTTATTGTGATTTGATCACTGTTGATGTTTGAATCTGGGAATTGAAATGAGACTTGTGATTTCGAGGATTTTAAAAATGGGTTTTGAGTATGTTTTGATTGGATCGTGATTTTGGTGATTATGATTGTGGGGTTGATGTGTTGAAAATAAGATTTGAGAAAGAAGTGATTTCTAAGAATTAAAATGGATTTGAAAAAGGTGATTTCGGGCTTGATGCTTGGGGCACAAAAGTAACTTTGATTTACGAGATTTCGGTTTTCAAAAATTTAAAGCGGATTCTTGGTTTGGGTTCGGGATGATGCTTCTGGATGCCAGCTTACGGAATCATTGTTGCGAATTCGAATTCGGGAATGAAAAAGGATTTAATAAAGTCATTTGGTCTGATTTTGCATGCCCCGTGTTTAATGATAATTTGATTATGTTTGTGAAGTATGATTTGGGGAATTGAATGTGGAAATTCGGACCATGTGTCCTGTTGTGAAAAATGTGGTTTTGGGATGGATCCCACGTTGTTGTGTTTCAAAACTGTTTTGGGGTTTAAAGACCCGTTGAAAACTGTTTTGGGTTTAAAGACCCGGTGCTATTGCTGGAGCACGTTTTGAGTTTAAAGACTCGGTTAATTGATGACGGGGGAGGGCCCTTAATGAGTTTAAAGACTCGTGAGTTTAAAGACTCGGTTACTGTGATACCCCCGAGGCCTATTGATTATGTTCTGAGTTTAAAGACTCGTTGAAATCCCGGGAAGGCCTGTTTATGCGCATGTTTTTGAGTTTAAAGACTCGGGCGCACTTGATATCCAGCAAAATGATTGACTTGTGATTTATTGATGATCTCTGATGTTTCGATTGAGTTGGGCAGTGGCCCGGTATATGGTTGATGGTTTTGGATCATGTTGTGCATTTGGTTTTGATTCGTGGTTTTGGGCTGAGGCCCGGTGTTTATGATTGCGGGCTAAGACCGATGGTTGAGAAAGGAAAACTGATTTTGAGGTTCATACGAGTTTTTCCTTGTGTTGGAATTTGATACACAGTTTTTCTTATGTGGAAAATCTTAACCGATTACGAAATGATTTTTGTATGCATGCATTCGTTTTTACGCGGAGGGTAAAGCCGTTTGTTGTAACTGTTTTGCTAAACTGATTTATTTTTGTCCACTCACACCTTTTGGTTTTTATTGACCCTCCAGGTCGTGGCGCGTTGTTCGAGGCTGTACGAGGGGCGGAGGCATGAGTAAGTACGTGTGGCTATCCCTGGTTTGGCAAGTACTGAGGGTAACTTGGGATTTTCAGTCATCTTGCCAGACGGGAGCAGGACCGGGCATGGTTATCGATGCCCCTTTCGGGGGCTGTCCTGTCAGGGAGTGGATCACGGATAGTTATGGACACGTGGTTGATGTCCGAGTATGTTGTTTCCAATCTAGTTGGAGCTTCAGAAATCGCGTGAGTGTGCGACTGAGGTGACACGAGAGGAATGCGGGTTTTCCGCATTGGTAATGGGTATTTCGAAGTCATTTTGGGTGACTTCTCAAGTTCTGCCATGGTAGAGGATAGCAGATGATGGTAGATGAGATGATCTAGATGTTGTGGGTTGCCACTAGTTCACCGATCGTGTATTGGTTGGTGGACCCGTGATTTGTCTTGGGTCATCAGGTGGAGTGAGTATATCGAAATTAGGTGACTGAGATTTCTCATCTTCTACTTGGTGGTAGACGATATTGGTTCACATAGCGTGGTGAGTGCAACGAGTTTGTTTGCATTCACGTAAGATGGACTTTGATGTCATCGGTTTTGGATCATCTTTGATTTTTTTCTAGGTGGAATGTCAATGATCGATACGAGATAATCAGTGAGAACCCACTATGATAACGGATGATTTTATAGCTTAGCTTTTAATATACATGGAAGAGATAGAATAGAATGGGCCGAGATGCTAAAACCATCCTATCCGCCTACAACCCAAATTGAGACCCGAAAAAGTATTGAGTTGACTGTTGTTGGAAGGTTGAGCGGTTAAACCTATCGTAGTCCTCCCACTGCTCGACTGCTCGTGACATCGTCCCTCCCTCTCTCCCTCTCGCCGGCATCGAATTCACCTGCCGCCGCGAAGGGCGTTGGTTTCACCAGTTCATCTGATCGCTTTCTCTTCTCAGTTGTCAGGTTTTCATCTTACTCCGATTTTTTAATTTCTTTGACAATTAATTTCCTTAGCTCATCAGTGTAATTTGTTCCATTTGAGTCCTTGAGAAGTTTAGTGGAAGAAAAATACGGCAAGGAGCAACTATGTCGTGCTCTTCGTGAGACTGCCTCAAAGTTGGAGCGAGAGGCAGTAGGCGGCAGAACTCTCAAACCCAGGCGCAAAAACAAGGGAAATTAGAGGGGACACAAAGGTAAGGGCAGGTACTTATTAGTGTAGCATTTAAAGGGCAAGATGTTAGAGGTTTTAGGGATCAAGATGAAGCTTTAATGGAGGTTTTCAGAGGTTGGGTGGTCAATTGACTACCCTTGCCCCTTAATAGATCCGCCCCTGCTCATCACTTGCTTTTTTAAAACTGTTGTAGAATTGGCCCTAATGTTCATTACTATTTATTTTCTTTGTGGTATTTATTATATTCCTTTTTTATCCTGCAGATTGGAGATAACAATGGTAGGAGTGATACAAAAGTTCGTCAGTGCATCATTGTTTATGTGGATAGTTCCCGTTGCAATATTATATGCGTTTAACAATAATTTGCTTCCTGGTAAGACTACTATCTCAAATACTGTAGCAATGTATCTTTAACATTGTTCATGTCTAAATGGTTGTCATAAAACTAGTGTTGCATCTTACTTGATTTCTTCATACTAATAAGCAACCATTTCTAGTTTTGCAATTTGAGTCTATGTATCCATTAGTTCCTACTGCACCTTAGAGTTTGGCCATGTCATTTTAGTGCAATGGGAATTTTCACCTCGATCAAGTTTTTTGAATTTTGCTTCCAGCTAGTAACCTCCAAGTCTCCTGAGGAAAGTTGAGATGAATAGGATCTTTATAGTTCTTCCTAATTACATAATAGTATCGATACAGTGAATTTGCTTTATATGAATGAAGATGGCATCCTGTCACTGAAATAGTGGCAAGATGCTGTGGTGCCACACTGTTCTAGGATATCATTGAAATTGTGCACTCTTTTCTTCTGGAAAGATATTTAATTTTAGGTATTGTAATGGTGGAAGAGAGGCTATGACAGGGCATTATTACAAAAATATCAACTTTAACTTAGCTCAATGGTTTTAGGAAATTGAAATTTTGCGTCACCAAATAAATAAAACAGCTACCATCTTTACTAGAAGCAGCTGAGAGATGACGCCAGATGTGAGAAAATTCCCTTGCCATAGGTAGTCATCCATTCTAGATCCTTTGAGGGGGCCTCAGCCCGGGAAGGGGAGAATGGCCGAGCGTTCTAAAGGATTTGGGTTTAGACCTGTTCATAAAGTATGAGCTTGTTGGACGATCTTAAAAAATTGGGTTAATGGTGAAAACTGGAAGAAAGAAAATCAAATAAAAGGAGAAGATAATCTAGTCACTGTGCCTAGATTCCCATGGGATTCATATGTATTCCTATAATGCATCTTACATTTTCTAAGAAAGATTAGAACTACTGAAGATGCTCTCTTAAACTTTTTCTCAAGTTCTTAACTAAATTGGCAGATTTATATCCAAATCTTCTTGAACTCATAATCCTAACGGACTCAGACCCGAGATCAGAAACTAGTAAAACCAAGCTAAAAGAGACTTTAGAAGTACAGTAGAATCCAGAAATATAAAAAGCTTCATAAGAAGATCCACGGGTCACAAACTCATGATTGAAAACAATTTAAGTCATCTTTCTATTTTCAAACCAATGCTTACGATTGAGACTTCTCGGATATAACATGTTTGAAAACCAATCAATAGCGTCACCTGGTCAACTGAAGCTTTCTCTATATAAGTTTTGTTTCTGATCAGAAGAATATTACTAACTTGTGGTTTCCTTCTAATTTTGTCTACTGCTATAGTTTGAAAACCAGTTAATAGCGTAACCTAATCAACTTGAGCTTTCTCTATGTAAGTTTTGTTCCTCATTAGAAGAATACTACTCAAGCTTTCTCTATATAAGTTTTGTTTCTAATCAGAAGAATATTACTAACTTGTGATTTCCTTCTAACTTTGGCTGCTACCATAGTTTGAAAACTAGTTAATAGCGTACCTAATCAACTTGAGCTTTCTCTATGTAAGTTTTGTTTCTTATTAGAAGAATACTACTCAAGCTTTCTCTATATAAGTTTAGTTTCTAGTCAGAAGAATATTACTAACTTGTGATTTTCTTCTAATATTGGCTACTGCTATAGTTTGAAAACCAGTTAATAGCGTCACCTAATCAACTTGAGCTTTCTCTATGTAAGCTTTGTTTCTTATTAGAAGAATATTACTCAACTTCTGATTACATTTTTCATTTTGGATCACCTTACGATTACTACTTGTATGACCTTTTTTTTTGGGTTACAGTTGGATTTCAAATTACGCACAGTTAGATGTTATCTAGATGCCACCAATATTGTCGTGGGTTTATGGGTAAATTTGTCCAAGGTACTATGGTGTGGGAAATTTCGAAGGAAAGCACAAAGCCTTGTGCCATAATGATGCAAGTGATGCATGTGATCAAATCTTAGGACTTGATCTCACAACTGCCTTATGTGATAAAGTTGATTTTTATTTTAGGATTTGGGAAGGGGTGAGCTATTAATTCTTTCTTGTAGAATGCCTAGGTTTTCAGCGTGCTTTTTTCGTTTGAATCAGGTTCAAGCGACATGTCTCCCCATTCACTCACATTGTTAAGTGGATTCCTTGCTGTTATATCTGTCAACATAGTTATTGCTTTTTACATATACATGGCGATGAAGGAGCCTTCGGATAAACATAAGCCTGATCCTTCATTTCTTGCCGAAGCCAAAGCCAGTGTAAACAAGCGTACAGGTGACGCTGGTAGCTCTTCCCAATCCTCCAAGAAAGAAGAGTAGGAATTTGCCGGTTTTCCATTCCACAATTGCAAGAAAGGCAACTGAAATTTGGAGAGCATGCTGCATCCAAAGACTCGATATCCATTGGCGATCCATTTGATTAATGTATTTTGGTTTTTCATTTTCTTTCAGCTGCAATTGAACTTGAGAATTGAGAGATGATCGAGCTTCTTTATGTCAGTGATGTTGTGATAGATGTGTGCATCGTGCCTATTTGTCAATCATATGTTAGTATTGAAGGAAAATGGATGCAAAGCAAACTTGTGCCTTCTTTCCTTTAGCTCATGGCGATTGTATTTTAAAATAATTGTGCTACGACAAACAGCAAGTCTTGCCATGGCACAATTTTGTAAATGCTACCTAACTTTCGTAGAGCCATGCTTACCTCTCACTTTCTTTTTCCCCTTACATTCCACTTTCTATTTTAAATTAGTCTAATGTAAAAGTGGTAGGGACGGAGATGTAACATGGCTACCTCCATTACATCGTCTCGCTTTGAAACACGAGATATTTGAGCATTATAAAGCCTCTTCATTATGAAAAACGGAAATGACTAAGTAAATGCCCCAAGTAGTATCGAAAGCTCTTAGTTTTGTTTTATTTTCCTTCTAGACCCGTCCACCTTGGAGTTGGACCTTAACTCGAATCAAACCTATCTCTCTTTCTAATTTTTTTTTGTGGTTGTCAATGCTCTAGTTATAAGGGTTAAGTTTGTGTCGACATTTGTGAATTTGTTAATTTTTTATACAACATCGTTTTGTGTTAAGGGTATGTTCCCTTGTTATTTAATAGTACGTTCTAATGGTATTCCTTTTTACATAATGTGGGAGATTGAGTCGGGATTTAGTGAGCAGTTTTCCTTCATCTGAGAAATTTTTTCAGAATTTGGTAAATTTTCAAAGGAAAATCTTGGAGAAATTGAGAATCTCAAATGATGAGTTGAAATTCTGCCTCAAGAGATAATTTTTCAAAAGTTCAAACAAGTGAAATTATAATTTCCATGATTTTTAATATTGATATCTAAACTATGAAATATGTAAATTCTCATTAAACTAGAAATCATTCATCCAAACACTCTTAGTGACGCATTTGATGTGATAATCAATGAATGTTGTTATTTAAAAAAAATTAAATCAGTTGATAAACTCACTTCACCATTGATTGACACATTATATGTGTCACTAAATATGGTCAATTTAATGTTTTCAAATACTATTACTATATATATATATATCCGCATTCAACTAAAAACTACATAAATTCTACCTCAAAATAAACATCGAATCAACTAAGAAGGAAATTTTAATTTGACACCTATGCTACACCTTTCCCATCGTAAATCTCATACTCTCAATTCTTGTTAGTCTATAAATCTTTGTACGGATGAAATTAGGACTTGAAAAAGCCCTGGAGAATTTCCTGGAATCACTGATTTGATTCATAGTCGCAATGCTTGTATTTAAACAGATTGAGGATACAGATAACTGTGAACAGTTATCTGTCCTGATCTGTTTCTAGTAACTGTCTAGAAACTGTCTAGGAAACTACCTAGGGACATCTGTCCAGAAACTAACCCTAACTAACAAGGTATATGATTTCTATACAATGTACTATTGTATTGAGTGTATACTATTCTACATCCCTCCGCAAACTAGGCACCATGTGGGTGACAAGTTTGGATGCAAGAATATAATGTCGATGGACGGGGAGTCCCTTGGTGAAAAGATCAGCAAGCTAGTTAGTAGAAGGGACAAATTGGACTTGATGAGTGTCAGAAGCTACTCTTTCTCGTAGAAAATGATATTCTAATGCTATGTGCTTTGTGTGGGCATGAAAGACTAGATTGTTGGTCATGTATGTAGCACTCAAATTATCACAGTATAGGGTAATGGACATGGCTGGTAAGACACTGAGTTCCCTTAGGAGACTTAGAAGCCACATAGTATCTGAACAGGTATAGGCTAAAGCACAGTACTCAGCCTCAGAACTAAAGCGGAAAACTATCATTTGTTTCTTTGCAGACTAGGAAATGAGAGTGGAACCAAGAAATATACAGAAACCTGTGACAGATTGCCTAGTATCCTGACATCCAGCCCAATCTGCATCAGAAAATGCCTAAACCCACAAGAGAAATAGAGACCTGTAGATTGTTATGGAATGACCAAGGGTGCCCTTCAGGTAGCGGATGATCCGTTTGACAGCAGTTAGATGGATATCTGTGGGACATCTCAAAATTGGGCAACCTGTTGGACATGAAAAGAGATATCTAGTCTGGTTAAGGTTAGATAAAGGAGGGCACCCACAAGTTGTCTATAGGCAGAGGCATCTTAGAGAGGCTGACCAACAGGAGCAGATAGAATTTGTTTAGGAGCTACAGGGGTGGGGCTGGCTTGCATTTAGTGAGACCACTGCACTACAAGATGTCCAAAGTGTACTTGGTCTGAGTTAAGTGAAGGACATTAGCCGTGGACTTGGCTTCGATTCCCAAGAAGTAGTGTAGAGGTCCTAAGTCTTAGATTGACAATTCTCTATTAATATGACGTCATCTACATAAAGTAGTAGATACATTAGAGTAGAGTTCTTACTGAAAACAAACATGGATGGATTTGCCCTACTTTGGAAGAAGCCATAGTATTGTAGGAAGGAATGAAAACGGTCAAACAAGGCTCGTGGTGCTTGTTTGAACCCATAGATAGCTTTATGTAGGCGGCACACATGGTTAGGACGAGCAAGATCAAGGAATCCAGGGGGCTGGACCATGTACACCTCTTCATTGTGGGTTTTCAGGTAGAAATGTTGTTGTTTGGGCATGAGGGGACATTGGTTGGGCAAGAATTGGAGGAGTGGGGCTGTTAAGAGATGCTAAAGGGTAGGGACTGATTTCTGGTGCTTAACTTGGATGACTTATATTGGTGGTGATAGGAAGAAAGGAAAAAAATCAGAGGAAGTGAAGGAAGTGACTGATGAAAGGAAAATGGTGTTCATTGAACACTACATGGCAACTGATATATACCCTTCCAGTTGGGACATGAAGGCACCTATAGCCTACATGGTGTGGACTGTATCCAAGGAAGATGCATTGAAGGGAACATGGCTCTAGCTTATGTTTTGTGTCGAAGCCAAGGTAGGGATAACAAGAGGTGTCAAAGACCCAAAGTAATTGGTAGGGAGGTTGTTTGTGATGGAGTTTGTAGTAAGGGCTGAACCAATTTAGGACAGTAGTGGGCAAGATATTTATAAGGAAAACAGTAGTGGATACTGCTTCTGCCCAGTAAGAATAAGGTAGACTAGCTGTGTGTAAAAGAGTTCTGCCCATTTTAGATACGTGTCTGTGCTTCCTTTCTGCCAGGCCATTTTTTTGGGGTGTATGAGGATAAGATAACCGACGGTGAATGCTGTAACGCCCGAAAATTTGAAAAATGTAATATTGTAAAATAATGAATAAAATGACATTTTTACCCTTGTGATTCGTATGGTCAAATTGTTGACTTTTTGATTGGAGGGTCGAACGGACGTTGACCGATGACCGTGACGTAGTTCGGGACGTCACGAGTTCACAAACAGGTGGCACGTCCGATTCGGACGAACAGGGTGAAAGTTATGACGTGCGGAAGTTCAGGGGCATTATCGTAATTTGGACGACTAGGGGGAAAAAGTTGACTTTTTGTTTGGCAATTGATATTCACATGACTCGAAGACCGTTAGGTTCGTCTTGATGCCCCGAGTACAACGACAGGCGGCACGCTTGAAACGGACATCGGGTGACCGAGTTACGGGTCACGGAAGATGAGGGGCAATTTGGTAATTGTCAACTGAGGGGCAATTTGGTCTTTTCACCACGGGTTACTGTAGCAGACGTGGGGAGACAGTTACTGCACCGCCATGTGTGGTGGTTTTGCACGATCCAATTGTTTAAACCATAGTGGACTGAACGGTGGGAATTGCTTATGGGATTTGAGGTATTGGAAGCAGCCCATCGTGGCTTGAACAGAGCTCCAGTGCACGGGTGGTTTTAAAAATGGCCGTGGTCTCTATGTGCGGGAGACATTTTCCAGAGTGATTCAGTTGATTCCCACGGGTTGTCTTCCATTCTGAGGGGTTTAGCTGAGTGTCACTGAGTCTGGGAACTCATTTCGATCACTTGGGTAGTCTGAGAGAGAGTTGAGCGAGTGTTCTGAGACGGGGAAGAAAAAAAAAACACAGAAATGGAGGGAAATTCAAAGGTTGGGTTTTGAGGTGAGTGGAACCAAACTGAGGGTGGAATTAGTCTTCTGGGATCCTTGCTAACACGATCGTGCAAGAATTGAAGAGGAATGATCAAGGTTTGCTCAGGAACTCAAGTTCCAGTTTCTGGAAAAACACAGTGTTGAGGACGACGACTTCCAGGTAACGGCGGGTTCAATTGACTGTTCCATTGTGTTCGTCTAGGTCCCCTTAAGCTACTGGTGAAGTTAATTTGAAAATGGGGCTAGGTTGGGTGAGTTCCAGAAGTCGACTAGTTCCACTGTTCGAGTCTGGGTTGGATCGTTTTAATGTTAGTCGAGGTTAATCGTGAATACAGACCTAAAATTAATGGATTAGAGAAGGTGATAGGATTGAAAACGGGAAGAATTGATTGAGAATTGAGGGCTAACTGATCTGGTTGAGTCGCGGGTATCAGACCCGTTTAGCAGGCTATTCGGGTGAGGGAGAAGACACTGTAGCTTGGCGTGTGGCCTTCACGCGCAGCCACTTTGGACGGCGCGTGACGGCGCGTGTGAGGTCTTTTCCGATCACGGTCAACTGAGGTTTTCTTCCTTTTAATGTTTTTAACATTTTACCTTTAGGATTCGAGTTGTTCGGGAGTCGTCCGGGATAATTTCGGGAGTTCGGAAGTTTAGGTCCTTAAGGTTTATTTTGTCGAAAATTCCGGAAAAAATAGGGAAAATCATACGAGCTATTTGAGGATGTTTGTAACCCTTCTTGTACGTTTTTACAGGCCCGGACATTTCTGAAGCCACTAAGGAGCGCACGGGGCGCGATTGACGCGTCCTAAAACCGTGAGTGGACTTTTTGATTTCGAAACCGGGCATGCATGACTATTTTACTTATTTATCTTATGGTTTCACATATGATTTCATGATGGTGATATGATATTTCGATTTTACGTGTTTTCACGCTTTTCGAGATATTCATCGTATTTCACGCATTTCGAAGTTACGGTCTTCGCTTATGCATTAATGATGTTTGATGAAGTATCTGGATATGATTATGCATGTTACGGATTTATTATGTTTTGATTATGATTGTGAAGTGATTTCGGAAATTGCATGATTTGGAATTTGCATGTGAATTCGGACATAAGTCCTATTATGACGAGATATGATTTCGGAATGATGTTGGAAAACGGTTTATGATGAATCCTGGTTTATTGTGTTTAAAAACGGTTTTGGGTTTAAAGACCCGGTTGATTGTTGGATCTGGTTTTGGGTTTAAAGACCCGGTTTGTTGATGATGGGGGCGGGCCCGAAAATTGGGTTTAAAAACCCGAATTGAGTTTAAAGACTCGTGAGTTTAAAGACTCGGTTATTGTGATACCCCCGAGGCCTATTGATCATGTTTTGAGTTTAAAGACTCGTTGATATCCCGGGAAGGCCTGATATTGAGTTTAAAGACTCGGATGGATCCAACGGCTTAATTGTAACTATTGATTCACTTTTTACTTGGTTTGCATAAATGATGTTGCAAATGACAAATTCTGGATTTTGGTAATATTATATTGTTTTACGCGAGTTGTGATGTTTTTTTTTCTGTAACGGTTTACATGTGTTTCGGAAAAAGAGTTTTTCAGATGTTAATACGCGTTTTTTTTTAATATCTGGTTATGCATGCATGTTGTAAAACTGGATGGCGAACCCCGATTTCCTTAAGCTATTTTCTGTAAACCTTTGTTTCGGTCCACTCACACTTTGTTGTTTTAACTACCCTCCAGGTCGTGGTACAAGTTCGGGGGCTAGCGCCGAGGCAGAGGTAGAGGCATAAAGTTTTCCGTTGCGGAGTAGTTAGTTCACAGAGAAGGATTTGTTCTTTAACTTGTTTTGTAATATTATGCTCTGTGAAACTGTGGACTTGACGTCCAGTCGGATGTATTTGTTTAATCTCCCTGGTCTGACAATGGGTGTGATGTAATATTACTTGGTTTTTCGGTCTTTTGGATTCGATTGTCAGACGGGAGCAGGATGCTTCCCGATTATCGAGGCGATAATCAGGGTGGGTCCTGTAAAATGCCATGTTCAGAGCAAAGAGATAAAGGAGCTGTTGTCAAATTCTTTACCATCATCACTATGAAATTGTTTGATGGTGGTGGAGAACTGGGTTTGGACATAGGTTAGAAATTTGGAGAAGTAGGAAAAACCTCAAATTTGAGGCTTAGAGGAAAAATCCAAGTGTACCTAGTAAAATCATCAGTAAATAACACATAGTATTTAAAACCAGAAACAGATGGAGCAGTGACATCCATACATTTGAGTGAACCAATGCATAAAGCTTTATTGAAGTTTGTACAACATATGAGAATGACAAACAAGTAGATTTGCTTAGGGCACAACTATTACAAAAACTTAAACAATCTAAATGAGTAGTAGATTTGATTAGGTTCTAGGAAGCCAACACACGAAGGACTTGTGGAGATGGATGACCTAAGAGATTGTGCCACAATGAAGGAGAAGTGGTGGTCAGCAAGGCTTGATGTGAGGATAAGCTGTGAGGGGTGATGGGATACAAACCATCTCTACATGGGCCCTGAAACAAAATAGCATTGGTGTTTAGATCTTTGATGAGAAAATGAGTGGGGGAAGAAGGTGATATTGACTTTTTGGCCTTTAGTGAATTGTGCAATAGATAGTAAGTTTTTACGAATAGTGGGGACATGGAGGACATCAGATAGATTAAAAACATAGGGACTTGAGGAAAAGGGGACATTACCAGTGTAGTGTGTGGGTAGAGTGGCACCATTGCCAACCATCACATTTCATTGGAAGATGGGGTAGTAGGATGCTGAGGAGCAGTGTTTAGAGTCATGTGATGTGTGGCACCACTGTTAGGGTACTAGTTCAGATGAGTAGCAGCAGTAGCCATGTGAAGCCCAGCAAAGGCTTGGACGAGATCATGATCATTGGTCTGAATGAGTTGGGGGTGGTAAGTTGTGATATGTCCATGATGGTTACAGGACTAGCACTGAGGTCCATAAGGACGTGAATTAGTATTGGGGTAGGAGCCAAGTATTCCTGCAGAAGAGTTAGGGTTAGAGTATCGGTTAGTACCCCTACGATAGGAAGGCCTTGAGGTTCTGTTTTGTCGAGGACCATGACAGGACCCGCCCCGATCCCCCTGGGACCACCCGGGACGTGCCCTGCTCCCGTCTGACACCCGACGTTAAAATACCAAAAATACCCTTATTGAAGATAAAATGCATAAAGAAAAATCCATAGTTAAGTCATACATAGCACACCACACAAATACTCAAATACAAATAGTGTCAGACAAGGGATGGTTCCCGAATACAGTTTATTGAGCACGACTCTAGACACACTACGTGCCAACCTACCCAGCAGTAGGGTTCAGGTACGCAACGTAAACCTATGCCTCTTCCTCCTCGGGATCCTCCTCCTCCTCCTCGGGATCCTCCTCCTCGATAGCACTACCTGGAGGGGTAGTAAAACAACAAAGGTGAGTGGGCCGAAACTCAAGGTTTACAAAGTAGTTTACCATTTCGAAAACATATAGCTTTTCCCCTCCGTTTTCCGAAAAGACATGCATAGTATCAAAACCACAAAACCATATAGTCATAAGCAGAATAATATCAACATAATATAATCTTAGTCACTGCACTATACATCCCAACCCTGACATCCCAGATGCCTGACGTCCCAGACGCCCAATAAGGTCACAGTCTCAAGGCTACGCGTGCCACCCGGGGTCTCAATCCCGAGTCCAAATCCCGAACCTAGTCCGAGCATGGCATTCTAGATGCCTGACGTCCCAGACGTCCAATAGTAGCAATCCTGCTCCTGAGTCACTCTATGTTCCGGTCCCTCCGTAGAATGACTCCTCACAGGCAATGCGCCGTGACCGCTCCGGTGTACCTACATCCGGAGGAGATAGAATCCTAGGGTAGATCTATACAGTGCAGTACCACAGATAATATCGAGTTCCATTATACATATATATGACTCCAAACCATTTATAAACAACCAGACGGGTCTCATGCCCAAACATCGTAATACGTGCCATAAATCATACACAAGATAAACAGATACTTTTACTCAAATCACATATAGATATAGTAGAAAGTAAAACAGTTATGCATGCCGAAGTTTAGTGAAATCAAAGGCCCACTCACAGTACAATCCCGCTGCAATCCCGAGCGTAAAGCCCCGTCCAAGGGTTAAAGTACAATTCCTGTCATGCCCAAAACATACGTAAAGGTCACTTTAAGTCCCTACTAAACAACTACGAAACCCTAGACTGAAACCGTCCCGGGAAAGCCGTCCGAACACGCTTCCCAAGGCGTCAAACCCTAATTTGACCAACTTAACGATCTCCGATCGACACGAAACCACCGCCATTGGATCCGTATCGTCGAAACCTTGAAAATGGCACTGGTCCCACACAAAATACTGTTCACACGCGCCCCCCACGCGCCGGTCAACCCTCTGGTCAACGGTGCTACAGTGATGCTGACGTCAGCATGACGTCACTGCTGACGTCAGCATGACAGTGTCAGAGGACACGTGTCAACAGCCCATTGGTCCCTGGTCTGACAATATTCTGACATGATGACGTCATCATGACGTCACTGCTGACGTCAGCATGATGACGTCATCAGCTACAGTAACCGGGTCTGCGAATCGGGTCACCGCAGACCCACGGTTCGACCCGATCACAGATCGTGATTCCGACCACCAAAATCGACGGGGTTTGTTCCTATGGACTCGTCTGAACATGTTCTATGGCTCTGTGTCATCAAAACAGATTTTGAAGTTCGAGAAATCACCTGAAAAACGACGGGGAATTGGCTGCCGGTTCTGGTTCGTCTTCTCCGGCGAGCCGTCACGCTTCCAGCCACCAACTCAGGTCCAAAACTCTCGTCTAGTCCCCTAGGTTAAGTCTCAAAAACAACCAAACAAACTCAACGTTAAACGGTTTGAGGCAGGGAAGGAAAATCGGCCTTCACGGGTTTGCAGGCTTACCGCCGCCGTGTCGCCGCCGTGGGCTGCCCAGTCCAGTCCTACGCCGTCCAGAGGTCACAATGGTCCTAGCCCTAGGTTGGTTCGAGTCCAGACGTCGTGGTTTGGATGGTTGGATGGTTTTGGGCTGCACGGGTCCTCACGGGTTTGTGGGTTTTCCGGCCGTGCAGGGTGGGCGTGGTGGCGTTGGCCGGTGTCTGGTGGTGGTGGTGCACGGTCTGGTGCTGCCTGATGAAGAAGGTTGGGTGGTGAGCTGCTGGTGTGATTGTTTGAAGGATGGGAGGTTGCACGGTTTGAAGGAAGAAATGAAAATGAATAAGTCTCTGATGGCTTAAGAACAGAAGGAGAAAATAGAATGGATGGCTGAGATTCAACCTGAGTGAAGAGTGAAGGGTGAGGATTTAAGGAAATTAAACTATTTAATTAATCCCATGGCAGACCAAGATCCAGAATGTTGGGGATGATGTGGATGGGGTAGATGAGTGACATGTGTCACTCATCAAGGGTCCAGATGGATTGGGTTAAAGTAAATCAGATTATAATATTTTATTATTAATTTAAGTTCCGAGTCTCGGTTAGTTCGGTTACGTTCTTGACCATAACTTTTTCGTCGTAAGCCCGATTTCAGCGTGCCGCCTGTCTACGGATTCGTATCGACGAGACCTACGTAACGGTCATTGGCCCTCGTCCGTTGGACTTCCCGGGTCAAAAGTCAACATTTGGCCCCCAAATGGCCAAATTACCAAAATGCCCCTCGACTTCCGAACGTCACAACTTCTTCCTCGAACGTCGGAATCGAACGTGCCACCTGCCTATGAACTCGTGACATCCTAAACTACGTCACGGTCACGTGTCAAAGTCCTAAATACTTCCCGAGGTAAAAGTCAACTTTTCCCCCCCTTAGGGGCAAAACGGTCATTTTACAATAAAATAATAATTACGAAAGTTCGGGTCGTTACAATCTACCCACCTTACAGAAATTTCGTCCTCGAAATTTACTCGAATAAAAACGGGTACTGCTCCCTCATCAAGTCTTCGGGTTCCCACGTCGCCTCCTCGACGTCATGGTTCCTCCATAGCACTTTCACCAACCGAATCGTCTTGTTTCTCAGAACCTTGTTCTTCTGGTCCAGAATCTGCACTGGTTTCTCCTCAAAGCTCAGATCAGTCATCAGTTCTACTGGTTGTTCCGGCAAGGCATGTGAATCGTCCCGTAGGTATTTCCGTAACATGGACACATGGAAAACATCGTGCACTCTGGCAAGTTCTGGAGGTAATGCCAACCGGTATGCCACTAGTCCAATCCTCTCAATGATCTCGAACGGTCCAAAGTAACGTGGACTCAACTTCCCGCGTCGGCCAAAACGGATAATTCCTTTCCATGGAGATAACTTAAGGAACACAAAATCTCCAACCTCGAATTCCAAGTCTCGAATTCGTCGATCCGCATAGCTCTTTTGGCGATCCTGTGCTGCCTTCAATCTTTCCTTGATGATTCGAACTGTTTCCTGGGTCATGTCCATCAAATCCGGTCCTAAAGCTGCTCGCTCTCCTACCTCCATCCAACAGATAGGTGTCCTGCACTGTCGGCCATACATTGCCTCGTAGGGTGCCATCCCGATACTTGCCTGATAACTGTTGTTGTATGCGAACTCCATCAAAGGCAAATGAGTATCCCACGAATCCTGAAACTGCAGTACACGAGACCTCATCATGTCCTCCAGTGTCTGGATAGTCCTCTCTGACTGCCCATCGGTCTGTGGGTGGAACGCTGTACTGAAATGTAAGTTTGTACCCAAGGCGTTCTGCAAACTTCGCCAGAACCTAGATGTGAAACGCGGATCTCGATCAGACACTATCGACTTCGGCGTACCATGAAGTCGAATGATCTCCTTCACAAACAGCTGAGCCAGTCGGTTTGGCTTAAATGTCTCCTGTACTGGTAAGAAATGAGCTGACTTGGTCAATCGGTCGACAATCACCCAAACTCCATCGCATCCCCTCTGAGTTCTAGGCAATTTGAAGACAAAGTCCATGGTAATGTGATCCCACTTCCACTCGGGAATCGGAAGCGGTTGCATTGCTCCATACGGTCTCTGCCGCTCAGCCTTGACCTGCTGACAGGTCAAACATCTGCTCACAAACACTGCAATATCCTTCTTCATTCCTGCCCACCAATAGTGGTCCCGGAGGGTACGGTACATCTTTGTACCTCCCGGATGCATGGCATAAGCCGAACTGTGGGCTTCCTCGAGAATTTCTGCCCGTAACTCTGCCATTGCAGGAACACACAAACGGCCCAGTTTCACCAGAGCTCCATCTGGTCGAATAGTAAAGTCCTGCCTCTCGTCTGCTTCGACCTCGATCCTGTAGATACAAAGTGTCGGATCCTCCAATTGTGCCTCGATAATCCGATCGACGAGCACAGGTCGTACATGAAAACTGGCCAACAAAGCTCCCTGCTCATCCATCCCCAGCATAACTCCAGCTCTTCGGAGTTCCACTAGCAAAGGAAGGTACACCAGCCTCAGGTGTGCAATTGATCCTGCTGACTTCCTGCTGAGTGCGTCTGCCACAACGTTCGCCTTCCCTGGATGATATTCAATCGTACAATCGTAATCCTTGATCAGTTCCAACCACCGTCGCTGCCTTACGTTCAGCTCCTTCTGAGTGAACAAATGCTTTAAACTCTGATGATCGGTGAAGATCCTGCAAGTCACCCCGTACAGATAATGTCGCCAGATCTTTAAAGCGTGAACCACCGCCGCCAACTCCAGATCATGCGTAGGGTAGTTCAGCTCATGTGTCTTTAGTTGTCTCGATGCATAAGCGATAACTCTGCCATTCTGCATCAGCACGCAACCCAAACCTTGCAACGATGCGTCACTGTAGACTTCGAACTCTCCACTGTTATCCGGCAAAGCAAGAACAGGTGCGGTAGTTAACCGACGTTTTAATTCCTGATAACTCTGCTCACACCGTTCATCCCAAACAAACTTTACTCCCTTCCTGGTTAAACGAGTCAACGGTGCAGCAATACTAGAGAAGCCCTCAACAAATCTCCGGTAGTATCCTGCCAAACCAACGAAACTCCGTACCTCTGTCACGGTTGTCGGTCTAGCCCAATTTGTCACCGCTTCGGTCTTCTGGGGATCCACACTAATCCCGTCTGCTGACACTACATGTCCCAGAAAACCAATGCTGGTTAGCCAAAACTGACACTTACTCAGCTTGGCGTATAACTGGTTCTGCCTCAGCTTCCCTAACACCGAACGTAAGTGTTCCTCATGAGCTTGAGCACTCCTCGAGTACACAAGGATGTCATCAATGAACACGATCACGAACTTATCCAAATAAGATCGGAAGACCCTATTCATCAGATCCATGAATGCTGCTGGAGCATTCGTCAAGCCGAAAGGCATCACAAGGAATTCATAATGCCCGTATCTGGTCCGAAACGCTGTCTTCGGGACATCTCCTTCAGCAATCTTCAACTGGTGATAACCAGATCGTAAATCTATCTTCGAGAAGTACTGTGCTCCCCGCAGTTGATCAAAGAGATCGTCAATCCTGGGTAAGGGGTACTGGTTCCTTACCGTGACCTTGTTGAGCTGTCGATAATCCACACACAAACGGAGGCTCCCCTCCTTCTTCTTCACAAATAATACTGGTGCTCCCCACGGTGATGTACTCGGTCGGATGAATCCCAAGTCCACCAACTCCTGCAATTGGATCTTCAGTTCCCGTAACTCCGCTGGTGCCATCCGATATGGTGCCTGCGATATAGGTCGTGTGCCGGGAAGTAGTTCAATCGTGAACTCAATCTCCCGATGTGGTGGTAAACCAGCCAAATCTTCCGGGAACACATCCGGAAATTCCCGCACCACAGGTATATCATCGGCACCCGAAGTATCACTATTCGTCGTCACAACATGCGCCAGATAACCCTGGCATCCCTTCTGTAGAAGCTTCGTAGCGGCAAGTGAAGAAATTACTTCAGGTAGCGAACCGTCGCGCTCTCCCTGAAAAGTAACCTCCGGCAAACCCGGACTTCGCAGAATCACCCGCCTACTACAACAGTCGATGAGCGAACCGTGCTCAGTCAACCAATCCATTCCCAAGATAACATCAAAGTCATGGATATCCATCAGGATTAGATCAGCTAGCAGATCTACATCCTCCACCCTTACTGGGCATCTCCGGATCACCTGATTCACTATGTACACAACGCCCATCGGTGTACCAACACCCATTTCACTATCCAAGGCTGACACCTCGCGATCTAACATACCCTCACAACTTTTCGAAATAAAAGAATGAGTAGCCCCAGCATCCATTAACACCCGTACAACAATATTTGAGATATGAAGAGTACCTGTAACCACACCAGGGGCTGACCTCGCCTGCTGCTGAGTCACTGCAAAAACACGAGCTCGGGGTCCCGCAGTCTGTCCGCGCCCACGCGCGCCACGCTCAGCATTCTGTCCTCGGCCTCTGGAAGGGTGAGAAGCCGAACTCTGTGTCACACTAACACCTTTAGTCTCGTTGTTCCTTGACAGTAAAGGGCAATCTCGGGCATAGTGGCCCGCTCCTCCACAAGCAAAGCAATTAACTGTCCTCGGTCCATCCCAAGACCCTCCTGATGCACCACTCCAAGCCTGATGCTGTCCAGAACTGAATCACGATCCGCCCCTCTGAGAGTTCCCTTGTCGACCTGACCAGCCACGACCACGTAAAGATGAGGGTGCTCCTCGGTAATTTCCCCCCTTAGAGATCTTTGGGCCGGTTGGTCCAGGATGTGGACGATCCCGGCGCTGCCCCTCGCCTGATGATTGTCGCGCCTGGTGTGCCGCCAGACTGGCCTCGACACGAACTGCAACGTCGACCATGTCCCTCAAAGTCGCGTAACTAGTAGCCGTCACACTTTCCCGCAACTCCCCTCGGAGTCCCAACTCAAATCTTTGACATTTTTCCTCCTCAGTACTCACGAAAGCTGCGGCAAAACGGGAAAGCTTCCCGAAGGTCTGCTCGTAATCTGCCACGGACATATCTCCCTGTTCCAGCCGCAGGAACTCTGCCTCTCGTGCCATGCGAAATGAACGCGGGTAATACTGATCTAAGAATCGGGCACGAAAGACCTCCCATGTGGTGGTGTGAACAGTCCACCCGGACATCTCAAGACCATGCCACCATTGATAAGCCCCGCCTTCCAGTAAGAAGGCCGCCAATGCCACCCGCTCGCCGGGTGGGCAGTGCATCACGGTGAAGATTCTTTCCCATTTCGCAATCCACTCATGGGCATCCTCGGGGTTTGATCCCCCGCTGAACGGTGTGGCTCCCAACCTTTGAGCCCGCTCAATGCTAGCACATTCCATCTCTCTCGCGATTTCCTCGTCAGTTCGTGTTTGAGGAATTCTCCTTGGAGGCATAACCCGCTGTTAAGAGGCATAGATTAGATACGGACATCGTTTAAACTAAGTACTGACCACTAGTCTAGCATGCTGACCACAACCTAGTGCTCTGATACCAAATTGTCAGGACCCGACCCTCTTCTGTCAGGTCCCGATTCATCTAGCACCATATTGTCCGCTTTGGGCCTCATGCTAGATAGGTGTGTGCCTACACCTTTAAGGCACACCACCATTCCATTCCCAGACCATTCCCCCCTCGCAGGAATGTGGGATCGTTCACCGTTCACTACAGGACACGAGTCTTACAATCCACCCCCCTTAGGGCCCAGCGTCCTCGCTGGCACACTTCCCGATCGGGGTCTAGCTCTGATACCAAGTTGACAGGACCCGCCCCGATCCCCCTGGGACCACCCGGGACGTGCCCTGCTCCCGTCTGACACCCGACGTTAAAATACCAAAAATACCCTTATTGAAGATAAAATGCATAAAGAAAAATCCATAGTTAAGTCATACATAGCACACCACACAAAAACTCAAATACAAATAGTGTCAGACAAGGGATGGTTCCCGAATACAGTTTATTGAGCACGACTCTAGACACACTACGTGCCAACCTACCCAGCAGTAGGGTTCAGGTACGCAACGTAAACCTATGCCTCTTCCTCCTCGGGATCCTCCTCCTCCTCCTCGGGATCCTCCTCCTCGATAGCACTACCTGGAGGGGTAGTAAAACAACAAAGGTGAATGGGCCGAAACTCAAGGTTTACAAAGTAGTTTACCATTTCGAAAACATATAGCTTTTCCCCTCCGTTTTCCGAAAAGACATGCATAGTATCAAAACCACAAAACCATATAGTCATAAGCAGAATAATATCAACATAATATAATCTTAGTCACTGCACTATACATCCCAACCCTGACATCCCAGATGCCTGACGTCCCAGACGCCCAATAAGGTCACAGTCTCAAGGCTACGCGTGCCACCCGGGGTCTCAATCCCGAGTCCAAATCCCGAACCTAGTCCGAGCATGGCATTCTAGATGCCTGACGTCCCAGACGTCCAATAGTAGCAATCCTGCTCCTGAGTCACTCTACGGTCCGGTCCCTCCGTAGAATGACTCCTCACAGGCAATGCGCCGTGACCGCTCCGGTGTACCTACATCCGGAGGAGATAGAATCCTAGGGTAGATCTATACAGTGCAGTACCACAGATAATATCGAGTTCCATTATACATATATATGACTCCAAACCATTTATAAACAACCAGACGGGTCTCATGCCCAAACATCGTAATACGTGCCATAAATCATACACAAGATAAACAGATACTTTTACTCAAATCACATATAGATATAGTAGAAAGTAAAACAGTTATGCATGCCGAAGTTTAGTGAAATCAAAGGCCCACTCACAGTACAATCCCGCTGCAATCCCGAGCGTAAAGCCCCGTCCAAGGGTTAAAGTACAATTCCTGTCATGCCCAAAACATACGTAAAGGTCACTTTAAGTCCCTACTAAACAACTACGAAACCCTAGACTGAAACCGTCCCGGGAAAGCCATCCGAACACGCTTCCCAAGGCGTCAAACCCTAATTTGACCAACTTAACGATCTCCGATCGACACGAAACCACCGCCATTGGATCCGTATCGTCGAAACCTTGAAAATGGCACTGGTCCCACACAAAATACTGTTCACACGCACCCCCCACGCGCCGGTCAACCCTCTGGTCAACGGTGCTATAGTGATGCTGACGTCAGCATGACGTCACTGCTGACGTCAGCATGACGTCATCACTGACAGTGTCAGAGGACACGTGTCAACAGCCCATTGGTCCCTGGTCTGACAATATTCTGACATGATGACGTCATCATGACGTCACTGCTGACGTCAGCATGATGACGTCATCAGCTACAGTAACCGGGTTTGCGAATCGGGTCACCGCAGACCCACGGTTCGACCCGATCACAGATCGTGATTCCGACCACCAAAATCGACGGGGTTTGTTCCTATGGACTCGTCTGAACATGTTCTATGGCTCTGTGTCATCGGGGTTTGTTCCTATGGACTCGTCTGAACATGTTCTATGGCTCTGTGTCATCAAAACAGATTTTGAAGTTCGAGAAATCACCTGAAAAACGACGGGGAATTGGCTGCCGGTTCTGGTTCGTCTTCTCCGGCGAGCCGTCACGCTTCCAGCCACCAACTCAGGTCCAAAACACTCGTCTAGTCCCCTAGGTTAAGTCTCAAAAACAACCAAACAAACTCAACGTTAAAAACGGACGGTTTGAGGCAGGGAAGGAAAATCGGCCTTCACGGGTTTGCAGGCTTACCGCCGCCGTGTCGCCGCCGTGGGCTGCCCAGTCCAGTCCTACGCCGTCCAGAGGTCACAATGGTCCTAGCCCTAGGTTGGTTCGAGTCCAGACGTCGTGGTTTGGATGGTTGGATGGTTTTGGGCTGCACGGGTCCTCACGGGTTTGTGGGTTTTCCGGCCGTGCAGGGTGGGCGTGGTGGCGTTGGCCGGTGTCTGGTGGTGGTGGTGCACGGTCTGGTGCTGCCTGATGAAGAAGGTTGGGTGGTGAGCTGCTGGTGTGATTGTTTGAAGGATGGGAGGTTGCACGGTTTGAAGGAAGAAATGAAAATGAATAAGTCTCTGATGGCTTAAGAACAGAAGGAGAAAATAGAATGGATGGCTGAGATTCAACCTGAGTGAAGAGTGAAGGGTGAGGATTTAAGGAAATTAAACTATTTAATTAATCCCATGGCAGACCAAGATCCAGAATGTTGGGGATGATGTGGATGGGGTAGATGAGTGACATGTGTCACTCATCAAGGGTCCAGATGGATTGGGTTAAAGTAAATCAGATTATAATATTTTATTATTAATTTAAGTTCCGAGTCTCGGTTAGTTCGGTTACGTTCTTGACCATAACTTTTTCGTCGTAAGCCCGATTTCAGCGTGCCGCCTGTCTACGGATTCGTATCGACGAGACCTACGTAACGGTCATTGGCCCTCGTCCGTTGGACTTCCCGGGTCAAAAGTCAACATTTGGCCCCCAAATGGCCAAATTACCAAAATGCCCCTCGACTTCCGAACGTCACAACTTCTTCCTCGAACGTCGGAATCGAACGTGCCACCTGCCTATGAACTCGTGACGTCCTAAACTACGTCACGGTCACGTGTCAAAGTCCTAAATACTTCCCGAGGTAAAAGTCAACTTTTCCCCCCCTCAGGGGCAAAACGGTCATTTTACAATAAAATAATAATTACGAAAGTTCGGGTCGTTACAGACCATGCTGAAACTGTGGTTTCTTGGGAGTAGTGTAGTAGGCTGTAACGACCCGTCCCAAAAATCGGGATTAGATTAGTTGTTGATGACGGATTAGTGAAGTTAAACGATGATTAGTTGGATGCGTCCGGACGAACGGTGCGAAATGACGATTTTGCCCCTAGAATGGGCAAAAATGTTGAATTTTGTTCGGGCGGTCAAATGGACCTTGACTGATGACCGTGACGTAGTTCGGGACGTCACGAGTTCATAGATAGGTGGCACTTCCGATTCCGACATTCGAGGGAAAAGTTATGATGTTCGGAAGGTCGATGGCATTTTCGTAATTAGGTTACAAAGAGGGAAATTATTGACTTTTTACGTGGCAAATGTTTTTCACGAAACTCGAGGTCTGTTAGATAGGTCTCGATGTCCTGAGTGCAACGACAGGCGGCACACCGTCATCGGATGTCGGACGACTTAATTATGGATCTAGATAAGTGAGGGGTAAAATTGTAGTTTGGACATTAGAAGGGCAAAATGGTCTTTTTGGCACCTTGGGATTGGTGAACATTCGGATAGGGACAATTGGGCCAGAGTAATTGGATATGTTTGGTTTGAACCATTGGCTGGAGGACACCTGGCCAGCCTCTAGTGGCTTCTAGCCAAGTCTCACACACAGTGGACAATTTTAAATAAGGATGATCGATCAGATGAGAGAAAAACAGAGACTGTGAACAAACGTCCATCTCCTGTGTGTGTGAGTTGTGTGATACTAAGTTGTATTAGTGAAGAGGGATTAAGAAAGGAAGGTGAGGCTGAGGGTTGTGGGAGGCGGTAATGGTGGTTTAATCACGACGGTTGCAAGGGATAGTGACCTTAACCGTGAAACACCTTATGAGGAAAACAGAGGAGGTTTGTGTTCTCAAAGCCATACAACCCTCAACTCTCAATTTTTGACGGTAGTGTTTGAAGGAAAAATGAAGGAGGTGTTGAGGCGACTCTAGTGATGCCACCGTGGAGAGCCGCTGTGGACGGTGGTTGGCAAACCCGACAAGGTAAGATTTCGGTTCAAATTTAGATACTTGTTTTTAGTATCGAATGATGGCTTCTAATGATTGGAACACGATTAGGGAGGTCCTATAGGACGATCAGAACTGAACTAGTGGTCAAGGAAGGACGGTAAGTGAATTTCCAGGAAATTTGGTTTTCAAATTCGAACATGGCAAATTTGGTTAGGATCACTAATAAGTGAAATGGTTATTTGATTGAGGTTTTGGACATCACAAGGAGGTTTATGGACAAAGAATGAACGACAGGGAAGGCCGGAAACCCAAGACATGGACGGCGGGAACATTTGGACGTTTTGATCATCGAATTAGAAGGTAAACTCAGTTAGTTTTATGTTTTGATCATGTAGATGCATAGGAAAAGGATGGAAGAACCTAATAGACTAAAAAGGGATGCAAATGGACCAGAATTGAACGGGTTATGACGTTGGACCGTCTGCACGAACCTGGCCGATTCGGACCGGTTCAAACCGGGTCTGTCTCAAGGAAGGGGATGATGAACAGTAGGCGCGTGGCTCCCACGCGCAACCCCTTTGGCCGGCGCGTGAGGGTGGGTGGGGCCCCTTTTGGGGAAGTTTCCAACATGACTTTTAAAGTATTCGATGTAACGAACATTTTGACGCTGGTTTTGAGTCAATTAGACATCGCCTCGATATGTTTCAGGATGTTCGAAGGTTTTAGGACTCGGTTAAAAATAGTTAAAAATTCAGAAAAATTACGGGGCTTTAGTATAAGCTTAATGAAGTAGTTAGTGACCTTGTTATGAGATTTGGACAGGTTCGAGAAAGCCGAGGATAGCGGATTAGCCAGGAAAGC
This sequence comes from Prinsepia uniflora, assembly GCA_032719365.1. Lineage (NCBI taxonomy): Eukaryota > Viridiplantae > Streptophyta > Magnoliopsida > Rosales > Rosaceae > Prinsepia > Prinsepia uniflora. The sequence goes on from CM064868.1 coordinate 18,950,805, forward strand.
ATAAGTGCGCGCGTATCGAGGTAACTGTGCAATGGTCTGTGAGTGGACTTTGCTTTCTAACTCTGGATGCATGCATATATGTTTTTATATGTTTTCTATACGTGATTCTATGATTTGATTTATGATCTTGATGGTTTACGGTTTTGTACATTTTTCGAGGTATCTATGGAATTACACGTTTTACGAGATTTCGATTGATCTTGTGATTTTGTTGTTTGGATTTCGGTATTTGAAATATGATTTGATTTCAATGATTTGAAATGGATTTTGGAAAAGTGATTTCGGGCTTGGAGCCCTATTTCTGAGATTTCGATTTAAGAGCTTTCGGTTTTGGTTTTGAGACTTGGAAGGGAAATCTGGATTTGGGTTCGGGATGATGGTTCTGGATGCTAGCTTACGGAATCATTGTTGCGAATTCTGATAAGGATTTTCTATGGTTTTCATAGTGGATTGCAAAATGGTTTTGGGTTTAAAGACCCGGAAAAAGAAAAGAAAACCCGCTGGATCTGGTTTTGAGTTTAAAGACTCGGTATATGTTTTGAGTTTAAAGACTCGGTTATGATACCCTTCGAGGCCTGTGATTGTGTTTTGAGTTTAAAGACTCCGACAGGACCCATCCCAATCCCCCCGGGATTAGTGCGGGATGACCCTGCTCCCGTCAGACACGAAGTGTCAGACAAGGGATATTTTCGACCTTTACCCTCCCGGGCTATCAGAGTACGCCAGGATCCGGAGGAGGTATGTGATATCTCAGTCTCTGCTACAGTCCACATCCGATGTCAACCTAAAGGGCAGTCAAAACATTAAAAGCTGTGAGTGGACAAAGATAAAGAGTTTATAAAAACATTTTATCGAAAGACATTTGTACCCTTCACTTAAAAGCATGCATGCATTCGAAAACCATTTATCAAACCGTTCATTAGGGTCTTAGCCCAAAATCATAAGAAACGAAATACACGAGCTCCTGCTCAAATCCTGTATCCACATATCATATATATATATCATATTTATATCACATACACATATAATTCACACAACCAATCCTGTCACGGTTTCCAAAGCTACGCGCGTGCTACCCAGGTCTCAATCCGAGTCTTCTCAAAGTCAAGATCAATGTCCGCAGACCATTGACCCTACCCGAGGTAATAGTAATCATAGTCTTCCTGAGAGTAAGGAACCCAACTAGGGGGTGACTCCACTCAGTCGGTGCTCCGTGACTACTCCGGGGTCCACCCAGGCCAACGACCCTCCCCGGAGGAGATAATATAAGTAAAGGAAGGTAGATGAACATATATATACATAACATAATATCCATGCCCGGTTCCCCTGAACCGTCATGATCCATAATATCCAACAAGGGTTTATGCCGGTTCCCATAAACCGTCATGAACCATGATACCATAACAAGGGTTCATGCCGGTTCCCATAAACCGTCATGAACCGGGAAATCCATTTAAGGTTTCCTGACCTGAAATCAAAACAGTAAAGTAACCCGGGTCTCATGCCCGAACATAGGACATCAGCAGGGCACCGTGCCCGATATCTGAGGTCATATGTAACGACCCGTCTCGAATTCTGGGATTATATTAGTGACTAATCTTGATTAGTGAGGTTGAACGGTGGTTAGTAGGGCGGAATCAGACAAATTGTGCAAAATGACCGTTTTGCCCCTGGTCGTGGGCAAAATGTTGACTTTTTGATCGGGCGGTCAAACGGACTTTGACCGATGACCGTGACGTAGTTCGGGATGTCACGAGTTCATAGACAGGTGGCACGTTCGATTCCGACATTCGTAGAGAAAGTTATGAGGTTCGGAAGTTGAGGGGTATTTTGGTAATTTGGCTTATTAGGGGCCAAATGTTGACTTTTTGACCGGGAGGTCCGATGGACGAGGGCCAAGGACCGTTACGTAGGTATCGTCGATACGAATCCAACGACAGGCGGCATGCCGAAATCGGAGATTCGACGACGACGTTATGGTCAAGGAAACGAATTTACGAACCGAGACTCGGAATAAAATAATAATAAAATCTGATTACTTTAATCCAAACCAATCTGGACCCTTGATGAGTGACACATGTCATCATCTCCTTCCTTCCCTAATTCAGGGATCCTTGCTGGCCATTTAGGTTAATTAATCATTTTCTCTCCTCAAATCCTCACCATTGATTTTAAAACTCAAACTGATCCTAGCCATTGATCTCATCTGCACCTTCTGATTTAAACCATCAAATATCATCCTCACATTTTCATTTCTTTCAACCCGTGCACTCTCACTCTTTGAACGATCACTCCACCACCTCACAGCCCAGCCTCACACACCAGTCAGCCCCAGACGAACCCCAGCCACCTTCAGACGCCGGCCACCACCTCACGGCCGCCCTGCACGGCCGGAAACCTCCCAGACCCGAGAAGGAAACCAAACAACCCGATCAACCCAAAACCATCCAACCGTCCAAACCTTGACATCTGGACTCGAACCAACGTAGGGATAGGACCACTGGAACCTTAGGACGACTCAGACCACGACTGGACGGTGTACGGCGGCGGCACGGCGGCGATATGCCCAGAAACCCAAGAAGGTTTGATTTTCTTCCTTGTTTCGAAACACTGGTTTTTGACGTTGGGATTGCTTGCTTACTTCTGAAACATGTCCTAGGAACCTAGACGACCATTTTGGACCATGAACCACGGCCGGAATCTCGACGAGTCGCCGGAGTTGATGACCTGAGTTCTTAGCCGTTTTTCCTGTCAGATTTCAGGTAGTTAAATAAACCTAAAAATGGTTTTAGATGTCACAGAACCGTAGAGGAGGTTATGACGAGTCCATAGGATCAAACCGCATCAAAAATGGTGGTCTGGAACTCGATCTGTGATCGGGTCAAGCCGCTGGTCGACGGCGACCCGGTTATAGACCCGGTTTCAGAACCCGGTTACTGTAGCATGACGTCATCAATGTTGACCTGAGTGTTGACCTAGCGCGTGGGGGCGCGTGAAGGGTATTTTGGGAAAACTTCCAACATGACTTTTAATCTATTCGATGTAACGGACATTTTGGAATTGGTTTCGTGTCGATCGGACACCGTCTCGATATTGTTCGGGATGTCCGAAGGTTTTAAATCAAGTTTAAAAATAAGTAAAATTCGGGAAAATTACGGGACTTTGATAGGATGTTAATGATGAGGTTAGTGACCCTCTAATGTGATTTGGACAGGATTGGGAGTCCCGGTGATAGTGGTGTGGCCCGGGAGGGCCGGTGGCACGCGTATCGAGGCATACCGTTAAAACGGTCTATGAGTGGACTTTGGTTTTATAAATTCTATGCATGCTTAAATGTTTTATATGGATTATGGTTGTGATTGTGTGATGTTGATTTGGTTGTTGGTAAATTGTACGGTTTCACGTATTTCGAGGCGATTTACGTGCTTGCACGTAAATCGAGGTTTCCGGTTTTACATGGATTTTCCATATTTATGACTTGAATATAATATGATGAAATGGTTTTGAAATTGAAAATATGAACTCGGGCTTGAGGCCCACTTGTTTTGGAAATTTCGGACTTGGAGTCCATTTGAGAATCGGGCCGGGGGCCCAGTTGGTTAATGAAATCGGGCCAGGGGCCCAGTTGGTATGAAATCGGGCTGAGACCCATTTGAGTTATGTTATCGGGCCAGGGGCCCAGTTGATTTACGAATTCGGGCCCTGGGCCCAGTGGGTTTATAAGTCGGGCTGCGGGCCCAGTTGGTTTACAAATCGGGCATGAGGCCCAATTGGATTATAATGGTGATTTCGGGTCAGGGACCCTATATTTAATAATTGTGATTTTGGGTCGGGGACCCTAAATGGAATTACATGGTTTTATGGAAATTTCGGGCAGGGCCCAATGGTAATGATGTGATAAAAGGATTTAATAAAACTGTTTTCCATATACCATCTGGATACAAGGATATATGATGGTCTCCTCCAGATGTCTGGGACACTGGGGAAGTCACGGTGCATTGCCTGCGAGGGGTCATTATACGGAGCAGCCGGACCGTATGATGACTCAGGAGCAGGATTGCTATGATTGACGTCAGGGACGTCAGACATCAGGGATGTCAGATATATGGACCCGGAGAGACCCCGGGCAGCACGCGTAGCTTATGAAACCGTGAGATATGACGTCAGGGACGTCAAGCGTCTGGGAAGCTAAGCATCTGGGATGCTGGTGATGGTAATGGTAAAATATGGATTAACGAATAAAATGGCTTATTGGTTGGATTTGCGTTATGTGGTAAAAATGGATTTTTGGTTATGAAATGGTATGTAGGGTCGGGGACCCTAAATGGTTTTGGATTTTTGAATTGATGTTCATTTATGGTCGTGGGTGGTGACCCACATGGTTATATATGTATGGTTGTGGTATTCCACTGTTTTGGGCTGAGTTCCCACACTTGGTTTTTGGTTAACGGTTTTTGGGCTAAGGCCCTAATGGCTCGGTTGAGCAAACATTTTGGTTACTGGTTTTTGGTGGCATGCATACATTTTTATTGGAGGGCATAAATGTCTTATAAATGTATTTGGTAAACTTATTGGTTTTTGTCCACTCACAGCTTTTGGTTTTAATGCCCTTCAGGTTGATTACGGATGCGATTGCAGCAGAGACTGGGACATTGCACACCTCCTCCATCGATCCTTGCGCACTCTGGATGCCCCGTTTGGGCAGTGGCTCTTGGTCATCCCTTGTCTGACACCCCTGGTTGGACGGGAGCAGGGCACATTCCATGGTAATCCCGGGGGGATTGGGATGGGTCCTGTCATCATATGCCCGAGACAAAACCAAATGGGTCTCATACTCGAGTTTATCCTTTTAGAAATCCAAAACCATTTCATTAAAACCAATAAAAAAATACAGACCCGTATAAGCACCGTATAAGGCCGAAACCTCGAAATACGTGCTTATACGTAACCACATACAAATGCACCCATGGCATCATCAAACACGTAATAAAACATATAATAAACATTTATGCATGCACCAATTTAGAAAACAAGGTCCACTCACAGACCGTCCGAGCTGCCGCCTCGATTTGCGTGCCATTCGGCTCCCCGCGCCAATCACCATCACCGGGACTCCCAAACCTGTCCAAATTTTAATAGAAGGTTACTAACTACTTAATTAACCTCCTACCAAAGCCCCGTAAAATTTCCGGACTTTTAACTATTTTTAAACCGACCCTAAACCTTCCGACACCCTGAAAACTATTGAAACAATGTCCGATTGACGCAAGACTAGTCCCAAAATCTTCGTTACATCGAATAGAAGATTTCCTGTGTTGAACACTTTCCCAAATTATGGACCACGTGCCGTCACGGGTCCCTAGAAGGTCGAAAACACTGTTCATCATCACCTACCTCAGAAAACCGGTTTTTTTCCTGGTTTTGGACCGGTTACTGTGCTGAACCGGTGGAACCGGTTCAACGTTCCTCCTTCCTCGTTTTGGTCTGATTTCAACCCCAATCAATCCTATAATTCCTATTTTCATGTTTCCTATCTAACCCAATCCCTAAAACTAAGAAAAAACCACCCGAAACCCCTTGGTTCGAAATGGACCTCACGGTCCTATTTTCCCATTTCCTTCCCCATGGCTTCTCATCCGTCAACCACCACCAGAACCGTCATAACAACCCCCCAGAAACCTAATGGACTCATTAGAACCTTTAAAAATGAACCATAACAATAAAAATGGACAAATGGATTAAAATGGTATAACCGGGTACCTTGCGGGTTTCCTCCCTTCCAGCCGCCATGCACGGCGGCCCTGGCCATCCAAGCCGGCCACCTCAACTCCCTCAGCCTCCTGGTCCTCTGTCCTGGTCTTGGGTGAAATTTGGATGGGTTTGGGTTGCACGGGAATGAGAGAAATGAGATAGGGTGGGTTTTTGGGTTGAAAATGGGAATGATCGATGCAAAATGCAAGGGATGATATGCATGTATGTGTGAGGTTGGCTAGTGGATGGGTGACACTTATCACTCATCCATTGGCTATCTAAAAAGCTGGGCCCACAAGAGACAAAACTGCACTTTTTGTCTCGTAAAACGTGTCGTTGTGAATAGTAACTTGGAACTTCCGTGAACCGTAACTTCGCCGTCGAACGTCCGAATTAGATGTGCCGCCTGTCTACAGATTCGTATCGTCCTTATCTACGTAACGGTCTTCGGCCCTCGGCCATCGGACCTCTCGGTCAAAAAGTCAACATTTAACCCCTTTTAACCAAAATTACCAAAATGCCCCTAAACTTCCGAACGTCATAACTTCCTCCTCGAACGTCGTAATTGAACGTGCCACCTGTCTATGAACTCGTGACGTCACGAACTACGTCACGGTCATCGGTCAAAGTCCATTTGACTGCCTGATCAAAAAGTCAACGTTTTGCCCACGCCCAAGGGTAAAACGGTCATTTCGCATCGTTCGTTCGATTTCGCTCTACTAATCACGGATTAGCCTCACTAATCGTGATTAGTCACTAATCTAATCATGGAATTTGGGACGGGTCTTTACAACCTTCCCTCCTTAATTAATTTCGTCCTCGAAATTCCAACCGACCTAATTCCAACCGTTCTTCCCTCCTTAATTAGTTTCGTTCTCGAAACTCCAACTATCTCGATTCCACAACCTCCACCTCGTGGAAATAATTCGATCTCACGACACGTGTACACCCGTACACCCACTAACCAGAACGATACTCGTCTGCAACCAGACGTACCACTAACACTCACGTCGTATCGACTACATTCGACCACGTCGAATGACAGAAGTCGTACGCTCCGAACTGACACCACTTGTCAGATCTACCGTTTCGCTGACACAACCAACTAGACGGTTCCTTACTCAACCACTAACTATCCTGTCTTCTGATCCCACTAGGAGTCATCAGCCTCACACCGCGATCCACGCTAACACCTCCTACAAACTGTCACCACTTGACAGTCGTCAATCGAAAACTGTCACTATACTCACTCGTGGTTACACTAACCACCAACTCACTCAACCATGGGTAAACACTTACCCACAAAGCATTTCACTCAATCTGTGTGTAACTAGACCCATCAGAAATACCATGGCCCACTGCACAGTATCCAATGTCTAGTTCACGACCTCGACTAATCCAATGGTATCGGAACCAATCCGTCTACCAACACGCTTACCAACATACCACTAGTGTAACCGATATACCGTCACCGGGCACCACAAGTCTGCCCGGTATCGTACCTCGAACAACGTATAAGGTACATACAACTACCCATCAATCAGCTTACCACAACAACAACGACAACACGACCACCTAGGTCGTTGCCAAACACGTTTCTATAATGGAGTTCATCTATCCAATCCAGCATTAGACAAATCAAAACTCCAACCCATTATCTATTTCCAAATCCGAATCCGAAATCATTATTCCGTAAGCTAGCATTTGGAATAACCATTCCGAACCCAAATCCATAAAAAGAAAATCCACAGTCAAGCTCTAGAATCAAATCCTGAATCGTCACCCAGAATCTGATTCCAAAACCCAAATCCAGAAATCCTCTTTCAAGTTCCAAAATCAAATCCTGAATCGTCATCCAGAAATCTGATTTCAAAACCCGAAATATCGTTCACGTCTACCGAGACGTACCAAAACCGAACCTATCGGTTACTCGTTTAAACAATTACCTCGTATCGATCCTTGTCATTCCACCTAGGAAAATCAAAAGATGGTCCAAGGCGATGACATCAAAATCCATCCTACATGAATGCAACCAAACTCGCTACACTCACCACACCACGTAATCCAACATCGTCTGCCACCAAACAGAAAATGAGAAATCTCAGTCACCTAACTTCGATATACTCACTCCACTTGATAACCCAAGACAAGTCACAATTCCACCAACCAATACACGATCAGCGTACTGGTGACAAAACCATCATCAACCGTCATCTGCCATCATCTACCATGGCAGAACCTGAGAAGTCACCCTAAGGACTTCAAAATACCCAATACCAATGCGGAAAACCCGCATTCCTCTCGTCACCTCAATCGCCACCTCTCGCGATTCCGAAGCTCCAACCATATCGAAACCAACACACTTGGACATCAACCAAGTGTCCCCGTTAGACTGGTTATGGACACATGCCCATTTACGACCGTATATGTACTTCCAAAAGGATGTCAATTCATCCTAATCTGATGTACCACTCGACTGAAAAGTCACAACATACCCCTGCTGTGATCTGCAGTCAAATCTCTGCATACCGCCGTATCTGGCCAATCCTGACCAATTCTGGCCAATACTGACCAACTGGTCACTAATCCCCCATGATAATACTCGATCATCACTCCTCAACTATCGCTGGATCCTATCCAGTCCATCACTATCTGTGATCCATTCCTGAACCACAGATACCGAACATATGCCCATCACGACGGATGTGACTCAACGTCATCACAATCACCAGTACCAGCACTAGCGCTAGTACCAGTATCATCACCTGTCAGCATCGGCACAAAGTGTGCAAATCAAACAACCCTAGATCTCCGCTCCTACCGAGTGACGACCCGTACCTCGTATCATCATCACGACTGACGATCCCATCGTCACAATCGTCACGGAAACCTGAGTCTACATGACCTGATAAGACTCGACAACGTCCATCAATAGTAGTGTCTATCACAACCTCGCACAAACCTAACTACCAGACATCTCGATATCCAGACTCCGCATCCAACGGAATCAATCTCTCGTACCAACTACTCTGTATCCCACTCAGGGATTCCATCTACAAGTACCAATCCTGATAACTTGTCCAACTAATCACTAACCAGTCGTGACTCGACTCAACCAATGTCATCTACCAGGTTGCCCACGACCTAAGCTGCACCAACAGTCGATCACAACTGAAGTAGCACGACAACCAACTAGGTCTACCCGATAAATACACCCTCGACTGCAGAGTGCAGTCCCAACACAAGCTCACATGACTAGACCGACTACCGAATCCAAATCCGAATAGTCGTCCAAGTCACGCCACTCGCCAACTCACCTTTCCGGACCATACATCCTACCATAGGACTCCACGACCACGCCTAGGGTTCCCCTGAACCCAACTGCGAAAAGTAGAAAAATCAACAATATGACCGACCCCACGGTCTTGACATCGTAAAGACGTCAATCCAATCCTACCGTAAGATCAACTAGGATTCCCCGAATCCGGCTGCAACTGCCACAAGTTCAACTAGAGTTCCACGAACTCGACTTCTAACCGCTAACTGCAGTAAACTCATCTAACTCAACCAATCCGGTCATCGGATGGTCACAACAACCCACCAGTCGTCGGAACCGATCCTACGACATCGTGAAAGACGATCCCAACTAACCATCTCACAACCAAAACTCTCAAGTACGAATACGTTAATCCTTCCATAGGGTCCCACACTGTCAACCTTGACAGAACTATGTCAACCCCGGAATCAAGTACCGAACCAAGACATCCACGATTCAATCCTACTAACTATCATATCAGCATCCTAACATCAGGTTGACCACGAACTGTAGCCCAATGAGATATCACATCCTCGACCTGTGTACATACTCCAAGAGCTGCACGGTTGCTCGAATAGAGACAACCCCGCTCTGATAAGCATCCTACGAGCAATCCTATGCTCTGATACCACGTTGACAGGACCTATCCCAATCCCCCCGGGATTAGTGCGGATGACCCTGCTCCCGTCAGACACGAAGTGTCAGACAAGGGATATTTCCGACCTTTGCCCTCCCGGGCTATTAGAGTACGCCAGGATCCGGAGGAGGTATGTGATATCTCGGTCTCTGCTACAGTCCACATCCAATGTCAACCTGAAGGGCAGTCAAAATATTAAACGCTGTGAGTGGACAAAAATAAAGAGTTTATAAAAACAGTTTATCGAAAGACATTTGTACCATACACTAAAAAGCATGCATGCATTCGAAAACCATTTATCAAACCGTTCATTAGGGTCTTAGCCCAAAATCATAAGAAACCAAATACACGAGCTCCTGCTCAAATCCTGTATCCACATATCATATACATATCATATTTATATCACATACACATATAATTCACAAAACCAATCCTGTCACGGTTTCGAAAGCTACGCGCGTGCTGCCCAGGTCTCAATCCGAGTCTTCTCAAAGTCAAGATCAATGTCCACAGACCACTGACCCTACCCGAGGTAATAGTAATCATAGCCTTCCTGAGAGTAAGGAACCCAACTGGGGGGTGACTCCACTCAGTCGGTGCTCCGTGACTACTCCGGGGTCCACCCAGGCCAACGACCCTCCCCGGAGGAGATAATAGAAGTGAAGGAAGGTAGATGAACATATATATACATAACATAATATCCATGCCCGGTTCCCCTGAACCGTCATGATCCATAATATCCAACAAGGGTTCATGCCGGTTCCCATAAACCGTTATGAACCACGATACCATAACAAGGGTTCATGCCGGTTCCCATAAACCGTCATGAACCGGGAAATCCATTTAAGGTTTCCTGACCTGAAATCAAAACCGTAAAGTAACCCGGGTCTCGTGCCCGAACATAGGACATCAGCTGGGCACCGTGCCCGATATCTGAGGTCATATGCCCGAGACAAAACCAAATGGGTCTCATACCCGAGTTTATCCTTTTAGAAATCCAAAACCATTTCATTAAAACCAATAAAGAAATACAGACCCGTATAAGCACTGTATAAGGACGAAACCTCGAAATACGTGCTTATACGTAACCACATACAAATGCACCCATGGCATCATCAAACAAGTAAAACATATAATAAACATTTATGCATGCACCAATTTAGAAAACAAGGTCCACTCACAGACCGTCCGAGCTGCCGCCTCGATTTGCGTGCCATTCGGCTCCCCGAGCCGATCACCATCACCGGGACTCCCAAACCTGTCCAAATTTTAATAGAAGGTTACTAACTACTTAATTAACCTCCTACCAAAGCTCCGTAATTTTCCCGAACTTTTAACTATTTTTAAACCGACCCTAAACCTTCCGACACCCTGAAAACTATCGAAACGATGTTCGATTGACGCGAAACTAGTCCCAAAATCTTCGTTACATCGAATAGAAGATTTCCCGTGTTGAACACTTTCCCAAATTATGGACCACGTGCCCTCACGGGCCCCTAGAAGGTCGAAAATACTGTTCATCATCACCTACCTCAGAAAACCGGTTTTTTTCCTGGTTTTGGACCGGTTACTGTGCTGAACCGACGGAACTGGTTCAGCGTTCCTCCTTCCTCTTTTTGGTCTGATTTCAACCCCAATCAATCCTATAATTCCTATTTTCATGTTTCCTATCTAACCCAATCCCTAAAACTAAGAAAAACACACCCGAAACCCCTTGGTTCGAAATGGACCTCACGGTCCTATTTTCCCATTACCTTCCCCACGGCTTCTCAGCCGTCAACCACCACCAAAACCGTCATAACAACCCCCCCAGAAACCTAATGGACTCATTAGAACCATTAAAAATGAACCATAACAATAAAAATGGAAAAATGGATTAAAATGGTATAACCGGGTACCTGGCCGGCCACCTCAACTCCCTCAGCCTCCTGGTCCTCTGTCCTAGTCTTGGGTGAAATTTAGATGGGTTTGGGTTGCACGGGAATGAGAGAAATGAGATCGGGTGGGTTTTTGGGTTGAAAATGGGAATGATCGATGCAAAATGCAAGGGATGATATGCATGTATGTGTGAGGTTGGCTAGTGGATGGGTGACACTTGTCACTCATCCATTGGCTATCTAAAAAGCTGGGCCCACTAGAGAAAAAACTGCACTTTTTGTCTAGTAAAATGTGTCGTTATGAATAGTAATTTGGAACTTCCGTGAACCGTAACTTCGCCGTCGAACGTCCGAATTCGACGTGCCGCCTGTCTACGGATTCGTATCGTCCTTATCTACGTAACGGTCTTCGGCCCTCGGCCATCGGACCTCTCGGTCAAAAAGTCAACATTTGACCCCTTTTTAACCAAAATTACCAAAATGCCCCTAAACATCCGAACGTCATAACTTCCTCCTCGAACGTCGTAATTGAACGTGCCACCTGTCTATGAACTCGTGACGTCACAAACTACGTCACGGTCATCGGTCAAAGTCCATTTGACTGCCCGATCAAAAAGTCAACGTTTTGCCCACGCCTAAGGGCAAAACGGTCATTTCGCATCGTTCGTCCGATTTCGCTCTACTAATCACGGATTAGCCTCACTAATCGGGATTAGTCATTACTCTAATCATGGAATTTGGGACGGGTCGTTACACGTTGATATCCCGGGAAGACTTGATTATTGCGCATGGTTTTGAGTTTAAAGACTAGGGCGCACTTGAGATCCAGCAAACTCGCATGATTGATATTTTTCACTGGTTTTTCACTGGTTTTCAGATGTTTTGGGCAGTGTCCCGGATGATTTGAATTTGATGAGTTTTGGGACTGAGTTCCCGTATCTGAGATTGATTTGTGATTTGAGGCTGATGCCTGAATTTGAATAGCAGATTTGATTAGGGTTTTCAAATGGTTTTAATTGATGGTTTTTGATTTGGAATGGTTTCATAACATGAACTGATATGCATGCATTACTTTTTACGTTGAGGGTACAATTGTAATTGTTTTATTGACATGTTTTTGAACTTATACTGTAATGACCCGTCTCGAGTATCGGGATTTAATATTATTTAATTATGATTTAGAATGACTAATCTGGGATTAGTTGAGTAAATCAGACGAATTGTGCAAAATGACCGTTTTGCCCCTGGGCGTGGGCAAAATGTTGACTTTTTGATTAGGCGGTCAAACGGACTTTGACTAATGGCCGTGACGTAGTTCGGGACGTCACACGACTCAAGGACCGTTAGGTAGGTCTTGATACCCTGAGTCCGTTGACAGGCAGCACGCTGAAATCGGACATCGGATGGCGGAGTTACGGGTCTGGAAAGTGAAGGGCATTTTGGTAATTTCTGAACTGAGGGCATTTTAGTCTTTTTCACTTACTGGTTACTGTAGAAAATCGTGGGAGAACATGGCTGGACCACCGTGGGTGGTGGTTCTGAGCAATCTCATTAGTTTAACTCGTAATGAACTGTAAATGAAGGATTTAATTAAGCCTTAAAGGCAGTAGGAACGTGGGATGATCGATTCATCAGACAAAGGCACAATTTTTAATCAAGATTCGAAGCTTTTGCGGGAAACAATTCTCAGTGGATAGGTTGGCTTCCACGAGCTGTTGGGCAGCACAGTTCCATTAATTGAGTGGGTTTGTGAGTGAGTTTCACTCTGCTTGAGTGAGAATTGAGAATTAGAGAGGAAAACCAGAGAAAAACCGTTTCTGGAAAATTGGAGGAAAATTCAGATTTTAATTGCTGAAGCTTGTTGGACCAAACCAAGGCTTGGTTTAGTCTTCTGGGAGTGTTTGGAATACAACCACATCGAAATCGAAGGGAACCGGCCACGGTTGAGCTGGGACGGAGGCTACCGTTTTCAGGGAAGTTGCAGAGCTAGGGACGACAACTTCCAGGTACTTTCTAGCACAATTGATCGTTCATCCTAGTTCGTATTAACCCTAGGATGCTTACTGTGAAGTTAATTTGATATTGGTGTTGGAATCAGTGAGTTATGGTGATCAACCAGTTTGGGTGATCACGGGTCGAAGGTCCATTTAAGGAACCGTTGAGGTTGATTATTGAATCAGAACTGTAATTAGATGGTTAATTAACCGGATCAAAAACGAGTGAAATCGAGTCAAAATTGAGGGTCAATTAACCGGGTCAAGCCGCGGTTGGCAGACCCGTATTGCAGGTTATTGGGTGAAGGAGATGACACTGTAGCAGCTACAGTGTCAGGCGCGTGACTTTCACGCGCAACCACTTTGGGTGACGCGTGAGGGCGCGTTGAGACTCATCTCAGATCACGATCAACATGACTTTTTATCCTCTCATCATTCTGAACATTTTTGGTGAAATAACCATGTTGATCTGAGGTTGTTAAATGGGTCAGTTTAGGGCCGGTTGTCTCGGGAGGCGTGTTTGGACGGGTTCACCGAGCCGATTTCTGTTTCGGACTTTTTGGATGAATATTAAGGACTTTTAGTGACCCTTACGTGTGATTTGGACTGACAGGAATTGTACGATAATCCCGGAACAGGTCCGTACGCACAGATTCACAGCGGGATCGTACTGTAAGTGGGCCCAATTTCATTAAACCTTTGCATGCATAAATGTTTTCTGATTTACTTATATATTCACATGCTAGAAACAAGAAATGGTTTTGATGATCTTGAAATTATGATTATGGCACGTTTTACGATGTTTGGGCTTGAGACCCGTCTGGTGGAACTTGAGTATGGTTTTGGATTTTATCTATATATATATACGCATGTGAATATCAATGACTATATTTTGGTACTGCACTGTAGTGATATACTCGTATTATACTATCTCATCCGGATGAGGTACACCGGAGTAGTCACGGCGCAATGCCTGCAATGGGCCATTCTACGGAGGAACCAGACCGTAGAATGACTCAGGAATGGGATTGCTATGATTGGGCGTCTGGGACGTCGAGCGTCTAGACGCTAGGCATCTGGGATGCTATACCCGGACAGGGTTCGGGGATTGGACTTGGGATTGAGACCCCGAGTGGCACGCGTAGCCTTGGGACTGTGACCTTATTGGACGTCAGGGACGTCAGACATCTGGGATGTCAGGATTGGAGTGTTTAGTGCAAAGGCTGTGATTATGTTTATGGTTTTACTATATGCCTTATGGTTATTATATATGATTTATGGTTTTAAATGCTGATGCATGCATGTTTGGAAAACGGAGGGGCAAATTATATGTTTTACTTATTAAACGGTTTTGTAAACTTTGAGTTTCGGCCCACTCACCCTTAATGTTTTGGTAACCCCTCCAGGCTGTGCTACTGAGGTAGAGGAGGATCTTGAGGCTAAGGCATAGATCTACTTCTGCGTATCTGAACCCCTGTCGGGTGGTTTGACCCGCAGGATTATTTTAGAGTCATGCTCGAAACTTGTAATTTTGGATTTCATCCCTTGTCTGACATCTGTTAAATTTGGATTTGATGTATAACTTTAATTTTGTATTTATGCATTTGAACTTTTGAGGTTAAAATTGGAATGTTATTTTGGGTGTCAGACGGGAGCAGGGCACGTCCCCTTATGGTTTCCGGGGGATCGGGGCGGGTCCTGTCACGAGTTCATAGACAGGTGGCACGTTCGATTCTGACATTCGAGGAAGAAGTTATGACGTTCGAAAATTCAAGGGCATTTTCGTAATTTGAACGAAAAGGGGGAAAATGTTGACTTTTCGATAGGGAGGCCCGATGGCCGAGGACCGAGAACCGTTGGGAAGGTCTCGATGCCCTGAGTCCGTAGACAGGCGACACGCGTTAATCGGAGTTTGAATGACCAAGTTACGGGTCTTGAAGCGTGAGGGGCATTTTGGTAATTTGCCAAGTGAGGGCAAAACGGTAATTTTGGCTGTTGATTTTGAACAACCGTGAGTGGAGCCTTGTTGAACTGAGTGGATGACTTGTTTAATCTGTCAACAGATTTGTTTAACATGGAGAACTGAATTGGGGCAGCTTTGAGGTAGTGGAACCACATGTATTTGGGCTGGCAACAGATGAGCAGAGCACGGGCACCATTTTTAATTTGGTTTTGGGTCAGTGCAGGGAACCTTTACACAGAAGACTGAGACATACTTTGGGTTACTTTGAAGGTTGATGGATTAAAGGGAATGAGAGTGGGTCGAGTGAGAGTCATTTTGGGGCAAAAGAACACTGAGAATTCAAGAGAAACTGAAACGGAAAAATCTGGGGAAAATTAGAGGGTAAATCGGAATTTAAATTGTGAGACGAATTGGACGAAACCAAGGACTGAAATAGTCTTCTGGGACCATTTGGAGATCAACCGTATCGATTGGCAAGGGAATCGATCACGGTTTGGCCAAGATCACATGTTCCAGTTTCTGGAAAATTTCAGGCTTGAGCACGACCACCTATGGGTAAGGATTCATGAAGTTGGTTAAGGTTTAATGTTTGTTTGGGTCATATGAAGCTTCTGTATCTTTTAATTTGAAAACCAGACTGATTTGTGTGAGTTTCGAATGTTATGACCGTGAGTTTGATCATGGGAAAAATGTTGAATTTAAGGTTTGATGTGTTCAATTAGGTTTACAGAACCTTAATTGGGTCTCTAACGGTGCTATCAGATGGATCAATTGAAGGAAAGGAGTTGGAATTGGGAGGAATCTAGCCGGGTCAGGTCACGGGCAACCAGACCCGTTTACCAGTCAGTCGGGCGAAGACGATGACTGTAGCAGTCACTGTAGCAGGCGTGTGGCTTTCACGCGCAGCCACCCATGGCGGCGCGTGACGGCGCGTGGACACGAATCTCGAGGTGAGGTCAACATGACTTTTGTCCTATCTAATGTAACGAACATTTTAGGATTGGTTTCGTGTCGATCGGACACCGTTTCGATATTGTTGGGGACATCCGAAGGTTTTGAATCAAGTTTAAAAATAGTTAAAAATTCAGGAAAATTACGGGACTTTAATAGGAGGTTAATGAAGAGGTTAGTGACCCTCTAATGTGATTTGGACAGGATCGGGAGTCCCGGTGATAGTGGTGTGGCCCAGGAAGGCCTGTGGCACGCGTATCGAGGCGTACCGTTAGACTTTCTGTGAGTGGACTTTGGTTTTATAAATTATATGCATGCCTAACTATTTTATATGGATTATGAATATGATTTTATGATATTGGTTTGGATGATTGTGAATTATATGGTTTCACGCATTTCGAGGCGATTTACGTGCTTGCACGTAAATCGAGGTTTTTTCGATTTTACACTGATTTTCCATACTTAAGACCTTGGATATGATTTCATGAAATGGTTTTGAAATTGGAAAGAGAAACTCGGGAATGATGCCCAATTGTTTTGGAAACCTCGGACTTGGAGTCCAATTGAGTTACAAAATCGGGCTAGGGGCCCAGTTATTTACGAAATCGGGCCAAGGGCCCATTTGATGTATGAATTTGGGTCGTGGGTCCAGTGATTTACAGAATCGGGCATGAGGACCAGTTGGTTTCATAAACGTGATTTCGGGTCGGGGACCCTAAATGGAATTATGATGTTTTATGGAGATTTTGGGCAGGGCCTATTGAGATGTTGTGAAATGATTTAATAAAACTTTTTTCCATATACCATCTTGATACGAGAATATGTGAAGGTCTCCTCCAGGTGTCTGGGACACTGGGGAAATCACGGTGCATTGGCTGCGAGTGGTCATTGTGCGGAGCTACCGGACCGTATAGTGACTCAGGAGTAGGATTGCTTTGATTGGACGTCTGGGACGTCGAGCGTCTGGGACGCTAGGCATCTGGGATGCTGTACCCAGATTGGGTTCGGGGATTGGACTCGGGATTGAGACCCCGGGCAGCACGCGTTGCTTACTGTTATGCCGTGAGATATGACGTCTGGGACGTCAGGCGACTGGGACGCTAGGCATCTGGGATGCCGGTTATGGTAATGTGGTAAATATGAACTATTGGATCTATGAAATGGTTTTTCGGTTGGATTTATGGTTATGGATTTGGGCGGTGGCCCATATGATTTTGTATTTACGGATTTGGTATCCTACAGTTTTGGGCTGAGTTCCCACACTTGGTTTTCGTTTTCGGTTTTGGGCTAAGGCCCTAATGGCTTGGTTAAGTAAACGTTTTGGTTACTGGTTTTCGTGGTATGCATACGTTTTTATTGGAGGGCATAAATGTCTTATGAAATGTGTTAATGAACTTATTTATTTTCGTCCACTCACAGCTTTTGTTTTTAATGCCCTTCAGGTTGATTCCGGATGCGACTGCAGCAGAGACTGGGACATCGCATACCTCCTCCATCGATCCTTGCGCACTCTGGAAGCCCCGTTTGGGCAGTGGCATCAGGTTATCCCTTGTCCGACACTTCGTGTCAAACAGGAGCATGACACATTCCACGGTAATCCCGCGGGGATTGGGATGGGTCGTGTCATATACTTTATTTTTGTCCACTCACAGTCTTTTGTGTTATTTATACCCTCCAGGTTGTTGCGGTGCGGGCTGTTGGTCGAGAAAGACGGAGACATCACACACGCGATCCACAGTAGGGTCTGTGCACTCTGGGAAGTCCGGTGCGGTTGAACGGTTTGTTGATTGGAAATCCCTTGTCCGACTTACGTGTCACATAGAGGTTGGACATCGGTTTAGCCTTCGTGTCATGCTTAAGTTAGATGGGAGGAGGACTTAGCCCTTAATCTCGGGGGATTGGGGTTGGGTCATGTCATAGGCACTGGGAGAGGGAACTACTGCAGGTGTAGCATAGAAAGCCGTGGGAGGAACATCCATTGTAGGATGATCAATGGAGGTTTGTTGGACTTCAAATGAGAGCAGACGAGCTCTCATGGGTGGGAAATTCAGCATCGCTATAACCAGGATTATGTATTCTGGACCAAGCCCACGAAGGACTGCTGTGACTGTATCATTAGAGGAAAATGGTTGATTGATGGCAGCAAGGGAATCAACCAGTGTTTTGGCATGGGTAAGGTATTCAGATATGGATTTATTCCTCTTGGTGAAAGACATAAGTTGAAATCAAAGGTTGGTTGCATTGGCTAGAGACTGCTGGGAAAAATTCTGAGAGAGACATTCCCAAATGTCTCAGGAGGTGTTGAGACCTACTACCTGGGATAGAATTGATTCAGTGAGAGTGGCTCGTAACATGCTAATCAGGGTTTGATCAATTTGATACCACTGATTATAGGCAGGGTTTGGTTGAGGGATAGAGGGAGATATAACGACCCGTCCCAAATTCCATAATTAGATTAGTGACTAATCACGATTAGTGAGGCTAATCTGTGATTAGTTGGGCGAAATCGGACGAACGGTGCGAAATGACCGTTTTGCCCCTGGTGGTGACAAAACGTTGACTTTTCAATCAGGCGGTCAAATGGACTTTGACCGATGACTGTGACGTAGTTCGTGACGTCACGAGTCCATAGATAGGTGGCACGTTCAATTCCGACGTTCGAGGAGGAAGTTATAACGTTCGGAAGTTTAGGGGCATTTTGGTAATTTTGGATAAAAGGGGTCAAATGTTGACTTTTTGACCGGGAGGTCCGATGGCCGAGGGCCGAAGACCGTTACGTAGATAAGGACGATACGAATCCGTAGACAGGTGGCACGTCGAATTCGGACGTTCGACGGCGAAGTTACGGTTCACGGAAGTTCCCGGTTACTATTCACGATGGCACGTTTTACGAGACAAAAAGTGCACTTCACCGTGCATTTTCATTTTCTCCATTTCAAACACAACCCACCCGATCTCACCATTTTCTCTCATTCCCGTGCAACCCAAACCCATCCAAATTGCACCCAAGACCAGGACAGAGGACCAGGAGGCTGAGGGAGTTGAGGTGGCCAGCTTGGATGGCCAGGGCCGCCGTGAACTGTGGCTAGAACCCAAAACCCGATCGGGTACCCGGTAAGCCCATTTTTCCTTATTTTTCGATGTGAGCATTATGGTTGGTTTTAAATGATTAGGGAATGATTATTAGGATGCTAGGAAGGTTTTAAGGGGGTTTTGGTGGTGGTTGACGGCCGAGAAGCCGTGTAGGCTGATCGGGAAAAATCGAACCGTGAGGTTCAAATTGGACCGGTCGGATTTCGTAGGTTTTAGGTTGTTTAGTTAATTAGGATTGATAGGAAATGAAGAAATAGGAATTTAGGAGTTGGAATGGAAGCAAACGGACCGAAAATGAGGGAGAAGGAGACCTGGACCGATTACGCCAGTCCAAGTTGCAGGAAAAACTGGACCGGCCGGCCCGGACCAGCTGTGCGAGGTTGACGGTGGTGACGTGGCATAATGACGTGGCACCTGTCAAATTGTCAGGTGACGTGGACCACTCATCAACCGACACGTGTCACATGTCAGTGCACAGTCAGCACTGACATGTCAGTGACGTGGCCCAATCAGGGGCTGACACGTGGCACAGACGTGGACCAGTGCCGTGATGACACGTGGCATATGTCAGACTGCCACTGCCACGTGTCACTAACAGCACATTGACGTGGACCAATGGGAGCATGACACGTGGCACCTGTCAGATGACGTCATGCTGACGTCAGCGATGACGTCAGCAGGTACTGTAGCAGGCGCGTGAAGCCCACGCGCAGCCACTTCAGGCAGCGCGTGAGGGCGCGTGGCAGGGAATCTGGGGAGGGTTCCAACATACAAAATCTTCTATTCGATGTAACGAACATTTTAGGACTGGTTTCGTGTCGATCGGACACCGTCTCGATATGTTTCGGGGCATCGGAAGGTTTAGGTTCGGGATTAAAAATAGTTAAAAATACGGGAAAATTACGGGGCTTTGGTAGGAGGTTAATTAAGTAGTTAGTAACCTTCTATTACGATTTGGACAGGTTCGAGAGTCCCGGTGACGGTGATCGGCTCGGGGAGCCGTATGGCACGCAAATCGAGGCAGCAGCTCGGACGGTCTGTGAGTGGATCTTGTTTTTCTAAATTGGTGCATGCATAAATGTTTATTATATGTTTTAAATGCTTGTTTGTAATGCCATGGGTGCATTTCTATGTGGTTACGTATAAGCACGTATTTCGAGGTTTCGGCCTTATACGGTGCTTATACGGGTCTGTATTTCTTTATTGATTTAAATGAACTGGATTTGGATTTCAAAAGGATAAACTCGGGTATGAGACCCATTTGGTTTTGTCTCGGGCATATGACCTCAGATTCCGGGCACGGTGCCCAACTGATGTCCTATGTTCGGGCACGAGACCCAGTCACTTTACGGTTTGATTTCAGGTCAGGGAACCTTAAATGGATTCCCAGGTTCATCACGGTTTATGGGAACCGGCATGAACCCTTGTTATGGTATTATGGTTCATGACGGTTTATGGGAACCGGCATGAACCCTTGTTGGTTATTACGGTACATGACGGCTTATGGGAACCGGCATGTTACCTGATTATGGATATTATGGATCATGACGGTTCAGGGGAACCGGACATGAATGTTTATGTTATGTATATATATATATGTTCATCTACCTTCCTTTACGTGTTCTACTATCTCCTCCGGGGAGGGTCGTTGGCCTGGTGGACCCCGGAGTAGTCACGGAGCACCGACTGAGTGGAGTCACCCCCCAGTTGGGTTCCTTACTCTCAGGAAGGCTATGGTTACTATTACCTCGAGTAGGATCAGTGGTCTGCGGACATTGACCTTGACTTTGAGATGACTCGGATTGAGACCCGGGTAGCACGCGCGTAGCTTTGGATACCGTGACAGGATTGGTTGTGTGACTTATATGTATATATGATATATGATATGTGGTGTGCACAAGTGTGCACAGGATTTGAGCAGTGGCTCGTGTACTTGGTTTCTTTATGGTTTGGGGCCGAGTCCTTTATGGATTTGGGCAGTGGCCCGTATGGTCGTTTTCATTGTGGTCCTTTCGACCCTGGTTTATATCTGCTTTGGGCTTAGTCCCACATATGGTTTGTTTTGGATAAATGGTTTTCGAATGCATGCATGCTTTTTAGTGGAGGGTACAAATGTCTTCTTATTAAATGTTTTTATAAACTCTTGTTTTGTCCACTCACAGTTTTTAATGTTTTGACTGCCCTTCAGGTTGACATCGGATGTGGGCTGTAGCAGAGACCGAGATATCACATGCCTCCTCCGGATCCTGGCGTACTCTGATAGCCCGGGAGGGCAAAGGTCGGAAATATCCCTTGTCTGACACTCCGTGTCAGACGGGAGCAGGGTCATCCCGTACTAATCCCGGGGGGATTGGGATGGGTCCTGTCAGAGAGGTGATAACAAACTCAGAGGTTTCAGACTGTGGGGAAGAAACATCAGGTGTATGTGGTAGCAGTGTAGGAAAAGGAGCCGGGTGCATTCCATTTATGAAATGCCAATAATTATGGCCTATGAGAAAGGGTTTGGTCTGTGATTCCCAAAGGAGATAATTAGTCTCATTTATTTTGATAGAGACCCAAGGTTGAAACATGATTAGGAGAGATTGAAAGGGAAGAGCAGGAATCGGTTGCCAAGTTAGAAAAGAAAAGAGATTAGAGAGGGATCGATTATGTTGGTTAGACAATGTCACGACCCGTCCCAGAAATCGGGATTAGTTTAGTGATTAATGACGAATTAGTGAGGTTAATCAGTAATTAGTTGGACGATTTCAGACGGACGGTACAAAATGACGATTTTGCCCTTGGAATGGGTAAAAATGTTGAATTTTTTATCGAGCGGTCAAATGGACTTTGACCAATGACCGTAACGTAGTTCAGGACGTCACGAGTTCATAGATAGGTGGCACGTCCGATTCCGACATTCGAGGAAAAAGTTATGACGCTCGGAATGTCGAAGGGTAATTTGGTAATTTGGTTAAAAAGGGGCGATTGTTGACTTTTCAAACGATATGGAATTTTCATGGAATTCAAGGACCGTTAGGAAGGTCTCGATGCCCTGAGTACAACGACAAGCGGCACATCATCATCAAACTTTGGATGAATTAGTTATGGGTCTAAAGGTACGAGGGGTAAAATGATAATTTTGGAAGGCAAGGGCATTTTGGTCATTATGTTGCCTTGAGATTTGTGCCCAGTTAGTGTTGGACACTTGGCTGCTTTGGGGTTTTGTGCCCACCAGATTGGGGACAAGTGTCCCATACTAGAAGGCTATGGAACTTTGGTAACCGCCTCACATTTGTTTACAAATCATTAAATGGTGTTGCGCGGATTTGAGTGTGAGGAAAACAAAGGAACAGAGCAAACCATGAACTCTCACCCCGATTCATCACTTGATCTTCATCTTTTCCTTTAAATTATGAACAAGAACGGGAAAGGAGGTTGAGTTGAGAAGGATGACGACCCCGGTGGTGAGGTGAGGTGAGGATTCTGTAAAACCCGTGAGTTTCCCGTGAGTTTGAAAAATGGTGAAGTTTAGTTTGAGCGGTTATTGACCAAATTGAGTCATTGAAGGATGATTTCAGGGTTGCCAGAAGTCTGAGGAACCCGGAGTGGAGGCCTGCCATGGCTGGTGGCCGGAAAACCCGACATGGTAAACTTCAAATTCAAAAATGGCACTTTGGTTTTTGGTGATTGATAATCAATTTTGTTAATGGAAAGTCGTTCTTGGAGGTTGTATGAATCTTTTGGGACCAAAACCAAGGGTTGTGGCGGCCAAAAACATACGAACAGAGAGAAGGAAGACCTTGGTTCGATCCTTGGTTTAGGAAGTAAGTTCCTGACTTGTTTTTCATGGTTAAACATTGTGAATCGATTAAAAACAATGAAACGAAGCTACTAGGATTAAAATGAGTGGAAATGGTTGGGAATTGGACGAAAACCGGCCACGCCGGTTCGAGTTGCAAAGACCAGTCTGACCCGGTCTGAACCGGGTTGACCAGAGGTTGATGGTGACACTATTCAAGCGTGTGGGTTTCACGCGCAAGAAGTTCCAGATGCGCGTGGGGGCGCGTGAAGGATAGTTTGGGGAATCTTCCAACATGACTTTTAAAGTATTTGTTGTAACAAACATTTTGGCTCTGGTTTCGAGTCAATCGGACATCGTCTCGATAGTTTTCGGGATGTCCGAAGGTTTTAAGGCTCGTTTAAAAATAGTTAAAAATTCGAAAAAATTACGGGGCTTAAGTATGATCATTGTAAAGTAGTTAGTGACTGTATTATGGGATTTGGACAGGTTCGGGAAAGCCGGGGATAGCGGATAAGCCGGGAACAGCATAAGTGCGCGTGTATCGAGGCGACGACATAATGGTCTGTGAGTGGACTTTGCTTTTCTAACTTATGATGCATGCATATATGTTTTTATATGTTTTATATACGTGATTCTATGATTTGCTTTATGATCTTGATGGTTACGGTTTTACACGTATTTCGAGGTATTTACGGACTTTCACGTTTTATGAGATTTCGATTGATCTTGTGATTTGATCATGGTTTTAATGATTTGATTTTGGGATTTGAAATATGATTTGATTTCAAGGATTTGAAATGGATTTTGGAAAAGTGATTTCCGGCTTGGAGCCCTGTTCATAAGATTTCGGTTTTGAAACTGGATTTCGGAAACAATGTTTCGGATTTGGTTTTGAGACTTGAAAGGGGAAATTTGGATTTGGGTTCGGGATGATGGTTCGGGATACTAGCTTACGGAATCATTGTTGCGAATCCGGATAAGGATTTTCTATGGTTTTCACTGTTGATTGAAAAATGGTTTTGGGTTTAATGACCCGGAAAAAGAAAAGAAAAAAACCGCCGGATCTGGTTTTGAGTTTAAAGACTCGGTTGATTGACGGGGGGGGGGGGGGGGGGGGGGGCCCTGGATTGATATGTTTTGAGTTTAAAGACTCGGTTATGATACCCCCCCCCCGCGAAGCATGTTGATTGTGTTTTGAGTTTAAAGACTAATTGATATCCGGAGAAGGCCTGATTATTGCGCATGGTTTTGAGTTTAAAGACTCGGGCGCACTTGAGATCAAGCAAACTTGTATGATTGACGTTTTTCACTGGTTTTTCACTGGGATTTCAGATGTTTTGGGCAGTGGCCCTGATGACTTGGATTTGATGAGTTTTGGGACTGAGTTCCCATACTTTGAAATCGATTTGTGATTTGAGGTTGAGGCCTGGATTTGACTAAAGGATTTGATTCGGGTTTTCAAATGGTTTTCATTAATGGTTTTGAATATGAGATGGTTTCATAACATGAATTGATATGCATGCATTGGTTTTGCGTGGAGGGTAAAAATGTAATTTCTTATGAACAGTTTTCTAAATTATTATTTGTTTTTTTCCACTTACAGTCTTTTCATGTTTTCGATACACTCCAGGTTGTTGCGGTGCGGGCTGTTGGTCGAGAGAGAAGGAGACATCACACGCGCGATCCACAGTAGAGTCTGCGCACTCTGGGAAGTCCGGTACTGTTGAACGGTTCGTTTTGGAAATCCCTTGTCCGACTTACGTGTCACATGGAGGTTAGACGTCGGTTTAGCTTTCGTGTCATGCGTAAGTTAGACGGGAGCATGATTTAGCCCTTAATCCCGGGGGATTGAGGGTGGGTCCTGACAGACAAGGACTTTGATACCATGAAGAATTTCTTGAAACCATTGATTTGATTCATAGCCAAAAAGCTTGTATTTATACAGATTGAGGATATATATAACCTTAAACAATTATTTCTCCTCTAGAAACTATTTAGGAAACTACCTAGGAACATCTATCCGGAAACAAACCCTATCTAACCGGGTATATAATTTCTATACAATGTACTATTGTATTGAGCATATACTATTCTATAAGCCCCCTAACCCCGCACCACACCACACCCCCGCCCCCGGCCCCAAAAAAAAAATTTAATATATATACAATACAAATACATGGAATTAAAATAAAACTAGAAGTTGTAAAACAAACCACGGATCACAGAAGCGGAGAGGAGAGAAGAGGAGAAGAGAAGAAGTGAAACCCACAAAAACCCGAAGGGATACTGAAGCCGAAGTCTAACAGACAGACAGAGAGGGAGACAAGAAGAAGACCCGTAGGGAAAAGGGGAAGAAGAAGAAAGGTAATATGGGGAAAAAGAAGAAGAGAGTGGCCTCGAAGGTTTGGTGCTATTACTGCGATAGAGAATTTGACGACGAGAAGATATTGGTGCAGCACCAGAAAGCGAAGCACTTTAAGTGCCATGTCTGCCATAAGAAGCTCTCCACCGCTGGCGGCATGGCCATTCATGTCCTTCAGGTCCACAAAGAGAGCGTCACCAAGTAATGTCTTCTATACTTTGCCTTTTCCCAATCATCTATACCCTAATTTTTGCTTCCTTCCGCGGCTCAATTCATACATTATTTGTGAATATAATCATCATCAGTTTAATACATAAACAATGATCTTCATCGTTTTTAATTTGTTGTAACTAGATTTGGGCCTTAGAGGAAGTTCATCCTTCGAAGAAAAGAACCATAATTTTTGTCTATTGGTGTATTACTGTAATGGGTTTGGGAAAGTCTTTTTTTTTTTTTAATTCAAAAGGAATTATGAAGAAATTGTTTGCTGGAAGAATAGTTTGGGGTTAAATTTTTAAATGTTAGCTGCATAGGAGAAGGTTTATGGCGCTAACTGGCTGTGGAGCTATCTAAGATTTTCGAGATAACTTGAGTTGGAGATGTTTAACGGTTTTCATGATCGAAGGTGGAGCGAGTGCAAAAGTAAGGAACTTTGGAAGAGTTTTTGAATGCTTGGATTCTTACGGTTTAATTGAAATTTTTTTTTTTTCTTATAACTATTTTATTTTCCTTGTTGATGACTTATATTGACCTGTTCAAATGTGATCAATGTATATTTGTGCCTCAACATAATTTAGTTTCATGATTCTTGTTTTCTCTCTATTGATATTCAAACTGGAAAAATCTTATTTTACAGGGTTCCCAATGCAAAGGCTGGCAGAGAAGCGACGGATATTGAAATATATGGGATGCAAGGAATCCCACCTGATGTCTTGGCTGCCCATTATGGAGAGGAAGGTAAGGGATCCTTAAATTTGTGATGTTTATACAGAGAGTTTTCATTTTTTATCTGTATGTTATGTAATCATCTTTGATATACGAATGATATATATGAGCTCTCTAAGTCAACTGGTGTTTGCTTCGTTCGATTGATCATGTTAAATATTGGCCTAGATGTGCTGCTATATGCAAGAATAAAGAAACTGAGTCAATTTTTAATCGAATTTCTTTGAATAATATCATGCAATAATTAGAATTTTTATTGAAACGTTTATGGTAACATCTGTGTGTTGTACGAAATAAAACTTTGGTGGCTGTCTTTTGTCCAGTTGGAAATTTTAGCATGTCCAAGTTCTCCTGTATTGGTGGTTGAATAAATTCACATGTAAGAAAATGTATGCATGCACCCCTGCAAAAACACGTTCACATTGATTTGGATGTCCTAATCTGGATGAAATGTTTTGCCATGGTTTTTCTTGACCGTGTAATCTATTTGGAAGTGTTAGTTCATTTGATCTAAAGAATAGTTTCCAATTAACCTATCATTTTCTGTAGTTCATTCGTTGGCTTCTCTTGAAGTTATTCCATTATATATGAATTAAGTTTATTTTCTAAAATCTTATTTTATCTGCAGAAGAAGACACTCCATCGAAAGTAACTAAAGTGGACATCCCATCTACCCAGTTTTTTGGTGGTGTTGTGCCAGGTTCAATGGGGATTGCTTATCCTCCAATTCGGCCAATGTATGTTTTCTATGGGTTTCTTGCATATCCTCCACAGTCAACTGTCCGAAATGTTAAATTTGGGTTATCTGCAGTAGATCTTGATTAATGTATACTAAGCAATTTCGTATTGTATATTATGGTTTTTGTTCACCAGGTACAATTCTGCTGTTCCAGTACCTCCAAATGGTTGGCAAGTTCCACCTCGTCCCCAGCAATGGTATCCACTGCCTCCAGGAGCTTCACAACCCCCTCCTTCCTCTTTGGGTTATGTGCAGCAACCGTTGTTTCCTGTGCAGAACGTGAGGCCACCTCCACCAGCAACAACCACTTCACTTCTTCCTTCCCATTTAACTCCTCCTGGACTTCCTACGTCCATGCCTCCTGTTCCTGTATCAAAACCCCTGTTTCCTGTTGTTGGTATAAATAATGTACCAACTCAAAGTTCTCCCTTTTCCACTCCTATGCTTCCAATAAGTATTCCATCAAATTCTCCAGTTGATGTTAAAGGCTCGTCAGATGCATATCAAGGTACTAAAACATCGATAACTAGTAGTTATATAAGAATTTCAGGTTTTATGTAAGATTATTGGTTATTAAGATGGTTAGTCGGATGTGGATTTTAAATTTTGTTTTTCAAAAGTAATTCAGTCTTTTGGCATTTTGAAATTTAAGGCATACCTTTGAAAATTCTGTTAAGAGAATTAATCAACTTCATATTAATATGCTATCAGTGACTAGTTTGCACTTTGCAGGCTAAATTTTATCGATCTATTAGAAAGGCATTCTGTTATTGTCCTTGTTATGCACCCGCTTAATCCTATTATGGTTTTTATCTATTGACCAACTGAGCCTACTAGTTTTCTGGTATGCTAAGCCTTCTGTATTTTCCCTTCACAATAATGAAGACCTGGACATTGCTAAAAATATAACACATCTCTCCTAGTTGATGTATTTGGATTGTACATTCCTTTTGTGCAGGCTTTGTAATTCTTATATCTATTTCATCTAATTGCTATAGGTGGTACCTTAATCAATTCACACTCTTATGCATCTGGTCCAAATACTGGGGGTCCATCAATTGGACCACCCCCTGTAATTGCAAATAAAGCTCCTGCTCCCCAGCCAGCTGCTAATGAGGTGTATCTTGTTTGGGATGATGAGGCTATGTCCATGGTATGTAATTTTAAAATTAAGGCTTATTAGGTTTCCATTTTGCTAGAGTCCTTGCTAACTAACTGGGTAAATTGATTTACTTGCAGGAGGAAAGAAGGTGGTCTTTAGCGCGGTATCAGGTTCATGATGAAAATAGCCAGGTAAGTCATACTACCTCTTTAATTTACAGAGTTGGATTGCTCTAACCAGATAGGTAGGCTTTTCAGATTAGCTTGTTTAGCTTGTTTACCAATTGTTTCCTGTTTAGAAAGGTGTTTACTGTATGAATTTGAACTTTTTCCTTTTGAAAAGAAACAATTAAGCAAAGAACATTGTGAACCTTTTAATCATCCACCTTTCTGCTATCCAACCCAATTGGTTGATGGGCATGCTGTTTTGTTTAAACTGCCATCTCGGGTTTCCAGCAACGCACGAAAAGATTCAAGTAGGTATTTACATTATTTTTGCTGTTAGTAATTACAATTTTGACAAGCTTGCTCCAATGGGCTCATGGATTCTGCTTCCTAGCATCGTACTCAGTTAAGTACGGAGCATATGCATTGTTGTTTTAAAATTTGGATTTATCTATTGTTATTCACTCTCCCTATGCTTTGTTTTTGGGCGTGGGGGTTTGAGTGAAACAAGATTAAGCCCAACAGACTTTCACTTTTGTTTAATTGTAGCAACATTACTTTATTATTGAACAGTGAAACCAGACTTGGCCCAGGTCAGCTTCTTTTACAAAGTTTGGTATCTTTGCATAGGACCAATTTATCAAGTTATTTATCTGCCTCCAACCAAGTGAATCATGTCCGCCTTTCCTCTCTGATTATCTCAATCTGATTTTCTTCTTCAGATGAGTACAATTGACGCAGCCATAGACAGGCGGATTTTGGAGAGCAGGCTTGCTGGTCGTATGGCATTTTAGATCAAATAGCAGTAATGGGGCGGATGGCAATGTATCTGCTGTTGGAATCTCACGCTAATGTATGGACCTTGGAATCTCATGCTGATGAACAGTCACATTTTGATTAGTTTATTTGCAGAGCAAGGCAGGTTCCTTGGTTCGTCTTGCTAATGAACCATTCATATCTTTGTGTTGTATTCTTTGCAAGAATGTGAGGTAGAACGACAACAAATTTAAGTTTTAATGTGATATTCCTCTTTTTTTTCACCTTTCCTTTCTCTTGCTCCCGCAGATATCTCTTGTAAACCTTTTTAGAGGATAGGTGCAATTGAAGGATTCATTTTATTTATCCAGTGCTTCAATGATATTCACCAGTTTCTTATCTGTTTGAAATGTCAATAGTATCTGAATTATGTGGCTTTTATATTTGTTTTGATGCTAAAATACGTTGGAACTTAGGAAATATTCGAAGTTTTAATTCAAAATATGGACACAAAAGGGTTGAATATAAGCTTGGACAAAACAGCCGACTACAATGGGGATATGTTCCCTTGTTTCATTATCTCTTTACAGGTTATTGTTCTTTCTTTGCCTAGAAGATTGTGGATCAACAGTATCTACTATCTCATTCCATTTCTACAATGAGCTCCAACGCCTCAAAATTTTCTAAATTTCAGCTTTGCTATCGAGTACGACCGTTATTTTTCAAGTCAAATTCTAAAACATTGAACTTTAAAATTTTGTTTTACATATTTAAAATTTTGTTTTACATACAATTTTTTTGGCTTGCATTTGGTTTTTTGTTTGTGGACTTTGAAAACTTCCTTAAAATTAAGGAAAAACTAAGTAAAAGTATCCAAATTATAGGCTCGATTTTAAAAAGTTTCATTACTATACCTAAACTATAAAAAGTTTCATTTCTATACCTAAACTATACTGTCGATTTCAAAATAGTATATTTGTCACAAATTTTGTCCAAATCTCATTTAAGTGTCTACGTAAATCGTGATTGTCACTTAGCATCTGATGTGGCAAAATTTCATTGGGGATTTTGGGGATGATTCAAATGTCTAGCCTGAGCTCCAACCCTAGATCAAAAGTGCGAAAATTCCCAAAAGTTGCACCACCCTAATTCCCAAATTCCATTTTGAGAGCCCTAATTAGAAATCGCGCAATGGGCGCCAATTGTGAAACCCAACAAACCCTGGGGAAGAAGGCAGTGAAACCCAGAGGAATAAGGAGATTTAAGGTCGCGGCTGAGGTTTTCTTGTTGACTTTGAAAGTGAAAGTGAAATGAAGGAGTGGAGTGTGAGGTCGAGAGGAAGAAGACAACCCATATACGGGTAGTGGTTTTCACTTTATTAACATTTCTAATTTGTGTTTGCTAAGTTGTAGTTTAATATAGAAAGATGAATGCTTTGACGATTTTTAGGAATATTTTAGTGTGTTTATTAATTGATGCCTAGCTAGTGGGGAACAAAAATAATAGGGATGGTTGATTGTACTTTGTTGCTGAAATATAGAAAGATGGATGTAATTATTGTGCTTTATTATTGGAATCTAATTGTGGAGGGTGAATCACATGTGTTTTATGGCTTTCTATGCTTTGTAGTTGTATATTTTTTTGTTGTAGAAAATTATGGCTAGTTTGGTAGGTATGAAAGTAAACAAGAGCTTAGGGTTGTTTATGGAGTTAAAGAAGTTGGTGACTTCAAATTATTGCGAAATTGTAGGTAAATCGGGTTACTTCACATTAAAGATATTCCATGGTGGGAAGTGGGCTGATGATAGGTATGTAGATGGTCAAGTAGACTACATTGATTATTGTGAGAATGACATGATGTGTATGTTTGAAATTAACAGAATGGTAGGCATTGTGTTACCTAGATGGTATTATTTTTATACCAATACGAGATTGAGGAAGGAATAGGTGGGAAACTGTTTAATGACTCTGATGTGTTGAAAATATGTGAGTTGTTTTCTAGTGTGGAAGAGATTGAAATGTTTTTACGCATATCAATGTGGATGACCTTAGGAAGTTTTTAAAAACTATTAAAAGAAGGAAAATGGAAAGGCTGAATACCACAATGAACAAGGTGAGGGGACCAAGAAATCAAGTGTTGTCATTGAGGAGTTAGAGGATGATACTGAAGTGGTGGGGACCAGGAGGACAAAAAAAGAAGTTCTCATACGACCAGGTAAAGGTAAGGCTTCAATGATTGTAGGAGGGGTGCCAACTCAGAGGTGAGAAACAGAAGCTATCAAACAAGGTGAATAAACTATGAAAAAAAAAGACAAAGGTAAGGGTCAACTACCTAATGAAGAAGATAAGATTGAAGATGAGATAGGGGTCGAGTTGGAGGACTTTGAAGCATCAGTAGGCTTTGGTTTTGCTGATAGTGGGGATAAAGCTATTCCTACAAAGAAGAAGGGGTTGGATATGGATGACACGACCTATCCCAATCCCCCCGGGATTACATGGGATGTGTCATGCTCCTATCTAACCCACGTGTGACACGAAGGCCAGACACTCATCTAACCCTCGTGTAATGCGAAGGCCAGACAAGGGATAACCCAGGTCAACAGCCTAGACGGGACTTCCAGAGCGCGCTAGAATCAGTGGAGGAGTGTGATATCTCGGTCTCTACTACAGCCTGCATCCACGATCAACCTGAAGGGTATTAAAAACCATAAAAGCTGTGAGTTAACCAAAATAAATAATTTAATAAAACACATTTCATAAAAGATATTTATGCCCTTCACTTAAAAACATGCATGCATACGAAAACTAGTTAATTCAAATATAATAAAAACTGTTTATAAAACCAAAACCATTTCTGACACGACCCATCCCAATCCCCCCGGGATTACCGTGGAATGTGTCATGCTCCCGTCTGACACGAAGTGTCGGACAAGGGATAACCTGATGCCACTGCCTAAATGGGGCTTCCAGAGTGCGCAAGGATAGATGGAGGAGGTATGCGATGTCCCAGTCTCTGCTGCAGTCGCATCCGGAATCAACCTGAAGGGCATTAAAACCAATAAAAACTGTGAGTGGACGAAAATAAATAAGTTCATTAACACATTTCGTAAGAAATTTATGCCCTCCAATAAAAACGTATGCATGCCATGAAAACCAGTAACCAAAACGTTTACTTAACCAAGCCATTAGGGCCTTTAGTCCAAAACCGTAAACCAAAACCAAGTGTGGGAACTTAGCCCAAAAGTGTAGGATACCAAATCCGTAAATACAAAATCATGTGGGCCACCGCCCAAATCCATAACCATAAATCCAACCGAAAAACCATTTCATAGATCCAATAGTTCATATTTACCACATTACCATAACCGGCATCTCAGATGCCTAGCGTCCCAGACTCCTGACGTCCCAGGCATCATATCTCACGGTATAATAGTAAGCAACGCGTGCTGCCCGGGGTCTCTCCGGGTCAATATCTCTGACATCCCAGATGTCTGACGTCTCAGATGTCTAATCATAGCAATCCTGCTCCTGAGTCACTATACGGTCTAGTAGCTCCGTACAATGGCCCATCGCAGGCAATGCACCGTGACTTCCCCAGTGTCCCAGACACTTAGAGGAGACCATCACATATCCTCGTATCAAGATGGTATATGGAAAACAGTTTTATCAAATCATTTCACAACATTACAATGGGCCCTGCCCGAAATCTCCATGAAACATCACAATTCCATTTAGGGTCCCCGACCCGAAATCACGTTTATGAAACATAGGGTCCCAGACCCGAAATCACATTTATAAAACATAGGGTCCCAGACCCGAAATCACATTTATAACCCAGTTGGGCCTCATGCCCGATTTTATGAACCACTGAGCCCACGACCCGAATTTATAACTCCAATGGGTCTTGGCCCGATTTCATAAATAACTGGGCCCCTGGCCCAATTTCATAAAGCGATTGGGCCCCTGGCCCGATTACGTAACTCAATTGGACTCCAAGTCTGAGGTTTCCAAAATAATTGGACCTCATGCCCGAGTTTCTCTTTCCAATTTCAAAACCATTTCATGAAATCATATCCAAAGTCATAAGTATGGAAAATCAGTGTAAAATCGGAAAAACAACGATTTACGTGCAAGCACGTAAATCGCCTCGAAATGCGTGAGCCATATAATTCATCAATATCCAAATCAACATCATACAATCACAATCATAATCCTTATAAAATAGTTATGCATGCATAGAATTTATAAAACCAAAGTCCACTCACAGACCGTCCAAACGCTGCGCCTCGATTTGTGTGCCATAGGCTCTCCCGAGCCAATCGCTATCACTGGGACTCCCAAACCTGTCCAAATTGTAATAGAAGGTTACTAACTACTTAATTAACATCCTACCAAAGCCCCGTGATTTTCCCGAACTTTTAACTATTTTTAAACCGATCCTAAACCTTCCAATGCTCCGAAACATATCGAGACGGTGTCCGATCGACACGAAACTAGTCCCAAAATGTTCGTTACATCGAATAGAAGATTTTACGTGTTGAACACTTTCCCAAATTATGGCCCACGCACCCTCCACGCGCCCTAGAAAGTCACCTGCGCGTGAAGCACACACGCGGGTACTGTTCACCCGTCTTAAAGCTTGAGACAAACCAGTTTTCTCTGGTTTTTGGACAAGTTCAGGGTCCATTTTAGGTCCATTTCATCCCATTTTAATCCTAATATGTTCCTAATCTCATTTCTAATCTTTCTAGCTAATTAAAACAGAACAAAATGTCCAAAACCTTACCTTCATCCGTCATCAATGGCGGCTAGACCTTCCCCCGCGTTCACTTGTTGTTCCAGGCCATCCCAAGCCACGAAAACAATCCCATTAGCTTCCTAGGGTCCCCAGAAACATAAACCAATCCTTAGGTTCAATTAAAACACCATAAAACTGAGTTTTGAATTTTTGAATAAAACCCACCTTACGGGTTCTCTCCCGCCGTGAGCCGCCGTGGCTCGCCACCGTTGGCCACCGTCCTCTGTCCTTTCAGTCTCTCAGTCCCTCACTAACTGTTGGTCTCACACACAAGCACAAAGGAGGTTGGTGAGGTGGTTCATGTGAGTTGTTCGAATAAGTGTGAACCGTGTAGGTGTGTTCTCGGGTGGGATATATAAGAGTGAAAGAGTGATGGCTGATCAGATATAAAAGAAAGGAGGAGATAAGATCAACGACACAGATTCAATCTTGAGTCAAATGGACGGCTAAGGATAAAATGAGGAATAAAATCATATTTAATTATTTAGTGGAGACATTAGTTGTTAACCAATTAATTAATGGAACATGATCCAATCTAGCTAATGGATGAGTGACACTTGTCACTTATCCAAGTGTCCCCTAACCACTTTCCCACTATTTCAAAATTAAATAATCGACACGGTTTTCGAGACGTAAACTTCACCGATTTCACGTTCCAGACCATAACCTTCCCGTACGAAGTCCGATTTCGGCGTGCCGCCTGTCTATGGATTCGTATCGACTCACTCTACGTAACGGTCTTTGGCCCTCGTCTATTGGACCTCCCGGGTCAAAAGTCAACATTTGACCCCCTTTTAACCAAAATTACCAAAATGCCCCTCGACTTCCGAACGTCATAACTTCTTCCTCGAATGTCGGAATCGAACGTGCCACCTGTCTATGAACTCGTGACGTCCTGAACTACGTCACGGTCATCGGTCAAAGTCCGTTTGACCACCTGATCAAAAAGTCAACATTTTGCCCACGACTAGGGGCAAAGCGGTCATTTTGCATCGTTCGTCCGATTTCGCCCAACTAATCACCTATCAACCTCACTAATCATGATTAGTTACTAATCTAATCCCGGAATTCGGGACGGGTCGTTACAACCTTCCCTCATTAAATAATTTCGTCCTCGAAATTCCAACCGATATAATCTCAAACATTCTTCCCTCCTTAATTAGTTTCGTTCCCAGAATTCGCACTTTCCTGATTCCACAAACACCCCGTGGAAAGTACAATCTTCCTCGCAACACGTGTACACTTGTACACCAACCAATCAGAACCAAACTTGTTTGCACCCAAACGTACCACTAGTACTCATGTCGTATCGACTACATTCGACCCCGTCGAATGACCGAAACCACTCGTTTCAAATTGACACCACTTGTCAAATCTACCCTTTCGTTGACGCAACAACTCGTCGGTTCCTTTCTCAATTACCAATCTATCCTGGTATCTACTCCCACTGGGAATCATCAGACCTCGCTTAACAATCCACGTTGACACATCCTCACAATCCGTCACCACTCGGTAGTTGTCAGTCGAAAACGGACACTATACTCACTCGTGGCTACACAAGGTACCAACTTACTTGACTCAAAAATACACTTACCGACATTTCACTCGACCTGTGTGTAATTAAACTCATCGGAAATACCATGACCCATTGCATAGTATCCAATGTCCGGTCCTCGACCTCGACTAATCCAATGGTATCGAAACCAATCCGGCTACCAACACGCTCACCGACATACCTCGGGTATAACCCAAATACAGTCACCAGGCACCACAAGTCTGCAAAGTATCGTACCTCAAACCATGTACAAAGTACACACATCTATCCATCGACCAGACTACAACCGCCTAGGTCATAGCCAAACACGTTCCAATAATAGAGTCCATTTGCCCAATCCAGCATTAGACAAATCGAAGCTCCACCCATCATCCAGTTCTAAATCCAAATCCAAATCCGCAATTTCGTAAGAAATCCCGAATCCAAACCCAGACATCACATTTTTAAACCATTTCCAAATCCGAATCCGAAATCAGTATTCCGTAAGCTAGCATTTGGAATAATCATTCAGCGCCCAAATCCAGAAATCTACTTTCAAGTTCCAAAATCGAATCCTGGATCGTCACCCAGAAATTCTATTCCAAAACCCGAAATCTCGTTTACGTCTACCAAGACACACCCAAACCGAACCTATCGGTTACCTGCTCAATACACTCGATTGACTTCATAGGGAAGCCAATCCCAACATCCACACGTTTAAGGTTGACAAAATCCGACCACATCGGAAACCTACTCACCCGAGTAATATACCATACGGGCTCCACTTCGAAAAGAAGTTCAGTCCCGTCATTTACGACTCACATACCAAAGTAAGAGTGATAAACTCTCTCCCTATCTGGATCATCAAGATCACGACCCAGATTCGACACTGCGTCCCTGACTATAAACGTCACGATCCTGCTCCACCTAGGATCCACACAGTTATCTACTAAATTCCAAACCATAGGGTCTTACACCCTTATCTAATTTGCATACTGTCCCAACGTTTGACAACCAACTCCCACAACTAAACAGATCAGTCAACGACGAGACACGTCGAGACTGTGGGGTCTTACTAATTACCTCGTATCGATCCTTGCCATCCCACCTAGGAAAAAAACCAAGGATGATCCAAAACAATGACGCCAATACTCATCCTATGTGGATGCAACAAAACTCGCTGCACTCACCATGCCATGTAACCCAACATCGTCTGCCACCAAGCAGAAAATGAGAAATCTCGTTTACCTAACTTCGAAACATGCAACTCCTCCTGATGACCCCAAAACACACATGGGCCCACCAACAAATACACGCTCAATGTACCGGTAATTACTATCAACGTCTGCCTAGGCAGAAAATAAGAAGTCAATCCCAATGACTTCGGAATACCTATTACTAATGCGGAAACGAGCACTCCTTTCGTCTCCTCAATCACACCTTTCCTCGAATTTGAAGTTCCAACCATGTTGGAAACAGACCTGCTCCCAACGAGATGTCAAGTCCATCCATTGGACATCCTACATCCTCAACTCACTTGGACAACCACGTGTTCGCAATCTATCCAGTATTGTTTCGTTCGCACATCCCAACCTTTACGGTTCAACACTCGGTTTTCCAAGTTGTTCTCAATCACAAAATCCCACATCTATACCACCAATGGTTTTCCTCGTCGTTTCCAATTTCAATAATTTCTTTGTACTTTCTGAGGATATCAGAAAAATAAAATCACACCAATCTCGGAGTTGCCAACAACTCCCCAAACTAACTAATTCTCATGACGTAGAGGACGTCATCCCAAGATTCCACAAGTTTCAATCATACCTTTTTATCCACTCATCACTTGTCATCTCATCACTGTTGGGACTTATCCCAACACATCACAATCTCTGCTGGATCCTATCCAGTCCATGAGTCAACCACTACCAAATCTCAAATACCGAATATGCCCATCATGACAGAGTCACATCCCAAATCGTCATCACAATCACTGACACTAGCACCAGCGCTAGTACCAGCACCCACACACTATCAACAACACTAGTATCAGCACACATGCATCCATACTAGCATCAGCACAATAGTACCAACATACAAACATCCATACTTGCACACCGTGTGCAAATATGACAACCCTGGATCTCAGCTCATACCGAGCGATGATCCCGTACCTCTACTCGTACCCCACAACTATGGGTACCACCATTCTAATAATCCACATCAGGATAATGAACGTTCCCTGAACGTCCCCTGATCCTCAAGTACTGCAACCACACCAAATGCCCTCGATAGCCAAGCATCTCCACACTACCATCGACCAACAGTCATCGCTGTCGAGATCCGTCTCCACACATCACGCTATTATTCGATCCAACTCGGGATTCCATATTTTATCTCATAACCGTATCCGTGGATCGAATACCATAATCCTGACTAGACTCACTAGAGTTATCCACATGGTCATCCATGACCTTCGCCGCTCGTCGCAGCACAAGTTCTCATCCACTAGTCACAATTAAGGTCACCTTTTTAATCCATCATACACTAGGGTTCCACAATTACATCCTATGGTTCCACCGAACCTAACTGCTCTCTATAATAAAATCCACAACCTGACCGACCCCGCGGTCCCGACATCGTATAGACGTCAAATCCAATCCTACCATCAACTCAACATGGGTTCCACCACTAAGGTCATTGGCTAACTCCGATGTACCAACATCCCTCACCCTAGCAATCACCACTAGGGTTCACATTTTTAGACCATTACTCAAATGAGGTTCCTCGAACCTAGCTGCACCTAGCAGCACAACAATCTAATGTTACATGATCGAACCGACGGTCCCACATTACGAGTTCATCACATATAACCCCACTTGGGTCGAATCACATTAACGGGCGGTGTATCGGGCCAATCACACTCTATCCACTATTCAAACCCAAAAACTATCCATCAGGTTGATAACGAACTGCAGCCCAAGGAAACATCACACCCTCAACCTGTGCGTACAAAAAGAGCAAACCTGCTCTGATACCACTTGACACGACCCATCCCAATCCCCCCGGGATTACCGTGGAATGTGTCATGCTCCCGTCTGACACGAAGTGTCGGACAAGGGATAACCTGATGACACTGCCCAAATGGGGCTTCCAGAGTGCGCAAGGATC
Organism: Prinsepia uniflora; assembly: GCA_032719365.1. Lineage (NCBI taxonomy): Eukaryota > Viridiplantae > Streptophyta > Magnoliopsida > Rosales > Rosaceae > Prinsepia > Prinsepia uniflora. The sequence continues at coordinate 18,989,739 of CM064868.1, forward strand.
GATGGAAGAGGTATGCGATGTCCCAGTCTCTGCTGCAGTCGCATCCGGAATCAACCTGAAGGGCATTAAAACCAATAAAAACTGTGAGTGGACGAAAATAAATAAGTTCATTAACACATTTCGTAAGACATTTATGCCCTCCAATAAAAACGTATGCATGCCAGGAAAACCAGTAACCAAAACGTTTACTTAACTAAGCCATTAGGGCCTTTAGCCCAAAACCGTAAACCAAAACCAAGTGTGGGAACTCAACCCAAAACTGTAGGATACCAAATCCGTAAATACAAAATCATGTGGGCCACCGCCCAAATCCATAACCATAAATCCAACCGAAAAACCATTTCATAGATCCAATAGTTCATATTTACCACATTACCATAACTGGCATCCCAGATGCCTAGCGTCCCAGACGCCTGACGTCCCAGACGTCATATCTCACGGTATAATAGTAAGAAACGCGTGCTGCCCGGGGTCTCTCCGGGTCAATATCTCTGACATCCCAGATGTCTGACGTACCAGACGTCTAATCATAGCAATCCTGCTCCTGAGTCACTATTCGGTCCGGTAGCTCCGTACAATGACCCCTCGCAGGCAATGCACCGTGACTTCCCCAGTGTCCCAGACACTTGGAGGAGACCATCACATATCCTCGTATCAAGATGGTATATGGAAAACAGTTTTATCAAATCATTTCACAACATTACAATGGGCCCTGCCAAAAATCTCCATGAAACATCACAATTCCATTTAGGGTCCCCGACCCAAAATCACGTTTATGAAACATAGGGTCCCAGACCCGAAATCACATTTATAAAACATAGGGTCCCAGACCCGAAATTACATTTATAACTCAATAGGGCCTCATGCCCGATTTTATGAACCATTGGGCCCACGGCCCAATTTTGTAAACCACTGGGCCCACAGCCCGAATTTATAACTCCAATGGGTCTTGGCCCGATTTCATAAATAACTGGGCCCCTGGCCCGATTTCATAAAGCGATTGGGCCCCTAGCCCGATTACGTAACTCAATTAGACACCAAGTACGAGATTTCCAAAACAATTGGGCCTCATGCCCGATTTTCTATTTCCAATTTCAAAACCATTTCATGAAATCATATCCAAAGTCATAAGTATGGAAAATCGGTGTAAAATCGGAAAAACCTCGATTTACGTGCAAGCATGTAAATCGCCTCGAAATGCGTGAACCGTATAATTCATCAATATCCAAATCAACATCATACAATCACAATCATAATCCTTATAAAACATTTATGCATGCATAGAATTTATAAAACCAAAGTCCACTCACAAACCGTCCAAACCCTGCTCCTTGATTTGAGTGCCATAGGCTCTCCCGATCCAATCACTATTACTGGGACTCCCAAACCTGTCCAAATTGTAATAGAAGGTTACTAACTACTTAATTAACCTCCTACCAAAGCCCCGTGATTTTTCCGAACTTTTAACTATTTATGAACCGATCATAAACCTTCCGATGCCCCGAAACACATCGAGACGGTGTCTGATCGACACGAAACCAGTCCCAAAATGTTCGTTACATCGAATAGAAGATTTCACGTGTTGAACACTTTCCCAAATTATGGCCCACGCACCCTCCACGCGCCCTAGAAAGTCACCTGCATGTGAAGCCCACGCACGGGTACTGTTCACCCGTCTTCAAGCTTGAGACAAACCAGTTTTCTCTGGTTTTTGGACCAGTTCAGGGTCCATTTTAGTTCCATTTCATCCAATTTTAATCCTAATATGTTCCTAATCTCATTTCTAATCTTTCTAGCTAATTAAAACGGAACAAAATGTCCAAAACCTTACCTTCATCCGTCATCAATGACGGCCGGACCTTCCCCTGCCGTTCACGGCTATTCCAGGCCATCCCAAGGCACGAAAACAATCCCATTAGCTTCCTAGGGTCCCTAGAAACATAAACCAATCCTTAAGTTCAATTAAAACACCATAAAACTAAGTTTTGAATTTTTGAATAAAACCCACCTTACGGGTTCTCTCCCGCTGTGAGTCGTCGTGGATCGCCACCGTTGGCCACCGTCCTCTGTCCTTTTAGTCTCTCAGTCCCTCACTAACTGTTGGACTCACACACAAGCACAGAGGAGGTTGGTGAGGTGGTTCATGTGTGTTGTTCGAATAAGTGTGAACCGTGTAGGTCTGTTCTCGGGTGGGATATATGAGAGTGAAAGAGTGATGGCTGATCAGATATAAAAGAAAGGAGGAGATAAGATCAACGGTACAGATTCAATCTTGAGTCAAATGGACGGCTAAGGATAAAAGGAGGAATAAAATCATATTTAATTATTTAGTGGAGACATTAGTTGTTAACCAATTAATTAATGGAACATGATCCAATCTAGTCAATGGATGAGTGACACTTGTCACTCATCCAAGTGTCCCCTAACCACTTTCCCACTATTTCAGAATTAATTAATCGACACGGTTTTCGAGACGTAAACTTCACCGATTTCACGTTCCAGACCATAACTTTCCCGTACGAAGTCCGATTTCGGCGTGCCGCCTGTCTATGGATTCGTATCAACTCGCTCTACGTAACGGTCCTTGGCCCTCGTCCATTGGACCTCTCGGGTCAAAAGTCAACATTTGGCCCCCTTTAAACCAAAATTACCAAAATGCCACTCGACTTCCGAACGTCATAACTTCTTCCTCGAATGTCGGAATCGAATGTACCACCTGTCTATGAACTCGTGACGTCCTGAACTACGTCACGGTCATCGGTCAAAGTCCGTTTGACCGCCCGATCAAAAAGTCAACATTTTGCCCTCGACCATGGGCAAAACGGCCATTTTGCATCGTTTGTCTGATTTCGCCCAACTAATCACCGATCAACCTCACTAATCATGATTAGTTACTAATCTAATCCCGGAATTCGGGACGGGTCGTTACAATTTCCTTCCTAAAACCATTAGGGCCTTAGCTCAAAACCATAAAATCAATCAAGTATGGAAACTTAGCCCAAAACCGTAAAACGCTGAAATCCGTAAATCCAAATCCATGTGGGCCACTACCCAAATCCATTTATTATACACATAAATACTATTTCATCAATCCAATGAATCATGTTTACCAAATACCCATCCTCGGCATCCCAGATGTCTAGCGTCCTAGACATCATATCTCACGGTCTACGCAACGCATGCTGCCCGGGGTCTCTCCGGGTCAATTTCTGACATCTCAGATGTTTGACGTCTCAGACGTCTAATCATAGCAATTCTACTCCTGAGTTACTATACAGTCCGGTCGCTCCGTGTAATGACCCCTCACAGGCAATGCGCCGTGACTTCCCCAGTGTCCCAGACATCTAGAGTAGACCATCCACATATCCTCATCTAAGGATGGTACATTTATAAAATCATTTCAAAACATCTCAAAGGGACCATGCTTGGAATTTCCATAAAACCATAAAAATCCAGAAAATCTGATGTCTCAAATCCAAATCCGTTTTAGGGTCTCCAAACCAGAAATCACATTTATAAACCATCAATGGGTCTCATGCCCGATATCATAATCAATTGGGCCTCTAACCCGATCATGTAAATCAAATGGGCCTCCAGCCCGACATTTCATTAAATCAAATGGACTCACAGTCCGATAGTTTCCAAATCAAATGGGTCTCATGCCTGATTGAATATTTCCAAATCCAAAACCATTACATTAAACCATCTTGGAAATACCAGCACACATAAACACCGTATAAAATCATAAACCTCGAAATACATGCAAATACGTAAATCATAAATACTACAATCATAATCATAGAAATCACATATATAAAACATATAAAACAGTTATGCATGCATCATATTTCAAAAACAAAAGTCCACTCACAGACCGTCCTAGATGCTGCCTCCTCGATACGTGTGGCTTAAGCCTCCCCGAGGCTAATCCGCCATCTCCAGGACTTGTCAGGACCCGTCCCAATCCTCCCGGGATTAACGCGGGACGTCCCTGATCCCGTCTGACATGGAGTGTCAGACAAGGGAATTTCTGACTTTAGCCCTCTCGGGCTTCAGAGTACGCTAGGATCCGGAGGAAGTATGTGATGTCTCGGTCTCTGCTACAGCCCGCATTCGCTATCAACCTGAAGGGCAGTCAAAACATTTAAAAGTTGTGAGTGGACAAAAAAATAATTTATAAAAACAGTTTATCGAAGACATTTGTACCCTTCACTAAAAAGCATGCATGCATTCGAAAATCATTTACCAAATCATCAGGGCCTTAGCCCAAAATCGTAAATGAAACCAGATACATAGGCCACTGCCCAAATCCATGTGGGATTCAGCCAAAAACCTATATACATCACATATCATATAGCATATACATATAAATCACATAACCAATCCTGTCACGGTTTCTAAAGCTACGCGTGTGCTATCTGGGGTCTCAAAGCCCAAGTCTCTTAGGGTCTACCCAGGTCAATGTCTGTAGATCAATGACCCTCCCTGAAGTTATAATCCAAGCCCTCTTGAGAGTAAAGTACCCAACGAGGGTGACTCCACTCAGTTAGTGCTCCGTGAATACTCCGGGGTCCACCCAGGCCAACGACCCTCCCCGAAGGAGACATTCCAAATAAGGAAGGTATATGAATATATATATATATATATATATCGAAAACATTCATGCTCGGTCCCCATAAACCGTCATGAACCATAAAAACCTTTCAAGGCGTCATGCTGGTCCCCATAAACCGTCATGAACCATAAAAACCTTTCAAGGCTTCATGCTGGTCCCCATAAACCGTCATGAACCCGGAAACCCATTCAGGGTCCTCGACTCGAAATCACAACTGTAAAGTAACTGGGTCTCGTGCCCGAGCACATGACTCAACTGAGCATCGTGCCCGATATCTCAGGGTCAGTCATGATTCCAATCGTAGTGATGTGTGCAACCATCCGTCTAGGACCGCCCTCAATCCTAGTATGTCGCCGTGAATGAATCAACCGATACGACCACCGCGAGATTATGGTGCACTCATCACCGATCGATATCCCGAACCATCAGCACTCCGAAGTCGAGCCTCTATCGGCTGCTCGACGACAGTACGTGCATCGTGACTTCTCTGGAAGGAACACATCTCAGTCCGGAGGCGAGCGTCGTGTCGTCCGTTGTCTTGCACATGGCACTCGCCGCGACCACGACTCAGACACCTAGGTCATCAATAGGGCTACATGCCCGAGACAAAACCAAATGGGTCTCATTCCCGAGTTTATCCTTTTTAAATACAAAATCATTTCATTTGAACCATCGTAGAAATACAAACCCGTATAGGCACCGTATAAGGCTAAAACCTCGAAATACGTGCCTATACGTAACCATACACAAATGCACTCATGGCATCACAAACAAGTATTAAAACACATAATAAACATTTATGCATGCATCAATTTAGAAAATGAGGTCCACTCACAGACTGTCCGAGCTGCCGCATCGATATGCTTGTCATACGGCTCTCCCGGGCCAAACACCATCACCGAGACTCCCAAACCTGTCCAAATCACTTTAGAGGGTTACTAACTACCTTATTAACCTCTCACTAAAGTCCCGTAATTTTTTCAAATTTTTAACTATTTTTAAACTCGATCCTAAACCTTCGGACACCCTAAAACCTATCAAAACGATGTCCGATCAACACGAAACCAGTCCCAAAATGTTCATTACATCGAAAGGATGATTTCGTGTGTTGGAAGTTTCCCCAAAGGATGGCCCACGCGCGGCCTGAAGACCCTGCGCGTGAAGCCCACGCGCGCGGGCACGGTGCAGTCATCTTCAACCTCTAGCCGGTTCGAACCGACCGGTTCTCTGCAATTCGGTCCAGCTGGACCGACGTGACCGGTCCAGGTCCATATCCTCCTATTTTTTTTGTCCTTTATCTTCCTTCTTTCCACCAATATTCCTACTTTGATCCTATGAATCTAAATATGTAAACAAAACAATCTAAAACCTACAAAAATCCATCCATTCTAACTACCCATTTCGGTCCAATATTTCCATTTCCTCCCTAGGGCCTCCTTGGCCGTGAACCACCACCAACACCTCCTTATTACTCCCCTAGCAACCTAATAAACCTTACCCAACCATCCAAAACCGTCCATAATAGCACAAATCGAAAATAATGAAAAATGGGCCAAACTGATACCTTTGTCGGGTTTCCTCCTCCACGTGGCCGTCCACGGCGGTTCAGGCCATCCTGCAGCCTCATCTCTGTCCTCAGCCACTCTCTGCCTCATCCTCAGGTTGAACCAAGTGAGGGGGAAGGGTTTGGGGTGTGGTCATGGTCGATGGCATTTGGTGAGATCGGGTTTGGGTTTGGTTTGGTATGCACGAACAAAGGGATGATCGATGCATGTATGGGATCATAATGAGCAATGGAACTCATCCATTGGGCCTTCCCAAAATATCTGGTCCACTTGAGTACAAAGCTAAGTCGTTTCGTAAAACGTGCAATAGTGACCCGAAACTTCCTTGAACATAAACTTCTTCGTTCGACGTCCGAATTCGACGTGCCACCTGTCTACGAATTCGTATCGATCCGATCTATGTAATGGTCCTCGGCCCTTAGCCATCGGACCTCCCGGTCAAAAAGTCAACATTTTGCCCATGACCAGGGACAAAATGGTCATTTTGCATCGTTCATCCGATTTCACCCAACGAATCACTGATTAACCTCACTAATCTTTGATTAGTAACTAATATAATCCCAAAATTCGGGACGGATCGTTACAGGACTTCTGGTCTTGTCCAAATCATACCCGAATGTCACTAACTATCTATACAAGTATATATGATAAAACCCCAAAACTCCTGGAAAAGTCAACGTGTCTTGGACATGTTTCTCGAGGTGAAAAACCTCAATTTGACCAACCTAACGATCTTCGATCGACCCGAAACCACCATCATTGGATCCGAATCGTTGAAACCTTAAAAATGACACTGGTCCCACCTCAAAATTCGTACTCACGCGCCCCCACGCACATGGTCAACGTTATTAACGTCAGCAAAGTCAACGCTGACGTCAACGGTCAACGGCTGACGTCATATGACAACTCTGATAGTGCCACGTGTCAGCCTACCACTGGTCCACGTCACTGACATGTTAGTGACATGTGACAGCCCGTGATTGGGCCATGTCACTAACATATCAGTGCTGATTGGGCACTGACATGTGACACATGTCGCTATCGTATAGGCCCACCTCTAACAGCTATCAGATGATGACGTCACCCACTGACGTCATCATCATCCGTGACCTCCAGTCGGGTCAACCCAACCACCTGCAACCGGGACGCACATACCCGCGACCCGACATGGCCCTAATTTCTTCGATTCTAACCCAAATTTGATCATGTTTGTTCTTATATCCAAGGATGAAAATATCGATATCGACAGATATATCGCTAGTCAAATTTACGGATATCTCGTCCCAAATATCGATATCGATATCGTTTACGGTCAACAAAATTGATGAAATTTCGATCAAAAAGTTGAAAATTTGGAATGAAACTTTAGGAAAAACTTAAGTACCAAATGATGGTTATATAGGACTAATAAAAACTATAAAATGATTATGATATAATAAATATATAATGAATAATATGATACAATAAGGTTCTGCCGATGACTAATAATATAAAATTTAAACATAAACATAAATTGAAGTTAATTACTATAATTGAATGTTAATATAATTAAAAACATAACAATAAGCATAAAAAAATTTAAACGAAAGAAAAATTATAAAATGAATAAATATATGTCAAATTGAAAAACAAAATGATGAAGAAGACCATTTTTGTTTAAAAGTTGGAAAGAATTGATATATTTAAAATTGAAAAAAAAAGACAAATAAAATTGAAAGAAAATAAAGAAAAAACGGAAAAAAAAAAAAAGGCAACTTGGCAGCACCTGGGGTCGAACCCAGGTTGCTAGCCATTTAATAAAGGGCCAAAACAGCCCATAACCAACTGAGCTAACAGACTCAATTTGATAATATAGTAGCCCACTAATATATAAACTATATTAATTAACTTAAAACCAGTCATCTCCTACCTCGCGCGGGTCTGAGATTCGGGTTTTTTGACCCGCGCGGCATGACCCGACTGAAACTCTATGGTTTTACGTCCGATTTTCATGAAATTTAACTCTATCTCGATCGTTTTAATGAAATAAGGAGATTAGTGGTCTTAAAACAAGGAAAAATGTTGATATTTAGCTCAATTTCTTTCCCCTCCTCTTACATGCCGCCGGCCAATATTTCTGATATATCGACCGATATATTGGCGATATTGCCGACATTTTCATCAATGCCTATATCATCGTCCTTCCATTCCCAATCGATCTACCTACTTAAAACCTAGAAATCAAGCCCAGAAATTACATGTTTAAACGGGAACAGTAACCGTGGATTTCAAACGGGTTTTCTGGTCAGCTTCGGTCACCACCAGTCTCGATTCCAAGCCCAATCGACTCACCTCGCCTCCAAGAACCTCGTCCAAGGCACCAAATCGATCAGAAATCGTCGAAACCAAACCTACCATTTTCGAACCAAAAACAGAGCGCACGGGTTTTCCTTACCTTTGTCATCGTTGCTCCGTCGTGGCCACCGTCCTGATCGTCTCGATGTCCTTTCCAACTTCCGTTCAAGGGTCACAAGCAAAGGGTGAGGATTGAAGGTTGTGGGTGTGGGATTAGATGTACGAGTTTGGGTTCAAGGCTAAGGGAATGAAACACAAAATGAAGATGATGACTGTTAAGGGTGAGGATAAACCCAAAATATTGGGGTTTGGGCCTAACAGATGGGTGACACTTGTCACTCATCTGGTGGGTCCTTCCAGATTTTTCTCCAATCAAAATAGTCTATGTGACGATTTCCTCGGTTTATATGAATAGTATCGTAAAACTTCCTAGACCCGTAACTTTCCCGTCGAACGTCCGATTTCGACATGCCACTTGTCTACGGACTCGTGACGCCTCGGTCTACATCACGGTCATCGATCCAAGTCCATTTGACCGCTCGGGTCAAAAGTTAACATTTCGCCCATTCCCAAGGGTAAAATCGTCATTTCATACCGTCCGTTCTCGATTTCTTGACTAATTCCCGATTAGTCACGCTAATCCACGATTACTCACTAAATTGATCCCGAAATTCGGGACGAGTCGTTACAATGGAGCTACTAAACGCTTGGGTGCAAGAGTCATCACACTTGGATGATTTTTTCACTAATATTGGGGAGGCTGCACTTGAAGCCTCTGAGTCCTCAGCAGCAAAACTTGGAACCTCAACAGCTGTAGAACCTGGAATTATAGCACTCAAAGAATCTGGAACTTCAGCAATTGCAGAACATGTATCTACAGTAGCTATAGAACCTGGAACCACATCTGCAGAAGTTGGAACCACTTCATCAGCTGCACCACCCGATCATGCTATAGCTTCAGCGGCTGTACCACTAGAACCTGGATCTATAGCAGCTGCACCACGATAAACTAGATCTATAGTAGCTGGATGTCCTCCTCGTGCTGCAACTTCAGTTAGTGAAGACGTGTTGGTAGAAGAAATAGAGGATGAGCATCTTGAAGAGAAGATCAGACAGTTTAAGATATCTTACATCCAGGTGTGGATGAAGAAAAAGCTATTGTGAAAGGGAAAACTAGCAAGAGGTTTACAAAGTACAATCCAGGAACTGATGGAGTTAGGCCAAACTTGGATATGAGTATGATTTTTAGTGATGTGGTATTTAGACAAGCAATTAGAGAATACTATCTATCAACTTGAACAGATGTTAAGTACAAGAAAAATGTAATGTTCAAAATTAAGTCTGAATGAAAAGTAGATGGTTGTAACTGAGAAATATATTCATCTAGGGTGAGTTCTAGTGAAAACATATTGGTTGTCAAGCACTACAATCCCAGACACACATGCTCCAGAGTCTTTGCAAACGAACAAGCCACATCAACTTGGCTTTCTAAAACCTATATGCAAAGAATTCAATTGAATCCGAAGATGCCCATATCAGTAATTGTGGATGGTGCCTCTACTGATTTTTCAATTGAGATTAGTCGTATAAAGGCATATAGAGCTAAGTAAAAGGCTATGAAATTAATAGATGGTTCTATGTCAAAGCAATATGGTATGCTCTTGGATTACTGTCATGAGCTGAAAAGAACTAATTCTGGGACAAACACTCATTTGGCTTGTGTTTGTGAATGGAGATAACCTCTTCAAGAGACTTTACATGTCACAACTCGACCTTCTCCAACAGGATATTGTCCGTTTTAGGCCCAACCCTCACAGTTTTGTTCTCGGGAGCTCACGTACAACTTCCCAGTGGATCACCCATCCTGAGATTGCACTAGTCCCTACTCGCTTAACTTTTGAGTTCCCCGGGAATCCAAAGCTAATGAGCTCTCAAAAGGCCTCTTGTTGAATAGATGTGCATCCATACATATAAGACACATCCCTCAGATCCATCGAGCTATGTGGGATTGCTAACCATGCCCCCAAGGCACGGGTCCTCACAATCTACCCCCCTTAGGGCCCAGCGTCCTCGCTGGCACACTCAATTTCGGCCAGGGTTGGACTCTAATACCAAATTGTCATGCCCCGATCTTTTCCAACAGGATATTTTCCGCTTTGGGCATAGCCCTCACAGTTTTGTTCTCAAGAGCTCACGTGCAACTTCCCAGTGAGTCACCCATCCTGAGATTGCACTATTCCATACTCGCTTAATTTTGGAGTTCCCCAGGAATCCAAAGACAGTGAGCTTAAAAAAGGCCTCATGTTGAATAAATGTGCGCCCACACATATAAGGCGCATCCCACATATCCCCCAAACGATCTGGGATTGTTAACCATGCCCCCAAAGCACGGGTCCTCACATGACATCTGCTTATAGGCTTACAAGAAGGAATTTAAGGAGTATTTTAGGCCTTTTATTGGCTTTGATGGGTGCTATCTGAAAGGGATCTACGAGGGACAATTGTTGACAACAATTGGAATAGATGCAAACAATGAGACATGGGTTATTGTAATGGAAATGGTTGATGGAGAAATAAAGGATTCTTGGACATGGTTCTTGGAGTTGTTAAAGGTAGACTTGAAAATGGTTGACTGCTTTGGGTGGAGCTTCCTTACTGACAAACAAAAAGGTCTTGAAGTAGCCATTGAACCATTAATGCCTAGTGCTGAGCACAGGTTCTGTTGTAAGCACTTGTGGGCCAACCACAAACAAAATTTCAAGGGTAAAGTATTGAAGGATGCACTGTGGGATTATGTAAGAGCAACAAAAGTTCATGGCTTTCTTCAAGAGATGGAGAAGCCCAAATCATTACATGAAATAGCTTGAAAATGGTTGGTAGATAAACCAGCATATTAGTAGCCTAGGTCCCATTTTAGAACGTGGTCAAAGACAGACATATTGCAAAACAACTATTGCAAGGTATTCAACAACACAATAATACCAGCTAAGGATAAACTAATCATCACTGTGTTTGAGATGATTAGGTTCTTGTTGATGAAAAGGATTTAATGGTGAAGAGATAAGATGGCAACTTGGCCCCATGTCCAAATGTATTCAACCAAATCCAAAAGCTGAAAATAGATTCTTGCCTACAGTGTTAGATGGTCTGGTGGATGAAACTACGAGGCTCATGGTCATAGAGAAGACCATGTGGTGGTAAATTTGGAGGTCCATACTTGTTCATGAAGAATGTGGGACCTCACGGGAATCCCATGTGTGCATGCGATAACAGCCATACATTACAAGGGAGCCCCATTAGTGGAGTTATATGTGGATCCAATATACTCGAAGGAGACGTACATGAAGTGCTATATCAATTTAATTGAGGCTACAAATGGCCCTATGTTGTGGAAATCTACAGGCCAGCAGTGTATAAAGTCACCAGCAAATAATAGGCAACCGGGACAGCCTAAAAAAGTTCAAATAAAAGATTCACAAGAATAAAAGATTCACAAGAAACAACAGATCAATGTGGGAAGAACAAATTGGGTAAGTAGGGAACTCCTATGCGCTGCAGTGTTTTTTCATCACAAACCCATAATGCAAGGACCCACCATCAACACTTGCCTCCAAGATAGAAACTACCACCAAAACCACAAGGCATAACTAGGAATGATGTAGAAACTGTGGCTCCAAATGTAAGTCCATTTTTCACTTATTTATGTATTGTCACATTTAGTTTGACATGACCCGACCTTGGAAACACGTTGAAAACCATATCTGGGCCCTGTTCCCATCTGACAGGTAACCTAAAACCCCTAATGTACCCTCATAAACATGTTAGACAAAGGATACCTGCTCCGCTGTGCAATCATGCCTCCGCTTTGCAAGCAGCCTCGAGTATCCTGCTACGACCTTGGAGGGTTTCAAAAGCACGAAAACTGTGTACGTGGATGAAAACAAATGTTTATAAAAACATATTATTCAAAAACATAGTATTAGCCCTTTGTTTTAATTAAGCTAGGAATGCACCAAACTTACGGATAAAACATAAATCTCAAAATACGTGTAGCAACTAGAAAATCATAGCTTTTAAAACCTACCAAACACAAAACCATTTCAAGTACCACGCCAAAGCAAGTATGCCAACACAACCACTCAGTACACAGAACCAACCACATTAAACCCAAAAACACATCAAGCAGCCAATCACATCAACTGACCCAACCTCAAATGTCAGGACCCACCCCGGTTTCACCCCGAAACCCGAGGTAAATCCTGCTCCCGTCTGACACCCCGACACAAAAACAGTCAGACGCAGGAGAAAGCACTCAATAAAAAAAACGAAGTTAGAGTTTACAGAGCATAGTACGAATACAAGGAAATAAAAACCGATGATAATTACACGCACGCGGAGGAAAACTTAAACACTCGGAAATCCCGCTCGTCACTTCTATGCCTCGGACACTGCCTCGACGTCAAGACCCCGCGCTATCTCCACAACCTGGAGGGCAATTTAAAACAGAAGATGTGAGTGGACCAGAGTAAAAGAAAAGTTCGAAAACCATTTTATAAAAAAATCGAGTTTTAACCCTCCGTTTTGAAACCACATGCATAACCCAGTTATCAAAACAGTAGGATCCAATACTCAGAAAACATCATAAGAAACATAAACACTATAAAACAGTTATAGAAGTCATAGCATAGGAATCATAAAACCATATCATAAACCATGGACATCCAATCATTATTTTTCCGATCAAACCTGCTGGACCTATCCGAGTCTTTAAACTCAACCAGGCCTCAAATATAATTCCGAGTCTTTAAACTCCCGATTCTTTAAACTCAACAGGCCTAAGGGGGAAATATCAATATATCCGTGTCTTTAAACTCCCGAGTCTTTAAACTCAATTCGGGCCCGTCCCCCGTCAATCACAATATCCGGGTCTTTAAACCCAATAACCAGATCCAGCAAATCCAATCCAAAACCATTTGTAAAGCCATTCCCGAATTCACATACAAACCCGAATCCGAAATTCACTTTTCAACCTTAAAACCAATCCTACTAACCTCAATTATCAAGTCACGTTTCAAAATCCATTTATCATCATTAGAAATCATTTATCCTTTGAAATCCCGAAACTATAGCATTATAATCAGAAATCAACCTTTTATCGTAAAACATGCCAAATACCGTATTTTTTTGAAAAACGTGCAATTAAGTAAAATCACATCATAAATCCAACAATCATGAAATCACGTATATAAAACAAGTATAAAAACAGTTATGCATGTTCAATTATAGAGAAGGGGTCCACTCACAGTACCGAGCCCTCAATCGCGTCCCGAACGTCCAGCACGTTCCTCGGCTTCCTCGGGAAATCTCGATCCTGTCAACAACCACCAAATTACGTCACTAACACATCCACGAGTATCCACCTAAATTCCCTCAAAAATCCCCGGTCCTAAACGTAACGAACCGGAACCCTAAACCTTCACCCTCGCGAAACTACTTCAATTCGACGTCCGATTAACCCGAAACCAATTCTAATGGACTCGTCACAACTCCTGGACCAAAAACCATGTTGACCACTTTCCCTAGGACCGCGGCACGCGCCCCCACGCGCAGCCCAAAGTGGCTGCGCGTGGCCCTCACGCGCCTGCTACAGTGCATCGGCTACCTTGAGCAAACCCGGTTCACGCCAGTGGTCTGCAACCTGAACCGGCGAGAACGGTTCTCTGCCGTCCCGTCTCCATTCCTTCCCTTCCTTCACCATCTTCATCGTTCAGACCTATTCTGTCCATCCCCGTCCTCCTTAGACCTCGACACGGCTCCTAAATCGTCGACTGAAGCTCGAAACACAACCCACTCTCTGCTCTGTTTTCCTTCCCGGCCACCCAGGTCACCTCCCGTCACGGTGGCAACACCAGACGGTTCCTAGGACCATCCTAAACCTCACCCAACTCACCTGGAACATCGACTCTACGCCATTCTTCACGACTTTGGGTTTGAACATCGACGGCAAAACAGAGCACCAAGGTAACCGCCGTCGTGTTAACCCCCACCGTGCACCTCCCGTCACGGCAACACACCAATAGAAGCCCAGACCTCCACTGAGTCCCCTAGACCTCCCTATGACCTTCGATTCGACCTCTAGACTCACGACTCACAAGTCAAAACTCAACGGAAAAACAGGGTAATTTTACAGGAATAAGAAATTACCTGTAATCGTCCACCGCCGTGCTCGCCGCCGTGCTCCCTAGAGTCCACAGCGTCGCCTCAGCCTCCTCTCGAGGTCAATCGCACCCACACACAGCCTGACAGGACCCATCCCAATCCCCCCGGGATTACCATGGAATGTGCCCTGCTCCCGTCCAACAAGGGGTGTCAGACAAAGGATGACCAAGAGCCACTGCCCAAACAGGGCATCCAGAGTGCGCAAGGATCGATGGAGGAGGTGTGCAATGTCCCAGTCTCTGCTGCAATCGCATCCGTGATCAACCTGAAGGGCATTAAAACCAAAAGCTGTAAGTGGACAAAAACCAGTAAGTTCATCAAATACATTTATAAGACATTTATGCCCTCCAATAAAAACGTATGCATGCCACGAAAACCAGTAACCAAAACGTTTGCTCAACCGAGCCATTAGGGCCTTAGCCCAAAAACCGTTAACCAAAAACCAAGTGTGGGAACTCAGCCCAAAACTGTGGAATACCACCACCATACATATTAAAACCATGTGGGTCACCACCCACGACCATAAATGAACATCAATTCATTAAAATCACACAATCATAAATCCACCCAGAAAGCCATTTCATTAATTCGTATTTTACCATTACCATCACCAGCATCCCTGATGCTAGACGTCCCTGACGTCATGTCTCACGGTTTCATAAGCTACGCGTGCTGCCCGGGGTCTCTCCGGGTCCATATATCTGACATCCCTGATGTCTGACGTCCCAGACGTCAATCATAGCAATCCTGCTCCTGAGTCATCATACGGTCCGGCTGCTCCGTATGGTGACCCTTCGCAGGCAATGCACCGTGACTTCCCCAGTGTCCCAGACATCTGGAGGAGACCATCATATATCCATGTGTACAGATGGTATATGGAAAAACAGTTTTTATTAACTCATTTCACAACATCACAATGGGCCCTGCCCGAATTTTCCATAAAACAACACATTTCCATTTAGGGTCCCTGACCCGAAATCACAATTATTAAATATAGGGTCCCTGACCCGAAATCACAATTTTAATCCAACTGGGCCTCATGCCCGACTTTATGAACCACTGGGCCCACGACCCGATTTATAAACCAACTGGGCCCGCAGCCCGACTTATAAACCAACTGGGCCCGCAGCCCGATTACGTACTTAAATGGACTCCAAGTCCGAGATTTCCAAAACAAGTGGGCCTCAAGCCCGAATTCATCCTTCCAATATAAAAACCATTTTATCATATTATTTATTTAACCATAAGCACGCAAAACCACAAATAAACCGTTAATCCCGATATACGTGAAATACGGAAAAAACCTCGAAATACGTGCAACATACCCGAAATCAATGCTCACAAATACCATCATAGAAATCATGTATATAAACCATATAACACATTTAAGCATGCATAGGATTTATAAAACCAAAGTCCACTCACAGACCGTTTTAACCGTGTGCCTCGATATACGTGCCACCGGCCCTCCCGGGCCACACCACTATCACTGGGACTCCCAATCCTGTCCAAATCACATTAGAGGGTTACTAACCTCATTATTAACATCCTATCAAAGTCCCGTAATTTTCCCGAATTTTTACTTATTTTTAAACTTAATTTAAAACCTTCGGACATCCCGAACACTATCGAGACGGTGTCCGATCGACACGAAACCAATCCCAAAATGTCCGTTACATCGAATAGATTAAAAGTCATGTTGGAAGTTTCCCCAAAATACCCTTCACGCGCCCCCACGCGCCAGGTCAACATTCAGGTCAACAATGATGACGTCATGCTACAGTAACCGGGTTCTGAAACCGGGTCTGTAACCGGGTCGCCGTCGACCCGCGGCTTGACCCGATCACAGATCGAGTTCCAGACCACCATTTTTTATGCGGTTTGATCCTATGGACTCGTCATAACCTCCTCTACGGTTCTGTGACATCCAAACTCATTTTTAGGTTGATTAAACTACCTGAAATCTGACAGGAAAATCGGCTGAGAACTCAGGTCATCCTCTCCGGCGACTCGTCGAGATTCCGGCCGTGGTTCATGGTCCAAAATGGTCGTCTAGGTTCCTAGGACATGTCTCAAAAACAAACGAACATTCATAACGTTAAAAACGGACGTTTCAAAGCAGGGAAGTAAATCGGGTCTTCACGGGTTTCTGGACTTACCGCCGCCGTGTCGCCGCCGTGGGCTGCCCAGTCGTGGTCTGAGTCGTCCTAAGGTCACACTGATCCTAACCCTACGTTGGTTCGAGTCCAGGTATGAAGGTTTGGATGGTAGGATCGATTTGGGCTGTTCGGGTTCCTCTCGGGTCTGGGGAGTTTCCGGCCGTGCAAGGCGGCCGTGGTGGTGGTGGCCGTCGTCTGGAGGTGGCTGGGGTCTGTCTGGAGGTGTCTGATGCGTGGGTTGAGGTTGAGATGTGGTCTGGTGTGATTGTTCGAAGGGTGAGGGTGCACGGGTGTGAGAGAAAAATGAGAATGAATGTGAGTCTGATGGTTTAAGAACAAAATAAGAAAATGAAGCAACGGCTAGGACTAATCTGGGTATAGGATGGAGGGTGAGGATTTAAGGAGATTAATTAATTAATTAACTAAATGGCCAACATAGATCCCTGATTTAAGGATTGAAGGGGATGATGACATGTGTCATACATCAAGGGTCCAGATTGGTTTGGATTAAAGTAGTCAGATTATATTATTATATTATTATTTTATTCCGAGTCTCGGTTAATCGCGTTTTACGTCCTTGACCATAACTTCGTCGTCGAATCTCCGATTTCGCCATGCCTCCTGTCGTTGGGTTCGTATCGACGAAACCTACGTAACGGTCCTTGGCCCTCGTCCATCGGACCTCCCGGTCAAAAAGTCAACATTTGGCCCCTAGTAAGCCAAATTGCCAAAATACCCCTCAACTTCCGAACACCATAACTTTCTCTACGAATGTCGGAATCGAACGTGCCACCTGTCTATGAACTCGTGACGTCCCGAACTACGTCACGGTCATCGGTCAAAGTCCATTTGACTGCCCGAATAAAAAGTCAACATTTTGCCCACGACCAGGGGCAAAACGGTCATTTCGCACAATTTGTCCGATTCCGCCCTACTAACCACCGTTCAACCTCACTAATCAGGATTAATGACTAATCTAATCTCGGAATTCGGGACGAGTCGTTACACAGCCACAGCACCACCGCAAGCCCTCAGTCTTCTCTGTTTCCTCTGGTTGTCCCCGTGACTCTCACTCACTCACACACAAGCACAACACGTCCAAACCTCCTTCCTGTAACCTTCTCACCTCTCTGATCACTCTCACACCCTCACAAACTCACCAGCACTCACGATCACCCTTCAATTCCTCTCACCGCCTCACTCTGTTTCACTCAGGATCGAAGAACACATACACGGGCACTACACGGTTGCACCCCAATTATTGGAACCGTGCACACACAAGAACCCCTAAGAAGCCACTAGCCCTGTGCCACATGTCACCATCCACTCCATTCTCTCCCATGTGGCTTCATCCCAGCCATCCATCTGCCCTTTCTCTGCACAAATCCCCAGAACACAAAAGACCAAACTTCCCCTTCTTTTAACTCAATATTACGGTTATGCCCTCAACCTTCCGAACATCATAACTTCCTCCTCGGATGTCGGAATCGGGCGTGCCACCTGCCTACGGATTCGTGACGTCCTAAACTACGTCCTGGTCACTGGTCAACACCCATTTGACCACCCGAACTAAAGTCAACATTTTTGCCCAAGTTAGGGGCAAAATCGTCATTCTCAACTTACGGACCTATCGGGACCACCTAACCACCAATAAACCTCACTAATCCCACCTTAATCACGCTACTAATCCCGGCTCTCGGGACGGGTTGTTACATCGAAGTTTGCAAGTTGAATCATCGTAACAAATGTGCACTATGGGTAGGCTAATATCCCTCGGGAAAGACGGAGTCCCAAACTCAACGCTCGAGTGTGAACCGACTCAGGAATGACGGAGTCCCAGACTCGACGTCCGAGTCACGGTCCTAGTGTCAGGAACTTACGGAGCCCTAGGCTCAACGTATGAGACACGTTTCGAGAATGACGGAGCTCAGCTCGGCGTCCGAGACTATCAATCACAATTGTCATCTCAATGAGGGTCATTAATCACATCTCACATCATCAATCACATTTCATATCATCACAATCATCATATCATCTCACATCACGAATAACGAGGAAATCAAATATTCATAACAACAACATAATCCAAACCATAGTCCCATATCCCGAGTCTAAGTCCATAACCACAACTCAATCAAGACCTCGTAAAAACAAACTATTAAAGTATTCGTAAAATCATATGAAATTCCAAGTCCATCAATCGTCATCAAAATCATATGAACATGGCATAATGGGTGTAAAACCATCTCCCAAAACTCAGTAAGGATCCAGAGTATAATAAACCCAATTTTCTTGCAAAACGTGTTATTAAAATATTTCTTAAACGTTCGAAAAATTCCCAAAACCCACATAAATAGTACATAAAAAACCATCAAGCCATTCTCATAATAAGTCGTATAAAAACCATAAAAAAATTGCATGCATAGGGTTTTGGGAAAATAAAAGTCCACTCACACGTACCTTATGTGCTGTCAAACTGCTTTGCACGGCTCCTCGTGACTTCTGAGAATTTTGTCTCCTATAAAAATCACTTTCTAAAAGTTACTAAACGTCTCAATTGACTCACATATTAATCTCATAATTTTTCGAGATTTTTAAACGTATGAAAACCACCCCTCGATCTTCGGACAACCAAAACTTCCGCGAAATTATGTCTGATTGCCTCGAAAATTGTTCCATTGGATTCGTAATATCAAACACTTTAAAAACTGTGTTCGCACCATCTCGAAATTCACCCTCGAGTGCTCCCACGCGCCGCCCAAAGTGCCTGCGCGTGGGAGCCACTCGCGCTACAGTGATTCGATGGAAAACTTTATTCATCATCACTCTCACCCGCCCACTCTAGTTTTTAGGGTGCTTGACCCGGCTATATTTCGCTCATTTCCAGCCTGTTTTCATCCATTTTTTCCACCACTATGTTATAAACTTTGTATAGGTTTTATCTATAATTTTCAGAATAATGAAAAACCACGAAAAGGTTGAGATATCTTACCTCCATTCACAACCGAACTTCAACCTTCACAAAGTACCACTTCTAGCGTCCCAAAAGCTTCGTTTCATAACTTAACTCGACCACAACACTTCCAAAAAAGCATCAGGGTACTCTTCAAACGTTCCTCAAGCCTCAAACCCCAAACTTCCATTTGTAAACCCATGGCGGCCGTTCGGGTTTTAGTCTTCCTGGGTTGGTTCCACCCCCAGTACATGACCAACTAGCACGTTTTTCCCTTAGGAACTTCTCTTCATCAACCTCTCTATGAGTTTATTGTGTTTTTCCTCCCTCGTCACTATTTCTCTCCCTCGGCCACACCAAAAATGGTGTTCGGTCCTCAACCACCGAAACCATCAACACACCCACACATAATATAATATCTTGGATGTCAGTGGAGAGAGGATTCCAGACTTCTCTAGATCTTGCCACTTGTCACAATCCCATAGATTTTGTGCACATGACCAAAATGCCATTGGTGGCAAATTTACCAAAATACCCTTATAGTTTCTTGACCTGAAACAACCTTAAACAAACTCTTATTTTGGCGTGCCGCCTATCTACGAACTCAGGCTCTTGAGACCTTCGTAATGGTCTTCCCGGAATTCCCAAATAAGGTTCATAACAAAATTTCAACATTTTAACTTTTCTTCAAGGGAAAAATCGTCTTTTTTCTCAGTTTTTCCAAAGTTACTTTTGCTCAAAGGTCCGTGTCGTTACAATCTAGCACCCTTAAAGAAATTTCGTCCTTGAAATTTCCGAATTTAGCCAATTTCATGTCCATAGGAGTTACTCAAAAGTCAACGCTGGTCACCACTGGTCAAAGTCAACTACTGACGTCATCAAAGTCATCGCCGATGTCATCGGTCAACGGTCATCACTGACGTTAGCATGACGTCATCTGACAGGGTCGAACAGTGCCACATGTCAGTAGTCCACTGGTCCACGTCACTGACATGCCAGTGACACGTGGTAGCACTTGATTGGGCCACGTCACTAACATGTTAGTGCTGACTGGGAACTAACATGTGACACTTGTCACGTTCCTACTGGTCCACCTCTGACACCTGTTAGATGATGACATCACCCCGATGACATCATCATCGTCTTCAACTTTTGTCTAGGTTGACCCGGTTCACTATTTTGGGTCGCGCAGACCCGCGACTTGACCCGATCCAAACTCACTCCTCCGACTACCATTTTGATCCCCGTTTCTTCCTACGTGTTCGTCTAACCCCCAAGAATTGATCTACCTAATCAAAATCACGAAAAACCAACTAAAAACTTACCTTGAGTCAATAAACAGTTACGGCCACTTTCGATGCCCATCGACTCGTACAAACCCCAAGAATGCAACCCAATCATTAGAAGCAACCTTCATACGTCCAAAACTAAAAACCCAAATTCAAACTTCAAAACGATTTTGGGTTACCTATTTCTTGTGACTCCACTGTCCACGGCGGTCCTGCCACCTCCTCGCCATCTCCTGGTCTCTTAGCCACCCTCTGTCACTCCCTCTCAGTTCAGAACCGGTGAGGGGAAAGAGATTGGGGTTTGGGTGTTTGTGGGTTTCGGGTTTGGATGAACGAAGAAGATGGAGGATGCATGTATGTAAGGTGATGGGAAATGGATGAATCACACTTGTCACTCATCCATTGGGCCTGGGTAAAATATCTGGGGCCCACATGAGACAAAAATCCAACTTTCTCGTAAATCATGTTTTAGTACCCTAAACTTTTCGTGACCCGTAACTTCCTCGTACGAACTCCAATTTCGACGTGCCACCTGTCTATAGACTCGTAACATTTCGATCTACATAATAGTCCGCGGTCCTCATGTATTTGACCTTTCAGGTCAAAAGTTAACATTTTACCCATTTCCAAGGGAAAAATCATCATTTTGCACCGTTCGTCCAAAAATTCTTGACTAATTCCTGATTAGTCCCGATAATCCTCATTTAGTCCTTAATTAATCTCGTAAAATTAGGACGGGTCATTACAATATATCCATATAGGTTTAATGAACTCAAAGTTCAAGAGTACCATAATCAAATCAATAAGTCACCCTGACATCTTAAGATACTATTCAAATTACATACTCACTCTTGTCACAATTGTAACTCATACCCCGGCCAAGGCATCTTGCACTAGCCATAAGACTAGGCTAAATCAAATCTCATCACACTACTTACTAACAATATGTACTAAATGCCCCAAATTGAACCATCTTGAAAAATCTTGAACTTGCCTATTGAAAGCCTATAACTGTAATGGCCAATCCACATGTGAGTGGATCACACAAATCACTAAGTCGTACATTATCCTTGACTCATTCTACAAGTCAACAAGTTACTAAATCTAAGTTAAGTATCGTCATACCCTCATAGTGCCCTAAATCATTCTTCTCCTACTTACATAACTTTAACTTAACACCAACCTTAAGCATCACTAAGCTTGGTTTACAACTAAAACTGGAGTTTCTCCCATACACTTATATTTTACCTGAAACTTTAACTAAATAAGTTCATTTAACATCTTTCTATCCTGATTTCATTTAGGACTTCCTTTGAGTCATGATTCTATAATTCTAGGTTAACTTTCACTTCTCCACACCACTTCTGCATATAACATCGTCATCAACATTATTTTTTTTTTAAATTCCCATGCTTCTAACCAACACTTACACGTGGAAGCATAAAACTTCTCTAATTTCCTGGATCTTCTTCTTTTATTTCAACTCAGGTGTGTTATTCATCCAAAATTTCCACATCATCACCTTCTTGAGGTGTACTAAATTTAATGCCTACTATCTCCATTTTCCTTATCCTTGTCACCATTCTATAAGTTCTTATACCAACTATCTCGGGTTCACTTCGCGACTTCCATCTAAGTTCTTAATTCCTTGGTTTTGTCTTGCCTTTGAGTTCTACATCAGTATCCAAGCAAAGACACTAACATCCTTTTTTCAGCATATCAATATGCCACCATTTTTCAATCCTGAATTAAACACAAAAGTTCTAACCTGACCAAGGAATACTTTGTTTCCTAATAGTTCCTCAACTTGTCCAATTCTTTTGATATCATCGAACTGTCATCCTAACACCGATATTTGCTACATTCAAGTTTACGATCATCAAATCCAGTGAACTCATTTACGTAAACATTTATGCCCCAAATCAATCATAACATTTCAACAGAATCTGAGTTCAAACATAGCTTTTTAGAGACAATTTCCACAAACCATCATGACATAGTATCCAAAAATCATTTACTAAACTAGAATCCACCAAATTATACCAAATTATAACAACTCATTACTCAATTCATTTCAACCAAATCATGAGATAATATCCGGACACCAATAATGATACACAAAATCCTTCCAAATCCTCAATTCTTACTACCATATCTCGCAGTACCTAGAGATTGGAATGTCATTTTCCTCATTTAAGGTATTATCCGTTTCACACATTTTTTTAGGCAACCAACTAACATACATCTCAAAAATCAAGAGGTCGGATATGACATACATGTCACACATCCAATCTTCCATTCCAACTCAGTAATAAGATACATTAATTTACAAAACACAACCATAGTCATACATTGGAACCACAACAACCAATCTCCACGTTGCACAATTCAAGGATCGTAAGGCCATAGCGACCATCACACAGTCATAGATAGGGGCCCCAAACATAAGGCACTCCATCCTATGTCCCGCTATCCAACTTATAAACCCACCAGCTACCTAATTCACTTCCTTTACGGTCCTCTCCTTATTTTCACACTCCTTTCAGTAGGTCGCTCATGTATTCACACGATCTTTCCCCCATATTCTCTCAATCCAAAGGACTTATATTCCAATCCAAAGAACACCAATCAACGTATACCACGAAATCTATTAGGGTAAGTTTCCTTATCACAAGTCAAGGGTACTCAGCATAGCTTCACTAATTCCCTAAAAGTTATAAGGCATAAGTGAATCCCAACAACAAAATTATCATCATATTATGGCCCTACTCATATAAAGTCCATTTGGAAAACTTTCCCCTATTTACTCGACTTATGAATTACGAATCAATTATCAATTATCAGCATACCTATTTTTGTTGGACAATATATTACCATGCACGTCGAATCTGACAAGGACCTTCCAACACATTAATCCCCAACCACTAAGCCAACCGAGGAAACATGTATGCACTTTTCAAGTCCAACATACCGAAAATTTCATCGATTTCTACTAGTGAGCTCACGTATTGTCTGACATTATACGATTATTTCCCCTTATCGGTATGTAACATCCACCATTCACACCACTAATCTAATCCAACATTAGGAATATCAAGGAACACACCATCAATGACAGGACCCATCCCAATCCCTCAGGATTATCGTGGGATATGCATGCTCACGTCTGGCACCACGTGCCAGATAAGGGATAAATTGCAACCCGCTCGGGGTTATCCAGAGTATGCTAGGATCTTTGGCGACATGTGATGTCTCGATATCTACTACAGCCCGCATCCGCGATCAACCTGAAGAGTATCAAAAACATAAAAGCTGTGAGTGGACAAAAAAATAATAGTTTGTAAAAACAATTTATCCATAAGAAATTTATACCCTTCACATAA
Source organism: Prinsepia uniflora (assembly GCA_032719365.1). Classification (NCBI taxonomy): domain Eukaryota; kingdom Viridiplantae; phylum Streptophyta; class Magnoliopsida; order Rosales; family Rosaceae; genus Prinsepia; species Prinsepia uniflora. Next base: position 19,014,256 of record CM064868.1, read on the forward strand.
AAGCATGCATGCATCAGAAAACAGTATTTCAAATACTTTCTCAAAAGCAAGACGTATTGCTTTCCAAATCAAAATACAGTGAAAAATGCTTCTCATTTGAAGCCATTTCTTGAGTAGGGTCTCAGCCCAAAACCAAATCCTACAGGGTCTCATCCCAAATCAAATCACATAGGGTCTCAGCCCAAGATAAAACACGTGGGACCTCAGCCTAATTATAAAGGCATGTGGGATCTCAACCCATCATCATCAGTATCATCAGTCACGATTCTAATCCCAACAACGCCTACCCATAAGCTCAAGGACTGCTCTGATCCTGAGCATGTCCCCATGAACACATCGTCGGGCGACAATCTCTAGATTGTCGTGAACATATCAACGACCGATCTCATATACCGCACTCTTGTGTCGAACCTCCCTCGGCTGCTCGATAGCAGGCGCATCATGACCTCTCTGACCTCGGAGGCGAGCATCATCTCCAGAGTGCTCTCCGGGGAAATATATTCACAATCGGAGGCCCTCTCATAATATCCAAGTCTTTAAACTCTCGAGTGTTTAAACTCAAAATCATAATCATCGTCAATAGGGGCACAAGGCCGAATATCATCAATAGGGTCACAAGCTCGAAATATCATCAAATGGGTCACAAGTCCGGAAACAATGTCTATTAACACTTCATAAACTTAGAATTCCTCGAATCTTATCAAATCCACAAATAGGTCTCATGCCCGAAATATCTTTCATAAATCTTATAATTGGATCACAACCCGATATATCTCACATTTGACTATACTCTAAGTCAAACCATAAATCAACTAGGTCATACGCCCGAAAGATATTTCTAAATCCAAAAATCATTTCATTGCTCAAAATCACCTTTGACTATCATTCGAGTCAAAGTCTAAATCAACTGGGATTTATGCCCGAATATCGATTTCACGCATCTCCATGAAATCAATCAAAATCGTTAGTCAAATCCTCGATTTCACGCCTCTCCGTGAAACCATCAAAATCACATAAAACATTAATCTTGACATATATGCCATACTGCATTTTCTATGAAAATACCAATCAAATCATATTTAAACCATATGCAATCAATGCATCTCAAATCATATTCGTAAAACATATAAAACAGTTATGCATGCATCATATTTCATAAAACAAAATCCATTCACAGACCGTCCGTGTTGCGCGCTCTGAATCCCGCGCCAGAAGCCACTCCGGGGCTAGTCCATACTCACCGGGACGTCCGAACCTATCCAAATCACATCCAAAGGTCACTATTAACCTATACAAGTCCATATCAAAGACCGTCACACATCCCGTAACGGTCAACGTGTCCCGAGGCTAAAAACCTTTAAATGACCTATCAAACGAACTCTGATCGACTTGAAACCACCACCATTGGATTCAGAACATCGAAACTTTTCGAACAAGATCAATTTAATCTCGAAATTAGTGCCCATGCGCCCTTACGTGCTGGTCAAAGTCTACATGCACCGATCAACGCTGACGTCATCTGCTGACGACAGTTTGACAGGTCTAACAGCCTACCACATGGCATTCTATGATTGGTGCCACGTGTCACTGACACGTCAGCTCTGAAAACCTAACACACTACCATGTGGCACCACTTCATTGGTCCACGTGGTCTGACATGGCTGATGTGGACAAGCCTCATCATCTGACAATCCTTGACATATTGCCACGTGGCACCATCTCACTAGTCCATGTGGTATGACAACATCTGACTGGGCACTGCCACGTTATTACTGACTGGACCTGTCAGCTACCACATGTCACCCTCTGGTTGGCCATGTGGCCTGACAGGTCTGACAGATGATGACGTGGACTGCCACGTCATCATTGTCAACCTCTAGCCGGGTCGACCCGAACCACTGTAACGGGTTGTTCGACCCGCGACCCTGTCCCTGCCGTATCTCCGTCGTCCTGACCACCATTTTCGGCCATTCTTTCATCCACGTGATCGTCTTCCTCCCAGGAAAAGATCTATGACCTCAAAATCAAGAGAAAAGGCCTAGAATTTACCTGGTCGAGCTTGATTCGTATGGCCAAACTTCCAGCCTCTGTCTAGGGCGGTCCAATCGTCCATTTTCGTCCGTTCTTGGCCCGTGAACTCATCCCATCTCAAGGAACATGACCCAGGCATCAAAATCCATCCAAAACATCCAAAATTCGAACTTCGAATTTCAAACCAAATGGGTTTCAGGTTTACCTCTTTCCTTCGCGATTCTGGCCATCACCACGACGCCTCCGTCTTCCCTTGCCGTCTTTTCAACCTTTCTCTCATCCTCTTAGTCTCTTTGTGGTCTCAAGAAAGAAATGGAATGGGTTTGGGTGGTGGGTACGGGTGGAATGAAGAAATGAAAATGAAGATGATGAATGATGCATGTATGTGTATGTGTGTGGATCAATGGATAAGTGACACTTGTCACTTATTTATTGATCCAAAAATGATATTTTGGGTCCCACTAAAGACAACTCAAATCCATTTTTTTTGAAAACCGTACAATCGTAAATAGTTCCTGGAATCTTCCGTGACCTGTAAATTTCTCATACGATGTCCGATTTCAACGTGCCGCCTGTCTACAGACTCGTATCATCTTGATCTACGTAACGGTCCTCATGCATTGGACCTCTCAGGTCAAAAGTTAACTTTTTACCCTTTCTAGGTGTAAAATCGTCATTTTACCCCGATCGTCTGCTAATCATTGATTAGTCCTCAATTAATCCTTAATAATCCATCATTAATACTTAATTAATCTGAAAATTCGGGACGTGTTCTTACAATCAAAAAACACATATACACCTCAACTAGCCCAGATAAGTCGCATAAACAACACATATCACATACATCCAATTCATATCCAGTCTCAAAAACTGCCCATCGTTCCTATTCTTATCTCACTACCAGACCATACACGAGGCTCACATCTTAAAGGCATGAAAATTTTAAGCGCATATCAGAACCCAAGCTCTGATACCAAGTTGATAGGACCCGACCCCAGAAACATGTCGAAAACCATATCCAGGCCCTGCTCCCATCTGACTGGGCCTGCTCCACTATGTAGTCATGTCTTCGCTTCGCAAACAGCCTCAATTTTCATGCCACGACCCTAGAGGGTTTCAAAAACACGAAAACCGTGTGAGTAAACAAAAATAAAGGTTTATAAAAACATATTATTCAAAAACATAGTATTAGCTCTCTGTTTTAATAAAGCTAGGCATGCACCAAACTTACGAATAAACATCAATCTCAAAATATGTGAGTAACTAGAAAATCATAGCTTCTAAAACCTGCCCCAACATAAAACCATTTCAAGTACCACACCAAAGCAAGTATACCAACACAACCACATCAGTACACAGAACCAGACACATTAAACCCAACAACACATCAAGCAGCCAATCACATCAACTGACCCAACCTCGAAGTATGCAAGTGAATCATCATAACAAATGTGCACTACCGATAGGCTAATATCACTCGGGAAAAATGGAGTCCCAGGCTCGACGTCCGAGTGTGAACCAGCTCAGGAATGACGGAGCCCCATACTCGACGTCCGAGTCACGTTCCTAATCTTAGGAACTAACGGAACCCCAAGCTCGACGTCTGAGACAAGTCTCGGGAATGACGGAGCTCAGCTTAACGTTCGAAACTATCAATCACAATCGACATCTCGAGGAGGGTCATCAATCACATCCCATATCATTAATCATATTTCACATCATCACAATCATCATATCATCTCACATCACGAATAACGAGGCAATCACATATTCAAATCAACATCACAATCCAAATCATAGTCCCACATCTCGGGCCTAAGCCCATAACCACAACTAAATCAAGACCTTGTAAAAACAAACTATTAAAGTATTCGTAAAATCATATAAAATTCCAAGTCCATCAGTCATCATCAAAATCATATGAACATATCATAATGGGTGAAAAACCATCTCCCAAAACAGTTTTATGTTTTGGAATGCAAACTTATTAAGCAGGTACTGTAAAATATTATAGCAATTTTGTTTTGAAATGCAAGATTATTAAGCAGGTGCTGTGAAAATATGATTGCAGTTTTATGCTTTGGAATAAAAGCATTGCCAAACCTTGGAATGAAAGAAGTTGTATGCTTTGGAATGAAAGCATTTTTATGCTTTGGAATGCAAGCTTAGCAAGCAGGGAAAGATCTTTATAATTAAGAGCTAATATATGTACATTGGTTTAAAAAAGAAAGCTTATATATTGCAACATTCAAAGGCACTTGTTTATAATTAAGCGCTAAGATACTTGCATACTTCTTGAAAATGTGAATATCTCTACATTCATGATACAATCTTCAAGACCCACTTCCATAATACACTTAAAACTCAAGAGCTAAATTGGCACTCTTACTAGCCAAAGCCCTATCATTTTTCCCTAAACCACTAACTTCCATTCCCAAAAGCAATAATACCAGCATCCATGAAAAAACAATTACAAACATCAAATATCTCTACCCCTTCACACCAGCTTTAATCTCATTCTTCAAAATGTCGATTTTATCGGTTTCTTCAAGAGATCTGGAATTGGACCGGGAGACTTCTCATTTAACTTTGGGTCACACTACTGAAAAATATTGCATGCACCAACTCCTCATCTTCTACGATTCCTCTAATACTCAATTTCATTACAAAATTACATCAAAATTACAATTCTTTACAGATTTAGACCTAATTACCAATTAAGATTGAAAAAAGAACTTACCCCATAACCATCACAATCCCAGAATCTTCTCCTTGGATTCTCATCCGTCAGACTTATCATCAATTTTGATTGTTTTCTATAGGGAAAAATAGGGGCTTCTACATCTATCTTTCATCTTTCCATAAACTGGGTCGAAGACGAAGATGCAGTCGCTTCTGCCTTCGTCGTTCGAAGATGAAGACAAAGACACAAATGTAGTCGTCGTTCGATGAAGAAGATGAAGAAGAAGAAGATGAAGAAGATGCAATCGATTTTTCCTTCGTCGTTCGAAGCTTCTGCCTTCGCCTTCGTCGTTCGAAGAAAACGATGCTAGATCTAGAGCTCGCCTCGCAAGTCCTCCTCTGAATTTGGAAAATTAGGGTTGAGTTTGTCGTTTTGGGCATTTTCGAAGGACCCACGACACTTAAAAAGGAGCTTAAGCTGGACATTTGAATTATCCCCAAAATGCCTATTGAAATTTTGCCACTTCAGATACTAAGTGGTAATCATTATTTGTCATGTAGGCACAACTAAAATTTGAACAGAATTTGTGACAGTGATACGATTTTGAAATTGACAATTTAATTTATGTATGAAAATGAAATTTTTTGTAGTTTGAATATTTTTTGAAATCGACGTTATAATTTAATTTAGAAGGAAAGAAAGAAAAATGACGAGAAATAACATCTTTCTGCATATTCAGGAAAAAAAAAAGTTGCAGAGAGGCAAAGCCAGAGCCTTTAGGTAAAGCTCCTATAACCCCAAGAGGCGATCGCACGTACTCTCTCTCTCACTCCATGCTTGGTATCTAGCAACTGAGAGCTCGCCTCGCAAGTCCTCCTCCGAATTTGGAAAATTAGGGTTGAGTTAGTCGTTTTGGGCATTTTCGAAGGACCCACGACACTTAAAAAGGAGCTTAAGCTGGACATTTGAATTATCTCCAAAATGCCTATTGAAATTTTGCCACTTCAGATACTAAGTGGTAATCATTATTTGTCATGTAGGCACAACTAAAATTTGGACGGAATTTGTGACAGTGATACGATTTTGAAATTGACAATTTAATTTAGGTATGAAAATGAAATTTTTTGTAGTTTGAATATTTTTTGAAATCGACGTTATAATTTAATTTAGAAGGAAAGAAAGAAAAATGACGAGAAAAAAACATATCTTTCTGCATATTCAGGAAAAAAAAAAGTTGCAGAGAGGCAAAGCCAGAGCCTTTAGGTAAAAGCTCCTATAACCCCAAGAGGCGATCGCACGTACTCTCTCTCTCTCTCACTCCATGCTTGGTATCTAGCAACTGAGAATGAAAGCTTTGAGAGTTCTGAGAACCCTCTCTTCAAAACCCAGCAAAACCCCATTTAGTCCAACCTTATTTCATAGATTATACGCTGCTCAGCCTCAAGAAGACGATTCCTATCACAGCCCATCCCTCTCAGACGCAGAAAATGGCTCAGACTCAATCTTTGACACTGCCCATTACGCCATACTAACCAATAGTTCAGATTCTAATTCTCAAACCCCTCAGAGACCGACTTGGGGCTACAAAAACAGAAAAAAAGCTGATAAAATGATACCTGGGGATGACGCCCAGAAAGATTTTGTTCCGCAGGGCATTCAGAAACCGACTTGGGAAAAGAAATACAGAGACAAAGCCGATACATTGTTTAGGGACGGCGCCCAGAAAGCGAAAGTGAAGTTTTTGGAGGAAGAGGAAGAAAAAAAGAGCAGATTGCTTGCTAAGCTGCTTCTTGAGGCGGCATTGGACGATGAGGATGAGGAGGATGAGGAGAAAGTGGTGAAGGAGGAGGACCAAAAGGCCTTGTCGGTCGGGATAATCGGTGCTCCGAATGCCGGCAAGTCTGCACTGACTAATTATATGGTTTGTTCTTTGGCTTTATGGTTTGAAGCTTTTTAATTTGTTTTTGATGAATTATTGAATATGATATTGGTTTAATTGATGACTGTGTATGGTAAAATGGTTCATTGGCTTTTGTAGTTGTTTTCATGGAGTTGTTTTATAGATTTGGTATTAGCTATTAAGTAGTATTTCATTTGATGAACAATTTTCTTGATGATTTGGTGATGGGGTTTTCAGTTGGATGTACACAAGTTCTGTAGGGTGAGTATAACGTAGTGTTGGAGGCTTTTGGTAAATTTGGTGTCATGTTTTCTTTCATTTGCCTGTTTTTAATATTTTATGGGAAAATAAAATCGGATGGCCTATGTGGTCTGTTGTGTAATGCATATATTGCATGCCATGAGATGAAGAACATGGGTACTGTAATCTGCTTAATTTCCCCAAATATGAATATGCATTCCATGATCACTAGACTTAACAGGATCATGACTATGAACTCTGTAATAGGTAAAGAAAGGTGAGTTCTTCTTAGTTGTCTAAGTCAGTGTCATAAACCCGTATTGAGTCTAAGGGTCCATTTGGAGTATCGTGGATTTGGGTTTAGATTTGGATTTCATAATAAGACTAAATATTTTATATAGAGTATTGCAATGCATGTTTGCCAGGGTTTGAATGAGAAGAAAAATGAAGAAAGCAAATGGGTTTCAAAGGATTTCATGCATATAGTCATGTCAAATTCCTTTCATTAGTACGCATCTGGTTATGTCAAATCCCTTTTGTTGGTAGTACATCTAGTTATTTCTAATCCATTCGATCTTTTCTAGTTTTTATAGCAAATTTGGCCTTGTTATCACATTCAAATACCTCCTAAAACAAGTGGAGGCTAAGGCTGTCCCGCACAAAATTTCTCTGATAAATCAACATGTTTTATTTTGGAGGGACACAAATGAAAAATCTTTTGAGTATATGTGTAAGCTTGGGAGAGTACCCTTTGTTCTTAACCTTGATCCTTTGATGTGCTTTGTAAGATATGAAAGGATTTTTGATTTTACTATAAATGGGATCTAACGTTATTTTGTACTTGCTTCTATTGCAACCAGAACCTTTCTGTGAAGATTTATAGTATGTTCTCTGCATTTCTTATAGGTTGGGACGAAGGTTGCTGCTGTTTCACGGAAGACAAACACCACTACTCATGAAGTATTAGGAGTTATGACCAAAGGCGACACACAAATTGTATGTACCTTGTTTTTAGTTTCTAACCAAGGTGCATCTTTAGGAAAGTTTTCTGGTCAAGTTACCTTTTGTCCTAATGTGCTCCAAACATTCGTCAACAATCAATTGAATTACCATATACAATTAGTTTCTTTGATCCCAATTCATTTAAGAAATTATTACACAAAAAAGACAATCCGATGAGCTTGTGACACGTATTTTCATCTAATGATGAGATTTTTTGATACATGGAAGGTAATGATGGATTCATGATGAGTTGTATTTGGATATTGTTGTCATGGTAACAAATGACTCTTCCAATTGTTATTATGTAGTGTTCTTTGTTTTTTTTAATGCACAATTCTCTCGACTTTTGTAATTGTCAAGGTTACAGGTCATCGTTTTTAATTTTCATGTCCTGAGTAAAGATTTGATACATACTTCCATCTTAAGAGAGAAAAAAAAAGCAGTGGGGTTATATTTTTTGGACTGTAAATCATGTAAATACCAGAACAGCATTCCTATTTCTATCAATGATCAGCTATTTTTCCAGCTTAGTAAATAAGGGGCTGTTTGATAACCATTTGATTTATGGTTTCACTTTTGGTGCTTTAAATATGTGGCGAAAATGAGGGATGGAGAGGGGTGGAGAAAGGATGGTGAGAGATGTAGAAGAAGTGTATAAGGGAAGGTACAGGAATATAAAAACTAGGAACCAAAAACTAAAATTCGTTTAAAGTTATTTCCACTTTCAGGATTTTGTTTTTATTCATCCTTCTTTATTTGTGTCCCTCCCTACCACCATTCTTCATCTATCATTTCTCCTATATACTTTCCTCCTATTTCAAACACGAAAAGTGAAAACCAAATGGTTATCAAATGGGCCCTATTGCAATGTAAATATTGAATCATAAAGTCTAGCTTGGATTTTGAATTCTGTTGCCATGCATCTTGTTTAAGAACCTTGTTGTCTGAAATAGTCACAGTTTGTTATGTATATCACTAAAATGATGGTCTGAATACTATTTTTACCCAACAATAATAACCTCCTCTTACGAAGAAGTGCTTTTAAATTATTTGTTCTTAATGACTGAAAACATGCAGATATACTTTTTACCCGTTTTCCCCACAAACTAAAGCTTGCAAAAATTGAAGCTTAGAGCATGTTTTATATTTGTTTTTCCACATTTTGTGCCATTTTATTAACTGGTCTTCATTTTTCATATGCAGTGTTTTTTTGATACTCCAGGTCTTACATTAAGTAACAGTGGATGCCCTTACAAGGATTTCAAGGTTCGTGTAGAAAGTGCTTGGAGCTCAGTTAATTTATATGATGTGCTAATAGTTATTTTTGACGTCCATAGGCATCTTACCAGGTTAGCGACCCATTCCATTTGATAATTTTTAAACCTTACAGTTTATAATATTCGTAAGTGTATTAGTGCTAAAAATGCATGAAACAAGCATAGGCAGACTTAGACGCATATGGCAGCTGGGTTGCACTGAAGTCATTTTTGGTTGGTTTTAGCCCACAGTGATTTTTTTTTTTAAATTTTAGCCCGCACATACTATCAGTTTCTTTGAATTCTTCAACATAATATCAATTGTGCATTCTTATTTTTAGATCATAGTTTTATTATTTCAGCCAACGTGAAGCTATTTGGTCCCTGATGACCTGTTCTTTTTCATTCCATCTAAAGGCCTGATCCAAGGGTTATAGGATTGATCAAGCGTATGGGGGCACAACCACACCCAGTACAAAAGCGAATTTTATGTTTGAACAAAGTTGATTTGGTTGAGAAGAAGAAAGATTTGTTAACAGCTGCTGAGCAATTCAAAGATCTTCCTGGATATGAAAGGTAAGGTGTCCTTGTAGAAACCAGAAAATGGTGTTTGCTCCTTTCTTAGAAATTTGCCCATGATTTTTTAGAGTACTTCTGACAATCTGTTTACTTCGTTGATCTTGTAGGCATTTCATGATTTCCGGTCTAAAGGGATCTGGAATGAAAGATCTTACTCAATACTTGATGAATCAGGTATGTGAACCTTTTGTTATGCCTTCATTCTGATAATTTCCTGCTCCAACTTACCCGTCGAAAAGAATTCTGTTACAAGGATGTCATATTTTGTATGTTTAAAATGTATGTTTTGTTAGATGTCATATTTCACAATGATTCTCTTTCTTTGACTTCAGTGCTGGTCAGATATTTGAAAATCAATCACAATTTCAGTTTGAATTCTTTTCTTTAAATAGTTTTGAACAGTTTCATTGTCTTTATGAGAGAGCCTTGTATGCAATAGCAAGGTCTCTTGTCCCCCACCCTCTTTTTGAATATTGATTTTGCATTAGTAAGTTGGTCCTTCTTAATCATGTGAGAAGCAATTCTACCTTTTAGGAACTCAGTAGGGTTTGCTTTTTTAAGGAACTCAGTAGGGTTTGCTTATGGAAACGATAGTTAGGCTGTTTATATATGTTACTTCAGGTTCCTCATTGTTGTACTCCTGTTTGCAATTTTGAGTCGAAAAAAGTATTATAAAAAACAGTTTGAGATGTAATATAGCACTTGAACTAACTGGTTTGCAACTATACCATGCTCTCTACTAGATTCTATGTCTTATTACTTCCATGGTTTTTATTTTTTAATTTCTATGTTTAGGCCATTAAACGAGCCTGGGATGAAGATCCATTCATCATGACTGAGGAAGTTATGAAGAATATATCATTAGAAGTTGTCCGAGAAAGGTTGTTAGACCATGTACATCAGGTAGCGCTTGGTTTTTTTAAATGTACATTGAGGCTATCGTTTCTGTCTGCCAATATTCATTCTCTAAAAAAAAAGAAATTTGATAATCTTAAATATTGGATATCTTTGCTTGTTTTAGGAAATCCCATACACTATTGAACATCGGTTGATGGACTGGAAGGAGTTGCGAGATGGCTCTCTTCGGATTGAACAGCATCTTATTACTTCCAAATTAAGTCAGCGCAAGATTCTTGTCGGACAAAAGGGATCTAAAATAGGGTAAATACTGAACCCTAGTTCCAGGACTGTTTATTGATGCACTTTAATATTTGCTTTAGAGTTGTATTCTAGCTTCTTGTGCACTTTAAGTAATTAGAGTATATTGGAAACACTATTTTACTTTATAAAAAAGTTTATTTGAATTTTGAAGAACAATTTTTTGAAACAGGAGAATTGGCATGGAAGCTAATGAAGAGCTAAGGTCCATCTTCAAGAGGGATGTGCACCTCATTCTCCAGGTTAGGCTTATTAAATGATAGGTTAGCGATTTGAGTTGAATGTCAAGAAGGGCAACTTTCATGGTATACTATCTAAAGGGGGAAGGAAGCCAGCAAAAATTTATAGTCCCATCACCAGATGGAAGTGCACCTTATTTGCAAGGTTAGACTCACTCCGTATTTAGTGATAGCGGTGTATGTCAAAAATTGCAACACTTTCATCAACCCAATTTTGAAGTATATGTATATAAGGAAGCTTCTGAGTCCTCTCTTCTCCTTGACTCATCAACTCTGTGAAGGCCATCAAGTACTGAGCTTTTAATGCTGGAATCAGCTTTATTATGGGGATCAATGGCGGCTGAGAAAAAACTGGAAGACCCCAACTTTTCAGGCAAAGCATTCGTCCGGAAATCCTTAAAAATACATTATCAAGTTTCTTGATGTGAAATGCTTCTTTGTTCATTTACTAACCCTTTGGTTTTTCCCCCTAAAATGTGTTTTATGTATGAACTTATAAAAGCTTAAACAAGGTTTTTACCTTTGATATTTATTTCAATCTTTACCTCCTTTACCAGACTCTTCAAGATTTTCATATCTATAATTGTTATGAAGCCAATTTTTAAAGTTCTCTATGATACTCTTGCCATTTCTTCACTTAAAATTTCAACGGTGGTCAATATAAACTCTGAGATTCAAGATCACCGTTAGAATATGTAATAAACGACTTGAATACAGTCAAGTATTTGTATGGGTTCTCTTAGCCGTCATGTTCATGGGAACCACGAGTGCCGGTTCATTTTTCTGATTTTCTTTTTAATTGTTATGAGTTTCAATCTGGTAGTTTATAAACTTTTTCCCCAGAAAATATTGTCATATTAGTTAGTTGTGCAAACTAGCTCCTTATTTGATACACCAGAAAGAGGAGAGAGAAAAGACATAGCTGATACTTTCAAATTTTGAAGAAGCTCCTCATAACTAAACAACCCGTTAAACCTCCTAGATCCTAATTAAGCAGTGAAGGCCTGGAATGGAATTGTGGTGAGTTGATTGATCAGTCCCGTGACCGGTGTGGCGAGCTGTGGCTCATAAGCAAAGCCAAGCAAATCACCACCAACCCCAGGATGAACATACGGGCAAGGAGGAATCCACTGCCACCTTTTCCTGCAGATATCAAACAGCAACGCCTTGTCCGAGCCCGGAATCATGAAAATTATGAACTCTCCATGGCCAGCACATTGAAACCCATTTCCGTTTTCCATCTCTGCAAATTGAAGATAAAGCTGCTGAGGCATTCTCTCAATCTCAACCCATGTTCCACAAGCCTGTAAACCCCAAAGCCTCAAGCTTTTCGGCACATTCAGCTTGCTCTTCTCAACTGCAGCAACCAGAACTAGCTTTCCTCTGCTCTCCACCAAGCTTGGAGACCTCAGAAACCTTCTCATTGGAGCCTGAATCTTCCACCAATGGTTTCCCGTCACGTCATAGGCCAGCACACTGAAAGGGCTATAGTTCATGCAGTAGAATTTTCCCAGAACATGAACCATTTGTCCTGATTCAAAACTGCAGAGCCTTGGCAGTGAAGAATTAGTCCCCCACAGTGAAAAGAACCCGCCAGCATCAATATGAAAGCTCTCCGCCGTTAAGTTTTTAACAGCGTAGGGAGAAATCAAATCATCTCCGGCAACAGTGACGTCAATTGATGAAGGGCCAACAGTCATGCCTATGGAAGGGAACAGCCTTGCTCGTTGAGTTGGCGGCATCTGAGTCAAAGAACCAACAATTGGGTTGCAGAGGATCATAGCCTTTGGACCAGCCTCATCGGACACCCAGCAGATCAAACCCCCTGAGGAAGAAGCAGGGGAGAAAGTAGAGGGAAGCAGAGGAAACGAAAGCCGGTACCAAACAAGTTCATAAGGATCAAACAGATAGCCTTCACAATTTCCACCACCACCTGGGCGGCTGTTGTTGCTGTTGTGGTCCCCATTGTTTCCTCCAACGTTGCTGTTGTTGTTATTGTTTCTGTATATGTAGCTGCTCTTGAGGCTTTTGTTCTTGAAGAAGAGAAACCAATGGCGGCGAGGGGTGACTTCAAGGTAGAGCTGAAGAAAGACGTTGGAGAAGAGGAGAGCATACCACCTCTTGCATACGCAGCGAGCGCGAAAAAAGGCCGGCGGTGGAAGGAGGGCGATGACGCGATCGAGGAGGCGGAGGGGGAGCTTGCTCCAAATCCTAGCGTCCATCCATGGACTAAGAGGATTGGATGATGAGTTGATGATGTTTGCAACAATGCCAGCATGTCCACTAGATGAAGTGGCGAAGGTGTAGGAGAAGGGCAATGTGAGAGAATGATGAAAAGATTCCATCTTTTTTAAAATTTGGGTGGGTATAAGGCAAAGGAAATGGAGGGAATTGAAGGAATTGAAGAAAGGAGCTTGCTTTTTTCAAAAAGTGGACATAAAAAGGGGAAATCTCAGGTAGGTTTATAAGAAGGCGTGGATTTGAGGCAGCTGACGACAGTCACCTGATGAAGGAATGGTCTGGTGTAAACTTTCATGGGATTGGAGCGAAGGGGTTGGAGGGTTAAAGAAGCTAAAAGTTGCACTAAGTTTGTAGAGGGAAGTTGAGAGTAGGGGTTTTTTTTAATGGAGGAAAAGTTAAAAGATTGGTTTGTTTTGGTTTGGGGGGTTTGACAAGTCGAATTTATAGGATTATGAATTGATCTGTTTGGGGTGATTTCTCTTTTTGCATATTGGGTTCTGCTGGTATTTGTGTTTTTGTACTGGTGAGAGATATGAGAGGGCAGTGGCTATGATGGCTGATGCATCAGTCATTTTGGTGTTGTTTTGTCAAAGGCCGAGGTTGCTAAGACTTGTGAAACTTTTTTTCTTTTTTTCTTTTTTTCTTTTTTCTAGAGAGAGGGAGAGGGGGAGTGTATTGTGTACAGTGGGAGGCAACAGAAATCGATCTTTGCATTAAATGTGATGATTGTTGACAGTGGAAATTAATAAGGTCGAAGTTAACTTCTCCAAGAGTTGGAAGGCTGAGACCTGAGATGAAGGGATCGGACAAACATGCATGCAGCATGAAGACTGATTTGGGTGCTGATCTCATGATGTTAGGGAAAGACAAAGAATTTGAGCCTTTCAATGGGTGTTGATATTGTTATTGTGCTTGGATGGAGGTATTGTGGCGGCACACCAAAATCTTGTCTTACAGTTTTCAGTTTTCACCACATAGACCCTAATTAAACAAGCTTTATAATCTCATATAAATGCATCATTTTTAATAAGTTCACCGAACAAGAAATTTCTAAACTTCAAATCCCATCATCTGGAGCTCCTAAAAATAAGTTTTGAATTCCAATTTCTCATTGACTAAAAAACCCGATATTAAACTTGAACATGAGGCCATTAATTAATGAAAAATAAAACACCTTTCAATCTAATAATAATATACTTCTTTTTGAACAAGTTTTATTTTTTCTGCCATAAAATGATCATAGAATTCGACATTAATTAATGAATTATATATGTAAGTCCCAAGTCCAGCTTGAGAAACTAGGTCATTATTGAAGAGCAGCTAATATTGACATTATTTGGATCGTCATGATTCATGAGTTGGTATTATTACTACTGTTTGACTTAATGCAATAGACAGCATATATGCAATGCAACCCCAAACGCAGATGGTGTATGACACAAACACTTTGTCAGATGATCATATGTCCAATCCAATCTCACTCATGGCTTTTGGCAGCTGCATATGGCGTGAACAACGAATACAAATTATTACATACACCCTTTTAATTAATCAACAACAAATAGCTTAATTAACTTTTGAAGTCCAAAATCAGAAAAAGAAAAGAAAAAAAAAAACTGCTAATAACAATTTATTATCATTTTATAATTTAATATAGAATTAAAATCATATGTAAATTAACCATAAATTTATGTAGAAACTCCCCGTAATCATTTTTCGTGTAAAATTATACATGCACTCGATCTCTGTGAAGAAGCTGTGTCTGTTCTCAGCTTTGTTAGAGTGATAATATTCTATTTCAGTAAAGCTCTTGGGTTTTAAGTTGTTTGGTTTTGTAAAGCGAAGCAGCAAATCTAAGTCGGAACAATCATCAATTCACCATGTCTTGTTTGTGTCAATCTGTGTAGTATATATTATCATCATTTGTCTCATGCACCTTCTCTCAGGCGCAGGGCCGGTTTTCTGCTTCAAAATTGGAAAAAGTTGGGATGCTCAGATTTGGAAATTTGTTGCTTCCCTCAAGAAACTTCTATATATAGAAAAAGCCTAACTCCTCATTTTTAGAAATTATGGCTTCCCTTGAAGCAAGCCAGTACACCTACTACCCAGTCCCCACCACCCCCCCTCATTTTCAAAGTTTTTTTACTTCTTTCAGGGTTTCAGCTGTTACCTAGTTTGCTCTATGTTCACTTCTAGTTTCTTTCTACACATTTCCGTATCCCGGTCACTTTGAGTTTCCCAAAATTTCATGGAGAGCTTCTTAAACTGTTACTTTACCCCGCCTCTTTTCTCAAGAGATAGACTCAAACGTTGTCTTCCTTCAAACCCCAGAGTCTTTATGATAATTCACAATCCATCAGAATTTTAATAGAATATATAACTAATAAATGACTAGCAGACTAGGTATGCAAATAACATTATAATTTAGTGATAAATATTTCTCTTCATGAATGTGGAAGGACTCATCAACGTAAGAGGGTGGATATAAATTCGCTAAAACTATTTATTTGTTATTATTTATTCAATAATTTATATTTGATCGGATAAAAGTCAAACAATTTAGTTTTAAATTTTTATTTTAAAATCTGTTAAATCTATATCAAACCGTTAAAAAATATATTAATTTTTAAATTTTCCATATATCCTTACCTACATGAGTAACATAATTTTATTTATTTATTTTTGCAGTGTCCATTACCAAATGTTATTGGTTGTTGCATGATAGCTTTTGGAAAATGTCCTTAGTAGTTGCTTGATGGCTTTTATTGGCTATTGCTTACTTGCTCCCCCTGCAATTAAATGTATGGAATTTTAAGAATATTTCAAATTGGAAGCATTAGACCCTTTTTATGCTTTAATTCTTATATTTTAATTGGAATGTATGAATAAAGAAAATTTGAAATTGTGAATGTATGAATGATGAAAACTTACTTGAAAGTATGATGCCCATTAATAGAGATTGTGAACGTTTAGATGAAAGAATTTTAAATTGTTTTGGTTAGAAATGTGATTATTTGAGTACATATGATCTATATATTACATATTATGACTAAATCGTCTGTACTGATCTATACTGATCCAAACCAAACAGTTAATAACAGTTTAATTTGAAACGGTTTCATTTCAAATTTAAAAAATTTAAACCGCTAAAATCTTAACAGTTTAGATTTAGATATTATCAATATCTGTATAATATACATATCAAATCACACTGTATCCACCTAGGGGTGGCAATGGGTCGTGTCGTGTCGGGTTCGTGTCGTGTCATGAATTCTGTTTTACCCATTTATGCCCAACCCGAATCCGACCCGTTTAATAATCGTGTCAAGAATGTCCAACCCGAACCCGACCTGTTAATGACCCGTGTAACCCGTTTAACCCATTTAATAAACAGATCATACTCAAAACCCAATTAACCTATGACCCGTTTGACCCGTTTAACCCGTTTAACATGTTTAACCTATTTAAATTATAAAATTTAATAGATATTTAGGTAGTAAATGGGTAGATATATGAGTTAGTAATGACACGTTTATTAAATGGGTCAATATATAAGCCAATATACGGGTTAACCTGTTAACCCGAAATCTACCCATTTATTAAACGGGTTAACAGGTTATTAAACGGGTTAATAGGTTGACCCGAAACCCACCCGTTTAATAAACGGGTCATAACGGGTTGACCCGAAAATAACCCGAAATTTTAATCGTGCGGGTTGACCCGCATAAATTTCGTGCGAGTTTCGAGTCGTGTATCGGGTCGTGTCAAAAATTGCCACACTTATATCCACCTCTAATCAACGTCGTCATGAACAAAATATATTTATATATAATTAAGTTGTTCCGTCCACGATACAAATTTCATTCTCTTTTTCACTATAATGGGAGAAAAAAAATTACACTTAAATTCTTTATTTCTCCTCATCTACTCATCTGTTTATTTTTCCCTCCTAATTACTTTGATTTTCCAGATAAAAAAAATACTTTGATTTCGCAAAAAATGTGAAAATCACTTTTAATAAAAAAGTATGAATGTAATTTCTTGGGAATGTTGAATGTGCCTGAGTTACCAAAATATGTTCTTTTCAAAAGTTGATTACTTAATTAGTGCGTCAGATTGCTGCACTCATGTCCGGTTTTGTCGAACGTATGGCATGCGCATTAGTTCGTTAAATCAATTTTCAATTCATATTACAAAAGTTAAAAGTCAAAATTAAAGAAACCCAGTTTATCAAGTCAGGAAAAAAAAAATCTAAGATAAACTATATAAAAGTATCTAAATTTTAAGATTAATTTTAAAAAATATATTCTAATTGTAAAAATTAGATTTTAAGTACTCAAACTATATTACAAATTTTAAAAGAGTGTCTTCATTACCATTTGCATTTAAAAAGACGAGTGACAAATCAATAGTCCAATTAACTTATGAGGTGCCAAAAATTAGAAAATGCATTTTCGTCATCCACTTCCCTTCTTCATCTTCTTCAATTCATCATCTTCATCGATTATCAATCTCCCCCAATTCATCATCTTTATCAATCATCAATTGGCATCTCATCTTCATCAATCATCGTCTCATCTTTATCAACCCTTTATCTCAAGACACAAACAACAATAATCATTTATCGCAAAATACAAACAAATTTTCAAGAAAAAATTTTCTAGAAAAAAAAAACCCATATCTTCTTCTCACCTTGATACAAAACACAGAAATAAGTTTCTTCTCATTTGGGGTTTTCTTTCTTTTTCTCTGTTCCATCTTCCCCTACACTATCTGAAGCAGGCAAATAAATATCGATCCGTAATTTCCTTTTTTTTCTTCCCTTCCTCACTCCCATTGGCCCTAAAACATCCCAAACCAAAACTCAAATGTATGTCACTAAAAACCACCTCATCATTGTCTACCTCTCCCTTCTCTTTCTCTCCAGCACCTATTTTCAATGCCTTAGTCCCTTCGTCTACTCCAATAACAATAACCTTCTTTCAAAACAAATTAAAACCAATCTCAACAGTCGAATCATGAGCATTAACGTCATCTGAGGCGAGAGCCATTGAAGCGAAATGAAGACTTTGATGCTGCATCACTCTGGAGACGGGAAGCAAACTGGAGCCCAACTCGACAGAGCCTCATTTGAGATTGGAATAAGACTTAGGGATATATTTTTGGGGATTTAGGAAAAAGGTCGTAATCGAAGGGGTGTGTGGAGTTAGAAGTTGGAGAGTGGGGGAGTCATGGGTCTTCGATGGCATGGAGGGCTCTAATTCGAGCTCGTAAGATGTCGTCAGTGTTGAAGAGCTACATGTTTTTCTTCGGCTCTATGCATTCATGTAACAACCCGTCCCGGGAGTCGGGATTAGCGAAGTGATTAGTAATAGATTAGTTAGATTAATCGGTGTTAGTTGGTTACTTTTGGACGTTTGGCGCAGAATGACGATTTTGCCCCTAGTTTGGGCAAAAAGTTGACTTTTCATTCTGGCGGTCAATTGGGAATTGACTGATGACCGTGACGTAGTTCGGGACGTCAAGAGTCCGTAGACAGGTGGCACGCCTGATTCCGACATCCGAGGAGGAAGTTATGATGTTCGGACGGTTGAGGGCATTATCGTAATTTGGGTAAACGAAGGGGAAAAGTTGATTTTTCACACGATAGAGTTTTTACACGTAGACCGAAGACTGTTAGGTAGGTCTCGTCGTCCTGAGTACAACGACAGGCGGCATGCCTTCATCGGACGTCGGACGAGCGAGATAGGGGTCTAGAACGGCGAAGGGAAAAATGGTAATTTTGACTCACAAGGGGCATTTTGGTCTTTTTGCACATTGGGAATTGTGCAATCTGATGAGGACAAGTGTGCAGTGGGTATTGGATATTTTTGGAATTGGGACCATAGGAGTTGGACACGTGGGGGTGGTCTAGTGGGTTCTAGTTTGTGCACGGTGCAATTAAACTTGGTCGTGATTTATTTGAGTCGTGTTTGTGCTTGAGAGAAACAGAGACTGGGATTAAGAGGGAAATCGATCCATGGCAGGGTGTGTGTGAGGCTTTGTGAACTGGTGAGGATGAGCAAAGACTAAGTGAGAGCTGGTGAGTGAGTTTGAGTAAAAATTGTGTGAGAAACGATTGGGTGTGTGAGGTGTGAGTTCTCAGGAAAACAGAGAGGTATCCAGGGTGTGGTGCAACCATAAGCGATCAACTGGTCCAATCAGAGTCGAGGGGAGGCTAGGACGGCTGAGGACGGCTCTGTGAACCCAGCAGAACGCGGCGGCGAGCACGGCGGAGACATGAACGACGGTAAGCCTCACTTTCCTCTGTTTTGCCGTTTTGGTTTAGACGTAAAGTCGTGGCTTTTGGGGCTGAGTCGAAGGGTTCTGTTAGTGCTGTTAGACTCAGTAGGACTCTAGGAACCTGCTGGTTGTGAAGCCGTGACGGGGGATTGCACGGTTGGCCGGGTAAGCTTGTACAGTCCTCTGTTTTTACCGTTTGCTTCAATTTGAAAGTCGTGACGTTTGGAGGAGTGTCGATGGTTTCTAGTGACCTTATTAGTTCTAGGAAGGTGTTAGGAGCCTTGGGTATCGACCTAGAGCCCTATGGTGGCCGTGCGTGGCCAGAGACAGAAACTCGACATTTCTGGGTTTTCTTCGAGCTTTGGTTGTTAGGATTGTGTAGCGTTTGTCATGAATTAATTAGTGGAATCAACTACCCAAACAAGGACGAAACTAGGGGGATCAAAAGGAGTGAAAATGGATGGAAAACAGCGAGGAACTGGTCATGCCGGTTCAGACTGGTCGAGTGGTCGAAAAAAAAGATGAACAGTGCTTACTGTGCATGCGCGTGGGGGCGCGTGCGGCAGTTTCCGGGGAAGTGGTCAACTAGGATTTTGGTCTAATCGTTGTAACAAATATGTTGGGACAAGTTTCGGGACAATCGGACACCGGATCGGGTTAGTTCTAAGTGGTCGAAGGTTTAGGGTTCCGTTTAGTTACGTTTTAAGTCCGGGGAAAATTGGGGAAAATTAGGAGAAACTTGGTAGACGTGTTAGTGACTCTGGACAGGTTCGGGAAAGCCGAGGATAGTGGAATGGCCGGGGACGGCGTAAGTGCGCACGTATCGAGGCGGAGCCGAAATGGTCTGTGAGTGGACTTTGCTTTCTAACTCTTGATGCATGCATATATGTTTTTATATGTTTTCTATACTTGATCCTATGATTTGATTTAGGATTGTGATGGTTTACGGTTTGTGCATGTTTTTCGAGGAAATGACGGTATTTCACGTTTTACGAGATTCTGATGGCTATGGTGATTTAAACCTGGTTTTAATGATTTGATTTCGGGAATTGAAATAAGATTTGATTTCAAAGAAAGTAAAAGGATTTTGGAAAGTGTTTTCGAGCTTGAAGCCCAGTTCAGAAAAGTGGTTTTGAGAAAGGTGATTTTGGGTTTTGGAATCGGATTTCCGGATGACGATTCGGAATTCGATTTGGGACTTGAAATGGATTTCCGGGTTTGGGTTCGGAATGGTTATTTCGGATGCTAGCTTACGGAATGATGGTTGCGGACTCGAATATGGAAAGGAGATGGATATGAGTTCTGGGTTTGGATTCGGGATCTTGATGAGATTTCGGATTCGGATTCAAAAATGGAAATGGTTTTCAAACGGTTTTAGATTGGATTTGCTGGATCTGGTTATTGGGTTTAAAGACCCGGATTATTGATTGACGGGGGACGGGCCCGGATTGGGTTTAAAGACCCGGATTGAGTTTAAAGACTCGGGAGTTTAAAGATTCCGATATTGATATTTCCCCCGTAGGCCTGTTGAGTTTAAAGACCCGGGAGTTTAAAGACTCGGATTATATTGAGGCCTGGATTGAATTTAAAGACTCGGGAGTTTAAAGACTCGGATAGATCCAGCAGGTTCGGTGAATGGAAATATTATATGGTTTTCAACAAGGTTTTCTGAGGTTTTGGGCTAATGCCCGGATGAAATGGTTTTCGGTGGTTTTGGGCTGAGGTCCGGGATTTGGAAAAAAGAACTTGCGTTTGGTTTTTCTTATATGGTTTGTTTAACCGGAATATTGAATGGTTTTATGACATGAATTTGATATGCATGCATTGGTTTTTGAAACGGAGGCTATAAATGTCATTTTTTTATGAAATGTTTTTTAACTTAAACTTTATTTTTGTCCACTCATAGTCTTTTCGTGTTTTCGATACCCTCCAGGTTGTTGCGGCACAGGCTGTTGATCGAGAGAGACGGAGACATCACACATACGATCCACAGTAGTTCGTCACACTCTGGGAAGTCTGGTTACCTTTGGTTGGTTGGATCGAGAATCCCTTGTCCGACTTACGTGTCACATGAAGGTTGGACGTCAGTTTAGCCTACGTGTCATGCGTAAGTTAGACGGGATCGGGATTTAGCCCTTAATCCCGGGGGATTAGGGGTGGGTCCTGACAATTCATCTTCGGCTCTGGCGGCGATCTTCGAACGAGTGACTACGTGGAGAGGCGTGGACATATGGATCTTCTCGTGCCACTAGTGAAGAAGGAAGTAAGTGACAGTGAAAAATAGTGCGATGAAGAGTCCATTGGTAAAGGAAAATTGGAGAGGAAGATCATCAGAAGCCTTGTGGTATTGGTTAGTGGCGACAATGCGATTAGGGTGGTTCAAGTTTGGAGCTGGGTTTTTTGCTTGGAAAGAGAATTGTTGTAAGACTCGTCTCTTGAGAACAACGGTGAACAATTACACATAGCGCGGGGAGAGAAATGTGAAGTGCATTATATGTGTGGGCACATATCTTCATAACACGAGACCTCTAGCTTTGGATTTAGTTGGAATTCCAAAGTTAAGTGAGATTTGACAAGGCCCGTCCCAAAAGGACTTTGATAACCGTGCTCGGTCCTACTCCCGTCTGACATGTCAACTGAAACTCGAAAATTACTCTTAGCACTTGCAAGACAAGGGATACCCGCACAACTCCCACTCATGTCGCTGCCTCTCGATCAGCCCTTGTTTTCGTGCCACGGCCTGAAGGGTCAATAAAAAAATCAAAGGTGTGAGTGGACAAAAATAAACATTTGTAAATACATTGAGAAAAATCAATCTTACCCTCCAATTTCGCAAACATGCATGCATATCATAACACATGAGCAATAGTGTGAAATCAAATCAAGTATAAACAATGGACCGATAAAATCAATCATGTTTCTAAATTCCCATGGCCCACATTTTTCCAAAACTCATGTTCACCAACCAAATCATGATAGAAAATATCTAGATACAAATATCAATAAATCAAAAATATCAATAAAACCTCAAGACTCATTCTTATATCCAACCTCTGTCACATCTCATAAATTCCGTTTTTCGAATTTCTGGGTCGTCACAAGATTGGGCTGGTCAATCTCAAGATGGGTGGCCCATTGGAAAGTTTCACCTGAGTTCCCAGAAACAAAGTCGTAAGGGTTGGACCCAAAACGAATAATATCATACTAGGAGAGTTGGGTCGTGACAGAATGATATCAGAGCTGAACCCTGACTGGAAGTGCGCCAGCGAGGAGGTTGGGCCTCGAGGTGGGTGGATTGTAAGATCCGTCTCTTAGGAAGAATGGTGAACAATCCCACATTGCTCGGGGAGGGAAATGTGAAGTGCCTTATATGTGTGGGCACGTATCTTCCTAACACAAGACCTTTTGGGAGCTCACTAGTTTTGGGTTTGATTGGAACTCCAAAGTTAAGCAAAATTGGGTTGGGGCAATTCCAAGATGAGTAACCCACTGAGAAGTTGCGCGTGAGTTCCCAGAAATAAAGCCGTGAGAGTCGGGCCCAAAGTAGACAATATCATACTAGAAGAGTCGGATCGTGACAATAGTGACGATTGGCTTAGCTTTGGATTCGAGTAATATGGTTTCGACTTCATCGTCATCGTTGGTTTCTTTTACGACTTGATTTTACAGCATGCAAGCGTGGGAGAGGGCGGAGATGAAGAGAAGAACGGTGAGGGTGAAGATGAGCTTAGCCATTTTTGAAGATCTTGTTAATTGCAGAAGATGTTCAATTTTGATGTCTCGGAATTTTTGCTTTGTCGTTCAATTTCACTATTGAAGCTCGTGAAGGTACTGGGCAAGGGAACCCAACACTAATTTTCAGTTTTTTGTTCATGAATTTTTTTTATTTTGTTAATTTTCATTTTAATTTCAAGTGGTTCCTTGTCTTTGGTTCATAGAAAATCAGATGATGTGGTGGGTGTAGAAGATGAATTGGGGAAGAGAAAAATTTGAATTGAGATGATGAAGATGATAAATTGGGGAAGAGGAAGAAGAGAAAAGGATAATGAATTATGATTATTCCTAAATTGCCCCTTCAGTTTTTGTCACATCACATGTCGAGTTACTTTTCTTTCTGCCATGTAGTCAATTAATATTGTTTTATACGGAATTTGTGGTGAAGATACTCTTTTGAAATTGACAATTTGACAGTATAATTTGGATATAAAATATCCAGGTTTTATAATTAGAGAATCTTTTTTAAATCAAATATATAATTTAGATATTTTTATATAATTTACCCTAAAATTTAATATTACACTTCAATGAGTTACACAAATATTTATTTTCACTCTCTTGGTGAAAACTTTTTTTCTTTTTCATGGTTGGATTTAGAATGGTTCAAACGACGAAGCCTCTCTCTCTGTATGTGAAATTGGCATTGGCATTGGCAGGGGCAGGTGAAGGCGTGCAACATTTTGACCTTTAGGTCTTATGAGAGTGGACTGTGTAAGGTAAGTAGTCAGTAGCCTCCAAAGGCAACACTATGCATGCATCAGCCTCGGCCAAATGGCCGGATCATGATAGAGAAATCAATTGGATCTTAGAAATTAGGGTGATTTTAATTATATATGTATTGGTGTTCAACTATATACCAAAACATTGGAATGTTGACCTTCATCTTAGGCATGTATTACAGTTTGAGTAGTCTCTGGTCAGTGGCACGTGTGTAGTTAAATATGGTAACATGCATAACATAAAAGGATTAGCTTGTCATATTTTTATGGCTTATTAGGTTAAATGTACTATAAAAAAAAAATCTCAAAATATATTAGGTTCATAAATTTGCCTCAATGTGCAATAGGAATAATTTGAATGATATGACTAGGGGTGAACACGAATCCATTAAAACCGCTAACCGATTCGATTCCAACTGTTATTTATCCAACAGTTTAGGTTTGATCGGATAAAAGTCAAACGATTTGAGAATCCAAATCGTTCCGTTATTAACGGTTTGGATTTGAATTTTCATTTTGGAAATCCGTTAAATCCAAACCGAACCGTTAAGAAATATATTAATTTTTATTAATGTGTAAATCTATTAGTAATACAAAGTAAAAATAATAAAAATAAACGAATACATAGATATACCCATATAAGTATATATACTTATCTAAGAGTATAATAAAATATTATTAAATAGTTTGTGTGTTTGATAAATTTTAGTATAATGATAATGTTTGCAATTCAATACTTAACAAGCTTAATATGTAAAATTTTGAATATTGAGTATTGATTTTTTTTTGTATTGTTGTTTTTTCTATATCCTTATTTTTTTTTAATTCCTTAACGGTTTTAAATCGTTTTGATCCAAACTGAACCGTTAGTAACAGTTTGGATTGAAACAGTTTTATTTCTAATTTTAGAAAATCCAAACCGTATCGAACCGTTAAGATTTTAACAGTTTGGATTTGGATATTGCCAATATCCGTATCGAACTATACCATGCCCACCTCTAGATGTGACAGTAGTATTACAAAATTAATAAAGAGAATTAAGACACTTATTTTATTGTATTATATTTTTTATTAAACCACTTTTAAAAAAATTAAAACAAATAAAAGTCCATCTTCCCCATCAAAACCCATCTGTAATATCAGAAAAAAAGAAATACATATTCCCATCTTCCCATCTTCCCCATAGAAACCACAAATCCGAAACGCAACGTCACAAATCAAGGCCTCAATAGGAACCCTTCACTTGCTTAGGAACAAAATCCTAAACGCGACGTTGGCAGATTTGATCCACCGCTCAATTTCATCCTCGAGGCCCTGCCATGGCGTCTTCTGAACCTCTTCGATGCTCAGTTTCATTAACCCCAGCCTCAATATGCTCTCCTCTAGGAACTCTTTTTTGCAACTGTTGTAAACGTCCGAGCACTCCTTTCTGAACCTCGCTGCCCCCATGCGTTTGGCGATCTCCACGAGATCGCTGATGATTCCAGAAGGAAGCACATCAATCATGATGTCATAATCACCGATTGGCTGGATTGTAGGGATCCGGTGCTCCTCGCTATTCCCGATAATATCATCTTCATCATCTTCGTCTCCCGATTCAAACGACAAGTCCCCGTTCGACTCGCCACTGCAAAACATGCTATTGAGTTCAAGAGATTCGCCGCTGCGCTCGACTAGGGACCTAAACTCATCCTGGAGGCGGAACATGGCTTGCTGCCTAAGGTCCTCCACGCATGGTAGAGATGAGATCATCGATGGATTAATTTGAGATAGATTTGATTTTCTGAGTTTTGCTCAATTTTTCATTTTTTTAGTTTTGAGATTGGGGAAAGTTTAAGGAAACCCATAGATTTCATCATTTTTCCTCATATTTGTTTGAGACGAGTGTACGAAGGAGGTAAGCCAAAATGACTAAAATATTCTACCACATACTTCCCTTTTGTAAAAATTGAAGCTGGGCTTGTGGTTTCTATGGGGAAGATGGGGATTTTTTTTCTTCTGATATTACAGATGGGTTTTTTTTACGTTGTCCTGTTTCTTAGTGTACATGCAGTTAAATTTTTGTTACATAATTGTCTAATTCACATGTTAACATGTGGATATATTTATTGATATTATAAAATCAAAATTTCATGCTCATTCGATTTAATCTAGCTAGTGTCATATTTGGCCTGCGATTTTAAGATTGAATAAATGGTGTCAACATGGAGAATATTAACTAATATCATTCACACATATTATACAATAAGTAAACCCGATGTACTGTGTGGCCATGGTGTTAATCGTTTCGATTTTTCTGCCGAGACCAAACCAATTAATTGGGAAACGATTTCACTTTGGTTTGGTTCCTTGCCCCAATCCCAATTTGAATCAAAAATCGCTTGAATCAATTCGATTCAATTCTTAATTGGTTTAATCGGGCTTATTTTTTCCTGCTTCAATGGAGACGAGTTTTCCTTCTTCGTCACCATCCTTCAACTGCAAATAGCTGTTGAACCCAATTAAAATAAAGATAAATCAAAATCTACCAATTTCTCAGGATAATGCAGGCAGAAATTCAACCAAAACTAAAACTAATGGAAGTCCAATTCTACATATAGTATGACCATAAAAACTAATCAAATAAATATACCTTGAGGTCTTGAAAGTTTAAGCACGTTTTAAGTTCATTTTGAACCATTTTAACATCGTTCAAGTCGATTTAAGTGAAATTTCTTATTATTTTACTTGAAATTCAAATAGTAACCTTATAGTTCGATTTATTTAGGATTGTGACGAATTCGGGCTTATGTGATTTGATACTTCGAGTGATTCCGACTCCATGACCAGTTTATGAGTGGACCTCTTCCTTATACTTATTTTATAATACTTTTTACTCACACGTTTTACAATGTTTTCATTTATGATATTTATTGAGCGTGCATGACTTATTATGTGCTACTTATGGTATTTGATCGAGATAAGTGGTTTATGGTGCTTACTTGAATATTATGGTATGCTATGATTGATGGTTATGCACAGTACGTATATGTCTTGATGGTCATGCATGGTGAGTATCTAGTGGTGTCACATGTTGCATTCGCATAGTAGTCCATGAGGCATGGATGAGATAGAGTGTTAGAACCCATTTAGGAGTTGTTGGTATCTAGTACTCGTATGTAGGTAGTAGACCAGTCCTCCACGTGATCGTTCACTCGCACTGCTCGTTATACTAGTTAAAAAGCTTCCATCATGTCCCCGAGCTCTAGAGGACTCGAGGTGACGTTGCATTGCACCCAATCCTTCACGTGGTCTAGGTGAGCGAGCAAGATACCCAGTTATGATTTTCAACTCAAGAGCAATTGTTTAGTGGGTTGACATGGTGACATATCCATGATTTGACCGGACCTATTTTTGTATTATCAGTTTTGATTATTTTATTATTATTATCTCATAAAACGTGCAAGTATGAGTTATTATTTGTTATTAGATTGATGCTATCATCTCTTGTATTACGTGAGTATAATATGATTATTTTCGAGATTTTCGATAAAACGAGGGGTTAAAGTATGATTTTAATAATTGTGATTTTACATTGAAATAAGCTTCTGGGTCCACTCACCCTTGTGTTTTTAAACCCCTCAGGTCTCATTGGTGTGCACGTATTTCGAGGAGGCATGGATGCTGCTTTGACACTCACTCCTGGGCTTGGACCAAAACTGGCGGTGTAATCAAGTAGCTACAGGTAGTGTGTAGGATATGATTGACAGGACCCATCCTAATCCCACTGGATTATCGTGGGATGTGCCTGCTCCCGTCTGACACCGCATGTCAGACCAGGGATAAGCTCGTCCCCCGCTCGGGGTCCATCAGAGTACGCTAGGATCAGTGGTGACATGTGATGTCTCGATCTCTACTACAGATCGCATCCGCGATCAACCTGAAGGGTATTAAAACCATAAAAGCTGTGAATGGACAAAACAGAGTTTATTAAAAAAACATTTATATTGAAATATCATTTATACCCTCCATGTAAAAGCATGCATGCATCATAAAACAGTTATTTCAAATACTTTCTCGGAAACAAGACGTTTTGCTTCCCAAATCAAAACACAGTGAAAAATGTTTCTCAATCGAAGCCATTATCTTAGTAAGGTCTCAGCCCAAAATCGAATCATACAGGATCTCAGCCCAAAACCAAATCAAACAAGGTCTCAGCCCAAACAGAAAACATGTACAGGGCCTCAGCCCAAAACCAAGTCATAGAAAACCAGTACGGGGTCTCAGCCCAAATCATAGAACACGTGGGAACACATCCTATCCTCATCTCAGTGTCAGTTACGATTCCAATCTTAGTACATGTGCAAATAGCTCAGGACCGCTCACAATCTTAGCATGTCGCCGTGAACACATCACCTGCCGCGACCATCTCTAGATCATCGTGAACACATCACCGATCGATCTCAGAGGATAACATCGGCACTCCTAAGTCGAGCCTCCTTCGGCCATAGCCTCTAGCAGCTGCTTGACAACAGGCAGTGCATCGTGACCTTTCTAGAAGGAACACATCCGCAGTCTGGAGGCAAACATCATATCACCCGGGACTCTAATCCGAATGTCATCATCGACCGAGACTCTAACCCGCAGTATCACACATAGGATTCCTCGATTCCTATCCAATTTATAACTAGGTGTTATGCTCGAAATATAACCCAGGGTTCCTCCAATCCTGTCAAATTCACAACTCGGTCTCATGCCCGAAATATCTTTCATAAATCTCGTAACTGGGTCGTAGCCCGAATTATCTCACGTTTGATTATATTCTAAGTCAAACCTCAAATCAACTGGGTCATACGCCCGTAAGATATTTTTAAATCTGAAAATCATTTCTTATTTCCAAAACACTTTCAAATCCTCGTTCAATTGGGACTCGTGCCCCAATCTCGATTTCACGCATCTCCGTGAAATCCTTTAAAACCATAAATTAGTTCTCTGTTTCACACCTCTCCGTGAAAGCTTCGGAATCACATATAACTCTTGCACGTAGTATATTCGGCCGAAGCCCAAACATCATATAAAATAGAAATCTCGAACTACGTACAATAACGCACTTTCCTCCGAAAATTTCGAACAATTCATATTTAAATCACATGCACTCATGGAATCTCAAAACATGTTCATATACACATATAAAACATTTATGCATGCATCATATTCATAAAACAAAGTCCACTCACAAAACGTCCAAGTTGCGTCTCGATATGCATGCCATAAGTTTCTTTAGGCTAATCCAACCTTTCCGGGTCATCCAGACCTATCCAAATCATACTCAAAGGTTACTACTAACCTAGACAAGTCCTAATCAAGAACCCTCAACATTCCCAAAAAATTCAACATGTCCTGGACACGCTTTCCTAGGCTTTAAACCTCAATTTGACAAACTTAACGATCTCTGATCGACTCGAAACCACCATAATTGGATTCGTATCGTCGAAACCTTTAAAATGGTACTGGTCATATCTCGAAATATGTTCCCACACGCCCCTACATGCGAGTTAAAGGTACAGTCAACGTTTACCAAAAAGTCAATGCTGACGTCAGCAAAGTCAACGCTTATATCAGCGGTCAATGTTCAAAGTCAACACTAACGTCATCACTGGCGTCTGCAATGATGTCATCCCTGACACCTGTCAATTTGATATGTCAGACCTGACATGATGACGTCATCATCATCCCTGTCCTCTATCTGAGTCAACCCGAATCCACTGTAGCAGGTCGCACAGACACGTGACTCGACCTGACCGAAAATCTGACAGGACCCGTCCCAACTGGACGTCAAAAATCGTGCCTGGTCCTGCTCCCGTCTGATAAGTCAACTAAAGGTCCGAAACTACCCTTCAGTGCTTGCCAGACAAGGGATGTTTGACAGGACCCGTCCCAATCCCACTGGGACCACCCGGGGACGTGACCCGCTCCCGTCTGACAATGACTCTAAACATACCAAAAGTACCCTTAAATAAAAACCGAAGACTCAGATAGATAGATAACGTACAAACACAGTGTTTAAAGTGATACTGTCAGACAAGGGAAAGTAAAATACAACATGTGAGCACACTAGTCAGAGTACATTTATTCGGTGCTCAACCTACCCACAAGTGGGTGTACAGGTGCACAGCTAGACAAACTAAACCTCTGTCTCCTCCTCCGGATCCTCCTCCTCTATTGCCGTGTCAGGGTCTGGAGGGGTCAGTAAAACAAGGGTGAGTGGGCCAAAAATAACATTTTAGAAATCAATTTAATAATAAAATAATCATAAGGTTTTACCCCTCCGTTTTCCAAATCTTGCATGCAGTGAAAACATAATATTATAATGAAATCATAACAAATGAACCACAATAATAATCGTAAGGTGAAACTAACATATCATTGCACTGTAAAACCCAACCCAAATGATGTCACGGTTCTAAGGCTACGCGTTGCCACTCAGGGTCTCACACCCGAGACTCTCTAGGTACATCAGCTCCCGGTATCCCGGTCACTGCCCGAGGTATATGAACATGCCTTCCTGAGAGTAAGCAGCCCAACGGGGGTCAACTCCACTCAGTCAGAGCCCCGTGACTACTCCAGGGTCCACCCAGGCCAACGACCCTCCCTGGAGGAGACAATATACACAGGTAGGAAAGTACAGTACAATAACAGTATAGTTTACCCTATGTCCCCCGGACATCCCAAACAAAATCCACATATAATCCAGACGGGTCTCATGCCCAAAACATTGTAATAACATATATAAGCAGTTTATAAGACTCATCAGTGGAAATAGTAAAACAGTTTATGCATGCAAGCCTTTTATAAATCAAACAGCCCACTCACACTCGGTCCTTGCTGCTCAACGATCTCTATAAACCTGTATTATTAGTCCTGAGGGTTACTTAAGGACCCTATAATATCAATACCAAGACCCTAGAACAGATCCGCCTCAAAAACGCATCCCGGGCACTATTCCCGGTGCTTCAAACCCCATTTTGACCAACATAACGATCTCCGATCGACACGAAACCACCTCCATTGGATCCGTATCGTCGAAACCTTAAAAATGGTACCGGCCCCACCAAAATCACTGTTCACACGCGCCCCCACGCGCCTGGTCAACGCGTGGGTCAACGCTGCTACAGTACTGCTGACGTCAGCATGACGTCATCACTGACACTTGTCAGGTGACACGTGGCATGTTCTGATTGGTCCCTGGTCTGACAATATCTGACAGGATGACGTCATCATGCAGTCAGAAGTGACGTCAGCATGATGACGTCATCATGCTACAGTATTGGGTCAGACCCGTTTGACTGGAACCGGGTCGCCGTCGACCCACGGCTTGACCCGATTCAACCGTACAATTCCGGCCACCATTTTCGACGGGGTTCATCCCTATAGGGTCGTCTAGGTCTGTTCTATGGTTCTACAACCTCAAAATGGAAAGAAAATGGGAGAAAACTCACCAGTTCTCCTCTGAAACTCACGGCCACAGTCCGATCGCCTTCTCCGGTGATCCACGCCGTCTCCGTCGTCCAAACCGGTTCTGATCGACTCGTCTCTCGCCCTAGAACATGTCTAACACCAAACAACTGAGTTCCTAGTACTAAAACAGGTTGGTCCGAAACAGGGGAGTAAAACGGGTTTTCGGGTTTTCGACCTTACCGCCGCCGTGTCACCGCCGCAGGCCGTGCCGTCGTCCAGTTAAGCTCCTGGGGTCCTCACGGTGTAGACTGGAGCTTCCCCTGCGTCGAGATGGTGTGGTTGTCGAGGTTTGCTTCTTGGACCCGTTTCCGTCGTGTTTCGGGTCGTGCTTTTTGGACGAAATTTCGGACGGGAAAATGGGCTGGTGGTGGCTGGTGGTTGCACGGGTTGTGAAGACCAGATGATGGTGGTGCTGTGGGTGGTCGTTTGGTGCGAAGAGGATGGCTGGTTCGTGTGTTTGGATGGAGAGAAAATGGAAGAAATGCACGGTTTTGTGAGGGGGGGGGGGGGCTGTATGTGTGTTTGTAAGAAAAAGGCAGAGGCAGATCGTGCATGAACAAGGGAGCAGATGAGGATGAAGGGCCAGGATTCAATCTGGCCAGAAATCCAATGGCTAGAAACAATTGGAGGGAAAATAATTAATATAAAAATGAGTTAAATAGTGTAAATTGCTTTATTGGAATAGTAAGGCTTGGATGGGTGACACTTGTCACCAATCCATCGGTTTGATTTAAGTATTAGGTTGGCACGGATTCCCGTAATAAATTAATATTTTATTCCGTTGTTCTCGGTTCGTAAATTCCGCTAAAACGCTTCCTTGACCATAACTTCTTCATACGAACTCCGATTTCGGTGTGCCGCCTGTCTACGGATTCGTGACGTCCCGACCTACGTCATAGTCATGGGTCAAAGTCCAAATTGTTTCCCGGGCCAAAAGTCAAAGTTCCCCCCCTTCAGGGGCAAAATAGTCTTTTTCATTAAAATATTATTATTCTCGGTTCGGGTCGTTACAACCTACCCTCCTTATAGAAATTTCGTCCTCGAAATTTACTCAAACAAGTATGGGTACTGCCCTCTCATCAATTCCTCGGGTTCCCATGTCGCTTCCTCCACCTCGTGGTTCCGCCATAGTACTTTAACCAAAGAAATCGTCTTGTTCCTTAAAACCTTTTCCTTCCTATCCAGAATCTGCACTGGCCGTTCCTCGAAACTCAAATCTGTCATCAGTTCCAGTGGTTGCTCTGGCAGTGCATGAGAGTCATCCCGAAGATACTTCCGTAACATCGAGACATGAAATACATCATGTACTCGGGAAAGCTCCGAAGGTAGTGCTAAACGGTAAGCCACTGGACCAATCCTCTCGACAATCTCATATGGTCCGATATAACGAGGACTCAATCTCCCACGTCGTCCAAATCGAAGAATCCCTTTCCACGGCGATAACTTTAAAAAGACAAAGTCACCAACCTCGAATTCTAAATCTCGGATCCGTCGATCTGCATAGCTCTTCTGACGATCCTGGGCCGCCTTCAATCTCTCCTGAATAACCTGAACTGTCTCCTGGGTCATATCCATCAGATCCGACCCCACTGCAGTTCTTTCTCCGATCTCCATCCAGCATACCGGTGTTCTGCACTGTCGACCATACAGTGCCTCATAGGGTGCCATCCCTATACTCGCATGGTAGCTGTTATTGTAGGCAAACTCCATCAATGGCAATCGATCAGCCCACGAATCCTGGAATTGCAACACACAGGCTCTCATCATGTCCTCGAGAGTTTGTATTGTCCTTTCAGACTGTCCGTCGGTCTGTGGATGGAATGCCGTACTGAAGTGCAATTTCGTACCCAAAGTAGTCTGTAGACTCCGCCAAAACCTGGATGTGAAACGCGGATCCCGATCCGACACGATCGACTCTGGGGTACCGTGTAGTCGGATGATCTCATTAATGAATAACCGGGCTAAACGGTTGAGCTTGTACGTCTCACGTACAGGCAGAAAATGTGCTGATTTAGTCAACCGGTCCACTATTACCCAGACTCCATCAACTCCACTCCTTGTCTTCGGTAACTTGAAGACAAAGTCCATTGTAATATGGTCCCACTTCCATTGTGGAATTGGAAGTGGCTGCATAGCCCCATACGGACGCTGCCGTTCTGCTTTGACCTGCTGACAGATCAAACATTTGCTGACAAACTCAGCTATCTCCCTCTTCATCCCTGGCCACCAATAATAGTCCCGGAGGGTACGGTACATCTTTGTCCCTCCTGGATGCATATCATAGGCCGAACTGTGGGCCTCGTCTAAAATCTCTCTCCTCAACTCTGGTACCACAGGTACACACAATCGCCCAAGCTTTACTAATGCTCCATCGCCCCTGACGGAGAAATCTTGTCTCTGTCCGGATTCAACCTCGTTCCTGTAATCACAAAGTATCTGGTCCTGTAGTTGAGCCTCGATGATCTTGTTGACCAACACGGGTCGCACATGAAAGCTAGCCAACAAGGCTCCCTGATCGTCCATCCCTAACATAACTCCGCTCTTCCGAAGTTCCACTAGCAAAGGAAGATACACCAATCTCAAATGCGCAACTGATCCCGCCGACTTCCTGCTAAGTGCATCAGCTACAACATTTGCCTTGCCAGGATGGTACTCGATCGTACAGTCATAATCCTTCAACAATTCCAACCATCTCCGCTGTCTCATGTTGAGTTCCTTCTGAGTGAACAAATGTTTAAGACTCTGGTGATCGGTGAATATTCAGCATGTCACACCGAACAAATGATGTCTCCAGATCTTTAGAGCATGAACCACCGCTGCCAATTCCAAATCATGAGTAGGGTAGTTCAACTCGTGCGTCTTCAGCTGCCGGGATGCGTAAGCAATCACTTTTCCATTCTGCATCAATACACAACCCAAACCCTGCAGCGATGCATCACTATATACCACGAACTCTCCACTGCTGTCTGGTAATGCAAGGACAGGTGCAGTGGTTAATCGGCACTTTAATTCCTGAAAACTCTGTTCACACTGGTCGTCCCATACAAACTTCACCCCTTTCCGGGTTAACCGAGTCAATGGTGCGGCAATCTGGGAGAAACCCTCTACGAATCTCCGATAATAGCCTGCTAACCCAACAAAACTTCGCACTTCTGTTACCGTGGTCGGTCTTGGCCAATTTGTCACAGCCTCCATTTTCTGAGGATCCACACTTATCCCCTCGGGTGATATAATGTGACCCAAGAATCCAATACTATTTAGCCAAAACTGACACTTGCTTAACTTAGCATACAGCTGCTCCTGTCGTAATTTACCCAATACCCTTCGTAAGTTCTCCTCATGAGCCCTGACACTCCTGGAATACACCAAGATGTCGTCGATAAACACGATCACAAATTTATCCAAGTATGCTCGAAAGACTCGATTCATCAAGTCCATGAATGCAGCTGGTGCATTCGTCAAACCAAAGGGCATCACCAAGAACTCATAATGCCCATACCTCGTTCGAAAAGCTGTTTTCTGAACATCCCCCTCGGCTATTCTCAGTTGATGGTATCCTGACCTCAGATCTATCTTGGAGAAATACCGCGCTCCTCGTAACTGATCGAACAAATCATCGATCCTGGGTAAGGGACACTGGTTCCTTACCGTAGCCTTGTTCAACTGCCGATAATCCACACACAACCGCAAACTACCCTCCTTCTTTTTCACAAATAAGACCGGCGCTCCCCATGGTGATGTACTGGGTCGGATAAACCCTAGATCCACCAGTTCCTGTAATTGGATTTTCAATTCCCGTAGCTCTGCCGGTGCCATACGATACGGTGCTTGTGAAATCGGTCGAGTCCCGGGGAGTAACTCGATCGTAAAGTCGATCTCCCTGGGTGGTGGTAATCCAGGTAAATCTCCTGGAAAGACATCAGGAAATTCCCGCACAATCGGAATATCCTCAATACGCAAAGATTCATCCGTAGACTCTACGACATAAGCAAGATAACCCTGACACCCCTTCTGTAAGAGTTTAGTAGCTGTGAGTGCAGATATTACCTTGGGTGATGCGTCTCCACACTCTCCCTGAAATATCACTTCCGGTAATCCTGGACCTCTCAAAGTCAACCGCATGTTACCACAGTCGATGAGTGAATTGTACTCCGACAACCAATCAACTCCAAGTATCACATCGAAATCGTGAACATTCATCAGGATTAAGTCTGTCGGAAATTCGACTCCCTCAATCTCCACAGGACAAGCTCGTATCTCCTGGTTCACCCGGTAGGTCACACCCATCGGTGTCCCCACTCCCATCTCGTGCTCAAGTGCGGTCACCTCTCGGCCCAACAGACTCGCACAACGCGGTGAAATAAAAGAATGAGTTGCCCCCGAATCCATCAATGCACGAACAACCATGCCATAAATATGTACAGTACCTGTCAACACTCCCGGAATGGATCTGGCCTGCTGCTGGGTAACAGCATAAACACGAGCCATAGACTCTGCAGGTCGTCCCCGTCCTCTAGCCCCTCGATCACGGCCACGCACAACACCGCGTGTCCGGCTGCTGTCAGTCTGGGATGCTGTGCTCTGCGCTGGCGCAGTACTGCCGCGAATCAGTGGACACTCAGAAGCATAATGCCCCGGCTCCCCACAAGCGAAGCAAGTGACCTCCCTAGGTCGACCCGAGTATCCTCCCGGTGAGATGCTCATCGGTGAGTAAGACCGCTGCCAAGCTCCAGAACGCTGTCCAGACCTCTGAGGACTCCTGAACTGACCAGAACGTCCTCGGCTGCCAGAAGACGAAGATCCACCAGAATGTCCTCCCTTCGAGCCACGACAGCCCGAGAATCCCAAGTGTGGGCGATCACGTCGCCGAGTCTCCCCCTCAGCTCGCTGACGAGCCAGGATACTGTTCTCAACCCTGGTAGCCGCATCAGTCAGATCCCTCATGGAAGCAAAGGGTGTTTGCAGTCACCATCGCCTGAATCTCAGGTCGCAAACCCCACTCAAATCTGCGACATCGGTCTGCCTCGGTGATCACGAAGTTCTCAGCAAAGCGAGACAACATCAGGAAGGTCTCCTCATACTCTGCTACAGTCTGATCCCCCTGCCGGAGTTGCAGAAACTCCGTCTCACGGGCGTTGCGGAACGACCGTGGATAGAACTGGTTGAGAAACCGCTCTCGGAAGGTCTCCCATGGAATGGTGTGAACAGTCCAGCCGGCCAAAACAAGGTTGTGCCACCATCGATAGGCGCTCCCATCCAGTAGGAAAGTCGCACTCACACTCGGTCCTTGCTGCTCAACGATCTCTATAAACCTGTATTATTAGTCCTGAGGGTTACTTAAGGACCCTATAATATCAATACCAAGACCCTAGAACAGATCCGCCTAAAAAACGCATCCCGGGCACTATTCCCGGTGCTTCAAACCCCATTTTGACCAACATAACGATCTCCGATCGACACGAAACCACCTTCATTGGATCCGTATCGTCGAAACCTTGAAAATGGTACCGGCCTCACCAAAATCACTGTTCACACGCGCCCCCACGCGCCTGGTCAACGCGTGGGTCAACGCTGCTACAGTACTGCTGACGTCAGCAGTGACGTCATTACTGACACTTGTCAGGTGACACGTGGCATGTTCTGATTGGTCCCTGGTCTGACAATATCTGACAGGATGACATCATCATGACGTCAGAAGTGACGTCAGCATGATGACGTCATCATGCTACAGTATTGGGTCAGACCCGTTTGACTGGAATCGGGTCGCCGTCGACCCACGGCTTGACCCGATTCAACCGTACGATTCCGGCCACCATTTTCGACGGGGTTCATCCCTATAGGGTCGTCTAGGTCTGTTCTATGGTTCTACAACCTCAAAATGGAAAGAAAATGGGAAAAACTCACCAGTTCTCCTCTGAAACTCACGGCCACAGTCCGATCGCCTTCTCCGGTGATCCACGCCATCTCCGTCGTCCAAACCGGTTCTGATCGACTCGTCTCTCGCCCTAGAACATGTCTAACACCAAACAACTGAGTTCCTAGTACTAAAACAGGTTGGTCCGAAACAGGGGAGTAAAACGGGTTTTCGGGTTTTCGACCTTACCGCCGCCGTGTCACCGCCGCAGGCCGTACCGTCGTCCAATTAAGCTCCTGGGGTCCTCACGGTGTAGACTGGAGCTTCCCCTGCGTCGAGATGGTGTGGTTGTCGAGGTTTGCTTCTTGGACCCGTTTCCGTCGTGTTTCGGGTCGTGCTTTTTGGACGAAATTTCGGACGGGAAAATGGGCTGGTGGTGGCTGGTGGTTGCACGGGTTGTGAAGACCAGATGATGGTGGTGTTGTGGGTGGTCGTTTGGTGCGAAGAGGATGGCTGGTTCGTGTGTTTGGATGGAGAGAAAATGGAAGAAATGCACGGTTTTGTGAGGGGGGGCTGTATGTGTGTTTGTAAGAAAAAGGCAGAGGCAGATCGTGCATGAACAAGGGAGCAGATGAGGATGAAGGGCCAGGATTCAATCTGGCCAGAAATCCAATGGCTAGAAACAATTGGAGGGAAAATAATTAATATAAAAATGAGTTAAATAGTGTAAATTGCTTTATTGGAATAGTAAGGCTTGGATGGGTGACACTTGTCACCAATCCATCGGTTTGATTTAAGTATTAGGTTGGCACGGATTCCCGTAATAAATTAATATTTTATTCCGTTGTTCTCGGTTCATAAATTCCGCTAAAACGCTTCCTTGACCATAACTTCTTCATACGAACTCCGATTTTGGCGTGCCGCCTGTCTACGGATTCGTGACGTCCCGACCTACGTCATAGTCATGGGTCAAAGTCCAAATTGTTTCCCGGGCCAAAAGTCAAAGTTCCCCCCTTCAGGGGCAAAATAGTCTTTTTCATTAAAATATTATTATTCTCGGTTCGGGTCGTTACAATGTTTGCGCGGATTTCTGCTACTGCCACTACCTCACGATCAGTCCCGAACGTCGTACCACGGCCTGGAGGGTCACAAAACAGAAAATGTGTGAGTGGACAAAAATGACCTCTTATAAAACATTTATCAAAATACATTCTTACCCTCCAGTTTTCACAAACTTGCATGCATATCGTAAAATATGAGTAATAGTATGAAATCATTCAAGTATGAACAGTGGACCGATAAAATCAAAACATATTTTCCCATGGTCCACAAAACTCATGTTCATCAAATCATGAATCAAATCTCGGCTCTCAGGCCAAAACATGTGAAAACATAATCACTGGCCACAAAGACCAAAAACCCGTACTCAATACCAGTACGTCATCACAAATAACATCAATCAGCACTAATCACACGTGCACAATAAATATATCAATCCAATCAATTCGCACTACTCACAAGTGTATAAAATATCACAAATCACATCTGCACTACCCACAAGTGCACAACATATCACAAATCACATCTGCACTACCCACAAGTGCACAACATATCACAAATCACATCTGCACTACTCACAAGTGCACAATCAATCAACTGCACTACTCACAAGTGCTGCACTACGCGTAGGCCAATATCCAGTCACACTCTCTCGGGAACAGACACCTCTGGGCTCAACCCCCTCGGGCTCAGTCACCTCTGGGTGAACACATCCCCAGGCTCAGACTGTAATGACCCGTCCCAAATTCCATGATTAGATTAGTGAAAAATCACGATTAGTGAGGTTAATCGGTGATTAGTTAGGCTAAATCGGACAAACGATGCGAAATGACCATTTTGCCCCTGGTGGTGGCAAAATGTTGACTTTTCGTTCGAGCGGTCAAATAGACTTTGACCGATGACCGTGACGTAGTTCGTGACGTCACGAGTTCGTAGACAGGTGGCACGTTCAATTCCGACGTTTGTGGAGGAAGTTATGACGTTCGGAAGTTTAAGGGTATTTTGGTAATTTGAGTGAATAGGAGGTCAAATGTTGACTTTTTGACCGGGAGGTCCGATGGCCGAGGGCCAAAGACCGTTACGTAGATGGGCACGATACGAATCCATAGGCAGGTGGCACGTCGAATTCGGACGTTCGACGACGAAGTTACGGTTCACGGAAGTTCCCGATTACTATTCACGATGGCACGTTTTACGAGACAAAAAGTGCAGTTTGTCTTTAGTGGGCCCAGTTGCTTTTTAGCAACCAATGGATGAGTGACAAGTGTCACTCATCCACTGGACAACACATTACATACATGCACTTCACCGTGCATTTTCATTTTCTTCGTTCAAACACACACCCATCACCCGATCTCACCCAACCATTCAAACCAATCCAACCCAATCCCAGAGGAGCAGGCTTGAGTGACCAGAGGGGTAGTGAGAGACTAAGGATGGCTGCTGGGCGGCCAGAACAGCCGTGGGCGGCGGCGTGGAGGCAAAGAACCCGTGTGGGTGCACGGTATGGCCATTTTCCCTTTTTAATTTGATTTTGATGTTATGGGTGCTTATGGACGATTAGGATGAGTTCAGGGGGTTAATAGGAAGCTATTAGGAGGGTTTTGGTGGTGGTTGACGGCTGAGCAGCCGTGTAGGCTGATCGGGAAAAATCGAACCGTGAGGTTCAAATTGGACCGATCGGATTTCGTAGGTTTTAGGTTGTTTAGTTAATTAGGATTGATAGGAAAGATTAAAAGAGGAATTTAGGAATTGGAATGGAAGCAAACGGACCGAAAATGAGGGAGAAGGAGACCTGGACCGGTTACGCCGGTCCAAGTTGCAGGAAAAACCGGACCAGACCGGACCAGTTCGGACCGGTCTGACCGATGTAGGGGATGACAGGTGACGTCATCCTGCTGACGTCATCATGTCAGGGATGACGTCAGCATTGTCAGATCTGACAATGTCAGCTGACATGTCAGAAAATGGGCCAATAGAAGTGCGACACGTGTCACATGTCAGTGCACAGTCAGCACTGACATGTCAGTGACGTGGCCCAATCAGGGGCTGACACGTGTCACTGATGTGGACCAGTGCCGTGATGACACGTGGCACATGTCAGACTGCCACGTGGCACTGACAGCACAGTGACGTGGACCAATGGGAGCATGACACGTGGCACTTGTCAGAGTCTGACATGTCAGACCTGACAGCTGGCAGATGACGTCATGCTGACGTCAGCGATGACGTCAGCGATGACGTCAGCAGGTACTGTAGCTGGAGCGTGAAGCCCACGCGCAGCCACTTCCTGCGGCGCGTGAGGGCGCGTGGCAGGGAATCTGGGGAAGTTTCCAACATACAAAATCTTCTATTTGATGTAACGAACATTTTGAGACTGGTTTCGTGTCGATCGGACACCGTCTCGATATGTTTCGGGGCATCAGAAGGTTTAGGTTCGGGATTAAAAATAGTTAAAAATACGGGAAAATTACGCGGCTTTAGTGGGAGGTTAATTAAGTAGTTAGTAACCTTCTATTACGATTTGGACAGGTTCGAGAGTCCCGGTGATGGTGATCGGCTCGGGGAGCCGTATGGCACGCAAATCAAGGCGGAAGCTCGGACGGTCTGTGAGTGGACCTTGTTTTCTAAATTGGTGCATGCATAAATGTTTACTATATGTTTTATTACTTGTTTGATGATGCCATGGGTGCATTTGTATGTGGTTACGTATAAGCATGTATTTCCAGGTTTCGGCCTTATACGGTGCTTATACGGGTCTGTATTTCTTTATTGGTTTTAATGAAAAGTTTTTGGATTTCTAAAAGGATAAACTCGGGTACGAGACCCATTTGGTTTTGTCTTGGGCATATGACCTCAGATTCCGGGCACGGTGCCCAGTTGATGTCCTATGTTCAGGCACGAGACCCAGTCACTTTACGATTTTGATTTCAGGTCAGGGAACCTTAAATGGTATCGTGGTTCATAACGGTTTATGGGAACCGGCATGAACCCTTGTTGGTTATTAAGGTACATGAAGGTTTATGGGAACCGGCATGTTACCTCGGTTATGTTATTACGGTGCATGACGGTTTATGGGAACCGACATGTTACCTGGTTATGTTATTACGGTACATGACGGTTTATGGGAACCGGCATGTTACCTGATTATGGATATTATGGATCATGACGGTTCAGGGGGGAACCGGACATGAATGTTTATGTTATGTATATATATGTTCATCTACCTTCCTTTACATGTTCTACTATCTCCTCCGGGGAGGGTCGTTGGCTTGGGTGGACCCCGGAGTAGTCACGGAGAACCGACTGAGTGGAGTCACCTCCCAGTTGGGTTCCTTACTCTCAGGAAGGCTATGGTTACTATTACCTCGAGTAGGATCAGTGGTCTGTGGACATTGACCTTGACTTTGAGAAAACTCGGATTGAGACCCGGGTAGCACGCGCGTAGCTTTGGATACCGTGACAGGATTGGTTGTGTGACTTATATATGTATGTGATATAAATATGATATATGATATGTGGTGTGCACAGGTGTGCACAGGATTTGAGCAGTGGCTCGTGTATTTGATTTCCGTATGGTTATGGTTTTGGGCTGAGTCCCTTATTGGTTTCTTTGTGGATTTGGGCAGTGCCCCGTATGGTCATTTACATCATGGTTCTTTCAACCTTGGTTTTGGGCTTAGTTCCCACATATGGTTTATTTCGGATAAATGGTTTTCGAATGCATGCATGCTTTTTAGTGGAGGGTACAAATGTCTTATGAAATGTTTTTATAAACTTTTGTTTTGTCCACTCACAGTTTTTAATGTTTTGACTGCCCTTCAGGTTGACATCGGATGTGGACTGTAGCAGAGACCGAGATATCACATACCTCCTCCGGATCCTGGCGTACTCTGATAGCCCGGGAGGGCAAAGGTCGGAAATATCCCTTGTCTGACACTCCGTGTCAGACGGGAGCAGGGTCATCCCACACTAATCTCGTGGGGATTGGGATGGGTCTTGTCAATGCGGTATCAGAGCATGGTTGCTCATGTTACTCTGAATTCCAGAGCGTATTTTGCGCGATACTCCGTACGCATGTCGAGGATGTGATATCTCAATGGGCTACAGTTCGTTTTCAACCTGATAGTGAGGTGCCGGTACGATAGTTAGTAGGATGGAATTGTAATATGTCTTGGTTCGGCACTAGATGCCGGGGTTGCCATAGTTCTGTCGGGGTTGACAGTGTGGGACCCTATGAAAGGGTTATTGTATTAGTATTTTGGAGTTGTGATCATGAGACGGTTAGTTGGGATCGT
The DNA here is from genome assembly GCA_032719365.1 of Prinsepia uniflora. Taxonomy (NCBI): domain Eukaryota; kingdom Viridiplantae; phylum Streptophyta; class Magnoliopsida; order Rosales; family Rosaceae; genus Prinsepia; species Prinsepia uniflora. The sequence goes on from CM064868.1 coordinate 19,057,071, forward strand.
CTTTCACAATGTCTTTGGATCGGTTCCGACGACTGGTTAGGAATTGTGATCATCGGATGGTCGAATATTGTTGAGTTCGATGTTCGGACTTTGGTTGGGTAAATGGATTTACTGCAGTCGGCAGTTAGCAGTCGAGTTCGTGGAACTCTAGTTGAACTTATGGCAGTTGGCAGCCGGATTCGAGGAATCCTGGTTGGACTTACGGTAGGATTGGATTGACGTCTTTACGATGTCGAACCGTGGGGTGGGTCAGATTGTTGATTTTACTGCTTTTCGCAGTTGGGTTCCAAGGAACTCTAGGTGTGATCGTGGAATCCCAAGGTAGGATGTGTATGGTTCGGAAAGGTAAGTTTGCGAGTGGTGTGACTTTGATGACTATTCGGATTTGGATTCGTTAGTCGGTCTAGTCATGTCAGCTTGTGTTGGGACTGCACTTCGCAGTCGAGGTTGTACTTATTGGTTAAAACTATTTGGTTGTCGTGCTACTTAGTTGTGGTTTGGTGCAACTAAGGTCGTGGATGACTTGGTAGACGAAAATGGTTTAGTCGAGTGACGACAGGTTAGAGATTGTTGGACAAGTTACCAGGGTTGGTACTTGTCGATGGAATCCCTGAGTGAGATACGAAGTGATTAATACGGGCGGTTGATTTCGTTGGATGCGGAGTCTAGGTTGTGATGCCTGGTGGTTTGGTATGCACGAGTTGTGGCAGGCATTACTACCGAGGATGGTTGTAGTTACGGTTGTTGGGAATCGGGGACGTTCAGGGGACGTTTTCCTTTTCTCGTATAAGTTATCAGGGTGACTGTACCCAGAGTTGTTGGGTACGAGGGAGGCAGAGTTTCTCCTATTCGAGCAGAGGTACGGGGTCGTCGCTTGGTATGAGCGGAGATCCAGGGTTGTCAGATTTGCACCCTGTGTGCCGATGCTGATACTGATACTAGTGTGGATTCCTGTGTGCTGATACTAGTGCAGGTGGTAATGCGTTGGTGCTGGTACTGGCATTGGTACTGGTACTGGTGATTGTGATGACGGTGAGTCACGATTTGGGATGTGACTCCATCAAGTTACGTATATGTTCGGTATCTGTGGTTCGGGAGTGGATCACGGAGAGTGATGGACTGGATAGGATCCAACGGTAGTTGAGACGTGAGGATCGAGTACTGTCGTGGGGGACTAGCGACCAGTTGGTCAGTGTTGGCCAGAGTTGGTCAGAATTGGTTAGATATGGTGGTTTGCAGAAATTTGACTGCAGATCACAGTAGGTGTCTGTTGTGACTCTTCAGTTGAGCGGTACGTCAGATTAGGATGAATTGACATCCTTTTGGATGTGCATAAACAGTGTAAATCGACAGTCGAACTTAGTAGTGAGTTAGACTGATTATGGACACGTGGTTGATGTCCGGGTATGTTGTTTCCAATTTTGTTGGAACTTCGGAATCGCGAAAGGTTGTGATTGAGGTGACGAGTGGAATGCGGGCTTTCTGCATTAGTAATGAGTATTTCGAAGTTTGGTGACTGAGATTTCTCATTTTCTGCTGGGTGGCAGAAGATGTTGGGTTACATGGTGTGGTGAATGCAGCAAGTTTTGGTTGCATTCACGTAGGATGAGTTTTGATGTCATTGTTTTGGATCATCTTTGGTTTTTCCTAGGTGGAAGGATAAAGATTGTTATGAGGTAATCAGTGAGAACCCACAGTCTCGGCGTGTCTCGTCGTTGACTGATCTATTTAAGATGTGGGAATTGGTTGAAGAACGAAGTGTCAGTATGCCGATTCGTTGAGGGTGTAAGACCCTATGATCGGGTCTCAGGTGGATTGTTAGCTGAATGAGCTGTGTGATCCTAGGTGGATCCGGATTTTGATGTTGAGGACTTTGGACGTCGTGACGATCGGGGATCGTGATGTCTATGGTCGTTTGACGTAGTGTTGGATCTGGATGATCCAGATAGGTGGAGAGTTTATTACTCTTACTTGGATGTTGAGTGAAGCATGATGGGACTGAACTTCTTTTCGAGATAAATCTCGTATGGTATATTACTCAGGTGAGTAGTTTTCCGACGTGGTCGGATTTGGTTCGCTTTGGATGTACGTATATTATGATTGGCTTCCCTATGAAGTCAATCGATGGTAATGTGGTAATCGGTTGAATAGGTAACCAATAGGTTCGGTTTGGATACGTCTCGGTAGACGTGAATGAAATTTCAGGTTTTGGAATCAGATTTCTGGATGACGATTCAGGATTTGATTTTGGAACTTGAAAGAGGATTTCTGTATTTGGGTTTTGGAATCGGATTCTGGATGACGATTCAGGATTTGATTCTGGAGCTTGACAGTGGATTTCCTTTTATGGATTTGGGTTTGGAATGGTTATTCCAAATGCTAGCTTACGGAATGATGATTTCGGATTCGAATTTGGACATGGTTATGGATATGATTTCTGAGTTTGGATTCGGGATTTCTTACGAAATTGCGGATTCGGATTCGGATTTGAAAATAGATGAGAGGTTGGAGTTTCGATTTGTCTAATGTTGGATTGGACAGATGAACTCCATTATAGAAACGTGATTGGCTATGACCTAGGTGGTTGTAAGATAATTGATGGGTAGATGTACGTACCTTGTGCGTTATTCGAGATACGATACTGGGTGTACTTGTCGTGTCAGGTGACGGTATATAGGTTATACCGGTAGTATGTTGGTAAGCGTGTTGGTAGACGGATTGGTTCCGATACCATTGGATTAGTCGAGGTCGTGAACTAGACATTGGATACTGTGCAGAGGGTCATGGTATTTCTGATGGGTCTAGTTACACACGTATCGAGTGAATGGTTGGTTAGTGTTCACTCATGGTTGAGTAAGTTGGTGGTTAGTATAACCACAGGTAAGTATGGTGATAGTTTCTGACTGACGACTGTCAAGTGGTGACAGATTGTCAGAGGTGTCAGCGTGGATCGGTTAGTGAGGTCTGATGACTCCGGGTGGAAGTAGACGTCAGGATAGTTAGAGATTGAGAAAGGAACCGGCTAGTTGTTTATGTCAGCGAAAGGGTAGATTTGACAAATGGTGTCAATTCAAAACGGGTGACTACTGTCATTCGACGTGGTCAAATGTAGTCGATGTAACGAGAGTGTTGGTGGTACGTCTGGGTGCAGACGAGTAAGTATTATTTTGGTTAGTTGGTGTACTAGTGTTCACAACATTCGAGGTCGAATTATTTCCACGAGGTGGATGTGGACTCAAGATAGTTGGAGTTTCGAGAATCAAACTAATTAAGGAGGGAAGAACGGCTAGAATTGGGTCGGTTGGAATTTCGAGGACGAAATTAATTAAGGAGGGAAGGTTGTAAGGACCCGTCCCAAATTCCATGATTAGATTAGTGACAAATCACGATTAGTGAGGTTAATCGGTGATTAGTTAGGCTAAATCGGACGAACGATGCGAAATGACCGTTTTGCCCCTGGTGGTGGCAAAACGTTGACTTTTCGTTCGAACGGTCAAATAGACTTTGACCGATGACCGTGACGTAGTTCGTGACGTCACGAGTTCGTAGACAGGTGGCACGTTCAATTCCGACGTTCGTGGATGAAGTTATGACGTTCGGAAATTTAAAGGAATTTTGGTAATTTGAGTGAATAGGAGGTCAAATGTTGACTTTTGACCGGGAGGTCCGATGGCCGAGGGCCGAAGACCGTTACGTAGATGGGAGCGATACGAATCCATAGATAGGCGGCACGTCGAATTCGGACGTTCGACGGCGAAGTTACGGTTCACGTAAGTTTCCAGTTACTATTCATAATGGCACGTTTTACGAGACAAAAAGTGCAGTTTATCTTTAGTGGGCCCAGTTGCTTTTTAGCAACCAATGGATGAGTGACAAGTGTCACTCATCCACTGGACAACACATTACATACATGCACTTCACCGTGCATTTTCATTTTCTTCGTTCAAACACACACCCATCACCCGATTTCACCCAACCATTCAAACCAATCCAACCCAAGCCCAGAGGAGCAGGCCTGAGTGACCAGAGGGGTCGTGAGAGACTAAGGATGGCTACTGGGCGGCCAGAACCGCCGTGGACGGCGGCGTGAAGGCAAAGAATCCGTGTGGGTGCACGGTATGGCCATTTTCCCTTTTTAATTTGATTTTGATGTTATGGGTGCTTATGGACGATTAGGATGAGTGCAGGGAGTTAATAGGAAGCTATTAGGAGGGTTTTGGTGGTGGTTGACGGCTGAGCAGCCGTGTAGGCTGATCGGGAAAAATCGAACCGTGAGGTTCAAATTGGACCGGTCGGATTTCGTAGGTTTTAGGTTGTTTAGTTAATTAGGATTGATAGGAAAGATTAAAAGAGGAATTTAGGAATTGGAATGGAAGCAAACGGACCGAAAATGAGGGAGAAGGAGACCTGGACCGGTTACACCGGTCCAAGTTGCAGGAAAAACCGGACCGGTCTGATCGATGTAGGGGATGACAGGTGACGTCATCCTGCTGACGTCATCATGTCAGGGATGACGTCAGCATTGTCCGATCTGACAATGTCAGCTGACATGTCAGAAAATGGGCCAATAGGAGTGCGACATGTGTCACATGTCAGTGCACAGTCAGCACTGACATGCTTGTGACGTGGCCCAATCAGGGGCTGACACGTATCACTAACGTGGACCAGTGCCGTGATGACACGTGGCACATGTCAGACTGCCACGTGGCACTAACAGCACAGTGACGTGGACCAATGGGAGCATGACATGTGGCACCTGTCAGAGTCTGACATGTCAGACCTGATAGCTGTCAGATGACGTCATGCTGACGTCAGCGATGACGTCAGCAGGGACTGTAGCTGGCGCGTGAAGTCCACGCGCAGCCACTTCTTGCGGCGTGTGAGGGCGCGTGACAGGGAATCTGGGGAAGGTTCCAACATACAAAATCTTCTATTCGATGTAACGAACATTTTGAGACTGGTTTCGTGTCGATCGGACACCGTCTCGATATGTTTCGGGGCATCGGAAGGTTTAGGTTCGGGATTAAAAATAGTTAAAAATACGGGAAAATTACGGGGCTTTAGTGGGAGGTTAATTAAGTAGTTAGTAACCTTCTATTACGATTTGGACATGTTCGAGAGTCCCGGTGATGGTGATCGGCTTGGGGAGCCGTATGGTACGCAAATCGAGGCGGAAGCTCGGACGGTCTGTGAGTGGACCTTGTTTTCTAAATTGGTGCATGCATAAATGTTTACTATATGTTTTATTACTTGTTTGATGATGCCATGGGTGCATTTGTATGTGGTTACGTATAAGCACGTATTTCGAGGTTTCAACCTTATACGGTGCTTATACGGGTCTGTATTTCTTTATTGGTTTTAATGAAAAGGTTTTGGATTTATAAAAGGATAAACTCGGGCACGAGACCCATTTGGTTTTGTCTTGGGCATATGACCTCAGATTCTGGGCACGGTGCCCAGCTGATGTCCTATGTTCGGGCACGAGGCCCAGTCACTTTACGGTTTTTATTTCAGGTCAGGGAACCTTAAATGGTATCGTGGTTCATGAAGGTTTATGGGAACCGGCATGAACCCTTGTTGGTTATTACGGTACATGACGGTTTATGGGAACCGGCATGTTACCTCGGTTATGTTATTACGGTACATGACGGTTTATGGGAACCGACATGTTACCTGGTTATGTTATTACGGTACATGACGGTTTATGGGAACCGGCATGTTACCTGATTATGGATATTATGGATCATGACGGTTCAGGGGGGAACCGGACATGAATGTTTATGTTATGTATATATATGTTCATCTACCTTCCTTTACATGTTCTACTATCTCCTCCGGGGAGGGTCGTTGGCCTGGGTGGACCCCGTAGTAGTCACGGAGCACTGACTGAGTGGAGTCACCCCCCAGTTAGGTTCCTTACTCTCAGGAAGGCTATGGTTACTATTACGTCGAGTAGGATCAGTGGTCTGCGGACATTGACCTTGACTTTGAGAAGACTCGGATTGAGACCCGGGTAGCACGCGGGTAGCTTTGGATACCATGATAGGATTGGTTGTGTGACTTATATATGTATGTGATATAAATATGATATATGATATGTGGTGTGCACAGGTGTGCACAGGATTTGAGCAGTGGCTCGTGTATTTGATTTCCGTATGGTTATGGTTTTGGGCTGAGTCCCTTATTGGTTTCTTTGTGGATTTGGGCAGTGGCCCGTATGGTCATTTTCATCATGGTTCTTTCAACCTTGGTTTTGGACTTAGTTCCCACATATGGTTTATTTCGGATAAATGGTTTTGGAATGCATGCATGCTTTTTAGTGGAGGGTACAAATGTCTTATGAAATGTTTTTATAAACTTTTGTTTTGTCCACTCACAGTTTTTAATGTTTTGACTGCCCTTCAGGTTGACATCGGATGTGGACTGTAGCAGAGACCGAGATATCACATACCTCATCCGGATCCTGGCGTACTCTGATAGCCCGGGAGGGCAAAGGTCGGAAATATCCCTTGTCTGACACTCCGTGTCAGACGGGAGCAGGGTCATCCCGCACTAATCTCGGGGGGATTGGGATGGGTCTTGTCACAGACCCATCCGAGTGGTACATCCAGGCTCAGTCTCATCCGAGAAGCTAACTACCCTAGGATCAACTCATGATCCTACAATCACATCCCCCAAGCTCTGGTCGTCTGGGTAATCCCCCCATGCTCCCACCGTCTGGGCATATCACAATCACAATGAAAACCATCTCGGGAATTACATCCCAAAACATTTCAATCAAATCTTGTCTTCTTACCAAGTCAAGATCATTCCCGACTGGGTCTCAAAGCCCAAAATACCATTTACACATAAACCGTTAAAATCACCTTTTAAATAAATAAAATAATCCGGAAATCATCATTGACTCGCCAACAAAGCCAGAATATCATTTTAAAAATCATTTAAACTTCGGGCCTAGCCCAAAACATCATTTGCACTTTCCTCGTAAATCGTGCCCGAAAGATTGATTAAAATAATTTCACAAGTGACTCCAAATCCGAGTCAAAATCACTATGCACTTGGGTTCTCATGCCCAACATATCATTTTCACGCAAATCCATGCGTTGCAACCTCCGTTGCCATTTTCACGTAAATCCACAAAATCGACCATTGACTCATTCCCGAGTCACCACATCATTTTTCAATCCATGACTCAATAATCCGAGTCCAAACATTATTTTCAATCAATTTCAATCCCGGACTCATAAACCAAGTCCAAACATTATTTTCACCAAATTTCGTAATTTCTCGAAAATCGCCCAAAAATAATAATATAATAATCATAAAACCGAGAAATTACCGGATTGAAACATAATTCATGCCCAAGCGTATAAAATCATATAATAAGGCATTTAAATCATATATGCATGCATCATGGTTAGAAAACAAAGTCCACTCACACACACCGTCCAAAACGGTTCGTTTCCGAGCTGCACGTTTTTCCTTAAAATCTAGAAATCACAACTCCTGTCCAAAATCATTATAAAGGGTTACTAACATCTCAAAATACATCATATAATTTTCCCCAATTTTTCCGGAATTTAAATACGTATTTAACTCGTAAAACAAAACTTCGGATACGCGGAACATTATCGAAACAATATTCGATTTCCTCGAAACCAACGTTAAAATGTTCGTTACACTGAGAGAGTCAAAAGTAATGTTGACCTCACCTTGAGACTAGGCCGGACGCGCCCTCACGCGCCGCCGTGAGTGGCTGCGCGTGAAATCCACGCGCCTGCTACATTACTGCCTTCCTCACCCGTTTGTCTGATAAACGGGTCCTTTAACCTGCGTCACGACCCGGTTCAATGTCTGTCAATTCTACACCGTTTTCATCAATTCAAACGTCCATTAGCATCGAATTAGTTTGAATTAAGGATCTGTGAACTTAATTACAATCGACCTTACCTCAATCCTCACGATCAAAGATGAACACTCGAAGAACATCCGGCCACTGTTCATCATTCGAACTCCTTCAATTTCAATCGATTTCCTTAAATTGATTCAACCAGAAGCTTCAATGAACTCAGGTAAACATTTTCCCCAACTCAATTGAATCAATTCATGGCTCAAACTCCACGACTCAAACTCGATTCTTCGAAGAACAGCCGTACACTGTGCAATGATGGAACTTCATCAATCTCCAACGTTTTCCTTCAATTGATCCTTCCAGAAGCATCGTGGGATCCTCAGAAACATAATCCCCAGTTAAATTTCATCAATCGAAGCCTCAAATTCCTCGACTCAAGGTCGAAAATTCGAAGATTTCATTCCTTATGTTCTTGCTTAAGTCGACACCAATTCCCTTCGTTCTTGTTGCAGATCGACTCGTATTGATCCCAGAAAGCTAAATGAAGCTTCAATTCCACTTCTCACGGCCCAATTCTTCCATTTCGTATTTTCCCTCCAAAAATCGAAATTTTCGATTCTCACTCTCCAGCATCTCTCTGTCTCTCGTGTTTACACAGCTGCAATTGTCTCACAAAACTCTCAATTTTCCCCTCAAAACCGGTTAAGGAAGGTAGCCAAATCTCTCAATTCAGATGCTCCAATTTTGTTCACGGTTTTGAGAAACAGAGAGGATTAATGGAAAATAAAAGATTAATTTAGTTTAATTAATTAATAAAACATAATAATTATGTTTTCCCCAAAACATGGGATCTGGTTTCATGCCTGAATTTAGGGGATGAGTGACACTTGTCACTCATCCAAGTGTGTTCAGTCACCGGGTACTGTTCATAATAAAATATTATTTTAATCCCGGTTCGTTCGGTTAATCGTGTCCTTTCCCGTGACCATAACTTCGTCGTCGTCGAATCTCCGATTTTGGCATGCCGCCTGTCGTTGGATTCGCATCGATGAGACCTACGTAAGGGTCCTTGACCCTCGTCCATCGGACCTCCCGATCAAAAAGTCAACATTTGGCCCATAATATGACCAAATTACCAAAATACCCCTCAACTTCCGAACGCCATAACTTTCACCTCGAATGTCGGAATCGAACGTGCCACCTGTCTATGAACTCGTGACGTCCCGAACTACGTCACAGTCATCGGTCAAAGTCCGTTTGACCGCCCGAACTAAAAGTCAACATTTACCCACGCTAGGGGCAAAATGGTTATTTTGCACGTTTCGTCCGATTTCACTCAACTAATCCCCGATTAGTCATTCTAATTCATAATTAATTAATATTCAATCCCGATATTCGGGACGGGTCATTACAAAATCACTCATTTGACCACCGTTTTCGAAGTCGTTGCTTCCTACACATTAGTCTGGAACCCTATAGAGGATCTATGGCTTCAAAAACATTTAAAACGGTCTACGATTTACCTGTCTTGGACCACCAGCCACGACCAAGTTTCTGCAGCCCTTCCAGGCCGTCTAGTCGTCGAAACCCCTCGCTTTCGATCCCCATGAACTCGTCCATGTCCCAGAAACACACCCCAAACCTTAAATTTAGCCCCATACATTCAAAAATCAAATCCAAAATTTCAAAATTAAAAAATTCATGGTTTACGGGTTTACCTTTTCCCGTGGCTTCCTTCGCCGTCCACCGTGGCTGGTCCTCCTGCCACCGTCTCTCAGTCCCTCTCTCTCCAGCAGCTGGTGAATATGGTTGAGGGTTGGGGAGATGGGTTTCAGATTGGATCGAAATGGGTTAAGGGAAAGCGTGATGCATGCATGCAAAATGGGAATCAATATCCATTGGGCCTAATTACAAATATCTGGGCCCACTTAATGACAAACGACACTCGTCTTATAAAATGTGCACTAGTACCTTGAAACTTCCTTGAACCGTATCTCTCTCGTCGAATGTCCAATTTTGACGTGTCGTCTGTCTATGGACTCGTATCGACTCGATCTATGTATGTCAGGACCCACCCCTAATCCCTCGGGATTAAGGGCTAAATCCCGATCCCGTCTAACTTACGAATGACACGAAGACTAAACTGACATCCAACCTTCATGTGACACGTAAGTCGGACAAGGGATTCTCGATCCGATCGTCCAAAAACTTTCGAACTTCCCATAGTGCGCAAAGTCTACTGTGGATCATACGTGTGATGTCTCCGTCTCTCTCGACTAACAGCCCACACCGCAACAACCTGGAGGGTATCGAAAACACGAAAAGACTGTGAGTGGACAAAAATAAAGTATAAGTTCAAAACATTTCATAAAACAATAACATTTATACCCTCCGTTTCAAAAACCAATGCATGCATATCAAAGGTATGTCATAAAACCATGTATGAAAACCAAACACATTTTCCTTTTTCTCAAATCCCGGGCCTCAGCCCAAAACCATCGAAAACCATTTCATCCGGGCCACTGCCCAAAACATTGGAAAACCATTATTGAAAACCACATCATATTTCCATTCACCGAACCTGTTGGATCTATCCGAGTCTTTAAACTCAATCCAGGCCTCAATACAATCCGAGTCTTTAAACTCCCGAGTCTTTAAACTCAACAGGCCTATGGGGGAAAATATCAATATCCGAGTCTTTAAACTCCCGAGTCTTTAAACTCAATTCGGGTCTTTAAACCCAATCCGGGCCCGTCCCCAGTCAAACATAATCCGGGTCTTTAAACCCAATAACCAAATCCAGCAAATCCAATCCAAAACCGTTTGAAAACCTTTTTCCATTCCGAATCCGAATCCGCAATCTCATCAGGATCCCGAATCTAAACCCAGAACTAATATCCATATCCTTTCTAGATCCGAGTTCGCAACCATCATTCCGTAAGCCGGCATCCGGAATAACCATTCCGAACCCAAACCCGAAAATCCATTTCAAGTTCCAAAACCACTTTTTCGAAATCTGGGCTTGAAGCCCGAAAACACTTTCCAAAAATCCTTTTACTTTCTGTGAAATCAAATCATTAAAACCAGGTTCAAATCACAATATATGTCAAATCTCGTAAAACGTGAAATACCGTCATTTCCTCGAAAAACATGCAAAACCGTAAACCATCACAATCATAAATCAAATCATAGAATCAAGTATAGAAAACACATAAAAACATATATGCATGTATCAAGAGTTAGAAAGCAAAGTCCACTCACAGACCATTCTGTCGTCGCCTCGATACGTGCGCACTTACGCCGTTCCCGGCCATTCCGCTATCCTCGACTTTCCCGAATCTATCCAAATCCCATAACAAGGTCACTAACTACTTCACAAAGGTCATACTAAAGTCCCATAATTTTCTCGTATTTTTAATTATTTTTAACCGAGCCCTAACACCTTCGGACATCCCGAAACATATCGAGACGATGTCCGATCGACTCGAAACCAGCGCCAAAATGTTCGTTACATCAAATAATTTAAAAGTCGTGTTGGAAGATTCCCCAAACTACCCTTCACCCGCCCCCACACGCGTCTGGAAGTTTTCGCGCATGAGACCCACGCGCTTGAACAATGTCGTCGTCAACCCCAGGTGAACCCGGTTCACCTGGTTCGAACCGATTCGGTCTAACTGAACCGGCGATCGCGGTTTAGGTCCAATTCTCAGCCATTTTCAGTCCTACTTAGTCTATTAGATTCGTCCTAGACTCCAAAACTAATTCCCATAACAAAAGCATAAAATCAAGGCCTGAATAATACCTTCCAGATCGAAGATGACATTCCCAAAATTTTCTCCTCTGTTCAGCCGTCAAAGGCCTCCATTTACCATGATTTTGATCCCCTTCGTCTTCTGGTCACCTCCAAGACATTATTCACCAATGAATATCAATTATCAAATACTGAAACGTGTTTTACCATTTTCGATTACAAAGTCTATTTTTAAGGAACCTCTACTTACCGTCTCGTTTTGACTTCAACTTCGAGTTCAAAGAGCTCAACTCGGCCGTCCAAACAACTCTCATTCAGAAACCATGAGCTTATGGCCACGATTGAGGGTAGAAACCTTCTTGATTCCTCACGATTCCACATGCCCTGTTTTCCGTTGTTTCCTCACGGTTGAAGCCGCCGTTCACGGCCACCACGACGGTGGCATCACCCTAACTCTCTGTTTTACTCAAGCTCTCCTACAAACCCAAATGAACCCGTACCACACCCACAATTCCTCTGTTTTTGTCTCTGTTTCGGGTCTGGGAGGAAAATGGGGGAAATGGTTTTACTCGATCAAACTTAAAACAAATGGACGATGGGGCTGGAACCAACCAGACCTCCCCTACGTGTCCACATCCCTCTCGTCTGGCTAAAAATATCCATTCCCTCATGGACATGTGTCCTCATCCCAAGGGTCAGCACCAAAAACAAGTAAAAGGCCAATTTACCCCTGTATTGCAAAATTACCCTTTTAAGCCATTCCCTCATCCCTCTACGTCACAGTCATCGGTCAATGCCAAATTGACCGCCCGAACTAAAAGTCAACATTTTGCCCAAACCAGGGGAAAAATCGTCATTCTACGTCCAAGATCCAAAAGTACCCAACTAACCACCGATTAAGCTCACTAATCCATCACTAACCACTTCCCTAATCCCGACTTCCGAGACGGGTCGTTACAATGTAACGGTCCTCGGCTCACGTGGATTGGACCTCCCGGGTCAAAAGTTAACTTTTTACCCTTGTTAAGGGGCAAAATCGTAATTTCGACCTGAATATCCAACAATCCTCGACTTATCCCCGATCAGCCTTGCTAATCCATATTAATTCTTAATTAATCCAAAATTTTGGGACGGGTTGTAATGACCCGTCCTGAATTCCGGGATTATATTAGTGACTAATGAAGGATTAGTAAAATTAATCAGTGATTAGTTGAGCGATTACGGACGAACGGTGCGAAATGACCGTTTTGGCCCTAGAGGTGGGTAAAATGTTGACTTTTGTCTCGGACGGTCAAACGAACTTTGGCCAATGACTGTAACGTAGTTCGGGACGCCACGAGTCTGTAGACAGGCAGTACGTCGAAATTGGACGTTCGACGGGAAAGTTATGGTCACGGGAGTGAAATCGGTTAAACTTACGTCCCGGGATTTCGATTGAAATATTAATAAAATAATGAAATATGATTTATCATTTAATTAAACCAGGACCCTTGGATGAGTGACAAATTTCACTCATCCCATGGTTACTTTTTCCCCCAAATTGTGGAACTATGTCCATTGGTCCATTTAATTAATTAATTAACTCACACACACCTCATTTTCTCTATCTTCCCACCCGTGCATCACCTTCATTTTTCTCCCTAAACAAACACACAAATTGACAGGGACCCGCCCCGATCCCCCAGGGACCACAAGGGGACGTGCCCTGCTCCCGTCTGACACCCGAACCGAAAATCCCGATTTTAGCCTTAAAAACTTAAATGCATAAATGTCCGAATTAAAAAGTCATACATAGTCCAACTTTAACAGATGTCAGACAAGGGATACAATTTAAAATACAAATCCGAGCACGACACTAGAAAGGAAAATCATGCGGGTGATCCGACCCGACAGGGGTTCAGGTGCGCAGTGCAAAATCTATGCCTCAGCCTCGGGGTCCTCACCAACCTCAGCAACACAACCTGGAGGGGTTACCAAAACATGAAAGGTGAGTGGGCCGAAACTCAGGTTTGTAAAAAACAGTATAATAAGTAAAATACATACTTTACCCCTTCGTTTTCCAAACATGCATGCATCAGTATTTAAAAAAAACCGTAAATACAAGTAATATATCACAAGCATTATATTAAGCCAGAAATGTATTATAAACCCAGCTACTGCACCATACACATCCGATATTGACATCCCAGATGTCCGACGTCCCTGACGTCCAATAATGGTCACAGTCCCAAGGCTACGCGTGCCACCCGGGGTCTCAAATCCCGAGTCCAATATCCGAACCCAGTTCGGTTATGGCATCCCAGATGCCTAGCGTCCCAGACGCTCGACGTCCCAGACGTCCAACAATATCAATCCTGCTCATGAGTCATCCTACGGTCCGGCACCTCCGTAGCATGACTCCTCGCAGGTAATGCACCGTGACCGCTCCGGGGCACCACATCCGGAGGAGACAGTATCATACGGTGGGTTATACAGTGCAGTACCCAAGATAGTCATCGTATCCACAAGTATATGTGACTATATATATATATAATATAAAACAGTATTCATTTTCCGTAAAACGAGCCTCAGCCCAACACCGTAAAACGTGTCACAGCCGCAAATCGAGATAATCAAAATCCATTAATGATTCACGCACACATTTAGATATACGGAAATGAAAACGGTTATGCATGCAAGAGTTAATAAAAACGGGCCCACTCACAGTACGCTCCCGCTGCGAATAACGCGCGTACGAACTTGTCTCCGGAATTAACGTAAGTTTCCTGTCATTTCCAATCACACACAAGTGTCATTATAGGTCCTTAAAATACCCTCAAAAAGTCCAAAACAGAACCCGGTTCGGGAAAGCCGGCCAACACGCTTCCCGAGACATCCGGCCCTAAACTGACATTCCTCACTATCTCAGATCAAAATGGTTATTTCACATAAAATGTCCAAAATGATGAAAGGATTAAAAGTCATGTTGACCGTGATCCGAGATAGTGCTCAACGCGCCCTCACGCGCCGCCCAAAGTGGCTGCGCGTGAAAGTCACGCGCTGCTACAGTGTCACTGCTACAGTGTCACCGTCCTTGCCCGATTTACTGTAATTTGGGTCTGCGACCCGCGGGGTGACTCGATTAATTAACCGTCTATTTCTACTTAATTTCATTCCTTCTTGATTCTAACATGTTCTAAAGTCATTTAATTAGAGTTCTCAGTCCACTAATCAACTCGACAAGCCTTCAACTATCCTATCCAAACCCGAATAGCTACACGGGTCAAACCTCAGAACACCTCCAAACTATCACCAATGTCCAATTAATTTATACAGAAGCATACTAGGACCTAGACTAACAAAATAGAACCATCAATTGAACGAAATATCACCTGGAAGTAGTCGTCCAAACGCTGTGATTTCCTCTGCACACAGCGGTCACCGTCCCAGCTCCTCCGTGGCTGGTTGTCGTCGATTTCGATATGGACGAGTTCCAAATGCTCCCAGAATGCTTACTCAGTGGTTAGTTTCGTCCAACAAGCCGTAGAAATTGAACTCGGATTTTCCCTCCAAATCGGTTTTTCTCAAAACTGGAACTTGGGTTCCTGGGCAATTCCTCGATCACACCCTTCGAATCTTGCACGGTTAGGTCTCTGCTATTCCCAGAAAGCTTCCCCAATGTTTAGATCGATCCCAAAACCCGTAGAGATTGAATTCGGAATTTTTCCCCCAAAAACCCGAAACGGTTCTTCATTGTTTCTCCCTGTCTCTCACAATCTCTCAGCCTCAAACAGACACCGAAATGAAACCTTCCCTCACTCCCCTACTCGGTTAAGCGATCAAGGCGTCCAACACCCGTGGGAGACACTCACAGACCTCACTGGACACTACCTCCCGCACACAGAGCTCAACCAAATTTTAAATCCTACCCGTGGTCTGCAACAACCACAACCACACTCCCAACGTCTCAAATTACATAAACAATTCCCACAATCCGTCCACTCAGTGTTTAAACAATTGCACGCCCACAAACACCACGGCATGGCCGTGTGCCCTGTTTTCACGGTTGCTGCTACAGTAACCGTGCGAAAAGACCAAAATGCCCTCAGGGCAAAAATTACCAAAATGCCCTCTAACTTCCGTGACCCGTAACTCGGTCATCCGATGTCCATTTCACGCGTGCCGCCTGTCGTTGTACTCAGGGCATCGAGACGAATCTAACGGTCTTCGGGTCGTGCGAAAAATCCCGCTACATCAAAAAGTTAACTTTTTCCCCTAACTCGTCCAAATTACGGTAATGCCCCTGAACTTCCGATAGTCATAACTTTTTCCCTGATCGTCCGAATTGGACGTGCCACCTGTCTGTGAACTCGTGACGTCCCGAACTACGTCACGGTCACTGGTCAAAGTCCATTTGACCCATAAACCAAAAAGTCAACAATTGGCCATAATCCACAGGGGTAAAATCGTCAATTCATACATTAAATTACAATATTACAATCTACGAATTTCCGGGGTGTTACAACCTTCCCCCATAAGGAATTTCATCCCGAAATTTAAGGAAACAAATAAGGAAACTGTTCCCGCATCTGAGCCTCGGGCTCCCATGTGGCTTCTTCCACGTTCTGATTCCTCCAAAGGACTTTCACGAGAGGAATCGTCTCCTGCCGTAGTACCTTGTCCTTCCTGTCCAAAATTTGTACTGGTTGTTCTTCAAAGCTCAAATCCTCTCGAAGCTCGATAGGTTGCTCCTCCAATACATGAGAGGCGTCACGTACGTACTTCCGCAACATGGACACGTGGAAGACGTCGTGAACCTTAGAAAGTTCCGGGGGTAAAGCCAATCTATATGCCACCCGGCCAATCCTCTCCACAATCTCATAAGGTCCAATGAAACGTGGACTCAGTTTTCCCCGTCGGCCAAAGCGAATAATCCCTTTCCACGGGGACAACCTCAGGAAGACAAAATCTCCAACCTCGAATTCCAAATCTCGGATCCGTCTATCAGCATAACTCTTTTGGCGATCCTGTGCCGCCCTCAACCTCTCCTTGATAACACGGACTGCTTCCTGGGTGATATCCATCAACTCCGGCCCTACGACCGCTCGCTCCCCAATCTCCATCCAGCAGATAGGTGTCATGCACTGTCGACCATACAGTGCCTCGTAGGGGGCCACCCCAATACTCGCCTGGTAGCTGTTGTTGTAAGAAAATTCCATCAAAGGCAAGTGAGTATCCCACGAATCCGGAAATTGCAGTACACAAGATCTCATCATGTCCTCCAGGGTCTGAATAGTCCTCTCAGACTGTCCATCGGTCTGTGGATGGAAAGCGGTACTGAAACGCAGTTTCGTTCCCAAGGTAGCCTGCAAACTCCGCCAGAACCTGGAAGTGAAACGCGGATCGCGATCGGACACGATCGACTCCGGCGTACCATGAAGTCGGATGATCTCCTTCACGAACAATTGAGCCAGTCGGTTCGGTTTGTAAGTCTCTTGTACTGGCAGAAAATGTGCTGACTTCGTTAATCGGTCTACAATCACCCAAACTCCGTCAAATCCACTCCGGGTCCTTGATAACTTAAAGACAAAGTCCATGGTGATGTGGTCCCACTTCCACTCGGGAATCGGTAGTGGCTGCATAGCCCCATACGGTCTCTGCCGCTCCGCCTTAACCTGCTGACAGGTTAAGCATCTGCTCACAAACTCAGCAATGTATCTCTTCATCCCTGGCCACCAATAATAGTTCTGGAGGGTACGGTACATCTTTGTACCTCCCGGGTGCATAGCATACGCTGAACTGTGGGCCTCCTCCAAAATCTCGGCCCGTAACTCTGTCTCTGCTGGCACACACAAACGACCCAATTTCACAAGTGCCCCTTCGTCTTGGATGGTAAAGTCCTGCCGTTCCCCAGCCTCAACTTCAATCCTGTAGATGCACAATATCGGGTCCTGAAGTTGCGCCTCAATGATCCGATCAACCAACACTGGCCGTACATGAAAACTGGCCAATAAAGCTCCATGCTCATCCGTATCTAGAATAACCCCAGCCTTCCGGAGTTCCACCAGTAAAGGAAGATACACCATCCTCAGGTGTGCAATTGATCCCGCTGACTTCCTGCTGAGTGCATCTGCCACCACATTAGCCTTACCCGGATGGTACTCGATCGTACAGTCGTAATCCTTGATCAATTCCAACCATCTCTGTTGCCTCAAGTTGAGTTCCTTCTGGGTAAATAGATACTTCAGGCTTTGGTGGTCGGTGTATATCCTGCACGTTGCACCGAAAAGGTAATGTCTCCAGATCTTCAAAGCATGAACTACCGCCGCCAACTCCAAATCATGGGTAGGGTAATTCAACTCATGAGTTTTTAGCTGCCGTGATGCATAAGCGATCACCTTACCGTTCTGCATTAATACGCATCCCAAACCTTGTAGTGAGGCATCACTAAAAACTACAAACTCTCCACTGTTGTCGGGCAATGCAAGGATAGGAGCAGTGGTCAAACGATGCTTCAATTCCTGAAAACTCTGCTCACACTGCTCGTCCCAGATGAACTTCACTCCTTTCCTGGTCAAACGAGTCAACGGTGCAGCAATCTTGGAGAAACCTTCCACAAATCTCCGGTAGTAGCCTGCCAATCCGACAAAACTCTGCACCTCTGTCACTGTTGTCGGTCTGGCCCAGTTGGTCACCGCTTCCGTTTTTTGGGGATCCACGCTGATCCCATCAGCCGAAATCACATGTCCCAGAAAACCAATGCTGCTCAGCCAAAACTGACACTTACTCAGTTTGGCGTACAACCGTTCATGTCTCAGTTTCCTTAACACCAACCGTAGGTGTTCCTCATGTGCTCGGGCACTTCCCGAGTACACCAAGATGTCATCGATGAACACAATCACAAACTTGTCTAGGTAAGGTCGGAAAACTCTGTTCATCAGATCCATGAATGCTGCTGGAGCATTCGTCAAACCAAAAGGCATCACCAGAAACTCATAGTGTCCGTAACGAGTTCGAAATGCCGTCTTCGAAATATCCCCCTCCGCAATCCTCAGCTGATGATACCCAGATCGCAAATCAATCTTCGAGAAGCACTGTGCTCCCCGCAACTGGTCGAATAAGTCATCAATCCTGGGTAAAGGATACTGGTTCCTCAGCATCACCTTGTTCAGCTGTCGGTAATCCACACACAATCGGAGACTCCCCTCCTTCTTCCTCACAAACAACACTGGTGCTCCCCACGGTGAAGTACTCGGTCGGATGAATCCCAACTCGACCAACTCCTGTAACTGTGTTTTGAGTTCCCGTAATTCCGCCGGCGCCATCCGGTACGGTGCCTGAGATATAGGTCGGGTACCGGGGAGTAGTTCAATGGTAAACTCAATCTCCCGCGGTGGTGGTAATCCAGGTAGATCTTCCGGGAACACATCCGGAAACCCCCGCACCACAGGTATCTCCTCGATACTCGGAGTATCAACTCGCTCCGACACAACGTGTGCCAAATAGCCCTGGCATCCCTTCCGTAGAAGTTTAATAGCAGTAAGTGAAGAAATCACTTCAGGCAGTGAACCATCCTACTCCCCCTGAAAGGTAACTTCCGGCAAACCCGGACTCCGCAGAAACACTTGCCGACTACAACAATCAATAAGCGACCCATGCTCCGCTAACCAATCCATCCCGAGAATCACGTCGAAGTCATGGATGTCCATAATAATCAAGTCTGCTAGCAGATCCACCTCCTCAATTCTCATCGGGCACCTCCGAATCACCTGATTCACCAAGTACACGACGCCCATAGGCGTGCCAACACCCATCTCGCTATCTAAGGCTGATACCTCACAATCTAACATACCAGCACAACGACTCAAAATAAAAGAATGTGTAGCCCCCGCATCCAACAATACTCGCACAA
Source organism: Prinsepia uniflora (assembly GCA_032719365.1). Taxonomy (NCBI): domain Eukaryota; kingdom Viridiplantae; phylum Streptophyta; class Magnoliopsida; order Rosales; family Rosaceae; genus Prinsepia; species Prinsepia uniflora. The sequence continues at coordinate 19,076,565 of CM064868.1, forward strand.
TAAGGTTCGAGATATGAAGTGTACCTGTAATCACATCTGGGGCTGACCTCGCCTGCTGCTGAGTCACTGCAAAAACACGAGCACTGGGCCCCGCAGTCTGCCCGCGCCCACGTGCGCCACGTCCAGCACCCTGTCCTCGGCCTCCGGCAGTGTTGGAAGCCGAACTATGTGCAACACTAGCACCTCCAGTATCGTTGTTCCTCGACAACGACGGGCAATCTCGGGCATAGTGGCCCGCTCCTCCGCAAGAAAAACAAATAACTGTCCTCGGTCCATCCCAAGACCCTCCTGATGCACCACTCCAAGACTGATGCTGCCCAGCACTGGATCTCGATCCGCCCCTCTGAGAGCCCCCTGATCGACCTGACCAGCCACGACCCCGCAACGATGTGGGTGCTCCTCGATAACTTCCCCCCTTAGAGATCTTCCGGCCGGTTGGTCCCGGATGGGGACGATCCCGGCGCCGCCCCTCGCCTGATGATTGTCGCGCCTGGTGTGCCGCCAGACTGGCCTCGACACGAACTGCAGCGTCGACCATGTCCCTCAGAGTCGCATAAGTGGCAGCCGTCACACCTGCCCGTATCTCTCCTCGGAGCCCCAACTCAAACCTCTGACATCTGTCCTCCTCAGTACTCACAAAAGCTGCTGAAAAACGGGAAAGCTTCCCGAAAGCCTGCTCATAGTCTGCCACAGACATGTCCCCTTGCTCCAGTCGCAGGAACTCCGCCTCTCGTGCTGCGCGAAAAGATCGCGGATAGTACTGATCTAGGAACCGAGCACGAAAGACCTCTCATGTGGTGGTACAAACTGACCACCCCGACATCTCCAGACCCTGCCACCATCGGTAAGCTCCGCCTTCCAGTAAGAAAGCCGCCAAAGTCACCCGCTCGACGGGTGGGCAATGCATCACAGTAAAGATTCTTTCCCATTTATCAATCCACTCGTAGGCATCCTCGGGGTCAGATCCCCCGTTGAAAGGTGTGGCTCCCAACCGTTGAGCCCGCTCAATACTGGCACATTCCATCTCTCTCTCAATTTCCTCGGCGGTCCGTGCTGAAGAGGCTCTCCTCGGAGGCATAACCAGCTGTTAAGAGGCATAGATTAGTTAACGCAATTCTTAGACTCGAAAAGTACCTAATATTAACCGCTAGTCTAACATGCTGACCACAACCTAGTGCTCTGATACCAAGCTGACAGGGACCCGCCCCGATCCCTCGGAGACCACAAGGGGACGTGCCCTGCTCCCGTCTGACACCCGAATCGAAAATCCCGATTTTAGCCTTAAAAACTTAAATGCATAAATGTCCGAATTAAAAAGTCATACATAGTCCAACTTTAACAGATGTCAGACAAGGGATACAATTTAAAATACAAATCCGAGCACGACACTAGAAAGGAAAATCATGCGGGTGATCCGACCCGACAGGGGTTCAGGTGCGCAGTGCAAAATCTATGCCTCAGCCTCGGGGTCCTCACCAACCTCAGAAACACGACCTGGAGGGGTTACCAAAACATGAAAGGTGAGTGGGCCGAAACTCAGGTTTGTAAAAAACAGTATAATAAGTAAAATACATACTTTACCCCTCCGTTTTCCAAACATGCATGCATCAGTATTTAAAAAAACCGTAAATACAAGTAATATATCACAAGCATTATATTAAGCCAGAAATGTATTATAAACCCAGCTACTGCACCATACACATCCGATATTGACATCCCAGATGTCCGACGTCCCTGACGTCCAATAATGGTCACAGTCCCAAGGCTACGCATGCCACCCGGGGTCTCAAATCCCGAGTCCAATCTCCGAACCCAGTTCGGTTATGGCATCCCAGATGCCTAGCGTCCCAGACGCTCGACGTCCCAGACGTCCAACAATAGCAATCCTGCTCATGAGTCATCCTACGGTCCGGCACCTCCGTAGCATGACTCCTCGCAGGAATTGCACCGTGACCGCTCCGGGGTACCACATCCGGAGGAGGCAGTATCATACGGTGGGTTATACAGTGCAGTACCTAAGATAGTCATCGTATCCACAAGTATATGTGACTATATATATAATATAAAACAGTATTCATTTTCCGTAAAACGAGCCTCAACCCAACACCGTAAAACGTGTCACAGCCGTAAATCGAGATAATCAAAATCCATTAATGATTCACGCACACATTTAGATATACGGAAATGAAAACGGTTATGCATGCAAGAGTTAATAAAAACGGGCCCACTCACAGTACGCTCCCGCTGCGAATAACGCGCGTACGAACTTGTCTCCGGAATTAACGTAAGTTTCCTGTCATTTCCAATCACACACAAGTGTCATTATAGGTCCTTAAAATACCCTCAAAAAGTCCAAAACAGAACCCGGTTCGGGAAAGTCGGCCAACACGCTTCCCGAGACATCCGGCCTTAAACTGACCTTCCTCACTATCTCAGATCAAAATGGTTATTTCACAGAAAATGTCCAAAATGATGAAAGGATTAAAAGTCATGTTGACCGTGATCCGAGATAGTGCTCAACGCGCCCTCACGCGCCGCCCAAAGTGGCTGCGCGTGAAAGTCACGCGCTGCTACAGTGTCACTGCTACAGTGTCACCGTCCTTGCCCGATTTACTGTAATTTGGGTATGCGACCCGCGGGGTGACCCGATTAATTAACCGTCTATTTCTACTTAATTTCATTCCTTCTTGATTCTAACATGTTCTAAAGTCATTTAATTAGAGTTCTCAGTCCACTAATCAACTCGACAAGCCTTCAACCATCCTATCCAAACCCGAATAGCTACACGGGTCAAACCTCAGAACACCTCCAAACTATCACCAATGTCCAATTAATTTATACAGAAGCATACTAGGACCTAGACTAACAAAATAGAACCATCAATTGAACGAAATATCACCTGGAAGTAGTCGTCCAAACGCTGTGATTTCCTCTGCACACGGCGGTCACCGTCCCAGCTCCTCCGTGGCTGGTTGTCGTCGATTTCGATATGGACGAGTTCCAAATGCTCCCAGAATGCTTACTCAGTGGTTAGTTCCGTCCAACAAGCCGTAGAAATTGAACTCGGATTTTCCCTCCAAATCGGTTTTTCTCAGAACTGGAACTTGGGTTCCTGGGCAATTCCTCGATCACACTCTTCGAATCTTGCACGGTTAGGTCTCTGCTATTCCCAGAAAGCTTCCCCAGTGTTTAGATCGATCCCAAAACCCGTAGAGATTGAATTCGGAATTTTTCCCCCAAAAACCCGAAACTGTTCTTCATTGTTTCTCCATGTCTCTCACAATCTCTCAGCCTCAAATAGACACCGAAATGAAACCTTCCCTCACTCCCCTACTCGGTTAAGCGATCAAGGCGTCCAACACCCGTGGGAGACACTCATAGACCTCACTGGACACTGCCTCCCGCACACAGAGCTCAACCAAATTTTAAATCCTACCCGTGGTCTGCAACAGCCACAACCACACTCCCAACGTCTCAAATTACATAAACAATTCCCACAATCCGTCCACTCAGTGTTTAAACAATTGCACGCCCACAAACACCACGGCATGGCCGTGTGCCCTGTTTTCACGGTTGCTGCTACAGTAACCGTGCGAAAAGACCAAAATGCCCTCAGGGCAGAAATTACCAAAATGCCCTCCAATTTCCGTGACCCGTAACTCGGTCATCCGATGTCCGTTTCACGCGTGCCGCCTGTCGTTGTACTCAGGGCATCGAGACGAATCTAACGGTCTTCGGGTCGTGCGAAAAATCCCGGTACATCAAAAAGTCAACTTTTTCCCCTAACTCGTCCAAATTACGGTAATGCCCCTGAACTTCCGATAGTCATAACTTTTTCCCTGATCGTCCGAATTGGACGTGCCACCTGTCTGTGAACTCGTGACGTCCCGAACTACGTCACGGTCACTGGTCAAAGTCCATTTGACCCATAAACCAAAAAATCAACAATTGGCCCTAATCCACAGGGGTAAAATCGTCAATTCATACATTAAATTACAATATTACAATCTACAAATTTCCGGGGTGTTACACAAAAACAACTGCACAAACAGCCTTCAATCTTCATCCTTTGCTTGTGACCTGTGAATGAAAGTTAGAGAGGAAATTGAGACGAACCAAATGGTGGCCACGGCAAGGACTTCCGTGCACGGTGGCAGGAGTTTCGAAGGTAAAATCGAAAATCTTATTTTTAGTTAAAAAATGGTGGACTTGGTTTTAAGGTTAATCGATTCTAAGCATAGGGTTATGTTCCTTGAGCTCCCTTGAGCTTGTAGGTTCAACTTGGGACAAATTTGGACGTCAGAGGTGGCCGGAATGATGACTGGAATTCTGGCCGAAACTTTGAGCGGCTATAACTTCCAGACCAGGTACTTTCTGAAATTTCTGGGTTGTGATGATCGAAATTCTGGCCGAAACTTTGAACGTCTATAACTTTCAGACCAAGTACTTTTTGAAATTTCTGGGTTGATTTTTGAAATCCTTAGCTCGAGTAGATGAATTTACATAGGTAGAACGTCGAATTTGGTTGACAAACGAGTGAGATATCGAAGTTTGAAGTTTGGGGCATCAATGGAGTTTTCCGATGAGAAATTCCGGCGAGTCGCCACCGAGTTGACTCGTTGACTTTGACCTGTTGACTTTTTTACCGTTGATTTACTGTTCATGATGACGTCGCGCGTTGACTTTTTGGTCAACGTTTGACTATAACTTTGACCCGCGCGTGGAAGCGTATTTTTAGGTGGGACTAGGACCATTTTAAATATTTCAAAGATTCAGATCCAATGGCGGTGGTTTCGGGTAGATCGGAGATCGTTAAGTTGGTCAAATCGAGGTTTTTCACCTCAGGAAATGTGTACGGGACACGTTGACTTTTTTGGGAAATTTTAGGGTTCTTAATATGGACTTGTATAGGTCATTAGTAACCTTTGCGTATGATTTGGACAGGTCAGATGGCCCGGAGAGGCCGGACTAGCCCGGGGAGGCTTATGACATGTATCGAGGCGGCAGCTAGGACAATCTGTGAGTGGACTTTGTTTTCTAACCGTGATGCATGCATATATGTTTTAAATGTTTTATTATATGATTTGACATGATTAATGTTTCGATACGGTGATTTATCAATTTTCTGGATTATTATATTATTTTGGGCACGATTTTTGAGAAATTGTGAAATTGATGTTTTGGACGTAGGCCCGGAATTGAAAAATGATATTTTGACTCGGATTATGAGTCAGGGATTGATTTTATGGATTTACCTAATGTTTTTCAGATATATTTTATGGATTTATGTGAAAATGGCAACTTGGGTTACAATTGCACGAAATTACGTGAAATCGAGATTTTGGGCTTGAGACCCAATGTAATTGTGATTTTGATTGGATTTGTATTTCCATGTGATTACATGATGGTATTGATGGTTTTCAGATTTATGGAATAAATCGGGACATTGGTTTTACGGATTTGAGGAAAATATATTTTGGGTCTGAGACCCTGTGTTGATAATCATTTGAGTTTTAAACGCACCTGTTTTCATTGGTTTTCATGATGGTGATGCGTTGTGGATATTTAGGGCTTTTGGATGGAAATATGTTTTCCCCGAAGTGCACCCTGTGTTGCGGATATTTAGGGCTTCCAGTTGGGAATATGTTTTCCCCGGAGTGCACCCTGGAGATAACGCTCGTCTCCTGGATAAGATGTGTTAGCCTGGAAAGGTCACGTAGCACGGTCCGTTGTCGTGCAGCTGAGGGAAGCTCGACTCAGATGTGATGGTATTATGTGGAGATCGATCGGTGATGTGTTCACGATGATCTGGAATGTCGGTTGGTGATGTGTTTACAGCGACATGCTCAGATTTGAGCGGTCCTTGAGCCTATTTGATTTGCACTCGTTGCAGGGATAACGTGACTAAGGAGATTGGATATGGAAATAAGTCCAGTGGATTTATTGAGATTTTTGTCCAGATACGTTATATCATGAATTGATTTCATGAACATGAGTTTCAGGGAAAATGTGGACCATGGGAATGTAGAAACATGATTTGATTTTATCGGTCCACTAGAAACATGTTTTGATTTTATCGGTCCACTATTCATACTTGATTGATTTCATACTATTTCTCATGTTTTACGATATGCATGCATGTTTGTGAACTGGAGGGTAAGAAGGTATTTTGGTAAATGTATTTATAAAAGTTTGTTTTGTCCACTCACACATTTTCTGTTTTATTGACCCTCTAGGTCGTGGCGCGATGATCGAGGTTATTCGAGAGGTGGAGGTATGAGTGGGCACAGGTGCAGTTATCCCTTGTTTGGCAAGTCTTGGAGGGTAATTTCGGAACCTTAGTTGACTTGTCAGACGGGAGTAGGACCGGGCATGGTTATCTACGTCCTTCGGGGACGGGTCCTGTCACGGGTCGTTACAATGATCATCAATCTTTGTCCATGCTTTAAGCTTTCGCTGTTGAGTGAAATGTGATCGGTTTTCACCGGTTAGGTTCCACATGACCTCCCCAAACGTAAAATTTTTAAACTAAATGGCTTTCGCCATTTGGACGTCATTGTCCAGATGTCGGCCTGCATGGCTCGATCTTCGTGCCCTAAGTAAACTTTTTAGGTCGGGGTATGTCAAAAATCGTGTCCAAAATAAGTTAATAAATCCAAAAAATATCAAACCATCATTTACAAATCATATTGAAATATTGCAAAATAAACCACTTAATAAAGTAATTAAAAAATTTAACTATGCATGCATAATAATTTATAGAAAGAAAGTCCACTTACACACCGTCCATGTAACTAAACCTCGATCCATGCGTTCCTTCGTAATTTCAAAAATTGTACCGCCTATCATAAATTATAATCGAGGGTTTCTAACATCCCAAGTAACCTCACATTAAAGTCCCCTAATTTTGGGATTAAAATACGAATTAAAAAACTAACTTAACACTTCGGACACCCAACCTTCCTCTTATACCAAGTTCACCGAACCCGCTCGTAAAATACTTTGATAATCGTATCTGATCCTACTCATATCTGCCAAACAGCCCAAAAGAATGGAACTACCCTCAACTCTTGTCAGATAAGGGATACTCGTACTACCTCACTGTTCATGCCTCCGCCTCTCGATCTACCTCAATTTCTATGCAACGACTTGAGGGTCATTGAAAGCAGAAAAAATGCGAGTAAACAAAAATAAACATTTACCAAGAAACTGAAAATTTACCCTCTAATTTTTAAAACATGTATGCATAAAATAAAACGTAAAAAAGTGAACGATCAAATTTCAAATCGAACACATCATAGACTGTGGAACTACAATTTCATAAAATACTAATAAACTGTATGTGGCCCACAATTCTTGAAATCCATGTTCATCAAATCATATAAAGATAGATATATGGAGACAAACATCATAGCCAAACACAACCAACCAATCCTCAAGCTCGAATATCAGCCATCATAAGTAAACCGCACTACTAGTAGGCATACACCCTGTGCATCAGTCATCTGGAAAACACCCCGAGTTTTGGCAGTCTTGGAAAAAAAATACAATACCACTACCTAAGCTACGGTAGTCTACAAAAATGACCCTAACTTCGACCGTGTAGAAACTTATCACAACAACAATGAACAAGATCCATGGATTAAATTACACAAGCCACATAATCAGGTACAACCAATCCTTAAACTCCAATACCAGTTACAATAAAGAACAGCGCTACGCATACACTAACTCGAAAACTGCAAGTAGCACCATCTGAGTTAAGTTCGGGAACTGCACTAACGCACCATCTGGAGATGTCCGGAAACTGCATGTAGCACCATCCAGACTGTAATAGTATCCCTCGGGAATAACACTCATGCACCTTATGGGTTATGTCTTGAAACTGTACTAACACACTATCCGGACTGTATTACTATCATATTGGTCTAACCTCCGTGGAAAGTAATTCACAAAACCACAATATTCATTTAACACATCTCGTAGACTTAAATACCAAGTCAAAACACATTCTAGATGTAACGACCCGTCCTGAAAATTAGGATTAAGACGGTGATTAGTGACGGGTTAGTGAGCTTAATCGGTGGTTAGTCGGTTACGATAGGTCCGTTAGCGTTAAATGACGATTTTGCCCCTAGGTTGGTAAATAGTTGACTTTTAATTCGGGTGGTCAATTGGGTATTGACCGGTGACCGTGACGTAGTTTGGGATGCCACGAATCCGTAGACAGGTGGCACGCCCAATTTCGACATCCGAGGAGGAAGTTATGATGTTCGGAATGTTGAGGGCATTACCATAATGTGGCTAAAATAGGGGGAATCGTTGACTTTTCTTACGGACGGGTTTTGACACGTTGACCTAGGACCGTTAGGTAGATCTCGTTGTCCTGAATCCAACGACAGGCAGCACGTGTTCATCGGACGTCGGACGACTTAGTTACGGGTCTAAAACGGTAAGGGTATTATCGTAAATTTGGACTCAGCGGGGCATTTTGGTCTTTTGCAGATTGGGAATTGTGCAACAGGATAGGGACAGGTGTACAGCTGAGATTGGGACAATTGTGAGAGGGTTGAGAGGATTGTGACATGTGGCAGGGACCTAGTGGCTTCTAGACGGGTTCACGGGTCCAAATAATTGGGGGTGTAACCGTGCATTCGAGAAAAACAGAGACAGAGTGAGGCTGAGAGGAAATCGATCGATGGCCGGGAAGGGGTGAGTGTTGTGAGCTGGTGAGAGTGAACAGAGGTTAAGGGAGAGTTTACGAGTGAACTGGAGTGGGTTGTGTGATCGTGAGTGAGTGAGAAGGAAGGGTGAGTTCACGAGAAAAACAGAGAGAGCTGAGGGAGTTGGTGGTGGTGTGGCCGTGTGCTGCTCCAATTGGACTCAAGAAGAAGTTGAGACGGCTCTGTGGACTCCAGGGAACGCAGCGGCGAGCACGGTGGTGGACGGCTGCAGGTAATTTCTAATCCCCGTTCGTATGCTCTGTTTTGCCGTGATTTTCAAACGGGAAGTCATGGGTTTTGAGTACGAGTCGAGGGATTTGGTGAGTTGGTGAGCTTTAGTGAGGTCCTAGGAATCGTCTAGGGTGGTTGCTGTGACGGGGGGTTACCTGGTTGGTCGAATTGGAAAACAGGGGATAGTTCGGGTTTGATTTCGAGCTTGAGACGACGGGTATGAGGCTGTGTCGAGGTGTTAGAGTGAGGGGAATATGTTGCTTAGGACTGGACAAAGAGGCTGGTGAAGAGAGGGAAGAAAACGGTGAAGGAACGACGGAGAACCGGGGGCGCCGGTTCAGACCAGTTCGCCCAAGGTAGATGATGATGAACAGTGATCATGTGCAGATGCGTGAGGCCCACGCGCAGCCACTTTGGGCGGCGCGTGGGGGCGCGTGCAGCGGTTCTTGGGAAAATAGTCAACATAGTTTTTGGTTCAGGAGTTATAACGAGTCTAATGGAATTAGTTCCAGGTTAATCCGACGTCGATTCGAAGTAATTCTGCGAGGTTGAAGGTTTAGGCTTCCGGTTTGTTAAGCTTAGGACCCGGGGAATGTTAGGGCAAATTAGGAGAGTCTAAGTAGATGTGTTATTAACGTACTTTGGTGATTGTTGATAAGATCGGGATTTCCCGAGGAAGCTGAGGAACGTACGGGACGTACGGGGCGCGAGTGACGTGCTGGTGACTGTGAGTGGACCCCTTCTCTAAACTCGAGCATGCATAACTGCTTTTAATTACTTGTTTTATGGTTTTCATTGTGATTTCATGGTTATTTGAATATTCTATCACTGTTTTACTTAATTGCACATTTTTCGAGAAAATTACGTATTTGGCACGTTTTACGAGAAATACTTGATTACTGATTATGATGCCATGATTTGGGATTTCAAATGATCAATGGTTTTGGAACATGATTTTGATGATCGAGGCTTTCGGTTTTGAAATCGGATTTCGGAAATGGAATTTGGTTTTAAAGTTGGAAAGTGGATTTCCGGATTTGGGTTCGAAATGACGGTTCTAGATGCCGGAAGGGCTTCAGACCGGTGATTTCGGATTCAGGTTTGGATGTGAATTTAGAAATGGTTTTAAAATGGTTTTGGATTGGATTTTCTGGATCTGGTTATTGGGTTTAAAGACTCGGATATATTGATATTTCCCCCGTAGGCCTGTTGAGTTTAAAGACTCGGGAGTTTAAAGAATCGGATATTATTGAGGCCTGGATTGAGTTTAAAGACTCGGGAGTTTAAAGACTCAGATAGGTCCAGCAGGTTTGATCGGATAATGATTGGTTGAAACTTATGTGTTTATGACGTGATTTTTACGATGCTTATGACATGATTTCTATAATTGTTTTTATGATGATTCTGCAAATGTTTTTATGACAATCTTTATGTGATTTATAACTGATTTCAGTAAATGGGTTATGCATGTATGATTTCAAAATGGAGGGCTAAAACCCTGGTTTTATTATGAAATGGTTTTCGGAAAGTATTTTATTATTTATGGTCCACTCACACCTTCTGTTTTAAATTGCCCTCCAGGTCGTGGAGCTAGCGCGGGGGTTAACGTTGAGGCAGCATCGGAGGCATAGAATACTCGAGAGTGACCCCGGAGTGCTTTAAATTTTCCGTTGTGCGTGTACCTAGTTTATCAGTTTTCTTTCCTTTGTATTTTGGTACTATGCTCTGTAACACTTTGACTTCGGGATGATTAAATTTTCTCCTGCGTCTAGCTTGTATTTGGTGATTTTTCGTGAGTTTACTTTAGTTGCGTGTCGGGGTGTCAGATGGGAACATGATTTACCTCGGTTTTCGGGGTGAAACCGGGGTGGGTCCTGACACTAGATCAGGCCTAAGCCCAAATAACAACTTCCACAAAATACTGTAAAAGTGTGTCCAAAATTCGGTTAATAAATATAGAAAATCATCGAATAATCATTTAGAAATCATACTCAAATCATTGCAACAAAAACCACACAATAAATTAATTAAAACATTTAAATATGCATGCATAATAATGTTTAGAAAGAAAGTCCACTCACACATTGTTCACATAGCTAAATCTCGATCTACGGATTCCTCATTGATTTCAGAAATCATACCGCCTATCATAAATTATAACTGAGGGTTACTAATATCCTCCCAAGTAACCTCACATTGAAATCCCCTAATTTTCAGGAATAAAATACAATTTTAAAAACTAACTTAACACTTGTGACACCTCAACCTCAAAACGATGTCCGGTCGACTTGAAACATGTGCCAATGGGTTCATAACAATGAATACCATGAAAGTTATGTTGGTTGAAAACCCAAGTGATGAGGCACATGCCCCCATGCACAACTAATGTGTAAGACCCGTGTCCTGTAGGGAACGGTGAACGATCCCACATTCCTGTGAGGGGGGAATGGTCTGGGAGGGGAATGGTGGTGTGCCTTAAAGGTGTAAGCACACACTTATCTAACACGAGGCCTTTTGGGAGCTCAAGTGGCTTTGGGGGGGGGGGGGGGGGGGGGGGGGGATTGGAACCCCAAAGTTAAGCGAGTTGAGGCTGGTGCAATTCCTGATGGGTGACCCCCTAGGAAGTTGAACCGTAAGCTCCCGAAAATAAAACCGTGAGGGTAAGGGCAAGGAGGCCCAAAGCAGACAATATCGTGCTAGATGAGTCGGGTCCTGACCGAGGAGGGTTGGGTCATGACAGAATGGAATCAGAGCCAGACCCCGACTGGGAAGTGTGCCAGCGAGGACGCTGGGCCCTGAGGGGGGTGGATTGTAAGACCCGTATCTTGTAGGGAACGGTGAATGATCCCATATTCCTGTGAGGGGGGAATGGTCTGGGAGGGGAATGGTGGTGTGCCTTAAAGGTGTAGGCACACACTTATCTAGCACGAGGCCTTTTGGGAGCTCAAGTGGCTTTGGGGGGGATTGGAGCCCCAAAGTTAAGCTAGTTGAGGCTAGTGCAATTCCTGATGGGTGACCTCCTGGGAAGTTGCACCGTGAGCTCCCGAAAATAAAACCGTGAGGGCAAGGACAAGGAGGCCCAAAGCGGACAATATCGTGCTAGATGAGTCGGGTCCTGACCGAGGAGGGTTGGGTCCTGACATAATGGCCTCTGTGCGTGGGCTTCATGCCCCTACAACAGAGGTCATCCCTAACCTTGGGTCAGGTCGACCCGCAGGTCTGCAACTTGGACCCGACCCTAGTACCCCAACTCAATTCCAAAACCTCAATTTCACGTTCATAGTTTACTATTTTTACATCTAATTGATCATATTGATGTTCAGAAACATCTCTATGATGTTAAAACCACAAAAATCATCTCCAAAAATACAACCCAATTCCATCAATTTCGACCAATTTTCGAGCCTTCAATCCTAGGCTTTATGGCGTCTAATTCCTTCAATTTTCCAGTTAAACACAACCATAGAAACTCAACCAAAATGTCAATAGGCTTGGTTTCAAGCGTGGAGGTCTCAAATTCAATGGCTCACATGTCTAATTTTTAGCTTTTGGGTTTAGTTTTTCTTGTTTTCTTCCCTCTTTCTATTTCTCTTTTCCTTTATTTTTTCTTCTTCTTCTCTCTCCCTCTCTATTTCTCCTTAGTACTCTCCTTGTCTCACGATTTTGTTCACGGGTTTGGTTTCAAACACCATCAAAACACCCATAAACACACAAACACACATACATAAATACACACACGCACACACACGCGCACACACACACACACACACACACACACACACACACACACACACACACACACACACACACACACACACACACACACACACACACACACACACACACACACACACACACACACACACACACACACACACACACACACACACACACACACACACCACACACCCACACACCCACACACCCACACACCCATAAGCAGTGCATACATACAAGTAGGATAAAATGAGGGGAACTTGTCACTAATACAAGAAATCAGCAAAAATATCCCCTAGTGAAATTACCAAAATACCCCTGGTACTTAAATTACCATAATTCCCCTTGTCAATTTAGACTCGTACAAGCTCATTTGATTTCTGATTTCGGCATACTGCATATCCATGGATTTAGGATTCCGAGACTTACATAATGATCCTCATGCAAAATCCAAAAAGTACATAGAGCAAAAGGCCAACTTTTTGGCCTTATAGGTAAAAACGTCAATTTACAAACAAAATTTTTTTAAATACCTTTTTTGAATTTCGGGGTTGTTACAACAAGGATGAGTAAGCCTCTAGTAGGGTCGATGTTGTTTTGTGTGGATTCCTTTGAAAATGGGGTCTGCTTGCCATTGCATCTCTAACTTCAGGACATCTTGACTCATGCCAAGATTGCGGCCGGTAAGCTTAATGTAAACGGATGGATTACATTGATAAGTGTTTATATAGCCTTCCAAATATGCAGGCTTCTCGAAGCATACTGGGGTCAACTCTGCCATCTGTATAAATTCAAGCGATAGACGACTGGGATAGGTATGGTGTACATGGAATGAATGGCGAGGTCAGTGTGCAGGGCATTTATCAATGATATTCCGACCTCATCGAAGATTTAGAGGTCTCTATTCCGCTGGGTGTTTGGTTCCTGTGAAGGGGATGTTAGTCAGCCTAGAGATAAGATTGAGAATAGCTTCCAATCGGAAGGTTGTAGTGGTGATTGGACATATTAGGTTCTATGCCTATGTTGTTTGATGTATGTCGAGTAACAATGTGATGGTCGATTTTTTTTTCTTGCAGGTGCATTCAAGAGAGGCTTCTCTATTAAGGAAGAGCAATCGTGTGAGTTTGTTTGGTAGGTACTCAATGATCTCGAGCGTAGCCATTGCGCGCTAAGGTTGCCAGATAATTTTCTTATGGTTGGATTGATCTCCCCCTTGGTAAGTACTGATTGGTTTTTGGTTTGTGTACATGCTGATTGTTACTAACTTGGCTTCGTTTTGATTTTGCAGTGCATCTAGCAGTTGAGGTGGCTTGTACTAAGAAGATGCAAGAGATGATAGAGAAGTACCGGTTGGCCAGTGAGAAGGTCCAAAAGGCCAAAAAGGATGGATCGGTACATAGAGTGGTAAAGCAGAAGACCACGACCAATCGACCAAAACCAACGAAGCCAAGTTAGCTGAAGGTGCAACCTAGTAGGGAGGGTTCGACTAGGGAGGGGGGTGGTCTGAGGGGAGTCTTGTAATGACCCATCCCGAGAATATCGGGATTAAATATTAATTGATTATGGATTTAGTATGATTAATCGGGGATTAATCGAGAGAAATCGGACGGACGGTGTGAAATGACCGTTTGCCCCTAGATTTGGAAAAAAAATGTTGACTTTTGACTCGGGGAGTCAAACGTACGAGGATAGAGGACCGTTATGTAAATCGGGACGTTACGAGTACATAGATAGGTGACACGTCGAAATCGGACGTCGAACGGGAAGTTATGGTCACGGAAGCGGAATCGACTAAACTTACGACCCGATATTTAATTAAAATAACATTAAAACTTGGTAAATAATTGATTAATCAGGAACCCTTGGATGAGTGACAAGTGTCACTCATCCCACGGCCTAAATCCCTCAAAAAGGTGGATCTTGTTCCCATTGGCTAATTATATATATATATATTTAATCAAACACTCACATCTCTCATCTCACACCCCCCCAGTCGTTCAGATATCTCTCACCCACTCATCCTCACCATCCATTTCTCACATTTGATCACTCATCATCCTCCAACATCATCTACATCTCTTTTGTGCTCCCATAATCCGTGTGCCCAATTCTATATATATGCCCCTTCATTCCCCTGTTGTTGTTGTTAGTGCGTGAATGGAAAAGTGAGAAGGAAGAGAGATGATGATGATGAGGCCATCGGGGAGGACCGTCGTGGATGGTGGTGATGACCCGAAGGCAAAACCCGTGAACTCCTCAAAATCGTATAGCCCACAAAAACAACCCAAAATCATCACCCTTTGCCATTGGGTCGTGAAAGGAAGTTGGAAAGGGACCCTGGACGATCCTGGTGGTGCCACCGCGACGGGCCATCGTGGACGAAGGCCTGCAAACCCGTGAGGTATGGTTTTTACTTCAAAAATGGAAAACGTAGTTCTAGTGTTTGTTGATCGATCTTGATGATGGAAACTTGTTCTTGGAGGTTGTATGAACACGTTGGGACCAAAACCGAAGTTGGAGGTGGTCGGAATCGTGGGAACTGGTTGGAAGAAAACTGAGTTCTATTCTTCGAATCGGGAAGGTATGTTCTGGATTTGAACTCTATGATTTGAAATCATAGATCAATTAGGAAAGATGAAACGAAGGTGTAGGAATTGAAAGGGTTGAAAAATATGTAGGAACGGTTGAAAACTGGCCTCGCAAGTCCAGTTGAACCGGAAACCAGTGAACCGGTTCAGACCGAGTTCGCTGGAGGTTAATGATGAACAGTAGCTGGCGCATGGGCTTCACGCGAAGTCGCTTCCGGGGGCGCGTGGGTCAATTTTGGGACACATGTTCAACATATGAAATCATCTTTTCGATGTAACGAATATTTTGGGACTGATTTCGAGTCGATCGGACATCGTTTCGATATAGTTCAAAATGTTCGAAGGTTTAGGATCGAGTTTAAATAAGTTTAAAAATCTGAGAAAATTACGGGGATTTGATGAGAGGTTATTGAAGTAGTTAGTAAGCCTCTAGTGTGATTTGGACAGGTCCAGGAGTTATGGTGATGGTGATTTAGCCCGGGGAGGCTTATGGCACACATATCAAGGCGGCAGCGTAGGACGGTCTGTGAGTGGACATTATTTTCTAAACTGTGATGCATGCATAACTATTTTACATGTTTTACGTATGTGATTTCTATGATGGTGATTGTGGTATTGGTGATTTACATATTTTCACGTAGTTCGAGATGATTTCCGTATTTACACGTATATCGAGGTTTATGGTTTTATATTATATTTCTACGTTATTTTGGTTTTAATAATGGTAAAATGGTATGATTTTGGATTTGGAAATATGGAATCGGGCTTGAGACCCATTTGGTTTACGAACTATCGAACTTGGAGTCCATTTGATTGAATGAGGCATCGGGCCAGGGGCCCAGTTGGTTTACGAAATCGGGCATGTAACGCCCCGGACATTTAGAAAATGTAATTTTGTAACATAATGAGTAAATGACGTTTTTACCCTTGTGAATAGTATAGTCAAATTGTTGACTTTTTGATCGGTGAATCAAACGGATGTTGACCGATGACCGTGACGTAGTTCGGGACGTCACGAGTCCATAGACAGGTGGCACGCCCAATTCCGACAATCTGGGAAAAAGTTATGACGTTCGGAAGCCCAAGGGCATTTTCGTAATTTGGGCGAAAAGGGGGAAAATGTTGACTTTTTGTTTGCCAACTAATTTTCACACGATTCGAAGACCGTTAGGTAGGTCTCGATGCCCGGAGTACAACGACAGGCGGCACGTCGAAAACGGAGTTCGGTTACGAACGTTACGGGTCACGGAAGGCTAGGGGCAAAATGGTAATTTGTCCAACCAGGGGCAAAATGGACTTTTGGCCTTGATCAGACTTGTCTTTTGTCTGATTCTCACTTCATAAAACACAGAACCGGGTCTTAAGGGAAACACAATAATATCCCCTTTTGACTACTTTTCCCCAAATTAAGGCTTGGACTATGATTATGTCCAATTGGCCCGTGATAAGCCCTAAACTCGTCGCCATTATGCAATTGAACGTCTAAGTAGCATAACTGAGAGAGAGGGACTTGAGAGGTTCAGAGAACTGAGAGAATTTTGCTTCGAAAATTCTGGGAAATTGGGGGAAAATCGAATTCGGATTTGGGAGCCAAGAGAGGACCAATTGAGGATTCCATTAGGTTGCTGGGATCAAAACTAAAAGCTTTGCAACAAAAACGAGAAGAATTCGTGTCGAATTGAGGAAGAACAGACGCTGCCATGGCTGCCAAAAATCGACCTTGAGTTCAGATACTTAGAGGTAAGCTCAATCGAAATTGATCATGGAAAATTGTTCATTATACTCTCACGAAGCTAACCATATGAATTAATTGAAAAATCAGGCACGGAATCGTGAAACCCGATTAGGAGACCCGTCGAATTTCGATCGTGAGTCGTGAAGATTTGGACCTTACCTGAGGTAATTGAGTTCACAGAACTGAAATGAAGTTAGAGTAGATGAGATCAGTTGAAAGAACGGATCGATTCGAGGTCGAATTGACTGAGATTGCATCGGATCCTATCGCGGGTATTTCAACCCGTTTATCAGACAAACGGGCGAGAACGATGCACTGTAGCTGTACTGTGCTGGGCGCGTGGCTTTCACGCGCAGCCGCTTGCGGCGGCGCGTGACGGCGCGTGGGGAGGATTCCGGCAAAGTGTTCAACATGAAACTTGATGTTCTCGATGATACGAACCTATCCGCGTTGGTTTCGGGTCAATCGGATATGGTTTCAGTGTAGTTCCGAGTACCCGATACGTTTAAATTTATATTAAAATAATATTATAAAATTCCGACAATTAGGGGATTCCTGTTTAAGGATTATATGATAGCCTAGTAACCTTAAATCACTTTGTTTGACAGGCTGGAATATTCCCGGGACTTCGGAGGAAAACGAACAGCTCGAGGCTGAACAATCGGGACGGTGTGTGTGAGTGGACTTTTGGTTTTCTAACTGTGATGCATGCATATATGGTTTAAAATGCTTATTTATATGATTTTCTATGATTTGACATGATTGATGCTTCGATTCGGTGATTTCTCGATTTTCTCGGTTTTATGATTATTATATTATTATATTCTGGCACGCTTTTCGAGAAATCATGAAATTGGTTAAAAATGATATTGTGGGCGTGAGAACCCAAGTAAATAATGATTTTGACTCGGATTTGGAGTTACATGTGAATTTGATGATTTTTAGTATTTTCGTGATTATTTTAATCAGTCTTTCGGGCACGTTTTACGAGGAACGTGCAAATGATGTTTTGGGCTAGGCCCGGATTGAAAATGATATTTGGACTCGGATTATGAGTCAATGATTGATTTTATGGATTTACGTGATCGTGGCAACTCGGGTTTACGGTTGCACGGATTTACGTGAAATTGGTATTTTGGGGTGGGACCCAATGGAATTGTGTTTCTGATTGGATTTGCATTTTCCATGTGATTATATGATGATAATGATGATTTCGGATTTATAAAGTAAATCGGGACTTTGGTTAACTTAGGGCCGAGACCCTGTATTGATATTTGATTTGGTTTTCAATGCAACTGTTTTTCACTGGTTTTAGTGATGGTGATATGTTGCGGATATTTAGGGCTTTCGGGAGAAAATATGTTTTTCCCCGGAGTGCACCCTGGAGATAACGCTCGCCTTCGGGATGGAAGTGTTTACCCCGAAGAGGTCACGTAGCACGATCTTTGTCTTGCAGCCCAGGGGAGGCTTGACTCAGATCAGATGTGCTGGATTATATGGATCGGTAAGTGATGTGTTCACTAGATCTGGATTGCCGGCTGGTGATGTGTTCACAGCGGCGGATGCTCGGATTTTGAGCGGTCCTTGAGCCTATTGATATGCACGCGTTGCAGGGATAAAACGTGACTCTAAGCAACAAGATATGGAAATAAGTCCCGTGGTTTTGTGGAAATTGTTTTGATTGATCCACTTTAATTGATTTCCCATTATCACTCGTGTTTTATGATATGCATGCATGTTTGTGAAAACTGGAGGGTAAGAACTGTATTTTGGCAAATGTTTTTATAAGAGGTCATTTTTGTCCACTCACACCTTTATTGTTTTATGCACCCTCCAGGCCAGTGTACAGGTACGAGGGCTAAAAACGAGGCAAGCGAGGCAAAAGAATAAATAGACCGTTGCGCACTCAGACATTCTACAGAGTAGGAATTTGACCCCTATCTGTAATGATACCTATGCTCTGTATTGTCCTTGACTAGTCAAACTTGTGACGTCATTGGTCTGTAAAACTTAACTATCCCTTGTCTGACAATGTTTTCGGGATTTGTTGTGTGTTGTGTGTAATAAGTTTGGTTACTTTCGGAAATTTTTAGTTATTGTCAGACGGGAGCAGGATTCATCACGACTATCGAGGGATAATCGGGATGGGTCTTGTCAGGGCATGCGACCCAATTGTGTTTTATGAATGTGATTTCGGGTCGGGGACCCATAAATGGATTTGGATAAATGGATCTAGATAAACAGATTTGGATTTGAGAAATCGTATTTGTGGATTTGAGAAATCGTATTTGCGGATTTGGATAGGCCCATTTTAACAGTTTGAATGATTTATGAAATGTTTTCCATATACCATCCTTATATCTATGGTTTATCTCCTCCAGTTGTCTGGGACGCTGGAGTATTGACGGCGCATTACCTGCAAGGGGTCACTACACGGCGACCACACCTTATAGTGACTTAAGAGTAGGATTGCTAGACATCTGGGATGTCAGAGATTGACTCGGGTTGAGACCCCGGGTAGCACGTGTAGCTTGTACCGTGACATGATGTCTGGGACGTCAGGCGTCTGGCACACCAAGCATCTGGGATGCCGAGGATTGGTACATAACGGTATTTGATGAAATTGTGATTTATGGATTTACTGGATTATGTATTTGGATTGTATTTCAGATTTATTGGATTTATGATTTGATTTTCAGTGTTAATGGATTTAGGAAGGGACCCACATGGTTTGGATTTACGGTTTTGGGCTGAGTTCCCACATACTTGGATTTATGGTTTTGGGCTAAGACCCTAATGATTAAATTAAAGTAAATGGTTTGATTATTGGTTTTCAAATGCATGCATACTTTTAGTAAAGGGCATAAATGTCTTCTTATGAAATGTGTTTTTATTAAACTATTGATTTTCGTCCACTCACGGCTTTTAAATGATTTTAATGCCCTTCAGGTTGATCACGGATGCGGGCTGTAGTAGAGACCGAGACATCGCACTCCTCCACCGATCCTGGCGCACTCTGGAAGCCCCGAACGGGCTGAGGTTTGAGTTATCCCTTCGTGTCAGACGGGAGCATGGCACATCCCGCGATAATCCCAGTGGGCTTGGGATAGGTCGTGTCAAGTTTGCTTCTAAGTCCAAAGAGGTCAGCAACAGAAGCTGATGTTAACCAATCATAAATTTGAAGGCAAAATTTTTTGGCCTCCGAAAGGTAGCAAGTGTCATCGACCAAGCATGCTGTCGAGGAGGTGGAGACTTGTCGACACAAGTGGAAGGTGTTCCAAATCAATGCGATAAAGGATGATAAGGATAAGGTGTCCAAGGTTCCGGAGCTCGGATTGCCACTAAGGGTCGTCCCAAAACCCTTGAAGAGGTTGATCTTCACCCATGGCATATGGTCGTTCTTTGTCGAGCCAGTTGATGCTGCCAATGTGGTTCGATCATCGATGGTGGATGATAGCTGGATGGACGTGATGGAGTTCATGTATCTGACCGTTTTTTCGGTCATCAATGTTCAGGTGCTAGGCTAACAGAAAAGGCTCTCAGAGATTGAAGAAATGAGTTCAGCCATCCTTGTCGATCGATACGCAAAGGTGATTGCCGAGCAGGGGCATGTAAGTGTTTCCCCTCCAGTTTAGTTATATTATCGATTGGCATGCTTGTTGTTTGTTGTATTTTAAATTTGACCAATGTTGGTGGTTTGGTAGTGCTTTGGTGAGGTCTTCATAGCTCTCTAGAAGACAACGAAGCAAGTTGAGCATCTGGAGGCAGGGAGAAAAGTGCTTCGATAATGGAAAGAAAAATTAAAAATTATGGAGCAAAAGATGCACCATGCCTCTGAAGCGCTCAAACGATCTTGAATGGGAGGTTCAACGACTGAAACAGAAGGTGGAGATTACGGAGAAGACCATGGTGGACAAGAGGTTCTGGTTGGCCACGTGGAGGAGATTGAGCACTTGTGCGGTTGTCTAGCTGCCACTGGGGAGGTGGTGATCAGCTAGATCATGGGGTCCAAAGACTTTGAGGTATATGGACATCAAGCTGGGGAACGAGGAGGATGAGAGAACGAAGAATGCTGGCGAGATCCTCACGGAAAGTGCTGGGGGGGAGGGGGGGGCATCATCTAAGGCCGAAAGGCCGACCAATAAGCCAACTGAGGAGCCTGAAGTCACTCCTACCAAGAAAGCTCAAGAGCAAGGAGAGACGGTGGAAGAGCATATTGAAATAGAGGACCAGGTGTCGAGTGGCTCAAACTTTGAATAAATTTTTTTTTTTTGGCTTTCCGAGATATACCCCCTTGTACTTGTATGTTGAACAAATATTTTGGTTTTATTCATGGTTGAATTTTTTTTCTTCTGATTGAAAGAGTGATTGCCGACTCAGGCCGACTTGTGAAATGAATACTTCTTAACCTTACTTGCTTGAATTGTTTGAATGAACGGTTGAACCTTGATTAGGTGCCGAGTGGCGAGTGAGTGCCAGTTTGCATGCGAGTGACTGACAAGTGATTATTGTACACATGTCGAATGGCTAAGAGGGAGTGCAAGTGCCAAGTGATACTAGTAGACTTTCGAATGAGTAATTTTAGGGTTGGTGTCAGGACCCGTCCCAATCCCCCCGGGGTTAACGCGGGACGTTCCTGATCCCGTCTGACACGGAGTGTCAGACAAGGGAAATTCTGACTTTAGCCCTCTCGGGCTTCAGAGTACGTGAGGATCCGGAGGAGGTATGTGATGTCTCGGTTTTTGCTACAGCCCTCATCCGCTGTCAACCTGAAGGGCAGTCAAAACATTTAAAAGCTGTGAGTGGACAAAACAATAATTTATATAAAACATTTTCATAAAGAAATTTGTACCCTTCACTAAAAAGTATGCATGCATTCGAAAACCGTTTACCAAATCATTAGGGCCTTAGCCCAAAATCATAAATGAAAATGATCATACGGGCGACTGCCCAAATCCATGTGGGACGCAGCCCAAAACCTATATACATCACATAACATATAGCATATACATATAAATCACATAACCAATCCTGTCAAGATTTTTAAAGCTACGCGCGTGCTACTCGGGGTCTCAAAGCCCAAGTCTCCTAGGGTCCACCTAAGTCAATGTCCGTAGATCAATGACCCTCCCTAGGGTTATAATCCATAAGCCATCCTGAGAGTAAGGTACCCAACGGGGGCGACTCCACTCAGTTAGTGCTCTGTGACTACTCCGGGGTCCACCCAGGCCAACGACCCTCCCTGGAGGAGACATTCCAAATAAGGAAGGTATATGAATATATATATATATATATATATATATATATATATATTGAAAACATTCTTAAAACCTTTCAAGGGATTCATGCCCGGTCCCTATAAACCGTCATGAATCTGAAAATCCATTTAGGGTCCCCGACCCGAAATAAAAAGCGTAAAGTAACTGGGCCTCGTGCCCGAACTCACGACTCAACTGGGCATCGTGCCCGATATCTCAGGGTCAGTCATGATTCCGATCCTAGTGATGCGTGCAACCATCTGTCCAGGACCGCTCTCAATCCCAGTATGTTGCCGTGAACATATCAACTGACGCGACCACCACTAGATCATGGTGCACTCATCACTGATCGATATCCTGAACCGTTAGCACTCCGAAGTTGAGCCTCCATCGGCTACCCGACAACGGATCGTGCATCGTGACCTCTCTAGAAGGAACACATCCTAGTCCGGAGGCGAGCGTCGTATAGTTCGTCGCCGTGCACAAAGCACTCGCCGCGACCACGACTCAGACTCGTAGGTCATCAATAGGGCTACATGCCCGAGAAAAATCTAAATGGGTTTCATGCCTGAGTTTATCCTTTTTAAATCCAAACTCATTTCATTTAAACCATCGTAGAAATACAAATCGGTATAGGCACCATATAAGGTCGAAACCTCGAAATACGTGCCAATACGTAACCACACACAAATGCACTCATGGAATCACAAAACAAGTACTAAAACACATAATAAACATTTTATGCATGCATCAATTTAGAAAACAAGGTCCACTCATAGACCATCCGAGCTGCCGCCTCGATACGCGTGCCATACGGCTCTCCCAGGCCAATCACCGTCACCGGGACTCCCAAACATGTCCAAATCGTAATGGAGGATTACTAACTACTTAAATAACCCATCACTAAAGCCCTGTAATTTTCCGAAATTTTTAACTATTTTTAAACTCGATCCTAAACTTTCGGATGTCTCAAACATTATCGAGACGGTGTCCGATCGACACAAAACAAGTCCCAAATTGTTCGTTACATCGAATAGAGTATTTCACATGTTGACTTCATGACCCAAAAGTGTCCCACGCGCCAAACACTGTTCATCATCTACCTCTCACAGACCGGGTTCGCTGGTCCGAACTGGACCGGTCTGGACCGGTCCATCATCATTCCTCCCTAATTTCCCAACCATTTCCTTCCCTTTTAATTCCTAAACCTTTATCCCCTCATTTGCAATCGATTAGGCTAATAAAAACACAAAAAAGGGCCAAGAACTCACCTCCCAGATCGAAGCTTGAACCGGCCACCTGCAACCGCCTTGTTCTCGCTTTTCCGGGCACCCCAGTCCACAAAACCAGTCCCATTCGACTCCCAACATTAAAGCCGACCAGGGCCCCTTAAAACCCAAAGTCCAAAATTTTGAATCCTTACCTCACGGTTTCGAGCTTCCTCCGCTGTGGACAGTCGTCTCCCCGTCGTGTCCTCAGTCCCTCAGGTCACTCTCTAAGTCAGCCGTTCACAAAAGCAAATGAAGATGAGATGGGGTGGAGGTGGTGATATGTGTGTTCGATTTTTTAAAGAAAAGAAGAAGAAATGGAAATGGTGGTCGCAGGAGAGAAGAGATAGATGAGAGATTAAGTTAGATGATGATGATGATGATCAGAAAAGAGAGAGAGAGAGAGAGAGAGAGAGAGAGAGAGAGAGAGAGAGAGAGAGAGAGAGAGAGAGATGGACGGTGAGGATTGAGGGATTAGATGAGATGGAGGGTTAGAATTGAGAGGTGGGTAGGATTAATTATAAAATAATCTAAAATATTATTATTTAATTAAACTAGATCCCCTTTTTAGGGAAGTGACCAATGGGATGAGTGACACTTGTCACTCATCCATGAGTCCCACTAAAATATCCGCCCAATCAAATATCGCCACATCATCCCCATCTTGAAATGCGTGTATAGTGAAATCAAACTTCCGTGACCCATAACTTTCCCGTTCGAAGTCCGATTTTGGCGTGCCGCTTATTTACGAATTCGTATCGACCCGATCTACGTAACGGTCATCGGCCCTCGGCCATCGGACCTACTGGGTCAAAAGTCAACATTTTGCCCACGACCAAGGGCAAAATGGTCATTTTGCATCGTCTGTGCGATTTCGCTCAACTAATCACCGATTAGCCTCACTAATCCTGATTAGTCACTAATCTAATCCTGGAATTTGGGACGGGTCGTTACAGTTGGCATAAAAGTATCTGAGTGCCGAGCACACATGCCGATTGGTATATACTTGGAAATTTCAAATGCAAAGACTTGTCCAAAAAATGTGTGTGTCATTCAAAATACCATTAAGTCTGATTAGCATGATCCAAATTGGTTATAATGTGTTCGGTTTAATGCTAAAGGCACATGGTAAGCACCTCAAAACCAATCATAAAGTCACAAATAATATTTAAAAATTAATAAGAATAAATATATTCCTTCAAAGTCCAGTATGAATTCCAAAATTTAAAACTTTACTAACGAAACGTTTTGAATTCTCATATCGTTTGACTTTATTTATCCGGTCAAAATCAAATTTTTGACCAATAACGCCTTGGATCAATCAATTAACGGGTTTAACGGATTTATATCCCGCTCTAATTGGTACTAATATTTTTTTTTTTATCACATCCATTACATTCAGCATATTCTGATATTCAAGCTCATATGCATTAAAGTTAAATACATGACATCAAGGATTATATACCTTACCACAGCTATGTAGTTGCCTATAGTTACGTAGCCAATATTCTATTTGTGAGGGAAAAGCCTTTAATAAAATATTTTAAAAACAAATTTAACTTTTAATGTCCTACAACTTGTAAATAATATATGTAAAATATTTAAATTATTCAAAAATATTATTAAATTAAGTAAAGATTCAAAAAAATTATATCATATTATTGATTTATTATATAATTATTCTTGAAGAATTTTCATTTTTTAAAATTGATATTATTTAGTATTTGATTTGATTTAATATTTTTTATAATTAAAAGATATATTTATTAATTTAAATCAACACTTATTTTAAATATAAATATTTCTAATAAAAGTATATTATATTTATATTTATTTTATTAAAAATATACTATCTTGGTATATTATGTATAGCCCAAAACCTGCCGACTGGTTGCCTAGGATGATGAGTTTCCGTCTGATAAAAAAAAAGAGGATAATGAGTTTTCGTTTGCATATGAGAATATTCTTATTAAAATTGAGATTTCTCGAGATAGATAAGAATACTGAATACCATAGCATTAACTTTTTTCTTATTTTTTTTATATATGTTATTTCTAACGACGAAGTCTATATTTAATTTGTCATGGCGTGGTTGGTTCACATTCATTAATTATACAATAATTGAGCATGTAATTCCAAAATACAAGTTACCATCATTAATTTGATTATATTTTTCAAATACAATGCATCAATCCACGTTTGTTTATTTATTTATTTATTCATAATATCAATTCACTTTGAAACTTCCATGGCCAAAGATTCCATTATTTTATATCTAATTTGGACCGCCCATGCCATTAGTTCAGAGACACAAAAATAATACTAAAAATTCACCATGAGCAAATCTCATGTCTTCTTCATCTCAACCCCCGCCATCGGAAACCTAGTGCCACTCGTCCAGTTTGCTCAGCTCGTAGTCAACCATGACCCTCGGTTCCACGCCACCATCCTCGTCATCACCATGTCCCAAAGGCCCATCATCAATACCTACATCCAATCCCGTGCATCCACTTCCACAAACATCAGCTTCCTCCACCTGCCTCCAGTAGATCCACCCTCACAGGATCAATACCAGTCCTCCCTGGGCTACATATCCCTCCTCATTCAAAACCACAAGCCCCACGTAAAGCATGCAATCAGCGGCTTCATGTCGGCCGACTCGGACCGAGTTGTTGGGTTATTCGTTGACATGTTTTGTACATCCATGATTGACGTTGCTAACGAGCTTGACATCCCTTGCTACCTTTACTTCGCTTCTCCGGCGGCATTTCTCAGCTTCATGCTTCACCTTCCAACATTGGATGCCGAGATCGCCACCGAGTTCTGTGACTCCGCCACCGAGTTGCGCATACCGGGTTTTGTTAACTCGGTGCCTACGCCCGTTTTACCTAATGGCGTGTTGAATAAAAAGAACGATTATTATTCGTGGTATTTATATCATGCGCGAAGGTACACCGAAACAAGAGGTATTGTTGTGAATACCTTATCGGAATTGGAGCCACATGCACTTAGCTCATTGGCTATGAGACAGGTGCCACGTGTTTATGCAATCGGACCGATTCTTGATCTTAATGGACCGGCCCAATGGCAAGACCAGGACCGGTACGTTGGCGTGATGAAATGGCTTGACGACCAGCCTCCGTCGTCGGTGGTGTTATTATGCTTTGGAAGCCAAGGGAGTCTTAGTGGGCCTCAAGTTAGAGAGATAGCATTTGGGCTTGAACGGGCTGGGTTTCGGTTCGTATGGTCGTTGCGTGAGCCGCCCAAGTCCCTGTTGGATCTCCCAAGCAACCCTACGAATGTGGACGATGTGTTACCAAAGGGGTTTCTAGAAAGGACATGTAAGTTGGGATTAGTTTGTGGGATGGTTCCACAGGCGAAGATCTTAGCCCACATAGCGATTGGAGGGTTCGTATCACATTGTGGTTGGAATTCGATTTTAGAGAGTTTGTGGTACGGAGTTCCGATTGCTACTTGGCCGGTTTACGCGGAGCAACAAATGAATGCGTTTGAGATGGTGAAGGAATTGGGATTGGCAATTGAGATGAGGTTAGATTATAGGGAGGGTAGTGATTTGGTGGTGGGAGAGGAACTGGAGAGAAGCATAAAGCGTTTGATGAAGGGTGATGATGTGGTGAATGAGAGGGTGAAAGGGATGAAAGACAAGTGTAGGATGGCTTTGGTGGAAAATGGGTCTTCATATAAAGCATTTGGAGATTTAATTGAAAATTTAGTGCTCAAAATATGAGGGGCACAACTATTTCTTTGTTTTTGCTTTTTTTGTTGTTCTTTTTGTTTTTTGTGTTTGGAAAGTTGAATTTAGTGCATTTGCCAATTTCATATGCTTCTCATGTTGAGATGTGAGAAAAATATCACACATTGGAAAAACACAATTATAATTTGTGTCATATATGATTTTGGGCTACTCTCTCATGTCCAATTGTTTTTGGGTGAAATCTCAACTTCTTACATGGTATCAGAGCTGGGTTATCTCACATGATATGCTTAATTGTCACACGTGTCATACGTACCCATTCAATTCGTTACGTGATAGGCTGGAAAATCCACCACACGTGAGAGGGCGATAGGCTTAACCGTCACACGTGTCATACGTACCCATTCAATTTGTCATGAGATAGGCTGAAAAATCTGTCACACGTGAGGGGACGTATTGAGATGTGAGGAAAATGTCCCACATCGGAAAAACACAAATAACTGTCACACATGTCATACGTACCCATTCAATCCGTCACGTGATATGCTGTAAAATATGTCACACGTGAGGGGGTGATAGGCTTAACCGCTACACGTGTCATACATACTCATTCAATTCGTCACGTGATAGACTGAAAAATCCGCCACACGTGAGCGGGCGTGTTGAGATGTGAGGAAAATGTCTCATATCGGAAAAACACAACTATAATTTGTGCTATATATGATCTTGGGCTACTCTCCCATAATCAATTATTTTTGGAGTGGAATCTCAACTTGGGTGTTAAGAAAAAAGTCACTAAAAATAATAACAAAACCCCTGCGCGCACTTTCAAGTAAGGCATAATCGCACTAGTGTACCTAGTAGTTATATCAAACTTCTCTGCTGGTTGTTTTATCTGAAAAAAATATAATAAAAAAAAGGGAAATTGGATTTGGAGGGAAAAGGGGATAGAAGAAAATGCCGGTGGCAAGGCCAGAAACATCTGATTCCAGAGTCATTGCTCACGTGGATATGGACTGCTTTTACGTTCAAGGTTCCTTTCTCTCTCGGTCCTCCTCTCTCTTTTTTACTCTCCATGTTCTTATCTCTGCTGGTCTGTAATTGTATCTATCGATGGGCTCTGTTAGGGTTTAAACTTTGAAATGAGTATGATAGTCGATAATGCACAGTATTAGAGATACCCATGTCAGATTATTTTTTCTTTTTTTTTAATCATATTAAATTGTGATATTCTGACTAAAAATCGTAGCTTTGTTCGAGAAAATTGAGAAGTGTATAAAATTTTGAGAAACCCTTCCTCATTTTTTAGCAGGAAATTTTTGAAAGAAACTCATTTCAACGCAAATGTTGAATTTTGAAAGATAATTCATTTCAATGAGAATGTTGAATTTTACAGACTTGAAATTTTAGAGGGGGCAGAAAACTAGACAATGAACCGCCCAGATTGAAGTCTTTTGGTTATTTAGATATAAAGATATTTCTCAGTGATTACTAATTAGAAATTATTTCTCCCTTTTAGTAAGGAACTTACCTCGTCGTTTGATGGAAATCCAACAGGCAATAAATACTCTTAACTGTATACACTTGTCATTGTTCAACTCTTTGTCGTACATAAAGCGGAATTTTTTTCCGCACACTACTCTTATCATATCTGGAAAAAGAATATCCTCTTTCAATAATTGTTAGGTTTATTGTAGACCTTCAACATTTTTGTGAATTATGAGACCCTCCATGGATTTTTCATGAACACAGTTAGAATTGTTCTCTTCTGACTGCCCAATGTATCCTACATCTTAGACTTGTATCTACGCTAACTGTGTTTTACTTTATAGTGGAACAAAGGAAACAGCCAGATTTAAGGGGCTTACCAACAGCTGTGGTACAGTATAACTCATGGAAAGGTGGGGGTTTGATTGCTGTCAGCTATGAGGCCCGGAAATATGGTGTGAAACGGTATGTATACTGTCCTTGTTCAAATTTTTTGGTGCCGTTTTATAAACCAAAAGTTATATTTTGCAACAACAATTGGGGCATGGTTTTCAGTTCGATGCGAGGTTCTGAGTCAAAGGAAGTCTGTCCGCAAATTCAGCTGGTCCAAGTCCCAGTGGCACGGGGTAAAGCAGACCTAAGCACATACCGCAATGCAGGCTCAGAGGTTTCTGCAGTTTGAGTGACATTAATTTCTACGAGTTTCTTATCATTAGTAATCCTCATAAAGATTTGGACTTACACTGAACTTCCTTACTTTGTAGGTGGTTTCTATTCTGGCGAGGAAGGGTCGATGTGAGTGGGCTTCAATTGATGAAGTGTATCTTGACCTTACCAATGCAGCAGAAACCATGCTAGCTGAAGCTCCTCCTGAAAGCTTGGAAGTAGTTGATGAAGAAACTCTCAAGTCCCATGTTTTGGGGCTTGATACCGATGTTAGTTAATTTGCTTTTGGATATGTCAATACTTTTTTGTTTATTTAATGATTTTTGTTAATGTCTATTTGAATTATCAATTTTAGCTTAAGTTTCTGGAGGGTTGAAAAAGAAAAATTCTTTACTCTAAAAAATTTTATGTCACCAATTTCATTATAAGTAATGTGATGAATCTATAAGTAATTTGATGAATATGTTTTCTTGGTCTTTGTTTTATTGTGCAAGTATACAGATGGGAGAAGCAGAACCTATCAATAGTTCAGGCAATATAATGTTTAAAATGGATAAAGAAATTATCAGTTGGATCTTCTAGCTTTATGCATGTTCATCTGTCTTCTGCAATATGTTATACTGAAATCCGTTCTGATTCAGGATGACAGTGATTCCAAAGAAAAGATGAGAAAATGGCTTAGCAGGAGCAGTGCTGATCACCGTGATAAGCTGTTAGCTTGTGGTGCTATCATTGTTTCAGAACTTAGGTTGAAGTGTTGAAGGAGACCGAATTTACTTGTTCAGCTGGGATTGCTCATAAAAAGGTAAGGTATAAAATAACGTGCTCTTAGTCTCAAGTTTTCTTTTGTCTTCTCCTTTACTGACTATCATGGCGTCAAGGACGCTTACGTTGATAATGAATTTTGATTTATGTGTCATCAGCTTTTATGTGATTTTGTAATCAGATACTAGCCAAACTTGCAAGTGGTATGAATAAACCTGCACAACAAACTATTGTTCCATTCTCATCTGTGAAAGGATTGCTAGAGTCGTTGCCAATTAAGAAAATGTAAGCTATCCCGAATGAAAGATTTGTGTCAATTTTCTATGCCCTTAAGGTGACTACCACATGCATTGCAGAATTACATTGCTTGGAGAGTGGCATGAAGAAAATTAAATTAAATTCAAAAGTATCATAGTTGTATATTTTCCAATAGACAGCATAGTTATGGAGCAATCCTTGTTTTCAGGAAACAGCTTGGAGGAAAGCTGGGGAGTTCATTACAAAATGACCTAGGTGTTAACACCGTTGGTGATCTGGTGCAGTTTTCAGAGGAAAAGCTGCAAGAGCACTACGGAATCAATACTGGGTGACCACCTATAATTGAAATCTTTTCTGTGAATCACAGCTTGGCAAGATTTAATTTTTGATATCTATGTTATTCATGGATACAGTACCTGGTTATGGAATATTGCTAGAGGGATCAGTGGGGAAGAAGTTCAGGGTCGCCTTCTTACAAAGAGCCATGGCTCTGGGAAGACATTTCCTGGACCTCAGGCTTTGAAGACAATTACTTCTGTAAGTAATTTTCTCCAATAAACTAATTATCTTTGTAGCATGCACTGTGCGGTGAATACTTTTGATTCATGTTCTAGGTCATATTAAGGAATTATATGTCACTAAACTTAGGATAAATATAAATGTCCTTACTATTGACATTTATCAGTTCAATATATGCATCTCTGCAAGTTTCATGAGTGTCAGTATTTAGTTCAACAGTGGATTCTTCGCTGTATTGGCAGTAGAAGTTTACAGTTTATCGCAGCTTTATGATTCTCATTTTGACATGCCATAATGGCAAGAAATTGCTAGCCAGAAAGGGAAATGTGGGTTATAAGTTTGTTGTGTTCATAACGGCTAATTCTTTTGAGAAATGAGGTTTATCTATAGTTGAAAAGTATTACAGAATATGAAAAGTTATTAGTGTGCCAGTGCTAACCTTGAGCTTTTCAGACACCCACTCTTCCCCGTACATAGAGCAGTCCTGTTGAACTTCAAAGTCCCCCACACACAAACAGCAAGTGGTGCATTCTTTTGCAACTGTCTAAGAGTGTCTATGATATTTCTGAAAAAATCATGTGCTGGAAGATCCTAATTCCATTCATCTTTTATCCCAATAGCATCAATGTGTTAACATGGAATGAATGAGCTTCTAGAAGATACTCTTCAACTGCTGTCATAGCTGGTTTTTGCCTCTTTTGCAGGTTCAAAACTGGCTTAATGAACTTTGTGAAGAATTGAATGAACGTATTCAATTGGATTTGGACCAAAACAAAAGGATCGCTCACACACTAGTGCTGCATGCTACTGCATACAAGGCACGTATCTGTTTTGTATTTAACCTTTTTCATACCCTCTGGTTTTTCCCCTACCAATGGAGATGCTCTTAGATCTTGCATATGGTTTCTTTCCATTTTTTTTTTGGGTTCTGATCATGAGTTAGCCTTCAGGCCAGTGATTCAGATTCACATAAGAAGTTTCCTTCTAAGTCTTGTCCCCTGAGGTATCGGACTGCGAAGATACATGTACGACAGTATAATCCTAGAGCTGTAGAACAGAACACTACTAGACCTGTATAGGTAGACATACACCTGTGCACTAACATTAGACATCTGTCCTAGGTAGTTACTGGCAGTTAGTCAGTTACTAACTGCTGTTAGGATAAGATTAGGACAGATATAACTGCCTGATCTTATCTCCCTACACTTGTGTATATATATACAGCCATTTGGCTATGTGAATGATATCAGAAAATTCACCAATTCTACAATACAAGAAGATGCTCTTTGTCTTTTTCAAGCTGCATTACGAGAATACTTGGGTTCATTCACGGCCAAAATCCAAGGAAGTAAAGGCAGATGGGGAATAACATCCCTTTCTGTTTCAGCAAGTAAAATTGTTCCCATACCATCTGTAAGTTTTACAAAACTTGGTAACTAGTATATTTTAGATGGTTCATCCTTTATTTTCTTTTTGCAATCTAGGTCTTTCTGCCCTATTTCATTACTATAGTCCACTTACGAAAGAACATTTGCAGGTTGTTCACATATGATACTTTGCTTCTCTCTAATACTGCCCAACAAATTTTGTGATCGCTATCTGCTGGTTGATTTCTTTGAAAGTAAAAATATTGAAAAGTATATGAACACTCCTATCTAAAAAAACGTATTTGGGCCAACTCGCTTTAAACTTGATAAACCAAATCAGTTTCAGTGCATATAATTTTCATTTCCAATATATGCATCTGGCAGGGAACAGCTTCAATCATGAAATACTTCCATGGCCATCACCCATCCTGCTCTCTGACAAAGAAAACACAGGATAACTTCATTGAAGAAGCCGCTCCTCTGTCACCTTCAGGTCTCTGCAATTTCTCAGTTTCCCTTTGTAGTTAACTACGGTTTTTAATAAGTCCTTTCCACTTTGACCAAAACGAATTCTGCATATAGGTAATGAAAGCGACTTGGAGGTGAATATAAATGAGCCACAGATTGAATTATCTGGTGACGAAGCCATCGTTAATTACGCTGTGCCTAGATTGGATCAAACAGAAGACAAAAAAGATTTATTGAATGACCAGGTTTGTGAATAACTTTAGAGTCGTCAGGTTAATAGGCAGTCTAAAATTCATTTCAGGGATTATTATATGTAATGATTGAATGCATGCAACCTGATTATACATGGGTTAATATGTTTAGAAAGATTTTAGAGGGTTCGTTGGCAATTATCATTTTATTGGGCTGAAAAACACCACTTTCAGATGCTTTGTGCTTCATATGACTATGATATATGGTGTTCTAGACATGCAAGCATGACTGCAGGAAATCATGTAGGTTTAAATGGAAAAACGTGGTTTTAAATATCAAGGGATTCTCGAAATAGATAGAGATAAAAATATGATATTACATCGAATGCTTCTTCTAGGGATTATGGTAATGATATTGTTTTCTTTCATGTGCAGAACCCGTTTCGATCTTCAACTTTACCATTGTCAACCTCTGGTAGTGTCTTGCACAGGATGTTACTGTTATTATCCCATTTATTCCTTTTCTATTCCCTTTTCCTTATAACGAAGGCTAACAACGTAGGAAATGAATGCTGCTTGCGAATAAATGAATGCTGCTTGCGAATGAATGAAAGTCAACCAATGAAAACTAAATCTGGGGAAGAACCTTTTGATAAACTTGCCATGCCTATTTTCAATAGACAGGAGAAGAAAAGAAAAGCAACGAAAGAGAAGGTTCAAATCTAATTTCCAACTTTTTGGTTTATTGTATTGCAATGCTGCCAAGGAACTGCCATACCTTAGTTGGCTTAGTAGAGGATCCCGTATAAAGATTCTTTAAGAATCAAGATTCATCATCTGCTTCAGAAAACCTAGAACATGTTAAAAACATAGGGGATGATGTTAAAGAACCACCTTCTGACGGTAGTTTTTGTGTCTTACCTCTCTTCAAATTCAAAATATGAAAACTCCTTGCCTTACTCTCTACAACTTGGGTTATATTGCAGGTTTTCAGTCCAGAAGTAATAATACTTTGGACCATAATCAGTCGGAGTTGCCAAAAGAAAGGGCATCCGAAGAAGCTGGGTCGCCTAACGTGTGCAATTCATCTCAAATTGAACAAAGAAGAGCTTGGAGTTACAATGTCGATGAGATTGACCCCTCTGTCATTGACGAGCTACCACTGGAAATACGAGACGAAGTTCGTGCCTTGACCAGGCCTCAGAAGCGGCATGACAGAGTGAAACGGGGTTCTACTATTGCTCAGTATTTCTTACCAACCAAGAACATGTAGTTTATGCTCGTTCTGTACAGCGATGTATTTAAATCGATTTAACTTGCACAGTATCGTAGAGCCTAAGAATCTTTGTAGTTTCTGGTAGTTCTTGCCAGTTTTTGGTATATAATATGCACAGTTGTTTCATTCCGTTCATTTAAACTTGCTATTATCCAGTGCTTCTCTTGAACTCCCTTATTAAACTAGTTTGAAAGCTTCTTAAATCTAAAAAGATGTCATCACAAATTCTCAATCATGAAAAAAACTTATTACATGGTAGACTGGTACGGTCAGTGTTATCACCAATCACAAGTTATTGTATAAGTGGATGATAGAGTTGTATCTTAATTTCTCTCAAGGAGCTCGTTGTTGGGGCTTTCCTCTCTGCACTTAGGTCAAACCTTTATCTCCCACTTGTATCAAAATGTGATGAACCAAATTTTTAAAAGAAACTAAAGACTTTCTTTTTGGCATAAAAAGGAGTTGATTCATATCATTTTGACTTGGTTTTAAGTTCTCTTTTGATTACGTTGAAACTTGCAAGGGTTAATAAGGGGTATAAATTTTTTATTTTTATGAATTTTTCTTTTTTAAATGTTCGAACTCTTGTAATTGTGATTGCTAGCAATTCATCAGATTAATATGTGAAATATTGATCTGGGTGATAGATAGGATAGCTAACTAACCTTTTCTTCTAAGCATGCATATTGAACCATGCATATTTTGGGTTCACAGTCTCAAGAATTGGTTGTTTTGGATGTAAGATAGACCATAAGATGTCTTACATAACTATTAACTTATCTCTTAAGATCACAACAACATATAATGTTAATAACTTGTAATACAATTATGCATATATACATAAGTTAAGATTCATACCAGACGCTGCCATGGCTATTAGATGGCACTAACTTCGTCTTCTACTCTACCAATAAAGGTGTATCTTTGGCTAATCTATAGGGTTTAGCACAGAAATAAAGATTGCTTATTAGCAAGACCAAGGACTAACTTATATAATAGTCTAACCCTAATATAACTTCTTATCATAGTAACATTAGGATTCCAAAATAGACTAATTAGGTAACAAGGTAAACTGTACTAATTAACACATGTCAATTACCATATGGAGTTCTATTCTAATGACAATTCAATGACAATGACTATTATTCCAATTATAATTAAAACTATACACATTAGGTGATCAGTCCATACTCATAATTCTAACATTCTCCCACTTGAATATGAAATGATCACGTTTCCACTGCCTTACTCGAAATTGGATTAATAGTGTACATTGAGTCCAAAAGTGCCCATGAATCCACTCCAAAACATAGCAGTCATAATCAACTTAAAATCAAAAAACCACATCACTTGGATACTTATGTGTACCGCTGCACTTCCATCACCGTGATTTCAAATTGATCACACAAGGCTGCTTGACAATTAGTACAACACAGGGAAATCATTAATCCAAACAGAGACCCCACAACTTTGGTCCAAACCAGAAAACAATTTATGAATCTTGTTACTCACAACAACACAATTACAATCAACACATCCAAAACAGGTTGATCAATCAAGGTGCAATTCAGCATTGCACAGTTATCACAAGGGTTCAACACTTATTCACTGTCAACATTGATCAATTCCAGTAGGTTAACAAATTCTAAATGTTAACATGATCAAAACATGAATAACTACCAAAAGAACCACAATCTTTGATACAATCAATCAAGCATTGCATAGCTATCACGATAGTTCATAGTGCAATCAAGTATCACACATCTCATCATAATAATCAAAACAATGAATCCACACATGAACGAAAGTGAACCATTAAAAAACTGTATTTCTGTAATCCAGCTTATAATCATCATCATGCATCAAATATCCATCAGTAAGTTAGGAAAACATATAGTTAAACAACACTTACTTCAAGTTATCAGACTCCCATTGATTAACTCTCTCACTAATCAATACTCCCATTGATCAAAATTAGCTACTGTATAGAAAAATGAATCTGAATTTCCATGTAGTTTTGCTCCAGACTTACAAGATTCAGAGAACCTCAATTGCCAATCCAAAGGATCAGAAACACATAAGGTGATCAACATCACAAGCTGCAAAAGGGATCACTTATACACAAGGTGATCAAAATCCACAAAATGTATCATCTAACAGAAAGGTACTCCATCAAAAATTTGAACAGCAACCAACCATTGCTATTAAACAAAAGGAATCAGCATAGACAATAGCGTCCAAAACGTTATACTCAGTCAATAGACTATGGTTTGTTCAAAATTATTAACCATTATAGGAAACGAAAAGGTGAAAATAATCTTGAGACAACGAGAACAAATATAAAAACAAAATAAGTTCAGAATAAGAATCTTTTTTCAAACCAAATAGATTACAAGCACAATAGGTGATCTTCAACACAAATTCCCGCACAAAAACTATCTCAACAAAGTTTGCAAAACAAATAAAAATTCCAGAACATTGGGAATTAATCCAAACTATATAATGGTTAAATCAAAATTCAAATTAACCAAATATAATTGTTCAATCACAATAAACTTTGGCAAAGAGGTTTTCAAGAAACCAAATGAAAAAAAAAACATGATAAGTATAAAATCAACATAATCATGGAAAGGAAACTTTACTCCCACTGATCAAACTTCTATTTAATGGGCTAAAACTTAAGTGAGACAAATCAAATAAGTTGAGAAAAACAGACTCTTGCTTATGAATCAATTAACAGATTCAAATAGTCTCATCCTTTGCAATAGACATATACATAGAAACAAATTTAAAAAACAACGTATTCATCACAGAGATGTCATAACAATTGTACAATTGAAATAGAGAAATGAAATTTAAATAAAGTTGAAATTCTAACTGTTTTGTGTAGAAACGTTTTATTATGCCCCCTAGTGACTTAGAAAACTCAATCTTTAAGTGCCAACCACAAAATCTAAGGCATTGATTTCCGAAGTGTGGGAAAATAACTTATTCAAGAGAAACAAAAATGATATACAAACTCTTCCCCCAATTTCAACTTTATTTGACAACAATTTTTCATTAAAACTAGTACGAAAAACATCCGTCAAAAGCTCATACTTCAAAATATAAATAGTAATTTCACAATTTTGCTAGCCAATTTTTCAAAAGCGGAAATCAACCACAGACTTTCAGTTCACACCAATAAGACTGAAAACGAAATAAAGAAGTGAAAAACATTAGAGAATATGTTATGGATGCAAATGATCAGTGGTGTGGTTTCCTGCAAAACTCATTTTCAATTTCAAACGTAAGTTTCAGATTCCATATTCCAATGAACCAATACATATCATTAGGTATTGATTCATTATCAACATCATATGATAACAGATTCACCTTTGAGCATAATTGTTATCGTACGTTCATGTGTGGACATATCAACAAACACAGGTTCATCACATTTGTGCTGGTGAACCTATGCCTTCCATATATCCATAACATTCAAGGTTTACATTAGACCAGAATAAATTTTCTCTTTGGAGAACCTTCATTTGTCACAGCATGTAAGCCACATCAGGTGACTCCTAAAGAATTGCATATTAACACAACACAAGAACTACTTTGGTAATATCATGACTAGTTAGTATGCAATTAAGTCACATTAAGAAATTCAAAGTCATAAGGATCTGACCAATCAATTAGCTTTTGATTTAACAGATGCTAAGCATATACAACAACTCAAACATCAGATGCTAAGCTTTTGATTTAGCACATCAATTTATATATATATATATATATATAACAATCGTAATAGTAGCGGAACCAAATTTTTTCTAAAACATGATGTTAATAGAAGGTATAAGAGTGGCATGAAAAACACAAAGAACTTGGTGGAGAGAAGTGTGAACTAAGAACCATAATCACGAAGGAGAAAACACTTGAATCAAAAGTTCTTCAAAATAGGTTTTGGTCAAATATATTTTAGTGTCCAAAACATTTGAAGTTTGACGACGTGTCGTTTGAAACCAATAACGACAACTAGAGTTTGAAAATTAAGTCCTTCTCATTGTCCCAAGTGAGTTTCAAAACATGAGAGCATCAATGAATCAAAGCAAATCATAAGGCATTGATTCATTATCATTAGCATATGATCACTAATTCACCTTTGGGCAGAATTGTATCATGTAAGATTCAGGTGTGAGAATATCAAACATAAAATCATCACAGTTGTGCAGATGAGGCTGTGTTGTCCATATTCCCATCACGGCCTTAAGTTGTGTTAGACTAGAATGAGCTCTTTTTTGAAAAATCCTACATTATGTCATAGCACACAACCCTCCCAAAAGGACTCCCATAGAATCATGTAAAAACATAGCGTAGAAAATCAACTTTGGTCAGAAACTAGCCAGTCTTAACACGATTGAGTCTCACTAATCAATTCTAGATCATTATGAATCGATTAGAGTTATAGAAAGCGTTGTTTTATGGCAGAAAGCTAAAAAACAAACCAGTTAGTAACTTCAATGTTCATATTAAGGGTTTCTTTAGCAACATATTCCACCCAAATATCAATTAATGATTATGCATTAAAGAACATCAACAATTTCAGAATAAACTTAGGAAGCCCAGAATTTAGCAAATCCATTTTAAGAAATCAATCAAATGGCAGAGTTGAATAGAAATTCAAACAATACCATCAACACAATAGGTCCTTGAACTCCATATACAAAACAACGAAATTAATTTCAAGAGATTGATTTGACTCATCAATCTTGTATTCAGGATGAGTCAATCATATGCCTAACTCAGTACAAAAGTAGTTGAGCTTCAATAATTGAAACTTAGAAAACGAAGTAAGATTTCAATATTGATCAGGTTTCCACAAAACCAATGAATAATTTTGTAGTCATATATTTAATATCAATTCAGCAATCATTAGGCAAAAGCATGTATTTATGATTATACATAGTTGATTAGCACCATCATTAGGTAAACACGAAATGAATACAGCCAAAAATCCAAAAGAACCATAATGTCATGACTCGACCCATCTAGCACAATATTGTCCGCTTTGGGCTCAGCCCTCACGGTTTTGTTCTCGGGAACTCACATGCAACTTCCCAGTAGGTCATCCATCTTGAGATTGCACCAGTTTCAACTCGCTTAACTTTGGAGTTCTTAAGGAATCCAAAGACAGTGAGCTCCCAAAAAGCATAGTTTAGATCAAAGTTGCACAGCGGCCCACACTATCTAACACCATATTGTCCCCTCTGGACTCGCTGGCCCAACCAGCACTGCCCGCAGGGTTTTGTTCCTGAGAGTTCACGTACAACTTCCTAGTGGATCACCATCATGGAATTGCACCAGCCCAAACTCGCTTAACTTTGGAGTTCCCAAAGAATCCAAAGCTAGTGAGCTCCCAAAAGGCCTCATATTGGTTAGATGGGTGCCCACACATATAAGGTGTATCCCCCAGATCCCCAGGCGATGTGGGATTACTAATCATGCCCCCAAGGCACGGGTCCTCACAATCCACCCCCTTGGGGCCCAGCGTCCTCTAACACACTCAATTCCGGTCGGGGTTGGGCTCTAATACCAAATTGTCACGACTCGACCCATCTAGCACAATATTATCCGCTTTGGGCCCAATCCTCAGGGTTTTTTTCTCGGGAGCTCACGTGCAACTTCCCAGTAGGTCACCTGACAAGACCTGTCCCAAATCCCCCGGGATTAACGTGGGACGTGTCTGCTCCCGTCTGACACGAAGTGTCAGACTAGGGATAATTCCATCCTTTGTCCAATTGGGACTATCAGAGAGCGCCAGGATCCGACGGAGGAATGTGATGTCTCGTCTCTACTACAGCACGCATCCGCGATCAACCTGAAGGGCATTCAAAACACGAAAGTTGTAAGTGGACAAAACAAAAGTTTTTATAAAAACATTTTATCAAAAAGACATTTATACCCTTCACTAAAAAGTATGCATGCATTCAAAAACCATTTATCAAACCGTACATTAGGGCCTTGGCCCAAAATCCAAATAAGGAACCCAGAACGAGTCTCCTTCTCAAAACATGAAACATAGGGTCTCAGCCCAAATCCGATACACGTGGATCTCAGCCCAAAATCACCTCAGTGAAATCCCATACACATAAACATATATACATATATAACCCATCCTAGACATCCTCTGATGTCAACTCGGGGCACACAGCCCCTAGGGAACAAATCCCCGATATATGTCACGATTTCTCTATATATATAAGTATGCATACTACTCGAGATCTCACTCCGAGTCTACTCCCAAGAATTCTCCATCTGGGAGGCTCTGTCTTTGGATCTAGTCCGAGAATCTCTCCGGAATCTGGTCCGGGACCATAGCATAACTCCCACTCCTGGAATGGGTTCTCTATGGGGAACACGCATTTCGAGTAGTGGATCGTGACTCTCCAGGTCGACCACTGGAGGAGACCAATCAATACGCTCGTAAGGAGGGTATATACATACAAGTATAGAAAACCATAAACGGGACTCACGCCCGATAACACAAAGCAACTAGGCCTCCAGACCGAACTTCTGACTCAAGAAGGCCTCTAACCCGATTTCACCATAACTGGGCATCAAGCCCGAACTCAAATCAACTGGGCATCGAGTCCGACATCTCAGGGTCAGTCACGATTTTGATCATAGCGATGCATGCAACCATCAATCCAGGACCGCTCTCAATCCTGGTATGTCGCCGTGAACATATCACTATCGCGACCATCTTTAGGACATGGTGTACACGTCGCCGATCGCTCTCCTATACCGTCAACACTACAAAGTCGAGCCTCCAGTGGCTGCTCGACCACGGGATGTGCATCGTGAACTCTCCAGAAGGAACACATCCCCAGTCCGGAGGCAAGCGTCATGTCGTCCGTCGCCGTGCACACAGCACCCATCACGACCACGACTCAGACCCGTAGGTCATCAATAGGGCCTCATGCCCGAGTCAAACCAAAACCAAATGGGTCTCATGCCTGGTTTTACCTTTTCAAAACCGTTTCATTAAAACCGAAAGTATAAGCGAGTATAAGCACGTATAAAATTGAAAGTCTCGAAATACGCGCCAATACGTAAACACACACACAAATGCACTCAAGGCATCACAAAACATATGTTAAAACACTTATAAAACATTTATGCATGCATCGTTTCATAAAAAAAAGTCCACTCACAGACCGTCCGCGGTGCCTCCTCGATACGCGCGCCATACGTCTTCCCGGGCCAATCGTCGTCTCCGGGGTTCCCAAACTTGTCCAAATCACTTTAGAGGGTTACTAACTACTTAATTAACCCCTCACTAAAGCCCCCTAATTTTTCGAAATTTTTAACTATTTTTAAACGCTCTCCGAAGCCTTTGGACAACCCGAACTATATCGAGACGATGTCCGATCGACTCGAAACCAGTCCCAAAATGTTCGTTACATCGAATAGATAATTTCACATGTTAGAAGTTTCCCTAAACTCCCCACCACACGCCGCCTGAAGTGGCTGCGCGTGGGAGCCACGCGCCTAGCTACAGTGTCGTCTTCCTCTTTCAGCCGACCGGTCCGGTTTTTCCCTGCAACTCCGGTCTAACTGGACCGGCGTGACCAGTCCAGGCTCCTAAACCGTTCAATCTTCGTCTTTTTTCTTCCTAATCAATTTCATTCTACCTATTTTGATCCTAAGAACCTAAATATGAAATCAAAATAACCTAAAACCTACAAAAACCCATCGGCCCGATTTTCCCCCCACGGTTCAACCTTTCCAGATTTCTCCCCAGGGTTCCTGAGCCCCTAACCACCACCAAAACCTCCCTAAAACATCCCTAGCAACCTAACAAACCCATTATAAACACCTAAAATCGTCTTTAACGTCAAAATTTAAAATGGAAGGAATCGGGTAAAACCGACTCACCTTGCACGGTTTGCCTCTGCCGTCCACGGAAGCGCCGTCCTTGGCCTGCCACCATCATCATCCTGCTCTCACTTCCTTCTCTTGGTCTCAATCATGGTCAGAGGGGGATTAGGTTTGGATTGGGATGAAGGGGTTGCTCGGGTTTGGTTTGGTGGGGAAAATGATCGAACAAGGAAATGGGAAGGGATATGCATGAGTTGTTTGGGCTGGGCAATGGATGGGTGACACTTGTCACTCATCCATTGGGCCTGTCCAAAAATATGGGGCTCACTTGTTGCCAAAAGTCCCCCGTCTCATAAAACGTGCAATAGTACGTTCGAACTTCCGTGAACCTTAATTTTTTTGTCTAAAGTTCGAATTCGACGTGCCGCTTGTCTACGGATTTGTATCGACGCGATATATGTAACGGTCCTCGACCCTCGACCATTGATTCTCCCGGGTCAAAAGTCAACTTTTTGCCCTCGTCTAGGGATAAAATTGTAATTTCACCCTGAACGTCGGTTAATCCTCGGTTAATTTCCAATTAATTCCCAATGAGCCTCGCTAATCCGTCATTAATCCCTAATTAATCCTTAAAATTAGGGACGGGTCGTTACATCACCATTCTGAGATTGCACTAGCCTCAACTCGCTTAACTTTGGAGTTCCCAAGGAATCCAAAGTCAGTGAGCTCCCAAAAAGCCTAGTTTAGATCAGAGTTGCATAGCGACCCACTCTATCTAACACCATATTGTCCATTCTGGACTCGCTGGCCCAACCAACGCTGCTTGCAGGGTTTTTTCCCCGGGAGCTCACGTGCAACTTACCAGTGAGTTACCCATCATGGGATTGCACCAGCCCAAACTTGCTCAACTTTGGAGTTCCCAAGAAATCCAAATCCAAAGCCAGTGAGCTCCCAAAAGGCTTCATGTTGGATAGATGTGCGCTCACACATATAAGGTGTATCCCCCAGATCCCCCAGGCAATGTGGGATTGCTAATCATGCCCCCAAGGCACGGGTCCTCACACATAAGGCTAGAAACAAATTACACGTACCTGTACCATCATGGTTCTAATAGCATTCTCATTTAAGCATGAAAATCTAGCAATATCCATCAAAAATTAGCGGAAGTAAGTAATCAAGGATCAATATTTACAAACAAAACAACTATAGTTGAGAATGTCACCACACTAGGAAACACATAGTTGTCAAAAGCAACTGAAACATTTCATTGATCAACGTATGAATTCATATCAATAATACTTTGAGATTATATGATGCTTAAAAGACGACAAAAGCATTTGAGCTTCCCAT
The DNA here is from genome assembly GCA_032719365.1 of Prinsepia uniflora. Taxonomy (NCBI): domain Eukaryota; kingdom Viridiplantae; phylum Streptophyta; class Magnoliopsida; order Rosales; family Rosaceae; genus Prinsepia; species Prinsepia uniflora. The sequence goes on from CM064868.1 coordinate 19,120,011, forward strand.
TGATTAATAATAGATGCATATATGTTGAGCCAGAATCCATATGGCTCTAGATGAAGATTCAAACTTTGATAAATAATCAAGTGACGAGAGTTGCCAAAAATATGATTTTATAAACCATGTCTGAGTCTCAGAATCAATTTATGCATAATTAAAGTAACAGGCAACGTAATATTTACCATAAATCGCATCAAGCAGTATTAAAAACCAGCAGCCCAAAACACCAGTAGGAGAATTGTAAATTCTTCATCAAGAAAAGAGATAATTACCTCAGACAAAGCAATTTTAAGAAACCAACATCTCAATTATTCAAAATAGTGGAGCAATTGAACTATCGACAGAAATATACATTTAGGCATAGCAGTCCCAAAGTATCATCTCAGAAACAAAATAGTTAGTAACTTCATTGTTCAATAATTGCATATAGAAATTTATTCATATTAAAGAATTTCTCATAAAAATTATTCCACAAATAACAATGAACTTACCACATAACCAAGAATACAAAGAATAATTTGGTGAGGCGCCAATCGGGTAAAAACCCCAAAATCGATTCAGTGGGAGAGAAGACGCTTGAAGGCGTTTAGGTAGCAGCCACTTAAAAACCTAGCAAAGCGGGAAAACCATTGGAAGTCAATTTCAGGAAAAGACCCAGCAAAGTGGAAAACGTCAAGGCCATTTAAAAACAATAGAAAAACGACATGGCCACTTAAAACAAAATAGAAAACAACATGTCGTTTTCGGTCAGAATTAATAACAAGGTTTTGAGTAAACGATTTAGGTCAAAATCGTTTTTTAACAGCGATGTATTCCGAAAACAAGTTTGAGTAACATCTTAGGGATGTGTTTGTTTCGCCGTATTATGCTCCGTATAGGCTAAATAATTCGAAACCCGTGTTTGGTATCATTCGTATTAATTAGCCACCGTATAAGTTAATACGGTTGAATATTTTTATACGGTCCAGACACGCTAAAATAATACACTCGAAATTGTCCGTATTAAATAGTCGGATAACTAGTAATCTTGTAAAAAATAAAAATAATAATAATAATAATAATAATAAATAGTAATATAATAAAAATAAAATATTAATTTAGTAAATATTAATAATAAAAAGTAATAAAGTAATAAATACTAATAATAATAAATTAATAATTAATGATATTTTAATAAATAATAATGATAAAATTAAAAATAATTAATTAATAAAAATGTAATAAATAGTAATAATAATAATTATTAAAATAAATAATAATAAAAATAATGACATACATAATTAATATTTAAGATATAAGTATTTCGTCAATTACTATAATATAATCCGGTCAGTATAATATAGTCGGCATTCTAATCCGGAAAAGTACCAAACGCCCGACTAAATAATCAGTCTATCCGGTGGACAGATTAGTCTATCCGATTGAAATAGTCAGTACAGTACGGCATACCAAACGAGGCCTTAGAGTATATTGAAGCCCTCATACCACATGTAAGATAGATCATAAGATATCTTACATAACTATCAACTTAATCTCTTACGATCACAACAACACAATTTTTGACACGATTTGATATACGACTTGAAACCCCTATGAGATTTATCTGGGTCAACCCGCACGATTAAAAATTTTGATCATTTTCGAGTCAATCTGTTATGACACGTTTAATAAATGGGTGAGTTTCGGGTCAATTTGTTAACCCATATAATGACATATTAACACGTTTAATAAATGGGTAGATTTTGGGTTAACCTGTTAACCCGTATATTGACTTATATGTTGACCCATTTAATAAATGTGTCATATTAACTCATATATCTACCCATTTACCTATCTAAATATTTATTAAATCTTATAGTTTAAATAAGTTAAACGGGTCATAGGTTAATTGAGTTTCGAGTACGACCTGTTTATTAAATGGGTTACACGGGTTAATTAGGCCATTAATAGGTCGGGTTTGGCTTGGACATCCTTGCCACAATTATTAAACGGATCGGGTTCGGATTGGGCATATTTCATGACACGATACGAACTCAACACGACCCAACCCATTGCTAGCCATAATAACTTGTAATACAATTAGGCACATATACATAAGTTTAGATTCATACTAGATGCTTTCATGGCTATTAGATGGCACTAAGTTCGCCTTCTCCTCTCTACCAATAAAGTTGTATCTTTAGCTAATCAATATGGCTTAGCACATAAGTAAAGATTACTTATTGGAAAGAGCAGCGATCAACTTATATAGTAGTCTAACCCTAATCTAACTTCCTATCATGGTCACATTATGATTCTAAATGAGACAAATTAAGTAACAAGGCAAACGATACTAATTAACACATGTTAATTACCATATGTAGTTCCATTCTAATAATTATTCAATGGAAATGACTATATTATTCCAACTAAGATTAAGACTATACACATTAGGTGATCAGTCCATACTCATAATTCTTACATTGGATTGAAAAGAAGATCTACTTTCTCTCTCTCTCTCTAAAACCTCTCTCATCTCTCTAACAAACCCTGCAGATCTAGTTTTGGGGTGGGGGTATTCTCAAATCTCCACCTTTGAGTGGTGGTTCTGAGCTCTTCCTCTGCCCCCTTTGTCCCTTACTGGTCCTCCTCCCCCCGGGTTGTGTTATCATGCTCATTTTCTTCCTGGAAGTTTCTTTACCCTTGTTGCCTCTATGGAGGTTGTGGTGGTTGTTGGCTTCTTGGAGCTGAGGTGGGCGACGACACGGATTCTGGTGTGTGGTGCAACGTGGGCGACTCTGACTTCCTTCTCACAAGTGGGCACTGAGCTATATTCGCCAATTTTCCTCAAGGGTGGACGACTGGGCTTGGGGAGCATTTTATTTCTTGGTTGCTTTTTGGTTTTTTTTTTTTTGTTAGTTGGTTGGGTTTTTCCCTAAATTGTCTCCCATTTGTGGTGTTATTTCCCCTCGATAGTTGTAACCTCCCCTTCGTGGGTGTAGTTTGATGCAGAGTCTTGGTATTATGTTGTCGGAAAACGGAAGTGTGAGAAAGTTTTGGTGGAAAATTCCCTTTCTATTCACAACTTTTTGATTCCACAACAAGCCGAAACTCTTGGTAGTTGTAGTTTATGTTTGAAGTTAACTTTGTTAGAGTTTATGTTTAGATTAGTTGATGTCGGTCAAGATGAAGCTATTTGGCTTGTGAAAGATCCTTCTTTGAAATAGTCAGTTCACACTAAAATTGTAACCAATTAAGATACTGAATGAACGTTGCGTTCTTTATTAAAAAAAAATATATACATTGGATGCTTTGGGTGAAGTTACATCCATATACAAAGAGTAATATGTATGCCTTTAGATTTACACATCTCATAATTTGAAGAAATGCAATACTATGGGATTACTTTGAGAGAAATAGATAAGTAATACAAACTACAAAGTTTCATCTCATATCTGGTTTAAATTACAATACGAACCTCATTATTATTTCTTTCATTTTGTTTGGAAAAAGTTCGAACCTATAATCGATGAATGAAAATAGAAACTTAAACGGGCCGAAAACAGAAGGTAAATGGGCTTTTGGGCTGATCCAAATCATGTTATAAACCAACGGCCAAGATGTAATGCGCACTAACCTTTCCCCCAAGACAGCCTGCTGTATTCATTCAATCGACACTCCCTTTTCAGATTTCGTGCTCCTCAGACTACCGTTGTTGTCGAAGCTTCACGGATCTACCCATCGCCGTCAGGTGCCCTTCTCTTTCTCTAGCACGTATATCTATATAAATTATCTGACTTTTGTTTCTCGACTTTATATGTTCGTGTTAAATTCCTGAAAAAATGTTAAATTGTTTACAACTGTTATCTGTGTTGTTTTAATCAGCGCGCCTAGCAGTCAACTACTGGTAAAATGAAGACTGAATTAACAGTTTTTGTTTTATTTTAATTCCACATGTTATGGAATAATGGATATCAAATCAAGTGTTTTTTTGATAGGGTTGTGATGGATTCTTGAGAATTTCTTGAGTTTAGGTGGGAAATTAAGGGCTGGAAAAGACTGGAAATAAGCACCCTTCTTAGGTTGAAAAAATATTTAATTGTTAACAACTTTTTTTTTTTGGCACAATGAACTTTTGGTTTCCTTAAAGTCTTAGACTGTATTCTGGGCTCTTTTTTGTCAACCTTCTTGGTAATGGAGGTTTCAGGTTAACGCAACCCACGGCTCTGCAAATGTGATTATTTATTTTCTGATGTGTGTAGCTCAGTATTATGTCTCTGATTTTTTTATCGATATCCAAGAATGGGTGGTTTTGTTGTGAGTTGTTGGCAGGAAAGACTGGAAAATAAGCCTTTGCTTCCAATAAGCTATAGAGTAACATGATACTGTGAGCGTGTGATCCATTTCTTTTTGTTCTGTTAAAGTTGAAATGTTTCATGAGTAGATGTGTTTTGGGTCTAACTCCACCCAGCTTCTTCTTGAATACATTGCATTTTCCACTGGGCTGAGAGGTTCATGGACTCCAAAGTAAATCCTGCTTTCTTAGAATGGTCGAGTTTCAACATCTTTGGTTGGATTCTGGAAGAGTTATTTGCTTCTCAAAATTATGTGAAGTATGCATCCTATAGTTGAGCAATCTTCTTAATGGAGTTATAGATGTTTTAAAATGATAGATTCTGCTAGAGAAGCTGGTAAAGATTAGGGAGATTGCTCAACTTATTAGCTTTTAAAAATATAGGGGATTGTTTAAGTTTAATCTCCTAAGTTATATCTTGTGTCCTATGAGATTTTTCATATACCATAGCTTTCTCTTTAGAGGATTCTAGCGGTAATGATGCTAGTTGGATGGGAGCTATTCTCTGTTGCAGTATTAAAGCATTTGTAGAATAATGGACATATTAGCAATTGCAGAAGGTATTAACTTGAGTTAGCAATGTTAGATACATTTGTGATGTCTAACTGTTGGAAATTATTATCCACATGCACATAACCATGATCAAAGTGTTGGTTGATATACCGAAATCTCAACCATATTTATGTATTTTTGCACTACCTATACTAAAAGTGTGGTGGAAGGTGTATCTTTCCACCCCATTGATGAAATTTGGTAATATATGGCCAAACTAAGCAGGTGCTGAGGTTAAAGCAGTTATTTCCCAGAGCCAAAACTAGCAGTCAAGCTGCAGCTGCACAAATTTGCAGTAAATTTCAACCTTCTATACATTATTTTCAGAATGCAACTACATTACACCAGAAGTGAATGCACTGTAAGTTTGAAAACAGTAAATCTCCAAACCAAACCCAACTATACCTTTTAAAAATTTCCCTTTCAATTCCGAAATTGAGTGTGTACCGATACCAGTGCTGCACAATATATTTCATAACCAGACCTTTGATTAATATGAAGTTCGCATTACTATTTTCTTCTTTAGCACATTTTCTGGCTTAGGGTTGATTTGAAGAGCTACATAAATCTGTACACCATAATATTCACGTGCCATTTCCTCTGTTCTAATTTTTATTAGGGTTGCCCCCTTACTCATTCTAGATTTCATATATATTGTTTATTTGTTAAGTTTACATATTTGATGGTGCGTTATTGATTGGCTTGACATTTCCTAGAATCCTGAAATTGCATGTTTTTAAATAAACTTCCATAATATCCACTGCTACATTGTAAATCCAGACTACTGATTTTCCATCAGCATAAACATTCTTATTGTTGGACATACTTTCTTTTATAATGCATTTCTTGTGAACTGAAGTTTGTTCAATCTCTTTGTGCATCTCTCAGTGTGATATCAAATGTCTCGAAGGTACGATAGCCGCACGACGATCTTCTCCCCAGAAGGTCGTCTCTACCAAGTTGAGTATGCAATGGAGGCCATTGGAAATGCAGGAACTGCAATTGGGATATTGTCAAAAGATGGAGTTGTGTTAGTAGGTGAAAAGAAAGTGACTTCCAAGCTTCTCCAGACCTCTACGTCAACTGAGAAGATGTACAAGATTGATGACCATGTTGCATGTGCTGTGGCTGGGATCATGTCTGATGCCAACATCCTTATCAACACGGCTAGAGTCCAAGCGCAGCGCTACACGTTTGCTTACCAAGAGCCAATGCCTGTTGAACAACTAGTCCAGTCTCTCTGTGACACCAAGCAAGGCTACACACAGTTTGGTGGGCTCCGTCCATTTGGGGTTTCGTTTCTATTTGCAGGTTGGGACAAAAACTACGGTTTTCAGCTGTACATGAGCGACCCAAGTGGAAACTACGGTGGTTGGAAGGCTGCTGCCATTGGGGCAAACAACCAGGCTGCACAATCAATGCTAAAGCAGGACTACAAGGATGAGATAACAAGAGAAGAGGCAGTTCAGCTTGCACTGAAGGTGCTCAGTAAGACAATGGACAGCACTAGTCTGACTTCTGACAAGCTTGAATTGGCCGAAGTCTTCGTCTTGCCTTCGGGTAAAGTGAAGTACCAGGTGTGCTCACCAGATACACTGAGCAAACTGCTGGTGAAGAGTGGAGTGACTCAACCTGCTGTTGAGGCTTCTTAAGTTTGTTTTTGTCAGCTGATATAACATTTGCAATGTTTAGTTTTATTTGTATGACTTTCTTTCAAGTAGACATGATGGATTCTTGTTCTGTTATAATTCTTCCTTGGATTAAAGCTCGACCAAATTTGGTACGGTGGATTTGTTCATTTTGAGTCTGGGCCTCGAAAAGTTATTTTTAGGACAAATATCATTTTACACTTCAAGGTTTGGGGATCAAAATCAAAATGGATTATTAAGTTTCAATTTTATCATTTTATTTTATGTGATTTTAAAATTACATTAACTTACACCTATTTTACTAGTAAATTAAAGTAAGGGCATTTATAGTATTCATTAAAAGTTGATATCAAAAGTTCATTATGTTTTTGAAACAAGATTTATTTTTTTTACTAAATATCTTTATACTACTTTATTTTCAAATAAGACTTTTTAGTTTAAATGTACGTTGAACTCGTCTAAGAGTCTCAATTGCACCCCATTCTAAATTTATGCTCACGTTGCGCCTTGAAACAACCGAGATGACCCAATAAGTCCTTTTCTGTTACCTTATGTGAAGTGGGCTTGAGATACAAGGGTAAAGTGCGAATTTGGAGACGCTGGACAGGTGACCTAACTAGTGTAGTCGATGTGAAAGATGATGGGACACACCCATTTTGAAACCATGAATCAAACCACCATCTCTCGATGATTTTTGACATTTCGAATTGGGGAAATTTTTAGAATTTTGGCCAAATTACGAAATTGGGTAATTTCGTGTTGAGGAAGTGGTTGTTTGAGTTCATTGCATAAGACTTTATTTTCATGTAGAATTTCATATAAGCAGGATTCAATTTTAAAATTGAGTGAAAAACTAGGTTGAAACTGTTTTAAAGATTATTGAATCGATATGGCATTGGGTTTAGGGTTATATTTTGGTTGTATTTTGGATTTGGGTTGGAGTTCTTATGAAAGTCGATAAGTGGGTGTTCTTTCCTAGTTGAGATAGGACTACAACTATGTGTGGTTAAACATTGAAATAAGGAGTCCTATTTGGTGGGCTTGGACACTCAAATATGTCTGGAACTGTGTGTGCTTACAAACTAAATTGTTACTAAATAGGAATCCAATTTATATTCATTTTAGTGTGCATAGTTGCTGAATTGGTGGTAGTCTATTTGGTATTTTCTTAAAGATGATAAGGATTTACTTAGTATGAAGATTCATTATGGTGGGGCCCTAATTGAAGAGGAGTCAAGTTGGTGTTACAAAGAGGGAAACTCTATCTACATAGATTGGTGTACAATGGACTTCATATTCATATTGAAGATGAAGCGATTAGATGGTAAGCTTGGTTATACTCATAGCAGGATGTCTATAAATTCTTAGGATGTGAGTGGTAACTTGGTTAAACTAATCTTGGATATTGGGTTATTCAAACTATGTGTTACGTATGCTAGGAAGGTAGTTGTTTACCTATATATTTCAAAAGAGGTGGTGGAGATGAGATTATACTTACAGAGCATATGGATATAGAAGAGGATGACTTTTTTTTAATTGAAAGATGATGACACAATTGCAGCTGGATTTGGTTAGATCAAGGCTAAGGAGCAGCCTATTGAGACATCTGCAAGAGACAAGAATAAGGCTAAGACTAAGGGGTAGCCTATTGAGATAGCTGCAAGAGCCAAAGGTTATGCTAAGGCTAAGGGGTAGCCTATTGAGACAGCTACAAGAGTCAAGGGTAAGACTAAGGATAAGAGAGGAAGGGATGGGGGAGGGAGAGTGCACATTTTTGAAGTTTTGGTGAATGAGTAAGGTTAGCCAACTGCAAGAGCCAAGGGTTAGGATATTAACTAGCCTAACAATGAAATCTTAAAAGGGACGCTAGGAATAAGTTATAGAACAACAACAAATTATGTGAGTTCTAGTGATAGTGAGAGTAAAGTTGGTGATGATGATGATCCTGAATACGTGGATGAGGATTATCAACAAACAGAAGAAGTTACTATGGAAGATTATGATAACAACCTCTATGCAGCCTATGTTGATGTTGAACGATTGCATACTATTGATGATAGTGAGCCTAAACAAGAAAATGATGGTCCAAGCTCTCCACGATTGAATTCTTTTGATCCATAACCAGATAAAAGTGGGGATGATGAGCCTCCTCAAAACCTGTCAAGGAGAAATAAAGGTTGGACCATTTAGAGACTTCAATCCTAAAATCGATATGAAAAATCCTCAATTTCAACTTGGATTGAGGTTCTCAAATGTGAAATATTCAGAGAGGCTATTAGAGTATATTTTGTTAATTCCCAGAGGCAAATTGTTTACAAGAAGATTTGCTCAAGCAAAATCAAAGCAATATGTGGCCAAGTTATGGGTTGTTATTTTCTAAGGTGAATAGGAGTAATTACCTTCAAGTGAAGACATACAAAGGAGAATATAGCTACAGGAAAGGTATTACCAATATTTATGCACATATGAATCAGATGAAGGTGAAATACATGAGGAAACTTACAAGCAATAAATATTATCTTGGTGAATTTCAAGAGATGATTAATTAAGAAATTGGATATATGTAACGACCCGTCCCGAGTATCGGGATTAATTATTAATTAATTATGGTTTAGAATGACTAATCTGGGATTGGTTGAGTGAAATCGGACGAAATGTGCAAAATGACTGTTTTTGCCCTTGGGCGTGGGTAAAATGTTGACTTTTAGTTTGGGCGGTCAAATGGACTTTGACCGATGACTGTGACGTGGTTCGGGACGTCACGAGTTCATAAATAGGTGGCACGTTCGATTCCGACGTTCGAAGAAAAAGTTATGACGTTCGGAAGTCGAGGGGTATTTTGGTAATTTGGTTGAAAAGGGGCCAAATGTTGACTTTTGACCCGGGAAGTCCAATGGACGAGGGCCAAGGACCGTTACGTTGGTCGAGTCGATACGAATCCAATGACATGCGGCATGCTGAAATCGGAGATTCGACGACGAAGTTATGGTCACGGGAACGAAATCGATTAACCGAACGAACCGGGATTTCGACTAAAATATTATTTTATTGTGAACAGTAACCGATGATTGAACACATCTGGATGAGTGACAAGTGTCACCCATCCCTTGATTTAGGGCCTAAAGTCAGATCCATGTTTTGGGGAAAACATGATCATTGTGTATTATTATTTTCTAATCTCCATTAATCATTTAATCCTCCATTAATCTTCTTTGTCTTCAAACCGTGAACAAATTGGGAAATCAGAATTGAGAGAATTTGGTGCCTTCCTTAACCAGTTTTGAGGGGAAAATTGAGAGTTTGGTGAGACTACCTCAGCTGGGTAAACACGAGAGACATAGAGAAGCTAGAGAGTGAGAATCGAAAATTTGGAATTTTGGGGGGAAATTCGGATTTTAAACTATGAGCCTTGATGATCAAAATTGAGTGCAATTTGAGTCTTCTGGGATTTCCACGATCAGTTTCATCGAAAGAATGAAGGGAATTGAGGCCCAATTGGCTCTGAACGGGCCTGGTAATAGTGAGCAATGTTTGAGCTTGAGTCGTGATCATTGAGTGATCAAACGACGAAATTAAAGTAGGGAAACTGTTTCTCTTGGTCCATTAAATCAATTGAAGGAAATCGGTTGAGATTGAGGAACTTCGAAGAGGGAACAGTGCCCAGATGTTCTTCGAATGTTCATCTTTGATTTGAAGGTTTAAGGTAAGGTTTTGTGTGATTAACGTTACAAAACTCTAATTGGACTTAAATCGAAGTTAACTGAATGTTCAATTGTTGAAAACAGTTTCGAATTGACAGAGAATAGACCGGGTCGTCACGCGAGTTGCAGGATCCGTTTGCAGAGGAAACGGGCGAGGACGACGACACTGTAGCAAGGCGCGTGGGTTTCACGTGCAGCCACTTTGGGCGGCGCGTGAGGGCGCGTGAGGTCGTGTTTCAAGGTGAGGTCAACATAACTTTGAATCCTCTCAGTGTAACGAACATTTTGACATTGGTTTCGAGGAAATCGGATATCGTTTCGGTAAAGTTCCGCGTATCCGAAGTTTTGTTATACGTGTTAAATACGTATTTAAATTTCAGAAAAATTGGGGAAAATTATATGAGGTATATTGAGATGTTAGTGACCCTCGTTAATGATTTTGGACAGGAATTGTGATTTCCAGAATTTACGGAAAAACGTGCAGCTCGGAAAGCGAACTATTTGGACGGTGTGTGTGAGTGGACTTTTTTTTCCTAACCGTGATGCATGCATATATGATTTAAATGCTTTCTTATATGATTTTATATGCTTTGGCATGATTGATGTTTCAATCCGGTGATTTCACGATTTTATGGATTATTATATTATTTTTGGCACGATTTTTGAGAAATTGTAAAATTGATGTTTTAGGCGTAGGCCCGGGATATAAAATGATGTTTTGACTCGAATTATGAGTTAAGGATTTGATTTTATGGATTTATATGAAAATGGCAACTGAGGTTGCGATCACATGGATTTGCGTGAAAATGATGATTTGGGCTTGAGACCAAAGTGAATAGTGATTTTGACTCGGATTTGGAGTCACATGTGAATATGATTAAATTGATGATTTTGATTTATAAAGTGGATTCTGGACACTGTTTTATGATGGATTTGTGGAACTTGCTTTTTGAAAGCTATATCTCGGGCACCAGCCCTATTGAAATGTTTTTGACTTGATTTGAGACATAAATTATTTTAAAATGAGATTACTGGATTTGGTGACCTGTTCCACATATACCATCCTCTGTGATTCGATAGTCTCCTCCAGACGTCGTAGATCCTGGAGTAGTCACGATCCACTGCCTGGAGATGAGTAGCTCCGAGGAAGGCTCACTCTCAGGAGCGTAGGACCATTGCCTAGAGATGAGTAGCTCCGCGGGAGGCTCACTCGCAGGAGCGTGGGATTATGTTGATATCCCCCAGACGTCGTTGTTCCTGGAGTTGATGTACTCGGACGTGAGACACCGAGTTTGCACGCGTTGCATTGATATCGTGACGGGTTATATGGATATTGAGATTGGATATTGAGGATTGGTGATATTATGATTTATTGATATTTGTGTCCAGAGGATTTATAACAGATGCTTTATATCATGAATTGATTTGATGAACATGAGTTTTACGGACCATGGGAAAACATGTTTTGATTTTATCGGTCCACTGTTCATACTCGAATGATTTCATACTATTACTCATGTTTTATGATATGCATGCACATTTGTGAAAACTGAAGGGTAAGAATGTGTTTTTGTAAACGTATTTTTGTCCACTCACACCTTTTCTATTTTATTGACCCTTCAAGTCGGGGCGCGATGATTGAGGCTATTCGAGAGGTGGAGGTATGAGTGGTGTAAGACCCGGTCTTGGAAGCAAGAACGGTAAGCAAGACTCGTGAGCTTAGAAAGGTAAGATCGATGAACGATCCCACATTGCTCGGGGAGGGAAAGGTGAAGTACCTTATATGTGTGGGCACGTATCTATCTAACACAAGGCCTTTTGGGAGCTCAGTGGCTTTGGGGGGGATTGGAACCCCAAAGTTAAGCGAGTTGAGGCTAGTGCAATCCCATGATAGGTGACCTACTGGGAAGTTGCACGTGAGCTCCCGAAAAAAAAAACCGTGAGGGCTGGGCCCAAAGCGGACAATATTGTGTTAGATGAGCCGGATCGTGACAGAATGGTATCAGAGCCGGACCCCGATCGGAAGTGTGCCAGCGAGGACCCTGGGCCCCAAGGGGGGTGGATTGTAAGACCCGGTCTTGGAAGCAAGAACGGTAAGCAAGACCTGTGAGCTTGAGAAGCAAGAACGGTCAGTAAGACCCGTGAGCTTGGAAAGGTAAGATCGGTGAACGATCCCACATCGCTCGGGGAGGGAAAGGTGAAATACCTTATATGTGTGGGCACGTATCTATCTAACACAAGGCCTTTTGGGAGCTCAGTGGCTTTGGGGGGGATTGGAACTCCAAAGTTAAGCGAGTTGAGGCTGGTGCAATCCTATGATGGGTGACCTACTGGAAAGTTGCACGTGAGCTCCCGAAAACAAAACCGTGAGGGCTGGGCCCAAAGCGGACAATATTGTGTTAGATGAGCCGGATCGTGACATTCCAGGTCAAATGCACGTGGATCGAGATCCATTACGTAGATCGAGATCCATTACGTAGATCGAGACATTACGAGTTGATAGATAGGCGGTATGTTGAATTTGGATGTCGTATGAGAAAGTTACAGGTCTGAAACGATTGTACGAACTATTACGTTTGCATGAATTACGAGACAGTTGACTTTTTGTTTGTTTTTAGTGGGCCCAAAATAACAGTTCTGGATCAATAGATGAGTGACAAGTATCACTCATCCGCCAATCCTTATCCCACATCCATGCACCCACTCTCTTTCCTTTGTTCGAAGAAACCTGAAACCTTTCCCCCTTCCATCCTTCCCCATCTTCTTCTTCCCTTCATTTGCTGAGAGAGATAGAGAGTGAGACTGATGGACTCATAGAGACGGCGGAGGGACAGAGGAGCCGTGGTAGCTGCAAGAAACTGTGAGAAACCAGGTAAAACTGAAACCTGTTTAGGTTGAAATTTCTGGGTTTGGATTTTAAGGGTTGAAACCTTTTTCTCTAATCACTATCATCTTCTTGGCTTCCTTGCGAGTACGAAGAGCTAGGAAACCGTGAGTTTGGACGCATGAAGGAGCTCTGGTGGAGGTTTGAAACTAGGCCTATGAGGATTTGAGCATGGCCAAGCTTTTCAAGTATGTTCTTCATGTTTGGAGGCCATGGGTTGAATTCTGGGTGAAAGATGAGTTGAATACTGAAAGAATGGTGAGTTTTGGTGGTTAGAGGAGGAAGAACGAGTCGGGTCAAGGTCGCGTGTCGAATGACCCATTATAGTCAAACGAGTCGACTTGTCTGAGGTAGACGAAGATGACGTAGCAAGTCATCATGTTAGGCCACGTGGCCATGGCTGGTTGGTGCCACGTGGGTAGTTGTTAGCAGGTGTCAGTCTAGTCAGTAGTTGACATGGCAGTGTCACGTCACACATGTCAAACCACGTGGGACCAGTGAGGTGGTGCCACGTGGCAATGTGTCAGGTGACGTGTCAGAAGAAATGGCAATCCATTTCAGACATGTCAGACCATGTGGACTAGTGAGGTGGTACCACATGGCAGTGTGTTAGAGACTTGTCAGAGTTATCAAAGACACGTGGCAGTGATGACGTCAGCAGGTAACTTCGTCATGTGACATGGTAGTGTCAGAGGGTGACACGTGGCACCACTCAAAGTGTGCCACGTGGTAGGTTGACAACTTTGTCAGAGCTGTCAGATGTCAGGCTGACGTCAGAAAATGACGTCAGCATTGACTGGACTTTGACCGGTGACACGACCCACCCTTAAACCCCCGGGATTAAGGGCTAAGTCATACTCTCGTCTAACTTACGCGTGACACAAAAGCTAAACCTGTAATGACCCATCCCGAATATCGGGATTGAATATTAATTAATTATGGTTTAGAATGACTAATCGGGGATTAGTTGAGTGAAGTCGGACGAATTGAGCAAAATGACCGTTTTTCCCCTAGCGTGGGCAAAATGTTGACTTTTAGTTCAGGCGGTCAAATGGACTTTGACCGATGACTGTGACGTAATTCGGGACGTCACGAGTTCATAGACAGGTGGCACGTTCGATTCCGACATTCGAGATGAAAGTTATGGCGTTCGGAAGTTGAGGGGTATTTTGGTAATTTGGTCATATTAGGGGCCAAATGTTGACTTTTTGACCGGGAGGTCCGATGGACGAGGGCCAAGGACCGTTACGTAGGTCTCGTCGATACGAATCCAACGACAGGCGGCATGCCAAAATCGGAGATTCGACGACGAAGTTATGGTCACGGGAACGGACTCGATTAACCGAACGAACCGGGATTAAAATAATATTTTAATATGAACAGTACCCGGTGACTGATCACACTTGGATGAGTGACAAGTGTCACTCATTCCTTAAATTCAGGCATAAAACCAGGATCCATGTTTTTGGGGAGACCTAATTATGATGTTTTATTATTTTTAATTAATTAATTATCTTTTAATTTCCATTAATCTCTCTGTGTTTTCTTACCCGTGCACAACTGAGAAGCAAAGAATGGGGAGTTCGAAATTGTCCACCATTCTCTTCCATTTCTGAACCAGAGAGTGAGGAATTGAGAGAGTATTGAGATTAAAATAGCAAGGAAACACGAAGGGTCGAGAGAGAGCTTGAATTTGGGAATTCAAATTTTCGAATTTTAAAGGGGGAGGGGGGGGGGGGGGGGGGGGGGAATTCGGATTTTGAACCGTGAGCCGTGAAGATCGAATTGGAGCTTAGAAGTAGCTTCCTGAGGTTGATACGAGTGGAACCAGATCAAAAACGAGAAGAATTGAGGCCCAATTGGCTCTGAACTGGGCCTGGTAACAGTGAGGAATGTCGAGCTTGAGTCGTGGAGTTTGAGCCATGGATTGATGCAATTGAGTTGGGTAAAGTGTTTACCGGAGTCCATTGAAGCTTCTTAATGAATCAATTTAAGGAAAACGCTTGAAACTGACGACTTTCGAAGATGAATAGTGTTCGGGGTGTTCTTCGAATGTTCATCTTTGATCGTGAGGATTGAGGTAATGTTTCATGTAATTGATGTTTCAGAACTTTAATTAGACTTGAATTGAAGCTGACTGTATGTTCAATTGATGAAAACGGTGTAGAATTGACAGAAAAGCAACCGGGTCTGATCGCGGGTTAAATGGCCCATTTTACAGACAAACGGGTATGAACGACGACACTGTAGCTGGCGCGTGGGTTGCACGCGCAGCCACTCACGGCGGCGCGTGAAGGCGCGTCCGGCCTAGTCTCAAGGTGAGGTCAACATGACTTTTGATCCTCTCATTGTAACGAACATTTTAACGTTGGTTTCGAGGAAATCGGATATTGTTTCGTTAATGTTCCGCGTATCCGAAGTTTTGTTTTACGTTAAAAATACGTATTTAAATTCCGGAAAAATTGGGGAAATTTATATGATGTATTTTGAGATGTTAGTAACTCTCTATAATGATTTTGGACAGGAGTTGTGATTTCCAGAATTTACGGAAAAACGTGCAGCTCGGAAACGGACCGTTTTGGACGGTGTGTGTGAGTGGACTTTGTTTTCTAACCGTGATGCATGCATATATGATTTAAATGCCTTATTATATGATTTTATATGCTTGGGCATGATTTATGTTTCAATCCGGTAATTTCTCGGTTTTATGATTATTATATTATTATTTTTGGGCGATTTTCGAGAAATTACGAAATTTGGTAAAAATGATGTTTGGACTTGTTTTATGAGTCCGGGATTGAAATTGATTGAAAATAATTTTTGGACTCGGATTATTGAGTCATGGATTGAAAAATGATGTGGTGACTCGGGAATGAGTCAAGGGTCAATTTCGTGGATTTACGTGAAAATGGCAACGGAGGTTGCAACGCATGGATTTGCGTGAAAATGATATGTTGGGCGTGAGAACCCAAGTGAATAATGATTTTGACTCGGATTTGGAGTCACTTGTGAAAATGTGAAATTAATGATTTATTGGGATTTTATGATTATTTTAATCAGTCTTTCGGGCACGTTTTACGAGGAACGTGCAAATGATGTTTTGGGCAAGGCCTGGAGTCTAAATGACTTCTAAAATGATATTTTTACTTTGTTGGTGAGTCAATGATGATTTCCGGATTATTTTATTGATTTAAAATGTGATTTTAACGGTTTATGTGTAAAAGGTATTTTGCGCTTTGAGACCCAGTCGGAAATTATATTGACTTTGTATGAAGACAAGATTTGATTGAAATGTTTTGGGATGTAATTCCCGAGATGGTTTTCATTGTGATTGTGATATTCCCAGACGGTCGGAGCTTGGGGAGATTACCCAGACGACCGGAGCTTGGGGGATGTGATTGTAGGATCAGGAGTCGATCCTATGGTAGTCAGCTTCTCGGATGAGACTGAGCCTGGATGTACCACTCGGATGGGTCTGAGCCTGGGGATGTGTTCGCCCAGAGGTGACTGAGCCCGAGGGGGTTGAGCCCACAGGTGTCTGTTCCCGAGAGTGTGACTGGATATTGGCCTACGCGTAGTGCATCACTTGTGAGTAGTGCAGTTTGATTGATTGTGCACTTGTGAGTAGTGCAGATGTGATTTGTGATATTTTGTGCACTTGTGATTAGTGCTGATTTGTAACGACCCGTCCTGAATTCCGGGATTAGATTAGTCATTAATCCTGATTAGTGAGGTTGAACGGTGGTTAGTAGGGCGGAATCGGACAAATCGTGCGAAATGACCGTTTTGCCCCTGGTCGTGGGCAAAATGTTGACTTTTTGTTCGGGCGGTCAAATGGACTTTGACCGATGACCGTGACGTAGTTCGGGACGTCACGAGTTCATAGACAGGTGGCGCGTTCGATTCCGACATTCGTAGAGAAAGTTATGATGTTCGGAAGTTGAGGGGTATTTTGGTAATTTGGCATGTTAGGGGCCAAATGTTGACTTTTTGATCGGGAGGTCCGATGGACGAGGGCCAAGGACCGTTACGTAGGTATCGTCGATACGAATCCAACGACAGGCGGCATGCCGAAATCGGAGATTCGACGACGAAGTTATGGTCAAGGACGTAAAACGCGATTAACCGAGACTCGGAATAAAATAATAATATAATAATAAAATCTGATTATCCTAATCCCAAACCAATCTGGACCCTTGATGTATGACACATGTCATCATCCCCTTCATTCCCTAAATCAGGGGTTCTTGTTGGCCATTGGTGTAGGTAATCATTTCCTCTCATGGAATCCTCACCCTTCATTTTAAACTGAGATTGAATCTGGGCCGTTGATTCATTTCCTTCCCTTGTATTTGATCAGACAACTCACACACCCATTTTCATTCTCCCTCAAAACCGTGAGCACGGTTTCCTTCCTTGATCATGCACATCATCACCTCACAGCCCAGCCTCACACACCAGACGGCACCAGGTAATCACCAGCCACCCCCAGACGCCGGCAACAACCACCACGGGCGGCTGCGCAGCCCACAAACCCCCCAGACCCGAGAGGAACCAAATCGGCCCAAAACATCCAAACGTCCAAACTACCTCACCAATCTCCTCTGTGTTGGTGTGTGTGAAAGATTAGCTGCACGGTGAGGCTTGAGAGATGACGGGAGACGACGGGTGACGGCGAGGCTGGCGGCGGAGAGGAAAAACAGGGGAGGTCCGAAACTCAGAAATTGGAAATCATTGTGGGATGGTGTTTGATCGTTTTGGAGAGGTGAATGATGTTCCTGGAGTCAAACTAGGTGTGCTGGTGGCCACGGCGGGAGCCACGGCGGCGAGGTAAGCCTCGAACCCGTGAACCTGTTTTCGGGTGAAAATGGCAGGTTGGGTTTTAACGTATTTCGATCGATCTGGTGATTAGGATGATGATCTAGAAGGTGAGACGAGCTTCTGGGGATCGTTTTCGAAAGGAATGGTGGCCGGGATCGTGCAGACACGACGGTTGCAGGTGGCCGGTCTGCACACCTCCACGAACAGGTAGTGAAACGAGGTTGTTTATTAGTTTTTAAACCTCAGATCAACTGGAATTGATGAGACGATCTTGTAGGAACAAACAGAATTGAAATTGATCGAGTAATGGCTGAGAACCAGTCGGGTTGGGCCGCGGGTCACGGTGACCCGTTTATCAGACAACCGGGTCAGAACGGTGACACTGTTCACGGCGCGTGAGTTTCACGCGCAGCCACTCACGGCGGCGCGTGGCGGCGCGTGGGCACGAATCTCGAGGTGAGGTCAACATGACTTTTAATCCATTCGATGTAACGGACATTTTGGAATTGGTTTCGTGTCGATCGGACACCGTCTCGATAGTGTTCGGGATGTCCGAAGGTTTTAAATTAAGTTTAAAAATAAGTAAAAATTCGGGAAAATTACGGGACTTTGATAGGATGTTAATAATGAGGTTAGTGACCCTCTAATGTGATTTGGACAGGATTGGGAGTCCCGGTGATAATGGTGTGGCCCGGGAGGGCCGGTGGCACGCGTATCGAGGCACACGGTTAAAACGGTCTGTGAGTGGACTTTGGTTTTATAAATCCTATGCATGCTTAAATGTGTTATATGGTTTATATACATGATTTCTATGATGGTATTTGTGAGTATTGATTTTGGGTATGTTGCACGTATTTCGAGGTGTTTTCCGTATTTCACGTGTATCGGGATTAACGGTTTATTTGTGGTTTTGCGTGCTTGTGGTTAAATAAATAATATGATAAAACGGTTTTTATATTGGAAAGATGAATTCGGGCTTGAGGCCCACTTGTTTTGGAAATCTAGGGCTTGGAGTCCATTTGAGTACGTAATCGGGCTGCGGGCCCAGTTGGTTTATAAATCGGGCCGTGGGCCCAGTGGTTCATAAAGTCGGGCATGAGGCCCAGTTGGATTAAAATGATGATTTCGGGCCAGGGGGCCCTAAATTTAATAAATGTGGTTTCGGGTCAGGGACCCTAAACGGAAATGTGTTGTTTTATGGAAAATTCGGGCAGGGCCCATTGTGATGTTGTGAAATGAATTAATAAAACTGTTTTCCATATACCATCTGGATACAAGGATATATGATGGTCTCCTCCAGATGTCTGGGACACTGGGGAAGTCACGGTGCATTGCCTGCGAGGGGTCATTATACGGAGCAGCCGGACCGTATGATGACTCAGGAGCAGGATTGCTATGATTGACGTCAGGGACGTCAGATATCAGGGATGTCAGATTATGGACCCGGAGAGACCCCGGGCAGCACGCGTAGCATATGAAACCGTGAGACATGACGTCAGGGACGTCTCGCATCAGGGATGCTGGTGATGGTAATGGTAAAATACGAATTAATGAAATGGCTTTCCGGGTGGATTTATGATTGTGTGATTTTAATGAATTGATGTTCATTTATGGTCGTGGGTGGTGACCCACATGGTTGTTTATGTATAGTTATGGCATTTCACAGTTTTGGGCTGAGTTCCCACACTTGGTTTTTGGTTGACGGTTTTTGGGCTAAGGCCCTAATGGCTCGGTTGAGCAAACGTTTTGGTTACTGGTTTTCGTGGCATGCATACGTTTTTATTGGAGGGCATAAATATCTTATAAATGTATTTGATGAACTTACTGGTTTTTTTCCACTCACAGCTTTTGGTTTTAATGCCCTTCAGGTTGATCACGGATGCGATTGCAGCAGAGACTGGGACATTGCACACCTCCTCCATCGATCCTTGCGCACTCTGGATGCCCTGTTTGGGCAGTGGCTCTTGGTCATCCTTTGTCTGACACCCCTTGTTGGACGGGAGCAGGGCACATTCCATGGTAATCCCGGGGGGATTTGGATGGGTCCTGTCATGATTGATGTTATTTGTGATGACGTACTGGTATTGAGTACGGGTTCTTGGTCTTTGTGGCCAGGTGATTATGTTTTCACATGTTTTGGCCTGAGAGCCGGGATTTGATGTTTTATAACATGAACTGATTTGATGAACATGAGTTTTTATTGACCATGGGAAAACGTGTTTTGATTTTATCGGTCCACTGTTCATACTTGAATGATTTCATACTATTACTCATGTTTTACGATATGCATGCAAGTTTGTGAAAACTGGAGGGTAAGAATGTAATTTTGGCAAATGTTTTTATAAGAGGTCATTTTTGTCCACTCACACCTTTTCTGTTTTGTGACCCTCTAGGCCGTGGTACGACGTTCGGGACTGATCGTGAGGCAGTGGCAGCAGCAGAAATCCTCGCAAACATCCCTTGTCTGGCAAGCACTGAAGGGTAGTTTCAAACCTTTAGTTGACTTGTCAGAAGGGATCAGGACTAGGCACGGTTTTTGACGTCGAGTTGGGACGGATCCTGTCAAAACCGACATCCAACCTCTATGCAATACGTAAGCCGGATAAGGGATTTCCAAAATGAACCGTCCACAAGTACCGGACTTCACAGAGCGCGCCGATTCTACTGTGGATCGCGTGTGTGATGTCTCCGTCTCTCTAACCACAGCCCGCACCGCATTGAACCTATAGGGTATCAGAAAAACTTAAAAGACTGTGAGTGGACAAAAATAAAGGATAAGTTTAGAAAACCGTTTATAAGAAAAGAAAATTATACCCTCCGTTTAAAAAACCAATGCATGCATAATCAACTTATATCAGAAAACCATTTCATATTCAATTACGAAAACCGAACTTATTTTCCTTTCTTAAATCCCGGGCCTCAGCCCAAAACCATAAAAATCTATAACCTTCGGGTCATTGCCCAAAACATCGGAAAACCATCATTGAAAACCATTATTATCAAGTTCTCATCGAAATCCAAAACACATTTAAAAACACATTTCCATCCATCGAACCTGCTGGATCTATCCGAGTCTTTAAACTCTTGAGTCTTTAAACTCAATCTAGGGCTCAATATAATCCTAGTCTTTAAACTCCCGAGTCTTTAAACTCAATATGCCTACTGGGGAAATCACAATATCCGAGTCTTTAAACTCCCGAGTCTTTAAACTCAATCCAGGTCTTTAAACCCAATCCGGGCCCGCCCCATCATAATCATATCCGGGTCTTTAAACCCAATAACCAGATCCAGAAAATCCAATCCAAAACCATTTTCAAACCATTTCCAAATCCATGTCCAAATCCGAATTCGAAATCACCATTTCGAATTCCAAGCCGAATCCGAAATTAGCATCCCGAATCCAAATCCAGAATCCTATCCATACTCCATTTCCAAATCCGAATTCGAAACCATCATTCCGTAAGCCGACATCTGGAATAATCATTCTGTAAGCCGGCATCCGGAATAATCATTCCGAACCCAAATTGGAAAATCTATTTTCAAGTTTCAAAACTGAATCCAGAATCATCATCTTGAAATCCGTTTTCAAAAACCCGAAATCACGTTCATCAAAACCACTTTTATGAACCGGGCTTCAAGCCCGTAATCACTTTTCCAAAATCCATTAGAAATCATTGAAATCAAATCATATTTCAAATCCCAAAATCAAATCATTAAAACCCTGGTCAAATTATAGTAGCAACCGTAAGCTCGTAAGACGTGTAAATACGTACTTATCTCGAAATCCATGCAAAATCGTAAATCATCAATATCAATTCACAAATATAGAAATCACGTATAGAAAACATATAAAAACATATATGCATGCATCATAAGTTCGAAAGCAAAGTCCATTCACAGACTGTTACGCCGCTGCCTCGATACGCGTGCACTTACGCCTTTCCCGGCCAATCCACTAGCACCGACTTTCCCGAACCTGTCCAAATCCCATAATGAGGTCACTAACCACTTCAAAATGCTTCTATTAAATTGCAGAAATTTTCTCGAATTTTTAACTATTTTTAACCGAGCCCTAAAACCTTCGGATATCCTTAAACATATCAAGCCGATATCTGATCGACTAGAAACTAGTGCCAAAATGTTCGTTATATTGAGTACTTTAAAAGTCGTGTTGAAAACTTCCCCAAAAGAGGCCCCATGCGACCTCACGCGCCGCATAAAGGGGCTACACGTGGGAGCCACGCGTGGCACTATTCATCATCCCTGACCTTGAGTTGAACTGGGTTCGAGCCGGTTCTCTAGTTTCCGACTGGATCGGACCGGCGAGACCGGTTCTCCACGATTCCTCAACCAAAATCAACTGGGTTTCCACCAATGTTTTCATCTCACCCTCCTCACTCATTTTATCTATCCAAAACACTAACAAACCAACAAAATCTCACCATCCAAAATCGAAGAAAAACCGACCAGTCTTCCTCCTCTGTTTTCGACCACCACAGGCTTCTCCGATCACGGGTTTGAGTCCCTGAGTTCAAGAACAACCTTTTAAGATGCTAATAATCATCATAGATGCACAAAAACTTACTAAACCCTTGATTTTCATTTTGAACAATTTCAGAAAAACAGAGCAGTCGAGATAGCTTACCTGCCCTCTGTCCTCCGTCGTGGCTTCCACCGTGCTCTCTTAACGTCCTAAGTTCAATTCCTGCTTATTGAACACCACTACAGACACGGTTTAGGTGAGTTTGATCGATTGAAGTCCACGGCCGTTCACGGCTAGTCCTCTCTGTTTTTCTGGTTTTTCTCACCTCTCACAGCCCCTCTTCACTCAATCTTTCACGACTATACACCTACAAGAGGTCACAACACACCCCTGATCTTTCACTCACTACCTCTGAGCTCACACATACTCACTCCAATGAGAAATGGTCGATTGTTCAATGTCTCTGTTCTCAGAAACCCGAGCAACCAAAGCTTCCACATTATTTGTTTTGAAGCCAATTAAGTCGGTGAAAAAAGTTCCACAAACCCCTAGACATGGGACACGTGTTCTAATCTCAATACACCACCATTCCAAAGTAGACATGACAGGACCGACCCCCCAATCCCCCGGGATTAACGGCCAAGTCTTGTTCCCGTCTAACTTACGCATGACACGTAGGCTAAACCAACGTTCAATCTTCGTGTGACGCGTAAGTCGGACAAGGGATTCTCGATCCGACCGTCCTAAACGTGTCGAGACTTCCCAGAGTGTGCCGAATCTACTGTGGATCGCGTGTGTGATGTCTCCGTCTCTCTCGACCAACAGCCCACATCGTAACAACCTGGAGGGTATCGAAAACACAAAAGACTGTGAGTGGACAAAATAAGGTAGAATTCAAAAACTGTTCAATAAGACAATTTCATTTATACCCTCCAATTAAAAAAAATGCATTCATATCAAATTCATATCATAAAACCATTCAAGATTCCGAACGAGCAAACCATGTAAGAAAAACCGAACACAGTTTCCTTTCCTCAAATCCCGGGCCTCAGCCTAAAACCATCGAAAACCATTTCATCCAGGTAGAGCCCAAAACATCGAAAAACCATGGCCGAAAACCGTCATCATCAAAGCTCAATGAAAACCAAACACATTTGAAACCACATATCCACCCATCGAACCTGTTGGATCAATATCCGAGTCTTTAAACTCAATCCGGGTCTTCAAACCCAATCTGGGCCCGCCACCGTCATAATCATATGTGGGTCTTTAAACCCAATAACCAGATCCAACAAATCCAATCCATAAACCATTTGAACACCATTTTCCATTTCCAAATCCGAATCCGCAATCTCATCAGGATCCCGAATCCAAACCCAGAACTCATATCCTTATCCATTTCCAAATCCGAATTGGAAACCATCATCCCGTAAGCTAGCATCCGGAATAACCATTCCGAACCCAACCTGAAAATCCATTTTCAAGTTCCAAACCAAATCCCGAATCGTCATCCGGAAATCCGATTCCAAAACCCGAAAACATGTTTCTTAAAAACCACTTTTTGAACTGGGCCTCTAAGCCCGAAGTAATTTTTCTGAAATCCATTTTTAAATCATGGATATTAAATCATATTCCAAATCTCGACATCAAATCATTAAAACCAGGTTCAAAACACAACATCGTTCAAAATCTCGTAAAACGTGAAATCCAGTAAATCCTGAAAATCGTGCAAAATCGTAAATCATCAAGATCATAAATCAAATCATATAAAAACATATATGCATGCATCAAGAGTTAGAAAATAAAGTCCACTCACAGACCATAGCGTCGGTGCCTCGATACGCGTGCATTAAAGCTTTCCCAGCTAATCCGCTACCACCGGCTTCCCGAACCTGTCTAAATCCCATAATAAGGTCACTAACTACTTCATAAAGCTTATACTAAAGCCCTTATTTTTCTCAAATTTTTAACTATTTTTAACCGAGGCCTAAAATCTTCGGACATCCCAAAACATATCGAGACGATGTCCGATTGACTCGAAACCAGCGCCAAAATGTTCGTTACATCGAATACTTTAAAAGTCATGTTGGAACCATTCTCAAACACTGTGCCACGGGCCCACATGCATCGCCCAAAGGGGTTGCGCGTGGGCCTCACGCGCCAGCATAGTGTCATCTTCAACCTTGCTTCGACCAGTCCGACCGGTTCACGGTTCAGGCCGAACCGACGTGGCCGGTTCACGGGTCTACCTGGTCCAGTTTTGTCCGTTTTCCTCCCTAGTTAATTCCGATAGGTTCCCTACATGTTCTCCTATTGATCCATAACCTAAAACATGAAAAACAAGGTCTAAACAATACATGTTAGCTCCTTTATCAAAACACCAACTTTCTCCCGTGAGCTTCCATGGCTTCTGCACCGTTCTTCTCTGTTTTTTGGTCCTAACTCATTCCTGCGACTCCTAGAAACAAGTTCTTATCAACCAATACGATTATTAGTCCACTGAAGTCAACTTACCATAATCGAATTCAACTTAGCTCTCACTGAATTCTTGACCTTACCGTCTATTTCAAGCCTTGAAGTCGAGTCTAAGAACTTTGTCCCATCTTCTTTTCCAATGTTTGTTCTCAGATCATAAGAAATTGTTGTAGTTTTGAGGAGCTTGAATCCAAGACTAAGCTTCCCTCTCTATTTGTCAAAGTCGAAGCCATCGCCCACGGTGGCCCTCGTGGCAGCCCAACACCACCTCACCGTACTCTCACTTCCTCAATCACCACACCTCTCTGAACTCTCACTCACAAATCACCACAAGGAATTTCCACGACTCGCACACACTGGATTTTGGATTGAGACTCTCTGTCTCCGTTTTCTCTACTGAACGACCAAACGTTTAAAAAAAATAAAAGAACACGGCTGTTTTGGCTAGAAGCCACTAGATAGAGGCCAGGTGTCACACACCCTGTGGACACAGCCCATAATTATCCAATAAGCTCTATCCATGTGGCCTTATCTGATTGCACAAAGCCCAAGGTGTAAAAAGACCAAAATGCCCCTGTAAGTCCAAATTACCATTTTACCCCTCACCTTTCTAGAACCACAACTTACCCGTCTGATGTCCGATGAAGGCGTGCCGCCTGTCATTGTACTCAGGACGTCGAGATCTATCTAATGGTCCTTGGTTTGCGTGAAGAAAACTTGTTGTGCAAAAAGTCAACAAATTCCTCCTTTTAAACCAAATTACAAAAGTACCCTCAACCTTCTGAATATCATAACTTCATCCTCGGATGTCAGAATCGAACGTGCCACCTGTCTATGAACTCGTGACGTCCTGAACTACGTCACGGTCATCGGTCTAAGTCCATTTGACCGCCCGAACTAAAAGTCAACATTTTGCCCATTCTAGGGGTAAAATCGTCATTCTGCACCAACCGTCCAAAAGTATCCAAGTAATCACCGATTACCTTAGTTAGTCCGTCATTAACTACTAATCTAATCCAGACTTTCGGGACGTGTCGTTACAATCTACCCTCCTTAAAAAGAATTTTGTCCCCGAAATTCCACATCTCTTACCTCCGTAACTAGCGGGGAGAAATCCACTGATCTTACACCTGGGTCTCCTACCCGATGTCCATCTTCTGCCAAACCAACTTATCCTGGTAGTTCCCAACCTCCGTCTTATCATCCAACCTCTGCACCACTCCTGAGTCAAAACACTCCAGTCCCTATCCACTCACTCTTAAGTGGATCCTACTGCCTCAGCTTCAGACCACTGCATCCAATCCAATCGATCTGCCATACCGCACGTCTAGATTATGGGTTCTCTTCAATAACCTCATATCGATCAGTTATAGTCACTCATTCTCTATCTCCTTCCGTCATCCTTCAACGGAATGCACAATAGTCTACACTTAAAAGGGGTTTACAAATCCTTGCATTTCAACCATGAATTTCCCGACTCAACTCTAACCTATCCACCACACAACCTAATTCCCAATGTCACCAAGTACTCTTTCTACTCCCGAACTCATCCACAAATGCCCACTATTAAGGGGGTTTACGACTCCGAAAATACCTCCATTTTAATATCCCAAACCGGCACTCGAAAATTAACACCAACTCGGAATCAGCACAACAACTCATCGTCTAAGCCACTACGTCTCATAATTTCTGAGATTCCAATCACGGTGCATGATCCACAAGTATACCACCTCCGGACTAATTGTCCAAGCGTTACTTCATCTGCTACGTGGAGGTAATCCTCAACTCCTACGGATCACAGCCACGTGTCCGTAACTAGCTTAACTCATCGATCAACTCACCTGTCTATAATACACCGTGTATGCTTATCCAAAAGAATGTCAGTCATTACGTCTCAACCTTTTCGAGGTTCAACTCCAAGCACCACTATTACACTCGTACCCGACTCTCGGGGATCAAAATCAACAGTTACTCACCTCGGACTCCTCAGTCACTACCCTCGAAGTCATCGATCACCAGTCTCAAACAATTTCCAAGCACGGGCCTCAGCATTACCCAAATGCCAACCTCATCAGACTCACAGTATCCTGTCCATTTGTCCCATCCATGACCTACCAATGGTCCTCACTACCGACCATAATCTCAACTCAATGTGCCTATCTGTTTCTTTACAAGCATCCCAACCCATGTCACATCGTCTCTTAACTCAACCACACCACCATCTCACTGGACTTGTCCAAAGTCATCTACTAAACATCCATTCCCTCGGCTGCACCTAGCAGCATCATCTTCAAGTCGGCCGTAAATCGGCCCAAACCACAATGAATACTATACCACAAACCCTAATTCACGGTTCTCAATACAATCCAGTACTCTAACGGGGGTTCCTCAAATTATCCCCTCGTCCGAGTCATCCAAACCCGCAACTGCCACGGGTTCACTACAACCCTGCCACTCGAGTCGTTGTACTCGACTAAGACCATTCCTTGTCGTAACACTACTCACCAATCTCAACTCGTATCCATCACTAGGGGGAAATCCCTCGAAGCTCAAAGTAATTCCTAAACTTTGCCACTCAAGGCACCCGACTACTCGTAGCTGTATAAGTTCAAGTCCATACAGTCATCACCCAAACACCATCCAGCCCAACAGGCCATCATCAACAGGCCTCCTCGGCCCACGTATCTCACTAGCTCAACGGGCTACTCTCAGAACTCCAGCCCTAAGCCGTCATACGTCAAATCTCGCACCGCGTATCGAGCGACCAGCACCCTGGCACTAACAATCACTGCGAACTATCCACAACGAACGTACTATCACTATCGTATCCAGGTTGCTGACGGGCTATTTCGCGCCGAAACATCACATCGACAGTAGTATCACAACACCCAAGTCGACGAACCAACGACTCTGGGAACTACACCTCACGTAGAACACACGAAACCTCGCTCTGATACCAATTGACAGGACCCACCCCCCAATCCCCCGGGATGAAGGGCCAAGTCCTATTCCCATCTAACTTACGCTTGACATGTAGGCTAAACCAACGTTTAACCTTCGTGTGACACGTAAGTCAGACAAGGGATTCTAGATCCGAACGTCCAAAACGAGTCCAGACTTCCCAGAGTGTGTTGAATCTACTGTGGATCGCGGGTGTGATGTCTCCGTCCCTCTCGACCAATAGCCTGCACCGCAACAACCTGGAGGGTATCGAAAACACAAAAGACTGTGAGTGGACAAAATAAGGTAGAATTCAAGAACAGTTCAATAAAACAATTTCATTTATACCCTCAAATTAAAAATAAACGCATGCATATCAAATTCATATCATAAAACCATTCAAGATTCCGATCGAGCAAACCATGTAAGAAAAACCGAACACAGTTTCCTTTCCTCAAATCTCGGGCCTCAGCCTAAAACCATCGAAAACCATTTCATTAGGACAGAGCCCAAAACATCGAAAAACCATGACCGAAAACCGTCATCATCAAAGCTCAGTGAAAACCTAACACATGTGAAACCACATATCCACCCATCGAACCTGCTAGATCTATCCGAGTCTTTAAACTCCCAAGTCTTTAAACTCAATCCAGGCCTCAATATAATCCGAGTCTTTAAACTCCAGAGTCTTTAAACTCAACAGGCCTACGGGGGAAATATCAATATCTGAGTCTTTAAACTCAATCCGGGTCTTTAAACCCAATCCGGGCCCTCGCCCGTCATAATCATATCCGGGTCTTTAAACCCAATAACCAGATCCAACAAATCCAATCCATAAACCATTTGAACACCATTTTCGATTTCCGAATCCGAATCCGCAATCTCATCGGGATCCCGAATCCAAACCCAGAACTCATATCCATATCCATTTCCAAATCCGAGTTCGAAACCATCATCCCGTAAACTAGCATCCGGAATAACCATTCCGAACCCAACCCGGAAATCCATTTTCAAGTTCCAAACTGAATCCCGAATCGTCATCCGAAAATCCGATTCCAAAACCCGAAAACACGTTTCTTAAAAAGCACTTTTTGAACTGGGCCTCTAAGCCCGAAGTCATTTTTCTGAAATCCATTTTTAAATCATGGATATTAAATCATATTCCAAATCCCGACATCAAATCATTAAAACCAGGTTCAAAACACAAGATCGTTCAAAATCTCGTAAAACGTGAAATCCAGTAAATATCCCGAAAATCGTGCAAAACCATAAATCATCAAGATCATAAATCAAATCATAGAATCACGTATAGAAAAGATATAAAACATATATGCATGCATCAAGAGTTAGAAGTCCACTCGCAGACCATAGCGTCGGTGCCTCGATACGTGCGCATTAAAGCTTTCTCAGCTAATCCGCTACCACCGGCTTTTCGAACCTGTCCAAATCCCATAATAAGGTCACTAACTACTTCATAAAGCTTATACTAAAGCCCCGTATTTTTTTCGAATTTTTAACTATTTTTAACCGAGGCCTAAAACCTTCGGACATCCCGAAACATATCGAGACGATCTCCGATTGATTCGAAACCAGCCCTAAAATGTTCGTTACATCGAATAATTTAAAAGTCATGTTGGAACCATTCTCAAACACTGTGCCACGCGCCCACACGCGCCGCCCAAAGGGGCTGCACGTGGGCCTCACGCTCAAGGACAATGTCATCTTCAACCTTGCTTCGACCGGTCCGATTGATTCACGGTTCAGGCTGAACCGGCGTGGCCGGTTCACGGGTCTACCTGGTCCAGTTTTGTCCGTTTTCCTCCCTAATTAATTCCCATAGCTTCCCTACATGTTCTCCTATTGATCCATAACCTAAAACATGAAAAACACGGTCTAAACAATACCTGTTAGCTCCTCTGTCAAAACACCAACTTTCTCCCGTGAGCTTCCATGGCTTCTGCACCGTTCTTCTCTGTTTTTTGGTCCTAACTCATTCCTGGGACTCCTAGAAACAAGTTCTTATCAACCAATACGATTATTAGTCCACTGAAGTCAACTTACCAAAATCGAATTCAACTTAGCTCTCATTGAATTATTGACCTTACCGTCTATTTCAAGCCTTGAAGTCGAGTCTAAGAACTTTGTCCCATCTTCTTTTCCAATGTTTGTTCTCAGATCATAAGAAATTACTGTATTTTTGAGGAGCTTGAATCCAAGACTAAGCTTCCCTCTCTGTTTTTCAAAGTCAAAGCCACCGCCCACGGTGGCCCTCGTGGCAGCCCAACACCACCTCACCGTACTCTCACTTCCTCAATCACCACACCTCTCTGAACTCTCACTCACAAATCACCACAAGGAATTTCCACGACTCACACACACTGGATTTTGGATTGAGACTCTTTGTCTCTGTTTTCTCTACTGATCGGCCAAACGTTTAAAAAAAATAAAAGAACACGGTTGTTTTGGCTAGAAGCCACTAGACAGAGGCCAGGTGTCACACACCTTGTGGACACAGCCCACAATTATCTAATAAGCTCTATCCATGTGGCCTTATCTGATTGCATAAAGCCCAAGGTGTAAAGACCAAAATGCCCCTGTAAGTCCAAATTACAATTTTGCCCTTCACATTTCTAAAACCACAACTTACCTGTCCGATGTCCGATGAAGGCGTGCCGCCTGTCATTGTACTCATGACGTCGAGATATATCTAATGGTCCTTGGTCTGTGTGAAGAAAACTTGTCATGCAAAAAGTCAACAAATTCCTCCTTTTAAACCAAATTACGAAAGTGCCCTCAACATTCCGAACATCATAACTTCATCCTCGGATGTCAGAATCGGACGTGCCACCTGTCTATGAACTCGTGACATCCTGAAATACGTCACGGTCATCGGTCTAAGTCCATTTGACTGCCCGAACTAAAAGTCAACATTTTGCCCATTCTAGGGGCAAAATCGTCATTCTACACCAACCGTCCAAAAGTATCCAACTAATCACCAATTACCTTCGTTAATCCGTCATTAACTACTAATCTAATCCAGACTTCTGGGACGGGTCGTTACAAACCAAGTGTCCCCCTATCACCGGGCACAGATTCCCAGAGTATTAAAATGACCAAAATGCCCCTAAATGACATTTTACCATGTTGCCCCTAGTGGTTTTCGACCAAAATCCAAACCTATCAAGGTCCGATGATAGCGTGCCGCCTG
The DNA here is from genome assembly GCA_032719365.1 of Prinsepia uniflora. NCBI lineage: Eukaryota > Viridiplantae > Streptophyta > Magnoliopsida > Rosales > Rosaceae > Prinsepia > Prinsepia uniflora. The sequence continues at coordinate 19,151,051 of CM064868.1, forward strand.
TCGTTGTACTCAGGGGATCGAGACCTACCTAACGGTCCTCAAACTACGTGAAAAGTCCATGTCATTTGAAAAGTCAACAAATTGCCCTTTTTCAATCAAATTACCAAATTACCCTTGAACTTCCGAACATCATAACTTCCTCCTCGGATGTCGGAATTGGACATGCCACCTGTCTATGAACTCGTGACGTCCCGAAATACGTCACTGTCATCGGTCAAAGTCCATTTGACCACCCGAACAAAAGGTCAACATTTTTGCCCATTCTAAGGGCAAAATCGTCATTTCACACCGTCCGTTTGAAAGCATCCAACTAATCACCGATTACCGTCACTAATCTATCATTAAGCACTAATCTAATCCCGATTTCTGGAACGGGTCGTTATAACCAGTGCATGAGTGTAACGACCCGTCCCGGAAATCAAGATTTGATTAGTGATTTATGACGGATTAGGGAGGTTAATTAGTAATTAGTTGGACAATTTCGGACGGACGGTGTGAAATGACGATTTTACCCTTGGAATGGGCACAAATGTTGACTTTTCATTTGGACTGTCAAATGGACTTTGACCGATGACCGTGACGAAGTTTGGGGCGTCACGAGTTCATAGATAGGTGGCTCGTCTGATTCCAACATCCGAGGGGGAAGTTATGACGTTCGGAAGTTCAGGGGCATTTCAGTAATTTAGCTAAAAAGGGGGCAATTGTTGAATTTTCAAATGACATGGAATTATTACGTAATTCGAGGACTATTAGGAAGGTCTCGATGTCCTGAGTACAAGGACAGATGGCACGTCATCATCGGACTTCGGATGATTTGGTAATGGGTCTAAATGTACGAGGGGTAAAATGGTAATTAGGACATAGAAGGGCAAAATGGTCTTTTGGCAGTTTGTTGATGTGGGCAATCAGATGAGGACACCTGGTCTTGGAAGGTTGGATATTTTTGGCAGGAAACCATTGAGATGAGGACACATGTCCACTCTTCAGTGGCTTCTAGCCAAGTCTCACACGGTCTGAGTTAGTTTTAATTTGGTTGATCGATTAAAAGGAGGGAAAACAGAGACAGAGAGAAAAATGGTCCAGCTTCAGTGTGAGTCGTGGGTGTGAGTGTATCATGTCTGAGTGAGAACACAGGGACGTGTGGTGACTTGAGTGTTTGTGTTAAGTGAAGGATTAAGTGAGAAAGTGTGTGAGCAGTGAGACAAACTCAGAAAACCGAGAGGGCTAACTGTGAACAGCCGTGGGGTAAACCGATCAAACTCATCGAAATCTAGTTTGAGGTAGTGTTCAGTGCACATAAGGGAACCTAGAACGATTTTCCAACCACGGTGGAAGTCACGGTAGAGTACAGGGAGCATGTATGTTGTCTCGATTCCTCTATTTTCCAGAAATGATTCAAGGTGAGAATCGACAGGTTTGCTAGGTTTTTAAGTGACTTTGATGACCTTTGAAATCGTTTAAGCTTCCTATTGAACCTAGGAAGTCGAAACCATGGTCAGAAAGGTTGGTGGTGGCCAGAAACAGAGGACTGGAAAACTCAGAGTTTTGGTTTGACTTTGGAAGGTAGGAAATATGACTCATTTATATGTTTTAGTTAGTTAAACTAGTTCTAAACATTAGGATGAAGTTAATGGTGAAATCAGGATACAAAATTGGGCTAAAATGAACGAAAACCGTGAACGCCAGTTTCGGTCTGGATTGGGTCGGCCTGGACCGATTCGAACCGGGTTCACCTGAGGATAAGGATGATTAGTGCAGACACGTGAGGCCCACGCACAGCCCCTTTGGGCGGCCCTTGTGGGCGCGTGGCAAGGAATTTGAGGGAGTTTCCAACACGACTTTTAAAGTATTCGATGTAACGAACATTTTGGCACTGGTTTCGAGTCGATCGAACATCGTCTCGATATATTTCGGGGTGTCCGAAGGTTTTAGGCCTCGGTTAAAAATAGTTAAAATTTTGGGAAAATTACGAGGCTTTAGTAAAAGCTTTTTTTAAGTAGTTAGTGACCTTATTATGGGATTTGGACAGGTTTGGGAAAGCCGAGGATAGTGAATTGGCCGGGAACTGTATAGGTGCTCGCGTATCGAGGCGACGACGTAATGGTATGTGAGTGGACTTTGCTTTCTAACTCTTGATGCATTCATATATGTTTTAATATGTTTTCATACGTGATTCTATGATTTGATTTATGATCTTGATGGTTTACGGTTTTGCACGGTTTTCAAGATATTTACGTAATTTGCACGTTTTACGAGATTTTGAATGATCTTGTGATTTGATTATGATTTTAATGATTGGATTTCGGGATTTGAAATATGATTTGAAAAGGATTTCGGAAAAGTGATTTCGAGCTTGGAGCCCTGTTCATGAGATTATGGTTTTGAAACTGGATTTCGAAAACGAGATTTCGGATTTGGTTTTGAGACTTGGAAAGGAAATCTGGATTTGGGTTCGGGACAACGGTTCCGGATGCTAGCTTACAGAATCATTGTTACGAATTCGAAGGTGGATTTTCTATGGTTTTCGCTGTTGATTGGAAAAACGGTTTTGGGTTTAAAGACCCGGAAAAAGAAAAGAAAAACCGATGGATCTGGTTTTGAGTTTAAAGACTCAGTTGATTGATGGGTGGAGGGCCCTGGATTGATATGTTTTGAGTTTAAAGACTCGGTATATGTTTTGAGTTTAAAGACTCGGTGATTGTGATACCCCCCGAGGCCTGTGATTGTGTTTTGAGTTTAAAGACTAGGGCGCACTTGAGGTCTAGAAAACTCGCATGATTGATGTTTTTCACTGGTTTTTCACTGGTTTTCAGATGTTTTGGGCAGTGGCCCGGATGAATTGGATTTGATGAGTTTTGGGACTGAGTTCCCGTACCTTGAGATTGAATTGTGACTTGAGGCTGAGGCCTAGAATTGAATAACGGATTTGATTCGGGTTTTCAATAATGGTTTTCATTGATGGTTTTTGATATAAAATTGAAATGAGATGGTTTCATAACATGAATTGATATGCATGCATTAGTTTTTGCATCGAGGGTAAAAATGTAATTTCTTCTAAACGGTTTTCTAAACTTATTGTTTCTTTTTGTCCACTCATAATCTTTCATGTTTTCGATACCCTCCAGGTTGTTGCTGTAACAACCCGTCCCGAGAATTTGGATGAGTAGAGTGATTAAGGTGTGATTAGTAAGGTTAATCAGGGGTTAGGTGGTCCCGAGGGGTCCGGGAACCTAGAATGACGATTTTGCCCCCTGCTTTGGGCAAAAATGTTGACTTTTATTTCGGATGGTCAATTGGGGATTGACCAGTGACCGGAATGTAGTTGAGGTTGTCACGAATCCTTAGGCTGGTGGCACGCCCGATTCCGACATCCGAGGAGGAAGTTGTGATGTTCGGAAGGCTGAGGGCTTAACCGTAATTTGGGTAAAGTAGGGGGAATAGTTGACTTTTCGTATAATCGAGTTTTGGTAGGTTGACCTAGGATGGTTAGATAGTTCTTGTCGTCCTGAGTTCGATGACAGGCGGCACGTGTTCATCGGACTTACGAGGCGAGAGTTACGGGTCTAGAAAGTTTCGGTAAAACCGTAAAAATGTGTTAAACAGAAGGGTATTTTAGTCTTTTTGGGTTTATGGGGATTTGTGCAGAGAGAGAAGGAATGGACGGCTGGAGTTAATCAGGTGAGATAAGGATGGATTGGATTGTGACACATGGCAATTGTGTAGTGGGTTCTGGGGGGTTCTTCTGTGTGTACACGGTCCCAAATAATTGGGGTGCACTCGTGCAACCGTGCAGTCCTTCGATACACAGAGAAACAGAGTGAGAGCTTGAGGGGAAATCGACCGATCTGGGTGCAAGGGTGAGTGACTGGTGAGTTGGGAGAGTGACAGTGAAGCAAGGAGGAGCTGCTGGTCGTGTTTTGGCGGTGCAATCGTGCACGGCGGCACGGCGGAGGTGAGGAGAAGAATTGGGGGAAACAGGGAGGCCGTGAACATTTGGCGGTGGCTACGCCGTGAGGTGGATCAAACCAAGACAAGGAGAGGCTGAGGAGGTTGCAGGGAGTCTAACGACCACAGTGGTGGGCGGCGGTGCGCACGGCGGAGCTGCAATCGAAGGGTAAGTCTTCCTGCTCTGTTTTCCCGTGGAATTTCATTTGGAAAGTCGTGACTCTGGGCTGAGAGTCGAGAGGATTGGAGGTTAGGGTAGTGATCAGGGAGGTCCTAGGTGTCGATTAGGGTGGTCGCCGTGACGGGGCCGTACACGGCGGAGCTCAGTCGAAGAGGGGTCTCTTTTACCCTGTTTCGGCAGTGAACTTCAAACGGTAAGTCGACGAGTTTGGGGGTGAGTCGACGGTATAGGAAGGTTGGTCTGGGTTCATTGAGGTCTTAGGGACCGTCTGGTGTCGCCACCGTGAAGGGTGGTGAGCTGGGTGGTCGGATCGTGAAACAGAGTTTTGGGGAGGTTTGATTTCGAGCTTGAGACGACGGGTAGGAGGCTGTGTCGAGGTGATTGGAGGATGGGGATGCTTAGAGTAAGGTTGGACGAAGCTATAGGAGAAGGAAGGAGGTGTTTTAGTGCAGGCACGGCGGAGAACCGTTGACGCCGGTTCAAGCTGTAGCCTACTGTGTTGAACCGGGTCGACGTGAGGTTGAAGGTGCACTGTAGCTGGCGCGTGGGGCCACGCGCAGCCACTTTGGGCGGCGCGTGGGGGCGCGTGCGGCGGCGGATGGGAAAACGGTCAACATGGATTTTGGTCTGGGAGGCATGGTGAGTTCAATGGAGTTGGTTTCGGGGTAATCAGACATCGTTTGAGTTTAGTTCCGCGAGGGTGAATGTTTAGGGTCCCGGGTTTTTCGGGTTTTGATTCGGGGACTTTTGAGGAAATCTAGGTGTTTGAGTATAGACGTATTAGTGACGTATTTTGACGGTGATTGACAGGATCGGGATTTCCCGAGGAAGCCGAGGATCGGGCTGGACGTTCAGGACGCGAGTAGGGCTCGGTATGTGAGTGGACCCTTTCTCTAAACTCGATCATGCATAACTGTTTTTATACATACGTTTTTGATGGTTTTACTCATACACCTATGTTCTTGACTATGTTATGATGATTTTACGCGATTGCACGTTTTTTCGAGAAAAAGACGGTTTTGGCACGGTTTTCGAGAAAATGTTGGTTTTCGGATTTTGATTCCACATTTGGGGATTTCCACCGATAAAGGTTTTCTAATAATGATAAATGGGTTATGAAATGTGATTTGTGATTACATGGGGTTTTGGTATGAAAATGGATATTTTCCGGATTTGGGTTCGGAATGACGGTTCTGAATGCCAGAAGAGCATCAGACCAGTGATTTCGGATTCGGGTTTGGATATGGATTTGGTAAATGGTTTTCAAATGGTTTTGGGATTGGATTTGCTGGATCTGGATATTGGGTTTAAAGACCCGGATATATGTGACGGGGGACCGACCGGATTGGGTTTAAAGACCCGGATTGAGTTTAAAGACTCGGGAGTTTAAAGACTCGGATATATATTGATTTTCCCCCGTAGGCCTTGAGTTTAAAGACTCGGGAGTTTAAAGACTCGGATATGATTAAGGCCTGGATTGAGTTTAAAGACTCGGGAGTTTAAAGACTCGGAGAGGTCCAGCAGGTTTGATCGGGAAAATGATGATTTGATGTTTATGGTTTTTGATACGGTTTCTGATACTCATGCTGTGGTTTCTTAAGATATTTTATAGTGTATCTGTTTCTTATGATGTTTATAATGATTATTTTATAACTGTGTTCATAACTGTTGGTTATGCCTGTGGTTTCAAAACGGAGGGTAAAATTCGGTTTTCTTATAAAATGGTTTTGAACATTTTACACTTTCTGGTCCACTCACATTTTGTGTTTTAACTTGCCCTCCAGGTCGTGGAGATAGCGCGGGGTCTGGACGTCGAGGCAGCGTCTGAGGCATAGAAATACCGTGAGGGATCCCGGAGTGTTTACCTTTTTCTTCCGCGTGCGTGTAATTATTATCACTTTTAGTTGTTGTACTTGTATCTATGCTCTGTGAACTTTAACTTCGGGATATGGTATTGAGGTTTTTCTCCTGCGTCTGACGGGTTACTGTTAGGTTATCAGACGGGAGCAGGATTTACCTCGGGTTTCGGGGTGAAACCGGGGTGGGTCCTGACAGTTGCGGTGCGGGCTATTGATCGAGAGGAACAAAGACATCACACTCACGATCCACAGTAGATTCGGCGCACACTGGGAAATTCAAAGGTTTTAGGACGGTCAGATCGAGAATCCCTTGTCCGACTTACGTGTCACATGGAGGTTGAACGTCGGTTTAGCCTTCGTGTCATGCGTAAGTTAGACGGGAGCAGGATTTAGCCTTAATCCCGGGGGATTGGGGGTGGGTCCTGACAATGAGGGCGCGTAGGCACGAATTTTGAGGTCAAACCGGTCTTATTTGAAAGGCGACAATCTGAATCCAATGGTGGTGGTTTCAGGCCAATCAGAGATAGTTTGATAGGTCATTTGGAGGTTTTTAGCCTGGGGAAGCATGTTCGTGACATGTTTACTGTACCAAGACTTTTGAGGGTTTCTATTATATACTTGTATAGATGGTTAGTGACCCTTGGGTATGATTTGGATAGGCCCGGACGTTTCAGAGACGTTGGATTAGCCTTGGATTGGCTTACGCCTCAGATTGTGAGCGTACAGCTTGGATAGTTAGTGAGTGGACATTTGCTTTATAAAATGATGCATGCATAAATGTTTTATATGTTTTACGAACATGATTTTAGATACACTGTTTGAATATGATTTGAATATGATTTTTTTTATGTTGAGCATTTTCGTGGAAAATGTTATATTGCACATATTTCGAGATTTGTATTTTATGTGATACTTTGGGCTTAGGCCGAGTTTTCTACGAGCATGGAATTTCAATGATTTGAATAATGTTTTGTTTATTGGTTTTGAATATTTTCACGGAGATACGTGAAAGTGGAATTTCGAGCTTATGTCTCTGTTGTGGATTTACAAAATGATATTTCGAGCTTATAACCCTGTTTCAGATTTATGATATGAGATTTCGGGCTTGTGACCCTGTTCTGATTTGTGATACTATATTTCGGGCTTGTGACCCTGTTCTTATTTATGATATGATATTTCGGGATTGTGACCTCGATGGAAATGATTTTGACTCAAATTGTGAGTCCTTGTGAACTTGAAAGAAAGATTATGATTTCAAAAGGTTTGCCTATCGATTTGATGTGTTTTGGAGGAAAGTCTGGACACTGTTTTTACGATGGTTTTGGGGAACGTAATTTGATGAACCTATATTTCGGGCGTAAACACTATTGTGACACGACCCATCCCAATCCCCCCAGGATTATCGCGGGATGTGCCATGCTCTCGTCTGACACGAAGTGTCAGACAAAGGATAACTCAAAACCTCAGCTCGTTCAGGGCTTATAGAGCGCGCTAGGATTGGTGGAGGAGTGCAATGTCTCGGTCTCTGCTACAGCCCGCATCCGTGATCAATCTGAAGGGTATTAAAACCATCAAAAGCTGTGAGTGGACAAAAATAAATAGTTTAATAAAAAAAACATTTCATGAAGAGATTTATGCCTTCACTAAAAAGTATGCATGCATTCGAAAACCAGTAACCAAACCATTTACTTAAATAAATGATTAGGTCCTTAGGCCAAAAACCGTAAATCCAATCATGTGTGGGAACTCAGCCCAAAACCATAGAATATCAAAATCCGTAAATCCAGATTCAAGTAGGACACTGCCCAAATCTATAAACACAAATCCATGAACACAAAAATACCATTTCGGTAAAATATATTTAAACCATCCTTGGCATCCTAGATGCCTAGCGTTCCAGACGCTTAACGTCCTAGACGTCATATCTCACGGTCAAAGCAACGCGTGCTGCCCGGGATCTCTCCGGGTCTATATCTCTGACATTACAGACGTCTAATCATAGTAATCTTGCTCTTAGTGACTATACGGTCCGGTCGCTCCGTGTAGTGACCCCTCGCAGGCAATGCACCGTGACTTCCCCAGTGTCCCAGACACCTGGAGGAGGCCATCCACATATCCTCGTATTAAGATGGTATATGGAAAAACAGTTTTATAAATCCATTTCAAAACATCTCAAAGGGCTCTGCCCATAATTTCCATAAAACCATCACAAATCCATAATTCCAAAACCATCTAGGGCCCCCGACCCGAAATCACGTTTATGAAACATAGGGTCTCAGACCCGAAATCACATTTATAAAACACAATTGGGCCTTATGCCCGATTTCGTAAACCAACTGGGCTTATAGCCCAATCATGCAAACCAACTGGGCCCCTGGCCCGATGCAGTAGTCAAATCCAAATCCATTTATCCAAAGCCATTTATAGGTCCCTGGCCCAAAATCATATTCATTAAACACAATTGGGGTTCATGCCTGATTTCGTAAATCAATTGGGCCCCCAGTCCGATCATATAACTCAAATGAGTCTCAGCCCGATTTCTCATTAAGCCAAATGGACTCTAAGTCCGATACTTTCCAAATCAAATGGGTCTCATGCCCGATTTCATCTTTCCAAAACCAAACCAGTTCATCAAACCATCAATGAAACCACAAGCATGTATAACACTGTATAAAGTCATAAATCTCGAAATACGTGCAAAATACGTAAAACCAATCATCACAATCATCATCATAGAAATCATATATATATAACATATAAAACAGTTATGCATGCATCACAGTTCAGAAAACAATGTCCACTCACAGACCGTCCTACGATATCGCCTCGATATGCGTGTCATAAGCCTTTTCGAGCCACATCACTATCATCGGGACTTCCAAACTTGTCCAAACCATACTAGAGTGTTACTAACTACCTCATTAACCTATCATTAAATCCCCGTAATTTTTCCAAAATTTTAAACGTATTTTACATAGGGTTTAAACCTTTAGACACCCAAAACTACCTTGAAACGGTGTCCGATCGACACAAAATTAGTTTCAAAATGTTCGTTACATCGAAATGATGATTTCATATGTTGAACACGTGTCCCAAAAATGCCCCACGCCCACACACCGCCCAAAGGCATTGCGCGTGGAGCCCAAGCGCCAGCACTGTTCATCATCTTCAACCTCGCTGAACCGATCACGCCGGTTCAGGCCTATATCTTCTATATCTTCTATATTTTCGGTCTGTTTTCATCGATTTTCAATCCTGTAGCTTCGTCTAGTCCTATTCTATCAACCTATGATTTCAAAAACATGAGCCAAGATCATACCTTCCCAATCGAAGTTTGAACCGGCGAACTTTCCCCTTGTTGGATTTGCATGATTCCGACCACCACCATCCTTCCTTTTCGTCCTAAAACGTTTGTACAACCTCCACAATTACATTTCCATTAACAAAAACATTCAATCAACTCTAAAACCCAAATTCCAAATTTGAAAAACCAAACTCACTATTCATGGCTTCACTGGCCCTCGTCCACGACGACTCGACCCATGACTACCATCTTCATCGTCTCACCTCACTCTCTCTTTTTCATTCACACACTAAGCACATATAATGGGGATAGAAGGGCTATAGGGAATGGGTTCACGATTTAGAACCTTCACGGGTTTTGGGGAGAAAAATGAAGAAATGATCGATGATGGTGAGGGAAAAATATCCCACCGTGTAGGGGAATGGGCCAATCGGATAGGTGACACTTGTCACTCATCTGGCGGGTCCTTCCAGAAATTTCCACCCACCAAAACCTGCCACTTGTCAGTTTCTCAGTTTGCATGAATAGTGCCGTAAAACGTTCTAGACCCGTAACTTCTCCGTCGAACCTCCGATTTCGACGTGCCGCCTGTTTACGAACTCATGACATCCCGATCTACGTCACAGTCATCGGTCCTCGTACGTTTGACTCTCCGGGTCAAAAGTCAACATTTTTCCCAAATCTAGGGGCAAAACGATCATTTTACAATATCCGTCCGAATTCACTCAATTAATCCCTCATTAATCATACAAAATCCATAATTAATTAATATTTAATCTCGATATTACGGACGAGTCATTACAATTGAGATACTTTGAGATGATTTGAGATACAAATGTTTGTGAAATGTTTTCCACACTACCATCTCCTATGATGTGATTGTTCCCTTCGGGTGTCGTAGATCCCTGAGTGGTATCCTCCAGACGTCGTAGATCCTAGAGAGGTCACAATTACACTACCTGGAAATGAGTATCTCTGAGGGGAGGCTCAAGAGTGTCAGATATGGACATTACCTGGACGTCGTAGATCCTGGGAATGCCATCACCCAGACGTCATAGATCCTGGGTGTAACGACCCATCCCGGAATTCGGGATTAGATTTGCAACTAATCTTGATTAGCGGGGTTAATTGGTGATCAGTTGGGTGAATTCGGACGAACGGTGCAAAATGACCGTTTTGCCCCTAGTCGTGGGTAAAACGTTGACTTTTATTCGGGCAGTCAAATGGACTTTGACCGATGACCGTGACGTAGTCTGGGACGTCACGAGTTCATAGACAGGTGGCACGTTCGATTCCGACGTTCGAGGTGAGAGTTATGACGTTCGGAAGTCCAGGGGCATTTTCATAATTTGGATGAAATAAGGGAAAATGTTGACCTTTTGATCGGGGGGGTCCGATGGCCGAGGGCCAAGGACCGTTAGGAAGGTCTCGATGCCCTAAGTACGACGACAGGCGGCACGTCGAAATTGGACTTCGAACGGGAAAGTTACGGGTCACGGAAGTTCGATTTCATTATGCACACATTTCGAGGCAAGGACACGTGGCTTATCCTGATTGGGACAGATGTGCTATGTGGGGCCCAAGGACCAATAACATTAAATATGGACTTGTGCTTTGATCTGGTGAATGTGGATTAAAATAATTGGTTTTGATTAATTTAATATTTCCACTTAATCCCAAGAGTGAATCTGGACCCTTCATCTAATCTAATCCCTCAACCTGGACAAATCTGGGCCGTCCATTTCCTTATTCTCCACCAATTCAAACTTCCCACCTTCTCTGTGCAAGCACGATCTGTGCACGGGTGAGGTTGGAATTGGAGCACTGAGCTTGTTAATCGTGAGTGGCCTTGGGGCAGTGAAGGTAGTGGAGACATCCTGTTGTGGCTGGGACAGTTTGCAGAGCACGGGAAGGTTAAACAATGGCATTTTTGGGCTGTGCGGGAACCGTTTGTGCAGTGAGACCAGAATGTATTCCCACGGGTGTTGGGGTCGTGTGCGATCATCAGAGTATGTGGGGGGTGCTGGTATTCGGGTCTGAGGGTACACAATTGCGGGCTGGTGAAGTCAAAACTGTGTGGGTGTCTCTGAGGGAAAAACAGAGTGTGAGAGCAGGTTGGTTACTCTCCCATTAGAACAAGTCTGAGGCGAGTTGAGGCAGGGTGAGCGTGTGACTAGGGTCGAGTTGTGTTGGGTATGGGAGAGTGAAGTGGAAGGAACGAGTGATATTGCACCCAGAAACCCGAAGCTCGTGTTTGGCCGAATTCAAACTTGAATTTGGAATGTAGGCCAACCCATGGCAAGTTAAGGCCTCAGTTAGCCTCCTGGGATCAAGTCGAGTCGATCCAGAGCAATTGGGAGGTGACTTGATGCTGTACGGTGTCTGATCGGACCTGGCGACCGGGAGGAAAATCGAGCATTGAGTTGTGGACCTGAAGGTAAGTTCTGGCAAAATTGATCTCAAAATCATCCTCAGAGTAAGTCCTCGATGCTCCCTGACCAGTTAATTGAAGGAAGACGACGTTGGTTTACTGAACAGGAACGTTGGACCGTGGCTGGAACAGGAGGTCAGTCGGTCTAGCTTTAGGCCGTGACGATCGTAATGGATGTCACAGACCCTTAATTAAGTCCTTCACGATGTTATTTGAGGGTTCAATTGAAGGAAACAAGATGTTGTTGGCAGGATTGGGACTGGGTCACACACGCGGGTCGACGACCCGTTTACCAGGGAATCGGGTGAGGATGGTGACCGTTGGGGTACTGTAGCTGTCGCGTGAGTGTCACGCGCAGCCACTTGCGCGGCACGTGACGGCCCGTGGGGCCGATTTTCAAGGTGAGTTCGAAACGACTTTTGTCCTATACAATGTAACGAACATTTTAACGTTGGTTTCGGATTTTTCGGACGCCGTTTCGATGTTGTTTCGAGGGTCCGAAGGTTTATGTTACGTTTGTAATTAACGATTAATTCCCGGAAAATTATGGGAAAATGGTATGTTATTATCTAAGCTCTTAGTGACACTAAATTATGTTCTCGGACAGGATTTGGAACTTCTGGAAAATATCGGAAATTACGGAACCGCGTGCGGCATGAAACCGAGCCCTATTGGACGGTGTGTAAGTGGACGTTGCTTTCACAATTTAATGCATGCATAAATTATTTCTATGATTTTTACGATTATGTTTACAAGTGGTGATTGATTTTGATTTCCGTATTTATACGTACTCGTTTCCCGTATTTATATGTATTTTTTACTATACACGCGAAATTACACGTATTTCGAGATATGGTTTCCCGTATGTCTTGGATGATGATTTAACGAATGATTTCATATGCTTAGTGCGTATCCTGTTTTTAAGATGTTGGATTCGATTGTGAGTACGGCTTATGGTTTTGACACGTATTTTGAGAATGTTTCGGATTTGCACGTTTTACGAGGTTTTGAGTATGTTTTGATTGGATCGTGATTTTGGTGATTATGATTGTGGTTTTGATGTGTTGAAAATGAGATTTGAGAAATCATGTGATTTCAAGGATTTAAAATGGATTTTGAAAGAGGTGATTTCGGGCTTGATGCTCGGGGCATAAAAGTAATTTTTGAATAACGAGATTTCGATTTTCGGAAGTTTGAAAATGGATTCTTGGTTTGGGTTCGGGATGATGCTTCCGGATGCCGGCTTACGGAATCATTATTGCGAATTCGGATTCGGGAATGAAAAAGGGATTTAACAAAATGACTTGGTCGGATTTTGCATGCCCCGTGTCAAATGATAATTTGATTATGTTTGTGAAGTATGATTTGGGGACTTGAATGTGGAAATTCGGACCATGAGTCCTGTTATGATAATATCTGATTTCAGAAATGATGTTGGAAAACGGTTTATGATGAATCCTGGTTTATTGTGTTTAAAAACGGTTTTGGGTTTAAAGACCCGTTGGAAACTGTTTTGGGTTTAAAGACCCGGTGCTATTGCTGGAGCACGTTTTGAGTTTAAAGACTCGGTTAATTGATGACGGGGGAGGGCCCTTATTGAGTTTAAAGACTCGGTTATTGTGATACCCCCGAGGCCTATTGATTATGTTTTGAGTTTAAAGACTCGTTGATATCCCGGGAAGGCCTGATTATGTGCATGGTTTTGAGTTTAAAGACTCGGGCGCACTTGATATCCAGCAAACTGATTGATTGTGATTCATTGATATTTTATGATGTTCAGATGTGTTGGGCGGTGGCCCGGTTTATGGGGTTGATGAATTTGGTGTATGAGGTGTACTTGGTTTTGATTTCGTGGTTTTGGGCTGAGGCCCTGTGTTTATGACTGCGGGCTATGACCCGAAGATTAAGAAAAAGGAAAATGAAATTGATTTTCATATACTGATTTTTTTTTATGTGGAAATTGTAACGGATTGCAAAATGATTTTTTGTATGCATGCATTGGTTTTACGTGGAGGGTAACAACGTCTTTCCATAACTGTTTTATGAACTGATTTATTTTTGTCCACTCACACCTTTTGGTTTTTATTGACCCTCCAGGTCGTTGCGCGTTGTTCGAGGCTGTACGAGAGGCGGAGGCATGAGTAAGTACGTGTGGCTATCCCTGGTTTGGCAGGTACTGAGGGTAACTTGGGGTTTTCAGTCATCTTTCCAGACGGGAGCAGGACCGGGCGCGGTTAACGATGCCCCTTTCGGGGGCGGTCCTGTCACTGGGTGTATACTTGGAGGTAGTAATCCCGAGTCGCACGCGTTGCATTGATATCGTGACTATTGTATGGAAGTTGGATATTGGATATTGAGGATTGGTTGCTCATGTTTTGATTACTAATATTATGTCTAGATATTTGTTTTATGATTTGATTTTAAAGAAAACATTTGAGATTTCGTGTTTTCTGATGCATGCATGCTTTTAATTGAAGGGTATAAATGTTATTTCGAAAATTGTTTTCCAACTGTTTATTTTTGTCCACTCGCAGTTTCTTTTGGTCCACTCATAGTTTTAATGTTTTTGATACCATTTAGGTTGATCGTGGATGCAGGCTGTAGTAAAGATCTAGACATCACACAACGATGTGTACTCTAGAAACCACTGCGTATTCTGGAAACCCCGAGTGGGGTATGGTCTTATCCCTGATCTGACACGCGGTGTCAGATAGGAGTAGGACATCCCACGATAATCTAGGGGGATTAGGGACTAGTCTTGTCATGAATGTAGGCCCTTTATTGAATTGGATGATGCTCACATGAAGAAACCCCAAATAGGATAGATATTGAAGCTATTGGTGTTGATGCAAATAATGACATGTTCCCAATAGCTTAAGTCATACTTAAGGTTGAAAGTTACTCCACTTGGAAGTGGTTTCTTGATACCTTGGCTTTGGATTTGAAGATAAAAAAACTGTGGGTGATACTTATTCATAACAGATAAGAAGAAAAGGCTTAATAAAAGATATGAGTGAATTATTTCCAAAGGCAGAGCATCGACACTGTACCAGACACATATATGGTAACTTCAATGTACTCCACAAGTGTTTATTCTTAAAGCTTCAATTTGGAAAAATCTCAAGATGTACAAATATTGCATGGTATCAAAATGAGATAAGGAAAATGGCAGAATTGAGTACTGTCGCCCATGAATGTTTAAGTAAGATGGATCCAAAACAGTGGACAAGATTCAATTTCAATACAACTTTCAATGTAGATATTCTACTCAACAATCTAAATAAGGCTTCCAACAAGTCAATTTTGCCTGCTAGGAACAAGCTTATAGTAACAACCCAATTAATCATAGGGTAGGACTGAAAATTCCAACCCAATTAATCATACTAATCTTTCAAAGAAAATACCAAATAAGACCAAATAACTACTAAACAAGATGAATAAAAACAATGTTTTAGATACGTACAACGGAGTAGAGGATGTTGTTCTTGGTGGTGGGGTCTGTCTTGATGGAGAGTTTGACGGTGTTACCCTAATGGAGTTGAACAACGTAGGTGCCTCGTAGGTGGAGTTTGACGAATTCTAAATACAATGATCCTAAAAGAGAGTTTTTAGAGTTTTATTTTTCTTAATTTTAATTATAATTTTAATTTTTAATGGTATTTATTTAATTTTTTAAATTTGAAATAATTAATTATAAAAAAATAATGTAAATTACTATATCATGTGTCACATATGTTAAATTACTATATCATGTGTCACATATGTCGTGAAACACGTGTTGGCATATCTGGTTATTAATATGCTTGAATATGCTTTCTGGTTATTAATACCACAGGCGGAAGCCCGCAAGCGTCCCTGGTTTAGGATGTTCCTGGGATTTTAGTTTCTCTGAGGTTTTCATTTGGATCCTCAAGTTTTAATGTATTTAAATATATGAAACCAAAATTATCTTTTACCCCCAAACCTTTCAATTTATTTGAACTTGTTACCCAAAAATCAAAGACAAGAAATTAAGAAAGCTTGATTTATTTGAACTAAAATACATATCAAATTATAGTAATTAGTAATACGTATCACATCAAAAGAGCCTTTAGAGATTAGTTCTTAAATTAAATCTTTCTGCCAAAATAAATACACAAATTAGCTCATATATACAAGCTCACACCCAACTTTTCTTTTATTGGATCACATGCATTTTTTTGGGTCACATTGCAATCATGTGTCAAATCATTTTTTTTATTATATGTAATGCGTAAATTTTTCATACAATATGTTATCAGAGTTCGAATCTGAAATTAATTATCTACAAGTTAATGTTAGAACTAACTGAATTAGACTCACTTAACATATATCAAATCATTACTTATTGCAACTTTTTTCTTCCTTATTTTAGATTTCCATTAAATAAATAATAAAATATTACTTTTACTTTTTGTCCTTAACTAAATTGAAGACTTTGAATTCAAATATGTATTTAGTAATTTACAAATTAAAAATCTTACCAACCAAATAGACCATTTTTACCTTAGCGTATAACTTGATTGCATAAAAATATAACTTATTTATATGGAGAAGAATTTCATTTTTTACTATTAGGCTTAGGATAAAGTTTTAGAAAATTCTTCAATTATAAATTTCAATAACTTAAATTATAGTTTAAATTTTTTCATGATCTAATGTTTCTTTCACAACGTTTAAACATATTAAAAAAATTTCTAAACCCATTAGTAAATATTTTTCTTTCGTTTCTTAGTAAAGATAATACTCTGAAACATTTGTCTTTTTGTCTATATTTTCAAGATTCTAACTTTATTTTTTTTATAAAATATTTTCTATCTTTACGCAAAGAGAAAAACCGTAGTCACTTGCTCCCCAAAACAAAATTTTAGGATAAATCTTAAAGCAGTCAAATGGGGCCGAAAGAAGCAAAGCTGAAAGTGAGGGGCGAAATTTATGAAAACCAAAATTATAAGGCAATTAGCAAAATCCAGGGACACAGATACAAGTGATCGCTGCTGCTGTATTCGATGTAATCTGGTTTACAGACGACGAAGCTGCTTGATTATTAGTTGTATATACTAAGCAATTTAGGACCTTTTGTTACCTTGCGCTCAATCCTCCATGAATGTCCAGCGACTCTCCAGCTCGAGCTAATTTTGCAATACTTTGCTTGTACACTGAAGCAACTGAGGTTCTCGTCCGTATCAGCATCTGGGTGTGCTTCAAAATATCGTCTTGTTCACTTTTTTCAATTTTGTTCGGCTCATTTGATATTGGGATCGTTTGTTTTTGTATTCTTTTATACTGCAATTTTTTTCTTCTGATTTTGTGCTTCTTTTCTCTCGTCTTTCTTTTTTTGATGTTTTTTTATTCCTGTTTTTTCTTTAACGCTTCGAATCTGAATTCTTGATTGTTTTTAATCTGTTAGTGGAATCTATTTTGGTTATGCATTTTATTTTAGATGGTTTTTGGAAAATTAAATTATTATAACAGAAATGGATTGCAATTATCTGCAATTTTCATAAAGGGCACTTTTTCTTTTTGGTAGTTGGGATGATAGAAAAGGCTAAATCTTTCCGATGAAAACGAAATCCGGTGTGATTGGGCATCTGGGTAAGTTGAAAATCTGATCTTGAAGTTGGATTTGTTCATGACTTCATGACTCATCCTTAGTTCTTATGCGTTACATTCAGCGGATAAAAAATTAGATGTCGGAGGGAGGGCTTTTGATTTTCATCCCAACATTATAAGATAAACCTAATGGAGTTATCTGTTTGGTTATTGCGTTAATAATCAGAACGAGCATGCCCTTCGCCACCCTAACATTTGATTTAACAACTAGCAAATGTGTCTTATTCTATTAATTACTCAACTCACAAATCATTTGATCTTGATTATAGAATTTGTTACATTTTTCGTTTGTTGAAGAATATTAGGCGGAGGGTATACTCGCTAACTTAAAGCTCGGCTCCTTATTCTAGGCCGGCTCTTTTAGATAATTGTAACTTTGGGTTCTTTCATCATTGAAGAATACGTGATGTCTGTATCCGTATTTGATCACTAATTTTCAGGGTTTTTATGTTCTTGGATCTAAGAAGGAATTCATCTAGGAAATGTAGGTATAACAGATGCCGCTTATCTTTGTCCATTCCACTTTTGTAGGTTCAGCTACTTGACTTAAAGGAAAACCATATTAGTTCTATTTTTACATGGAAGATAAAAGAAGAAAAGAATGGTATTTTACTGATGTGATTTTCACCAGGAGTGTATAATTTGTTTGAGTTTTTCTGTATCTCCATATTTAATAGTCTGATGCTAATTAGACAGCATTGTATAGGATAAAAAGTTATAGAATCCTATTAACACTCATTTTATGTACTTGAACATTCACTTCATAGTCTAATAATTACTACGAAAATGCAGTGATAGTTGAAACTCCTGAAACATTACTGAGTAGAAATTTTCTGAAAACTTTCGATTTTGAGGATTCACGACACAAGAGTTTTACAATGTCAATGTTGTCGAGATTGCGGTGCATTACTGTGGATGTTACTGGTACCTTGATAGCTTACAAGGGGGAGCTTGGTGACTACTATTGCATGGCAGCGACATCTGTAGGACTGGAATGCCCTGACTACAAAAGGGTGCATGAGGGCTTCAAATTTGCATATAAAGAAATGGCCAGCAAGTATCCTTGTTTTGGGCATGCTGCAAAAATGCCCAACATTGTATGGTGGAGAACTTGTGTCAGAGACTCCTTTATGAGGGTAAGAAAATTGAGATGGCCAGTAGTTTGGCAAGGCTCCTGTGATAACCATGTTGTTGCCAATCATTTAACGTCATGAGAACAGGTGCTTCTGCATAACTCACTGAATTTGATAATCTAGAAACTGAGAAGAGCATCTCTTTCAAAGCATTCTGACAATGAACAGTTATCATCTAGGAATTTGCACTGAATTTTCTTCCTTGATTTCCTTATTCTTGCATTAGACATGGGCATCTTGTTTTTCTGCTAGGCTGGATATCATTATGATGAGGAGACATTTGAGAAGGTGTTCCGACGCATATATGCATCCTTTGGTTCCTCTGCTCCTTATTCCATCTTTGCTGACTCCAAACCATTTCTAAGATGGGTCCATGATCAAGGTCTTAAAGTTGGAATTGTTAGCAATGCAGAATACCGCTACCGAGATGTGATTCTTCCAGCCTTGGGCTTGAATCAGGTAAATTAATTACTTTCATTTTAAGTTGTAGGTATCTTGAACATCCATAATCAATTGTAGTTTGATAGTCATTGTTTTTTTTTTTTATCGGGATGTTTCATTAGGTCTATGGTTTGTGCGAATTGTTGAAAACACTTACATCAGTCTCAGATAGTGTCATAATCGATGTTCCTTGCTTCATGTTTTTCTCTTTCTGATAGAGTATCCTCTCAATCTTTTTTCAGGGATCAGATTGGGATTTTGGTGTGTTCTCTGGTATCGAAGGTGTGGAGAAACCAGACCCAAGAATCTTTGAGATTGCACTTGAGAGGGCTGGAAGTATGAAACCAGAAGAGGTTCTGCACATAGGGGACAGCATGCGCAAAGACTATGTACCAGCAACAAGTATTGGGATGCATTCTCTGTTATTGGATAGGTTCAAGACAGCTGATGCTTATGAGTGGAGGAAATCTGGCGCGGTTGTGCTTCCTGACTTAGAAGCAGCAAAAGAATGGCTCATTTCTGAGAAGTCAACCCACTGAGCCCATTTTCGCCAGTGATTCTCTTAACGTTGATAACTTCTTAACCGCGGGTCTTTCTCCAATTTCTTTCTGTAGCATATCTTCACATCACAAGGCCTATCTTTTCTGGTATTTAATGCTTCTGCTTTCTCCCCAGAAAAAGTCCTAGTTTTCTAACGTTCATGTGATGGAAAGATGTAAAGCATTTGTAGCAACCATCCCCTCACCCATCTGAAAGACGAAAAAGTTCATTAGTTTGAAACGAGATACATGATGCATGTAAATTTTGTATTCGGAAGTAGCATCTTGTATATCTTTGAAAATTACAATGGAAGAGATGTGCTTTTGGATTCAATCATTTTAGCTTCCTTTGCAAACGAGTAGCAAATATTTTAAGCTCTTGCTTTGAGATTCAGATACTAGTGGAATATCCAGAAATCAGTCGAGTTAAGAAAGGAAAAGCATCCTCCAATTTTGCAGTCCAACTGTATGTGATCATTACAGGAAAAGATGAGAGAGCCCAGCTGAGCCTCAAGTTTTGGCACTCAAAAGTGAACTTTGCTTGATTTTCTCATGTCACTATTTGATGAGTTGACTATAATTGACCCTTTTTTTTGGTACAGGGAGAATGCTGCTAATAGCAACTGGAGGCGTCTCAAGGATGTGGAGACAAGGTTCAAATTATGGCCCAAATTGGCTAGAAAATCAGAAGCTCTATTCTTTTCACAGTAAATATGTTTCAACTCACAAAACCAATCACGTCTGAGAAGGTCTTTGCAAAAGGTTTATTCTCCTCATACCACTCCTTGGGGGGGGGGGGGGGGGGGGGGGGGGGGGGGGGGGGGTGGTGGACCAATGGATGAGAATAGCATGTCTCGACAGATTACGATCAAAAGGTTTATTCTCCTCATACCACTCCTTGGAGAACTGATAAATAGTGTTCTGAGGCCATGGGGGATGTTCATGACCAGCATTAAAGATGAACTCGTTTCTCCACTTCCAGCAAAACCACAAAGCTGAAGCGAAAGTCAAGTACCAAGGGGTGCCTGAAGAGTCACAATACTTGGAACGCAGATTGATGGATAACCAGATTTTGAAGTCTAGAGCAAAGGAATGGATTACAACATGAAGGGGACCAATGGCATTCCATTTAGCAAGAGCATGAGGACAGTACCTGAAGAGATGGTCAAGATTTTCCTCAGTAGAAGGGCACCTAGAGCAGCTTGTGTCTGTCGTAAGGCTTCTTTTCCAACGTTGCAAGTTAGTCAGAAGTTTCATGTGACCAATTGTCTACAAGAAATTTTTTAACTTAGGAGGGATGTTTAGATCCCAAATAAAATCCCAAATCCAAGGCTGATTGGCATCATTATCAAACATCGATAAATAAGAAGATTTTAAAAAGAATGAACCTGATCTAGTTAGATCCCAAATGATCATATCACCTCTATCATCATCAAAGTTGATATGGTTAGCAAAGATGTGATCCACCACCTCATTGGGGAGAGATACTGCTTTAGGAGGTCCAGATTCCAACAAGAAGACGAGTAGAGATCCCTTATCTTCATATTCAACATAGATGTATTAGGGGGGGAAGAAACACAATCAATAATAGCTCCACCGCCAAGCCAATTGTGATTCCAGAAGTTTACATGGTTGCCAGAACCCATTCTCCATCTTACCCCATTATTAAAAATTTTGGCCCTAAAAAAGAATACTTCTCCAGGTTAAAGAGCAATTTGTGGTCTGACAGTCAATGACCTCCAAGATATTGGAGGTTCTTAGATACTTCTTACTCAGAGTTAGCGCCCAAAGACCTTGATCATTTTGTACCAATTTCCAACCTGATTCATCCAGTGAGCCTTTTTAAGACTCAACCCACCAAAGCATTTAGGTTTACAGACTTTCTCCCAGTTGACTAGGTGGACTTTAGCCTTATCCTTATAATAGCCCTGGAGGAAATTTCTGTTCAGCTTGTCTAGTCTATCACATAAAGACATGGGCAGCTTAGTAGTTTTCATAGCGTATAATGGAATAGCTGCAACAACTTATTGAAGGTACACCAATCGACCAGCAAAGGACAAGGTGTGACATTTCTACCTTGCAAGCCTCATTTTAACTTTTTCCACAATACTGCTATAGGTTTCCTTATTAACTCTAGAATGTAACAAAGGCACACCAAGATAGTTACCTAGATTGGAAGTGAGCGGAGAACCACATATACTAGCAATTTCAGAAGTTTTGTGTTTGGAGATGTTAGGAGAATAGAACACCCGAGATTTTTCAAAGCTAACACGCTGACCCGAGGCCTTGCAAAAGGTATCCAGACAGTTCTTCAACACATGAGCCTGTTTTGTACTTGCCTCAGCAAAAAGAATCAAGTCATCCGCAAAGAAGAGATGGGAAATAGCAGGACCATCCTTCAAGATCCTCACAGGTATCCAACTTTTCTCAATCACACATTGGTTTATAATATGGGAGAATTTTTCCATGCATAGAACAAAAACATAAGGGGAAAGTGGGTCCCCTTGTCTTATGCCGCACCTAGGAGTAATAGTATTTGTGAGCTCACCATTCACAATAACATTGTAGTTTACCGAGGAAATGCACTACATAATTAGCTCCAAAAGCTTCCCAGTTAGACCGATCTCCAAAAGCACCTCATTAATGAAATGCCACTACAATTTGTCATAGGCTTTAGAGAGGTCTATTTTCCAAGCAATGTAACCCTTCTTGCTGGTAGTAGATTTATATTTATGGAGGACTTCCTGAGAAATTATAACATTATCATTAATTTTGTCAGGACCCGACCCTCCTCGGTCAGGACCCGACTCATCTAGCACCATATTGTCCGCTTTGGGCCTCGCCCTCACGGTTTTGTTTTCGGGAGCTTATGGTGCAACTTCCCAGGGGGTCACCCATCATGGAATTGTACCAGCCTTAACTCGCTTAACTTTGGGGTTCCAATCCCCCCCAAAGCCACTTGAGCTCCCAAAAGGCCTAGTGCTAGATAGGTGTGTGCCTACACCTTTAAGGCATATCACCATCCTCTCCCAGACCATTCCCCCTAGCAGAAATGTGAGATTGTTCACCGTTCCCTCCAGGACACGGGTCTTACAATCCACCCCTCTTAGGGCCCAGCTTGCTGGCACACTTCCCGGTCGGGGTCTGGCTCTGATACCAAATTGTCAGGACCCGACCCTTTTCGGTCAGGACCCGACTCATCTAGCACCATATTGTCCGCTTTGGGCCTCGCCCTCACGATTTTGTTTTCGGGAGCTCATGGTGCAACTTCTCAGGGGGTCACCCATCATGGAATTGCATCAGCCACAACTCGCTTAACTTTGGGGTTCTAATCCCCCCCAAAGCCACTTGAGCTCTCAAAAGGCCTATGCTAGATAGGTGTGTGCCTACACCTTTAAGGAATACCACCATCCTCTCCCTGACCATTCCCCCTCGCAAGAATGTGGGATTGTTCACCGTTCCCTACAGAACACGGGTCTTACAATCCACCCCCTTTAGGTGCCAGCGTCCTCGCTGGCACACTTCCCGGTCGGGGTTTGGCTTTGATACCACTTGACAGGACCCATCCCAATCCCCCTAGGATTAATGTGGGATGACCCTGCTCCCGTCTGACACGAAGTGTCAGACAAGGGATATTTCCAACATTTGCCCTCTCGGGCTATCAGAGTACGCCAGGATCGGAAGAGGTATGTGATATCTCAGTCTCTGCTACAGTCCACATCCGCTGTCAACCTGAAGGACAGTCAAAACATTAAAAGTTGTGAGTGGACAAAACAAGTAGTTTATAAAAACAGTTTATCGAAAGACATTTGTACCCTTCACTAAAAAGAATGCATGCATTCGAAAACCATTTATCAAACCGTTCATTAGGGCCTTAGCCCAAAATCGATAATGAAACCGAATACACGGGCCACTGCCCAAATCCATGAAGATACCAATCATACGAGCCACTGCCCAAATCCATACGGGACTCAGCCCAAATCCTGTATACATCACACATCATATATCGTATATGACATATCATATATCATATATACATATAATCACACAACCAATCCTGTCACGGTTTCCTAAGCTACGCGCGTGTTACCCGGGGTCTCAAACCTAAGTCTCTCAGAGTCCAAAGTCAATGTTCGTAGGCCAATGACCCGTCCTGAGGTTACGATCCATGCCTTCCTGAGAGTAAGGAACCCAACTGGGGGGCGATTCCACTCATTCGGTGCTCCGTGACTACTCCGGGGTCCACCCAGGCCAACGACCCTCCCCGGAGGAGATAATAGAAGTAAAGGAAGGTATATGAATATACATACATATATATACATAACATAAACATCTATGCCCGGTCTCCCTGAACCGTCATGATCTATAACATCAATTTAAGGGTTCATTTCGATTCCCATAAACTGTCATGAACTTGGAAATCCAATTAGGGTCCCCGACCCGAAATCATCAACGTAAAATAATTAGGTCTCGTGCCCGAACATATGACATCAACTGGGTATCGTGCCCGATATCTAAGGGTCAGTCACGACTCCGATCGTAGTGATATGTGCAACCATCTATCCAGGACCGCCCTCAATCCTGGTATGTCGCCGTGAACGTATCAACTGCCGCGACCACCACAAGATCATGGTGCACTCATCACCGATCGATATCCTGAACCATCAGTACTCTGAAGTCGAGCCTCCATCCACTACCCGACAACAGATCGTGCATCGTGACCTCTCCGGAAGAAACACATCTCAATCTGGAGGCGAGCGTCGTATCGTCCGTCGCCGTGCACATAGCACTCGTCGCGACCACGATTTAGACCCGCAGGCCATCAATAGGGTCATATGCCCGAGACAAAACCAAATGGGTCTCATACCCGAGTTTATCCTTTTGGAAATCCAAATCCAATTCATTTAGACCAATAAAGACATACAAACCCGTATTGGCACCATATAGGGCCGAAACCTCGAAATACATGCCAATACGTAACCACACATCCAAATGCACTCATGACATCACAAAACATGTATTAAAACATATAATAAACATTTATGCATGCACCAATTTAGAAAACAAGATCCACTCACAGACTATCCGAGCTGCCGCCTCGATACGTGTGCCATACGGCTCTCCCGAGCCAATCACTGTTACTGAAACTCCCAAACCTGTCCAAATCGTAATAGAAGGTTACTAACTACTTAATTAACCTCCCACTAAAGCCCCGTAATTTTCTGGAATTTTTAACTATTTTTAATCCCGATCTGAAACCTTCCGATGCCCCGAACATTATCGAAACGGTGTCTGATCGACACGAAACTAGTCCCAAATTGTTCGTTACATCAAATAGAAGATTTCACGTGTTAAAAACTTCCTCAAACAGTCACTCACGCGCCCCCACGCGCCCAAGGAAGGTGCTACGCGTGAGATCACGCGGTACTATTCATTGTCTTCTCCAAGGGGTGAACCGGGTCTGGCCTGCAACTGAACCGGCCGAACCGGTTTGGGCCAGTTCACGGTCTAAACCTTCATGTTTTCGATCCATTTTGTCCCATTTTAATCCCTGAAGCTTCCTAATCTCATTTCCCATCTATTAAGCCATTAAAACGAAAGAAAAATCACCAAAACCCGTACCTTCATGCTTGGCCATGGCGGTGGCAGGTTCCTCCGCCGTTCACCGCCGTTCCAGGCTGTCCTAAGCCTAGAAAACAATCCCATTCTTCTTCTATAGTCCCCAGAAGCACAACCTAGCCGTTAGTTTCAATCAACAAGCCTTAAAACCCAATTTCCAATTTTTGAATAAAACTTACCTCACGGGTTCCCTCCGTCGTGTCCACCGCCGTCGTCCTCAGTCTCCCAGCACTCTCTCATGGTCACACACGGCACACATAATGATTATGGTGGTGACGAAAATCTGGTGGTGTTTGTTGTGTTCATATGGAGGGAATGGAAATGGAAAATAAAGAAATATGGGGTAATGGATATGGTTTCGAGTTTGTGTTTGAAGAAGAAGAAATTGTGGTGTTTGATCAGATGAGAGAAGGGAGAAGAATGAAGGTTGAGGATTGAGAGATTAAGTTGAAATGGATGGTTAGGATTTAGTGTTAGAAAGATTAATTATAAAATAATAATTATAATAATATTTAATTAGTTAGATCCACTTTTTAGGGATTTTAGCCAATGAGACTTGTCACTCATCCATGGGGCCCACTTAAAATATCTGCCTAATCAGATATTGCCAAATCATCATCGTCTCGAAGTACATGCATAGTGAAACTGAACTTCCGTGACCTATAACTTTCCCATTCGAAGTCCGATTTCAGTGTGCCGCCTGTCTATGGATTCGTATCGTCCCGATCTACGTAAAGGTCCTCGGCCCTCGGCCATCGGACCTCCCAGGTCAAAAGTCAACTATTTTCCCCTTTTAACCAAAATTACCAATTTTCTCTTAAACTTCTGAACATCATAACTTCTTCCTCGAACGTCGGAATTGAACGTGCCACTTTTCTATGAACTCGTGACGTCGTAAACTACGTCACGGTCATCGGCCAAAGTCCGTTTGACTGTCAGAACAAAAAGTCAACGTTTTACCCACGCCTAGGGCAAAACGGTCATTTTGCATCGTTCGTCCGATTTCGCCCAACTAATCACCGATTAACCTCACTAATCGTGATTAGTCACTAATCTAATCCTGGAATTCGGGCCGGGTCGTTACAACCTTCCCTCCTTAATTAATTTTGTCCTCGAAATTCCAACCGACCTAATTCCAACCGTTCTTCCCTCCTTAATTTAGTTGCGTTCTCGCAATTCCAACTGTCTTGATTCCACATCCACCTCGTGGAAATAATTCAATCTCAAGACACATGTACACTCGTACACCAACTAACCAGAACAAAACTTGTTCGTATCCGGACGTACCACTAATACTCACGTCGCATTGACTACCCTCGAACACGTCGAATGACAGTAGCCATACGTTCCGAATTGACACCACTTATCAAATCTACCATTTCGCTGACACAACAAATCGATGGTTCCTTTCTCAATCTCAATCTATCCGGATGTCTGCTCCCATTGGGAGTCATCAGATCTCACTAACCGATCCACGATGAAACCTCCGACAAACTGTCACCACTTGACAGTTGCCAGTCGAAAACTGACACTATACTCACCCGTGGTTACACTAACCACCAACACACTCATCCCGAGTATGCAATCACCAACATCTCAAAAGACCTATGTGCGACTGGACCCATCAGAAACACTATGACCCAATGCACAGTATCCAATGTCCAGTCCACGTCCTCGACTCATCCAATGGTATCGGAACTAAGCTGACTACCAACACACTCACCAATGTACCACTGGTATAACCTATATACCGTCACCAGGCACCACAAGTATGCCCAATATCGTACCCCGATCAACGTACAAGGTACGTACATCTATTCATCAATCAGACTACAACCACAATAACAACGACGACAACAACAACACGATGACCTAGGTGGTAGTCAATCACGTTTTAGTTCTGGAGTCCATCTGCCCAATCCAGTATCAGACAGATCAAAACTCCAACTTAACATCTACATCCAAATCCGAATCCGAAATCATTATTCCGTAAGCTAGCATTTGGAATAACCATTCTGACGATGACGAATGCATCGATTGGACTCACTCCAGGGCCATTCGTAAGCGAGGCTGTAACGACCCGTCTTGAACATCAGAATTAAATATTAATTAATTATGGTTTAGAATGACTAATCTGGGATTAGTTGAGTGAAATCGGACGAAATGTGCAAAATGACTGTTTTGCCCCTAGGCGTGGGTAAAATGCTGACTTTTAGTTCGGGTGGTCAAACGGACTTTGACCGATGACTGGGACGTGGTTCAGGACGTCATGAGTTCATAGACAGGGGGCACGTTCGATTCCGACGTTCGAGGAAAAAGTTATGACGTTCGGAAGTCGAGGGGTATTTTGGTAATTTGGTTGAAAAGGGGCCGAATGTTGACTTTTGACCCGGGAAGTCCAATGGATGAGGGCCAAGGACCGTTACGTAGGTCGAGTCGATACGAATCCAATGACAGGCGGCATGCCGAAATCGGAGATTCGACGACGAAGTTATGGTCACGTGAACGAAATCGATTAACCAAACGAACCGGGATTTCGATTAAAATATTATTTTATTGTGAATAGTGAATGATGATTGAGCACACCTAGATGAGTGACAAGTGTCACCCATCCCTTGATTTGAGGCTTAAAATCTGCTCCATGTTTCCCTTTAATCCTCATCATCATGTTTAATCATCATCATTAGCCATCACTCAAATATTTTCCTCTTTGTTCTTTGAACCGTGAACAACTGAAAAACATAGGGAGTGTGAGTCTTATTCCCATCTCCATTTCCTTCCACAGCTGACATTGTGAGGGAAAAATTTAGTGATTTGAGGACTGATTTAACAAGGGAAACACGAGGGACTGAGAGAGGGAAGGAGACTGCGAATCGAAAATTTGGAAGTTTGGAGGGAAAATCTGAAATTCAAGTTTGGAGCCTTAAGGATCAAAATTGAAGCTTCATTTAGCTTCCTGAGGTCAGTACAAGTCGATCCACATCAAGAACGAAGGGAATTGAGGCCCAATTTCCTCTGAACGGGCCTGGTAACAGTGAGCAATGTTCGAGCTTGAGTCGTGATCATTGAGTGATCAAACGAAAAAATTGATGAAGGAAAACTGTTTCTCTTGGTCCATTAAAGCTTCTGGGTGGATCAATTGAAGGAAATCGGTTGAGATTGATGAACTTCGAAGAGGGAACAGTGCCCAGATGTTCTTCGAATGTTCATCTTTGATTTGAAGGTTTAAGGTAAGGTTTTGTGTAATTAACGTTACAGAACTCTAATTGGACTTAAATCGAAGCTAACTGAATGTTCAATTGTTGAAAACGGTGTCAAATTGACAGAGAACAGACCGGGTCGTCACGCGGGTTGCAGGATCCGTTTGCAGAGGAAACGGGTGAGGACGATGGCACTGTAGCAGGCGCGTGGGTTTCACGCGCAGCCACTCACAGCGGCGCGTGAGGGCACGTACGGCCTTGTTTCAAGGTGAGGTCAACATGACTTTGAATCCTCTCAGTGTAACGAACATTTTGACACTGGTTTCGAGGAAATCGGATATCGTTTCGATAAAGTTTCGCGTATCCGAAATTTTAATATACGTTTAAAATACGTATTTAAATCTCAGAAAAATTGGGGAAAATTATACTAGGTATTTTGAGATGTTAGTGACCCTCATTAATAATTTTGGACAGGAATTTCGATTTCCAGAATTTACGGAAAAACGCGCAGTTCGGAAGCGGGCCGTTTGGACGGTGTGTGTGAGTGGACTTCGTTTTCTAACCGTGATGCATGAATATATGATTTAAATGCTTTATTATATGATTTGATATGCTTTGGAATGATTGATGTTTCAATCCGGTGATTTCTCGATTTTATGGATTATTATATTATATTTTGGCACGATTTTCGAGAAATTATGAAATTGATGTTTTGGGCGTAGGCCTGGGATTGAAAATGATGTTTTGACTTGGGTTATGAGTCAGGAATTGAAAATGATATTTGGACTCGGATTATGAGTCAGGGATTGATTTCATGGATTTACGTGAAAGTGGCAACTCGGGTTTACGGTTGCACGGATTTGCGTGAAAATAAGATTTTGGGCTTGAGACCCAATGGAATTGTGATTTTGATTGGATTTGTATTTCCATGTGATTACATGATGATATTGATGATTTTCGGATTTATAAAGTAAATCGGGACTTTGGTTTTCCGGATTTGAGGAAACTATATTTTGGGGCTAACACCTTGTGTTGATAAATGATTTGGTTTTCAATGCAACTGTTTTCACTGGTTTTTATGATGATGATATGTTGTGGATATTAGGGCTTTCGGGATGGAATATGTTTCTCCCGAAGTGCACCCTGGATATTAGGGCTTCCGGTTGGGAATGTGTTTCCCCGGAATGAACCCTAGAGATAACGCTCGCCTTCGGGATGGAAGTGTTTACCCCGAAGAGGTCACGTAGCACGGTTTGTTGTCGTGCAGCCGAGGGAGGCTCGACTCAGATCAGATGTGCTGGATTATATGGAGATCGATCAGTGATGTGTTCATGACGATCTGGATTGTCGGCTGATGATATGTTCACAGCGACGGATTGCCGGCTGGTGATGTGTTCACAGCGGCGGATGCTCGGATTTTGAGCGGTCCTTGAGCCTATTTGATTTGCACGCGTTGCAGGGATAAACGTGACTATATATGAGATTGGATATGGAAATAAGTCCCGTGGTTTTGTGGAAACTGATTTTGAAGAAAACGTGGTTTTTTTGGAAAGTTGAAATGATTTTGTTGAACATGAGTTTCAGGGAAAATGTGGACATGGAATTTAGAAAAATGTTTTGATTTTATCGGTCCACTGTTCATACTTGAATGATTTCATACTATTACTCATGTTTTATGATATGCATGCACGTTTGTGAAATCTGAAGGGTAAGAATGTGTTTTTGTAAACGTATTTATAAGAGTTCATTTTTATCCACTCACACCTTTTCTGTTTTATTAACCCTTCAGGTCGTGGCGCGTTGATCGAGGCTATTCCAGAGGTGGAGGTATGAGTGGGTACAGGTGTACTTATCCCTTGTTTGGAAAGTCTTGGAGGGTAATTTTGTACCTTCAGTTGACTTGTCAGATGGGAGCAGGACCGGACACTGTTATCTATGTCCCTCGGGGACGGGTCCTGTCAGAGGCCTTCTGGGAGCTCACTGGCTTTGGATTCCTGGGGAACTCCAAAGTTAAGTGAGTGGAGGTTGGTGCAATCCCATGATGGGTGACCCACTGGGAAGTTGCACCGTGAGCACTCGGGAACAAAACCCTTCGGGCTGGGCTAGTTCGGCCAGTGAGTATAGAGGGGAAAATATCGTGTTAGATAGAGTGAGACGCAACTCTGCTATAAACGAGGCCTTTTGGGAGCTCAAGTGGCTTTGGGAGGGATTGGAACCCCAAAGTTAAGCGAGTTGAGGCTGGTGTAATTCCATGATGGGTGACCCCCTGGGAAGTTGCACCGTGAGCTCCCGAAAACAAAACCGTGAGGGCGAGGCCCAAAGAGGACAATATGGTGCTAGATGAGTCGGGTCATGACCGAGGAGGATCGGGTCTTGAAAATTTGGTATCAGAGCCAAACCCAGACCAGGAAGTGTGCTAGTGAGGACGCTGGGCCCTAAGGGGGGTGGATTGTAAGACCCGTGTCCTGGAGGGAACGGTGAACAATCCCACATTCTTGCGAGGAGGAATGGTCAGGGAGAGGATGGTGGTGTTCCGTAAACGTGTAGGCACACACCTATCTAGCACTAGGCCTTTTGAGAGCTTAAGTGGCTTTGGAGGGATTGGAACCCCAAAGTTAAGCGAGTTGAGGCTGGTGTAATTCCATGATGGGTGACCCCTTGGGAAGTTGCACCATGAGCTCCCGAAAACAAAACCGTGAGGACGAGGCCCAAAGCGGACAATATGCTGCTAGATGAGTCGGGTCCTGACCGAGGAGGGTCGGGTCCTGACAAATTTGCCTACCAGGAACAAAACTAACTTGTGTAGGACTCACAAGCTTCCCTAGGAGCGGTCTGATCTTCCCGACATTTAGTTTAGAAATGGTCTTGTAGATGGTGGAGCACAGGCTGATTGGCCTCATATAGGTCATACTAACAGGGCTATCAACTTTGGGAATAAGAGAGATAAGAGTACTATTCATCTCAAAAGGCAAGGTATTAGAGGCAAAACAAAAATTCACAATCTTACACACATCTCCCCCACAAACAGGCCAAAAATTTTGGTAAAAACGAGCCGAAATTCCATCCGGTCCCGGAGCTTTTAGACTCCCAATAGAAAACATAAAGTTTTTTTATATCTGCATAAGTAATTCCACTAGAGAGGATATCCAAATCATCATTGTTAAGAATCGAAAATAGACGGGGAAGAGAGAAAAAATCCCCTCTATTTGGAACATGAGAAAACAAATCTTGGAAATAGTTAGCGACCAATACCTACAGTTGCTCTTTATCAGAAACCCACTCCCCAGCATCATTGTTGAGAACTTCAATCTTATTTCTCCTTCTTCTAACAAGGGTGGACATGTTAGGACTCGACCCTCCTCGGTCCGGACCTGACTCTAGTACGATATTGTCCGTGTAACACCAGTCCTAAATTCCTAGATTAGATTAGTGACTAATCACGATTAGTGGAGGTTAATCCGTGATTAGTTAGGCGAAAGCGGACGAACGAAGCAAAATGACCGTTTTGCCCCTGGTCGTGGCAAAACGTTGACTTTTCGTTCAGGCAGTTAAATGGACTTTGACTGATGACCGTGACGTAGTTCGTGACGTCACGAGTTCATAGACAGGTAACACGTCCAATTCTGACGTTCGAGGAAGAAGTTATGACGTTCGGAAGTTTAAGGGCATTTTGGTAATTATGGTTAAAAAGGGGAAAATGTTGACTTTTTGACCAAGAGGTCCGATGACCGAGGACCGAGGACCGTTACGTAGATCGGGACGATACGAATCCATAGACAGGCGGCACACTGAAATCAGACTTCGAACGAGGAAGTTATAGGTCAAGGAAGTTCGATTTCACTATGCACGTACTTCGAGACGGTGATGATTTGACAAATTCTGATTGGGCAGATATTTTGGTGGGTCCCATGGATGAGTGACAAGTGTCACTCATCCTATTGGTCAATTTCCCTAAAAAGGGGATCTAACTTAATTAAATAATATTATTGTTATTATTATTTTAAGTTAACCCACACCTCATTCAATCCTAACCATCCATTACCAATTAATCCTTCAATCCTCACCATCAATCCTCTCCTCTCTCATCTGATCACACCACCTTCTTCTCTCTTTTCTTCCACGACACCACCACCATTTTCATCTCATTTTCTTCTTCTTTCAAAAACCGAAACACACACACACCTCATCACCATTCATTGCTTGGGTGTGACCGTGAGTAAGTGGAGGGAAGGACTGAGAGGCTGGGGACGGCGGTGGCCACGACGGAGCTCGACCGTGAGGTAAGAAAATATTCAAAAAATTCAACTTCGGCTTTATTGATTCTTATTCGATTTTAAGACCTAGGTTAGGTTTCTGGGGACCTAGGGAGAAGTTTAGGATTAGTTTTAGGGCCTAGAATGGCCTGGAGTGGCCGTGAACGGCGAGGGAAATTCCGGCCACCATGGTCGATCGGAAATGGATGGGTTTTGGTGAGTTTTCTTCGGTTCTTAATGTCTAAAAGGTAGGAAATGAATTTAGGAAGGTATTAGGATCAAAAGGGAATTAAATGGACCTAAAATGGGCTCTGAACCGGTCCAAAAACCGTACGGTGAACAGTACATGTGAACAGTACCCGGTTCACCTGAGCTTGAAGATGATGAATAGTGTTTTTGACCTTCTAGGGGCGCGTGGGCCATAATTTGGGGAAGTGTTCAACATATGAAATCTTCTATTCGATGTGCCGAAGATTTTGGGACTGGTCTCGCGTCAATCAGACATCGTTTCTATAGTTTTCGGGGTGTCGGAAGGTTTAGAATCGGTTTAAAAATAGTTAAAAGTTCGGGAAAATTAAGGGGCCTTGGTGGGAGGTTAATTAAGTAGTTAGTAACCTTCTATTAAAATTTGGACAGGTTTGGGAGTCCCGGTGATAGTGATCGACTCGGAAGAACCTATGGTACGTAAATCGAGGCGGCAGCTCGGACGATCTGTGAGTGGACCTTATTTTCTAAATTGGTGCATGCATAAATGTTTATTATATGTTTTAAATACTTGTTTGTGATGCCATGAGTGCATTTGGATGTGTGGTTACTTATATGCACGTATTTCGGGGTTTCGACCCTATACGGTGCCTATACGGGTCTGTATGTCTTTATTGGTCTAAATGAAATGGATTTGGATTTCTAAAAGGATAAACTCGGGTATGAGACCCATTTGGTTTTGTCTCGGGCATATGATGCTATTTACGACCTTCAGGTCTAAATTGTGGTCGCGACGGGTGCTATGTGCACGTCGATCGACGATACGACGCTCGCTTCCGGATTGGGATGTGTTCCTTCCGGAGAGGTCACGATGCACGATTCGTGGTCGGGCAGCCTGGGGAGGCTCGACTTCGGAGTGCTGACGGTTCAGGATATCGATCGGTGATGAGTGCACCATGATCTTGTGGTGGTCGCGTCGGTTGATACGTTCACGGCGACATACTAGGATTGAGGGCGGTCCTGGATGGATGGTTGCACGCATCACTATGATCGGAGTCGTGACTGACCCTTAGATATCGGGCACGGTGCCCAGTTGAGTCATATGTTCGGGCACGAGGCCCCGTTGTTTTACACTGATGATTTCGGGTCAGGGACCCTACATGGATTTCCGAGTTCATGACGGTTTATGGGAACCGGCATGAACCTTTGTCAGGTCATTGTGGTACATGACGGTTTATGGGAACCGGCATGAACCCTCGTTATGGATGTTATGGGTCATGGCGGTTCAGGGGAACCGGGCGTGAGTGTTTATGTTATGTATATATATGTTCATATACCTTCCTTTACATGTTCTATCTCCTCCGGGGAGGGTCGTTGGCCTGGGTGGACCCCGGAGTAGTCACAGAGCACTGACTGAGTGGGAGTCGCCCCAGTTGGGTTCCTTACTCTCAGGAAGGCTGGTTACTATAACCTCAGGTAGGGTCAGTGTCTGCGGACATTGACTTTGACTTTGAGAAGACTTGGGTTTGAGACCCCGAGTAGCACGCGCGTAGCTTTGGAAATCGTGACAGGATTGGTTGTGTGAATTGTATGTATATATGGTATATATGATATGTCATATGTGGTGTGCACAGGTTTTGAGCGGTGGCTCGTGTACTTGGTTTACTTCTGATTTGGGCTGAGTCCCTTATGGATTTGGGCAGTGGCCCGTATGGTCGTTTTCATTACGGTTTTTTAAATCCTGGTTTTGGGCTTAGTCCCACATATGGTTTCATTTGGTTAAATGGTTTTCGAATGCATGCATGCTTTTTAGTGAAGGGTACAAATGTCTTCTTATGAAATGTTTTTATAAACTCTTGTTTTGTCCACTCACATCTTTTAATGTTTTGACTGCCCTTCAGGTTGACATCGGATGTGGACTGTAGTAGAGACCGAGATATCACATACCTCATCCGGATCCTGGCGTACTCTGATAGCCCGGGAGGGCAATGGTCGGAAATATCCCTTGTCTAACACTTCGTGTCAGACGGGAGCAGGGTCATCCCGCACTAATCCCGGGGGGATTGGGATGGGTCCTGTCAGTTCGCTTTGGGTCTCCTTGCCCTTGTCCTCACGGTTTTGTTTTCGGGAGCTCACGGTGAAACTTCCCAAGGGGTCACCCATCATGGAATTTCACCAGTCTCAACTCGCTTAAATTTGGGGTTCCAATCTCCCCTGCCCCCCCCCCCCCCCCCAAGCCACTTGAGTTCCTAACTCGTTTAGATCAGAGTTGCGCAGCGGCCCACTCTATCTAACACGATATTGTCCCCTCTAGACTCACTGGCCGAACTAGCCCAGCCCGCAGGGTTTTGTTCCCAGGAGCTCACGGTGCAACATCCTAGTGGGTCACACATTGAGAAAATGAATCAACGCAATTTTGGCTAATAAGAAGGGACCTTGCCCATCAAGTTTCTTGGAGTGCCCCTTATTTCTACTAGACTCGCAACCAGAATTACATCAGCCTTCACTCGCTTAACTTTGGAGTTCCCTCGAAATTCAAAGACAGTGAGCTCCCAAGAGGCCTTGCGCTAGATAGGTGTGTGCCTACACCTTTAAGGCACACCACCATTCCCTTTCCAGACCATCACTCAACTGAGGTTCACATTTCCAGATCACTACTCAAATGGGGTTCCCCGAACCCAGCTGCTCCCAGCAGCACCACAATCTAACATCACAAGAACGAACCAACGGTCCCACAATACCAGTTTGTCACACACGACCCCACTTGGGTCGAATCACACTATCGTACAGCGTATCGGGCGAATCACACACTATCCATTATTCAATCTCAAAAACTACCAAACCAGCATCCTACTATCAGGTTGATGACATGCTGACCACGTAGAGACATCACATCCTCGACTTGCGCGTAGCTCTTGTGGTACGCCTCGACCACCTCGCTCTGATACCACTTGACACGACCCATCCCAATCCCACCTGGATTAACGTGGGATGAGTCATGCTCCCGTCTGACACGAAGTGTCAGACAAGGGATAATACGTAGCTCAGCCCATACGGGACTCCCAAAGCGCGCCAGGATCGGTGGAGGAGTGCGATGTCTCGGTCTCTGTCGCAGCCCGCATCCGTGATCAACCTGAAGGGCATTAAAACCATTAAGAACTGTGAGTGAATGAAAATCAATAAGTTCATAAAAAAAACACATTTCATAAAGACATTTATACCCTTCACTAAAAAGTATGCATGCATCTTAAAATTAGTAATCAAACATTCACTCAAATGAACCATTAGGGACTTAACCCAAAAACCGTAACTCAAAACCAAGTGTGGGAATTCAGCCCAAAACTGTAGAATACCAAAATCCATAAATCCAAAATCAAGTGGGCCACCGCCCAAATCCATAGACATAAATCCGACCGAAAAACCATTTCATAGATCCAATAATCCATATTTACCAGACAACCATCTTCGGAATCCCAGATGCCTAGCGTCCCAGACGTCTAATCATAGCATTCCTGCTCCTGAGTCACCATTAGGTCAGGTAGCTCCGTATAATGACCCCCCATAGGCAATGCACCGTGACTTCCCCAATGTCCCAAACACCTGGAGGAGACCATCACATATCCTCGTATCAAGATGGTATATGGAAAATAGTTTTACAAAGTCATTTCACAACATCTCAATGGGCCATGCCTGAAATCTCCATAAAACATCACAAATCCATTTAGGGTCCCCGACCCGAAATCACGTTTATAAAACATAGGGTCCCAGACCCGAAATCACATTTATAAAACTCAACTAGGCCTCATGCCCGATTTCGTAAACCAACTGGGCCCCTGGCCCTATCACATAATTCAAATGGGTCTCATGCCCGAGTTCATCTTTCCAAAACCAAAACCATGCCACAGAACCATCATTAAACTCACAATCACATAGCAATAGCATAAACTCGTAAACCTCGAAATACATGTAAATACGGAATTACCTCGAAATCCGTGCAATCACGTAAACCACCAGTGCCATAATCATCATCATAGAAATCACGTATGTAAAACATAGAAAATAGTTATGCATGCATCACAGTTTAGAAAACGAAGTCCACTCACATTAACCTGTCCAAATCATACTATAGGGTTACTAACCTCTTCATTAACCTCTTATTAAAGTCCCGTAATTTTCCCGAATTTTTAACTATTTTTAAACTCGATCCTAAATCTTCGGATACCCCAAAATATATCGAAACGATATCCGATTGACATGAAACCAATCCCAAAATGTTCGTTACATCAAATAGATTATTTCACATGTTGACATCATGACCCAAAAGTGTCCCATACGCCCTCAAGCGCCGTCTCAAGCTACTGCGCGTGAAACCCACACGCCAAACACTGTTCATCGTTAACCTTGGGTAAACTCGGTCTGAACCGGTTCAACGGTTCGGTCTGGTTCATCCAAACCGACGGACTAACTCAGCCGGTTCTCAGCCGTTTCTCAACCATTTTCAATGCTATTGATCCCTAAGCCTTCGTCTAAATCTCCCCTACCATTCTATAACCTCAAACTCGTGAAACAACATCGAGATCTTACCTGTTCGAAAGTGAACAGTGACCACCACCTGCAAATGCGTTCTGCCGTCGATTCCCGCCGTCTCCTTCCTCGAAATCGCGTCCATTGCACTCGTTTTTGACCCTAGAACCAAACCTCACACCTTAAATCAGCCCATACATGTTATAAAGGGAAGTTTCAAAAATGGGTAACAATGGCTTATCGGGTTTTAGTCACCTCCGTCGTCGTCCCCGCCGTGCCCAGCTCACCGTCACGTCTTCCTCGTCTCCCTGGCCCCACTCAGATGACCACGGCAGCTGATGAAGGTAGGGTGGTCAGGTTGTGGTGTCCTCTGTGTGTGTGTGTGTTTGTTTTTAGAAAATAAAATGAAGATCGTGCACGGGTGAGAAGAGAGACGAAATTGATGAAGATGATAATTGCTGATGATAGTAAATGGCGAGGATGAGAGGAATAGATAGAGATGGACGGCTAGGATGAGAGATGAGAGATAAGTGTGTTAATTTATTAATTTAAAAATGACCAATGGGAACAAGATCCCCTTTCTAGGGAAAGCCCCCAATGGGATGAGTGACACTTGTCACTCATCCAAGGGCCCCACAGAAATATCTGCCCAATTAATTTTAAATAATATTTTATTCGATTTTCGAGACGTTAAATCCCCGATTTCGCTCCCATGACCATAACTTCTCCGTCCGACGTCCGATTTTGACGTGTCACCTGTCTATGGATTCGTATCGACCCGATCTACGTAACAGTCCTTGGCCCTTGGCCATCGGACCTCCCGGGTCAAAAGTCAACATGTTACCCACGCCTATGGGCAAAACGGTCAT
The DNA here is from genome assembly GCA_032719365.1 of Prinsepia uniflora. Lineage (NCBI taxonomy): Eukaryota > Viridiplantae > Streptophyta > Magnoliopsida > Rosales > Rosaceae > Prinsepia > Prinsepia uniflora. The sequence continues at coordinate 19,189,184 of CM064868.1, forward strand.
TTTACACCGTCCGGTTGATTTCGCTCAACTAACACCGTTTAATCTCACTAATCCTTCATTAGTCACTAATCAAATTCCAGAATTCGGGACGGGTCGTTACAGGACAGACGAAAGAATTTCGTGTTTCGATCACCCTCTTTTAGCCAAGTATTTCTAGATTTCTACAACCAAAAAACCTCTTCCTGGTCAAGAATGGCATTATACTCACATAGCAGCTGTTTTTCCAAATCAATAGGGAAAGGGAAGTGTCTAAGGAAAAGAGCCCTTTGGATTCCTTCAATCCTAGCAATAATTCTTCTTTTCCTTTTGAAGAGACACCCAAACACATTCTTATTCCACCCGTGTAGAGCATCGGTGATACAAGCAGACTTAGAACAAGCATCCTCGGAGGCCGAAGACTACTGATCCTTCACAAACTACCCAAACTCAAGGTGAGAAAACCACATAGCTTGGAATCTGAAAGGCTTCAAATTCGGATTGGGGATATAGGATGAGTGCAAACCAATAAGTATGGGGCAATGGTCAGATTTAATCCTTACTAAATGTCTCACATAAGCCTCAGGAAATTGATGACGCCAAGCAATATTGCAGAGCCCTCTATCAAGACGCTCCCATACCGTCCCCCCAACATCATTCTTTTTGTACCAAGTAAATTTGGGACCAATAAACCCAAGGTCAATCAGGTTGTTCCTCATAATCCAATCTTTGAAGCCACAAGAATTGCTAGAAGGCCTCCTCCTAGACTTCTCCAAATCAGCCACCAGCTCATTAAAATCCCCAGCCACACACCAAGGTAAGGAACAAGCAGTGGCAACACCGTCAAGATAACTCCAGAGATGTTTTCTCACCCGAGGGCAAGGGGAGGTATAAATCACAGTGAGGAGCCAAAGGGAAGGACCAACCTTAACTAAAGCAGTAATAGTTTGAGTATAGCAAGCCATCACCGAAAAATTGACTGACTCCACATTCCACAAAAGCCAAACACCACCAGAGAAGCTAGTAGCATCCTTCACAAAGTAGTTGTTGAAACCAAGATCCTTGATGACTTTAGTGGCTCTGTCACTACTGATTCTCGCCTCAGAACAGCAAAAAATATCCACTTTATTCAACTTGAGAAAATCCTTAGCAGTATTCAAAAAGTCCTTACTACCTGCACCTCTAACATTCCAAATCATTATCATCTTAAAAAGATAAGGAAGGGAAAAAAAACTAAGGGAACACCTTAATCAAATAGCAACAGTCAGAGCCTCCACCAAGGTAGCAGCAGCCCCCAGAACACTAGTTTGCACATCAATCATTGCCTTTTGGAGCTGAGTGGTTTCCAAGGTCACGAAAGATTTGTCACCATGCTTAAGAGGCGTGTCAGCAAAACCCAAGGCCACATCTTCAGAAGGCATAGTAACAGTAGTCACATTAACCATAGGAACACCATCCGTATTAATATTGGGTGAAACCTGCCCAACAACCTCATGTGGACCATCCCCAGAGGGGTTTTGAACATTGAAAGAAAATTTACCCAAAGATTCTTCTCAAAAATCCAAGCTACGTACCTGAACCCCTTTATCAAAGAGCGGGTCCGACTTGGAGATGATTTTCAACTTCCTCACTTGAGCTTTAGGAATAGTCCCGGATTCCCAGCCCAAAGCATCAGTGGTTGTGGATTCCACTTCAGCAAATGTAGTCTGGTCTTTGCCAGCATTGGATATATCTCCAAGCGCCTTCCTCGGCTTCCCCTTCCTTTTTTAGTTTAGACCCCAAGTTGGGTTGCATGGCAGCAGTTCTAACAGGCTCAGGTGGATTGGGACACGGGTTAGGAGGATCCTCAACAAGGGAGGCACTAGGATTCACCTCAGCACTAGTATCCAAATCCTCTAAAGGCCCGAACCTCAAACTTACAACTTTTCCCCTCATATTAACGTTACCACCATCCTTATTCAACTTGGTTTTTTACTTCTTACCATATTGAACTAGGCTCCAGGGGCCCACCTTCGAAGATTTGGGCTTCAAATTCTCATTTCTTGAGTCAACAGACATGGAAGAGGAAGTACCGACAAACTTCTCCGGAACATGAACAGAATCATTCTTCGTGTCATCAGCATTCTCCGTCGCCAAATTTTGTGGCACTGGCATTCTAATTTCAGCTGGGTAGTTTTCCTGACTGTGACCATAAACACCACACCCAAAACAGACCAAATTAAGTCCTTCATATTCAAGCCCACACCAGCAGTCCTCAACCTTAATATTAGCAACTAGCGGTTTAGTCAAGTCCAATTCCACACAAATTCTAGCGTATTTGCCACGAACCTGAGACGCCGTATGGATGTCTACACGGTATGTTGTCCCAATGAGGTCGCCAATTCGCTTTAGAGCCTCAGGATTGAACCACTCCACATGAAGCCCAGAAACATGAACCCATACTGCCATACGACTCACCTTCTCATTGTGAGGATCAAACCCTGGTTTCCATTTCTGCATAACAACATAGTGACCAGCAACAATCCACAAACCACCACACATAATCGAATTCATATCTGCGTGCAAAGCAAATTTAACAACAAAATTATTACCCAAATCCACCAAATTGAAGCGACCTTTGAGCATATTCCAACGGCTTTGCAGGCGAGCAAGAACAAAGTTGTAAGGAAGACCTTTGATGATTATAGAAGTCCTCCAAGGTCTATAGAGGCTTTCTTTCACATGGTTCGCAAACCGGATGCAGGGACCCATGGTTTCCGTGGAGACCTCAAAGTCACCTTCACCAATAATGAGACGATCTGGCCCAGAACCAGGTGGAAATTTCGGTGGGGGGTTAGCCTCCGAAATTCCAAGGAGTCTAGCCTTGAAATCCATCGCGTTTTGGGTAGGGGAGGAAGGTAGACCAGAACTGGCTATCTCTTCTTCCATGGCGAACGGCGCATCCGAGCAGCCACGCTTGGCAGCACTGCAATCCCCACTGCATGGTTTCCCAGGAGTGGAGAAGATGAAATCCATATCAAGGAACGGAGGAGACCTAAGAGAAACCAGATTTGGAGAAATGGAGATTTGGAATTTGGAATTTGGTCGCGTGCGTGATCCCTTTTAATTCCTTACTTTCAACATCCTTTTTTCTTCCAATATTCATAACCCATTTAAGATTGTTTATCAATTCAAAAAATAGATTGTAGCTTAAGAAATTAAAAGCAGTTTTGTGATTGTCATTGGGTGGAATGGGACCAAAGGGGGAACAGCTACCAACATGACCCGTTCTTATGTTTTGGTTGTTGTCGCTATTGTTGTCATGTCTTCTGTTTCTGAACTTTATCTTCCTCCTCTTCACCTTCCGCGAGGTGATTACAGTTTTCGACCCTCCAGAAACCAGTGCATCATTGCTTCACACGGTACAACAAAAAGGCGACAAAAACAACCATTTTTTGGGTTAAAAAACAGCCATTTTGTTCTTTTGTTAAGGAAAAAAAAAAGAACTAGAAAAGCAACCGTTACATGCATGTTACAGTTCCAAACATTATTAATATCAACATCAATTTCACTACTTAAGTTGATCTAAAGGTTGTAAAAAATAGCCGGCTGAAGAAAAACAAATGAACAGCAATGTAATAATTTTTCTTAGATAATATTACTTTCAAAAAAATTAGGTATAATTACCTAATATTGGTATTATTATAAAATTCCAATAAAGAAATTATTTTCGCAAATTTATAATCTTTCTACACCAAAGTAAATAAAATAAAAATATAAAATTCTATATTAGAAGGTAAGTATGGCGGCAGAAAGTTAATATCGGGTCTTCCCTTCAGTTCAGTCTCTGTTCACAATTGGGGAAAAATTAGGTTAAAACATGTCTGATCAGAGATGAGGGAAGCTGCAATTGTAGGAGACAAGGCGAAGAAGAAGAACCAATCTGCATTCGTGAAGTGCTCTTCACTTTTGCATCCACTTTTTCAGCCATCAATGCTACAGAGATCTGGACGGGACTGTTGAAGCTCTTTGGTTTTTCAGTAAATTTTCTCTCTTTTTCCAACCGTTCCTTTTCATCTCATTTTCTGCACATTTCATCTTTGTGTGTGACATTTTCAAGCCATGTTTTTTGTTTATTGGGTTGTGAAATATGCCGGTCTTAGACCCCCAAACAATATCTGATTCATCTCATTGTTATATTTCTGCTTCTGGGTTTTGTTCTGCTGGATGTTAGCAATGAAATTAGGTTATCAACAAACTGATTTTGATTCATCCTTTGAGCAAAGTGTGAGTGGAAGTTTCAGAAAGTTCACATCTGGTTTGCTGCAAAATGATCCGGACTTATCTCCAGGCCGTAGCTCAAATGGTAGTTCCAGGCTGTCTAATTCTGTTATGTCAACACATAGCATATCTGCCGCTTCAGCTTCAAGCAAACATGCTTCCAATTCCAGAAGAGTGTTGAAGGGGCTAAAGGACTATGCAAGGAAACTTGTTGACCTTGAATTGTTCACTCAAAATATTGAGAATTGGGTTTTGGAGAATTCTTGTGAAGATTCGGCCAACAGTTTCAGTCCTCCCTTTATGATTGATGAATTACGCAAACTCGATGTTGCATTGGAGGGTGTTTTGTTTCAGCAACTCATCCGGATGCCATGCTCGCCTTATGTCTCCACGGATTCATTTGAAGATGAGTACCTTGCATTGGAGGACTTCCTTCATGCTATAGTTAGTGGCTTGTGGCATGCATTTTGGCATAAAAGAGGTCAGCTGCCTTCATTTGTATCCTGTCCACGTTCTCTTGGATCCAAGTTTTATTCATTGGAGAAGGCAATATCAAGGGGTAAGCTTAAAGAGCTATGTGGTTTAGCTTTGATTTCGAAAATGGGGAGTGATCAAGTTCAATGGGATCAGATTATGGAGTTCACGCTGTTTAAACCTGATATATTGTTGGGGGATGAGTTGAAATTATCAGCTCCGGTCATTTGTGAGGCCCTCTTTTATGGTTTTCACATACTTGTTTCTAGGTGTTTGAGCAAGGTTAGAAGTTCAATGAACAGTTCTGTTTTCCTTTTGGTTCTAGATTCTAAATATGGAGGGGTTGTAAAGCTTAGTGGTGATCTTAGCAAACTTGATTTAAACTCAACTAACCCATACAAGTCTGTGGTAGAATGGATCAAGAATCATGCTGCAGTCTGTGTTTCTCCAGTGGACCGGATATGGAACAAATTTGGAAATGCAAATTGGGGGGACTTAGGAACTCTGCAGGTACTGTTGGCTACTTTTAACTCCATTGTCCAATGGAACGGGCCACCAAGGAAGTCATTAGCTTCATTAGTCTCAGATCATAGCCTTCGCCTTCAGAAACGCAGAATGGAGTTCAATCTCGGTGAGAATGATAATTTTCTGGTTCCATTCCAACATTCTAACCATCAGCAAGGAGAGATTGTTGAACTTGAACAAAACAATGATCGACCTGTCAAGAACAAAACTTCACGAGTAAACCTTAAGCAGGGCGATGTTTTGCTCCTGGAAGATCAACAGCAGGGGCAGAAAACTTTCCAAGTACAAAATTCGCTGGTAGGAGGGAACCATTACCTCTATAGTGCTGTTTGTCTCGATTATCCAACGCAGCTGTTGACTCTATATATCGGTGCCCATCCATCCAGACTTGAACCATCTTGGGAGGATATGAGTCTTTGGTACCAAGTCCAGAGGCAAACAAAAGTATTAAACATTTTTAAGCATCAGGGAATTACAAGCAAATATTTACCGGAAATATATGCCTCTGGGCGAATTTTGCATACTGATCCCTGTAAGAACCAGACCCCTGGGGGTCGCTGTGACCATCCATTTTGTGGAACTCCAATATTAGTGACATCTCCAGTTGGTGAACCTGTTTCTTATGTAGTTTCTCAAGATGGCCCTTTTTCCCCCGAAGAGGCAATTCGGTGCTTCCGAGACTGCTTATCTGCTCTAAAAAGTGCGACAATGGCAAATGTACAACATGGCGATATTTGTCCAGAAAACATTATTCGGGTTGTTGATGCACAAGGCTCAAGAAACAGTTCTTTCTATGTCCCAATATCATGGGGCCGTGCAGTTTTGGAAGACCGGGACAGTCCAGCTATAAATTTGCAGTTCTCTTCATCTCATACCCTCCAGCATGGGAAACTTTGTCCATCATCAGATGCTGAAAGCCTTGTTTACCTGATGTTGTTTATATGTGGAGGGACTATGCAGCAGCAGGATTCAATCGAATCTGCCTTGCAATGGAGGGAGACAAGCTGGGCAAAGCGTTTGATACAACAGCAGCTCGGTGAAGTTTCAGCTGTTCTAAAGGCATTTGCTGATTATGTGGATAGCCTTTGTGGAACACCGTACCCTGTTGATTATGACATATGGTTGAAAAGATTGAGCAGGGCTGTGGACGGGGCAGGAGACAGAGGGAAAATGATCGAAGAAGTGGCAACGACATTGAGATTGAAGGATGTTGCTGAGTCCTCAGGGACATCTGGACGTGGTAGTTGATTTTTCATGTGGGGAGGTCCAAAGTTTTTGTGGGGTTTGCTTTTGTAATTACATTTGGTGAGATTCCACTGCATTTCTTCAAAAGATGCTCATGGGATTCTATCCGCAGTTTGGTTTTTATCCGGCTTCCGACATTTTGATTGTATGGATTGAGTGGAATGAAATGTTAATTATCTTTGTTCATAAGTTTTTGTCATGGGATTCTGAGATAATGGTCTGTTACATTTGCGACTCGTACAAGAAACACTACCTTAACTCTTAAGAAAGTAGTAGAAATAAGGAAGATGATAAAGTAATATGGCACCAAAAAGCTGGAGGAAGTAAATTTTTTATTTTATTTTGTTGTAGCCACTAAATTTTTGGGATGGGCACGAATCCGTTAAAGCTATTAACCGACTCGTTTCAAATTGTTATTTATCTAATGGTTTAAATTTGACTGGATAAAAGTCAAACGGTTTGAGAATCCAAACCGTTCCGTTAGTAACGGTTTGGATTTGGATTTTCATTTTGGAAATGCTTTAAATTCAAATCAAACCGTTAAGGAATATATTCATTTTTATTGATGTTTAAATCTAATATTAATACAAAGTAAAAATAATAAAAATAAAAGGTTACCTAGATATACCTATATAGTATATGTATACTCATACAAGAGTATAATAAAAGATTATTAAATAGTTTGTGTGTTTGATAAATCTTAATATAGTGATAATGTTTGCAATTCAATACTTAGTAAACTTAGTATATAAAATTTTGAATATTGAGTTTTGATTTTTTTTTATATCCTTATTTTTTCTATATTCTTATTTTTTTTATTCCTTAACGGTTTTAAACCGTTTCGATTCAAACCGAACCGTTAGTAACGGTTTTGATCGAAACGGTTTTATTTCTAATTTTAAAAAATCCAAACCGTATCAAATCGTTAAGATTTTAACGGTTTGGATTTCGATATTGTCAATATTCATATAGTACTTTCCTCTATTAAATTTCTTCTAAAAAAAAGGAAAAAAATAATAAAGAATTGCTTTTTCTTTCCTTTCTAAGAAGTAAAATTGCAAAAAAAAAACGTAAGATTAAATCTAAGAAAATCCCGTCTGAAAAAACATCGAAAGTACCGACCCAATTCGAGGATCAGTATCTACTCGAATCACTTATCCCTCAACCCTAAATCTGAAGTTACAACTTTCCCTCTGAATCTGCATTTGTTTTTAACTATTTTGAAAATTTGAGAAGATTCTATGCAACTTTGGTGGTTGAGAATGAAGGTTTTGACAATGAAAGACCACGTCTTGGCTTCCACTCCATGTGTTCGATAACATTCTTCATCGGTCTTTCCTCAGAGGACTAATGCTGTGTGCACTGCTAGTCAGCTAGTGTGAATATGGAAAATCACGACAAAGGCCAGCTTCAAAGTTTTCTCAAAACTCTTCCCCCTGTTGAGTTCTGCTGTGTCTATGGCTCATCTCTTCACCCCAACAACTCTGGCAATGCCAAGGTTTGAACTTTTCTTCTATGGCTTTTTTCTTATTCTACAAAACAATTTTTTGTTTACTCAAGTGTATAGATTTTAAAACCTTTCTTTGCATTGTGAATTATGGGTTGATAGTCAACCATGGTAGACTGCATTCTTGGTGTATCAGATCCCCAGCAATGGCATGCTGAGGTAAGCTTTGTACTTCAACTAATACCACATGTCCTCAACTAATACTCTTCAACAAATCTTTAATTTCTCACGGTGTTTACTTCTTTGTGTATCATATAAATAGAATCTGAAACTAAACATTGATCACTATGCCTCATGGATGGTGCTTCTTGGTGGTGCAAGACTGGTACTGCTCTCTTTCTATTGGTTTCTCTCTCTTCCGCGCGCCAGCCTCCACCACCACCCCACCCCACCCCCCCCCCCCCCCCCCCCCCCCCAAATTTTTGTTCTATTTTCATTGATTCTGACAGTGTACACATCCATGCTAGATCACTGACGTTGCGAATGAAATAGGTGTAGGAGTGCATTTCAATCCTTTTGTTAGTTGGAATGACAAGGTATTGATCATTCAGCTACTTGTATGTTCAAGTATAGACTGCTACTTGGGCGTGTGAGCTTCCATGCCATCTTTTAGACTGTAACCAGTAACCTTGTTAATGTTTTGTTATAAACTCCGTAATATTTTGCACCTCTTAGTATTCTTTTATGATTTGTTACTCATTTGTTTTCAGATGTTCAAGTATGGGGTTGTTCGCATGCACAACTTGGTTCAGGACATACTAAATTGGGATAGGTTTTACTTAAGTGGCCGATTGCAAAAGCCCGTATGTCTTCCTCATTCGTCTTGGATGATTAATCTTTTGCTTCATATATATTTTTTCATTTATTTTGATTTAGTTATATTATTATCTACTGTCCTCTAGCAGCTCGCTTGGAATTGTATGATGATGGTCGAAGTACCCGAACTTTCAATTGTATCTGATGATAATGCTGCACATATAAATTTTACCTTATTGAAATATTGTGTTGGACACATAAATTACCTCAAACTAATCTAAATGAAAAACATGTTCTTATGCGGTTTAAAAATCATGTCTTGCTTTTCGAGACTCTATACTTCGGTAGTCTCATCCAGTTGATGCTCTTGCACATTATATTATTATCTTTATATCTGAAGATGGGTTTTCAATGTTTTTCTACAGGTTCATGTACTTCTGGATAATTTGGATATTGCAAACGTAAACTCGGTTAATTTGAGGTCTGCAATTTCTGCTGCTCTCCTTCTTTTACCACCCGAGTTTAGCGAGGTCTGATACTTTGTCACCGCCCAATTATGCCAAATTTTTTGAAGCTCTATAACATATTCCGTTTAATGCAGGAAGATCTGTATGCCAAAATATGTAGCCTCTCATATATGGGTGACATGCGTATGCTTTTTGCAGAGGATAGAAACAAGGTAAAGCTGAATCATAGGTTATGTTAAATTTACAAACTTTCATTCAGTTGGTGGATCGTCTAATTATAAGGCCAATCATAATCTATGTTCTTGTTTTATTACGGATCTTTTACAGGTGAATAAAATAGTACAAGGGCAATTTGAATTGTTCCAGTCGATGTATAAGCCGTTTATTGAACAGTACGAGACCAAAGAGTTGTTGAGCCGCTCGTCATCGGGGAACCTTCAACCAATCATATCTCAGGTTCTCAATGTGAAGTTACAACATTACCTATATTTCATATTGGAGAGAGCTAAACAAATTCCTGAGCTTCTTTGGGCGTAAAGTCAACCATAATGTATAGCATACATAACTTTAAGGAAAAAAAAATTATGCATACTTTTGGATATGTTTTACTTTCCTCCTAGGTTATAATTACTTGCTCTGTTTTTGAACGTTGTTAATGTTTTTTTACCTTGTTTTCTAGAAATGGTTGATGTTATTGATCTCAGGAACCTCGTTGGTTGTTCCAGACTAAGCCAAAAATCAACTTTAAGACTTCAATTTATGGCTAATTGTTCTGGAAGTTATGTAATTCAGTCTTAATAGTTAACTTGTTATTGTGTTCGAAGCTTAAGGTACATTATTAATCCGTTAAAACAGGATTACGGTCTGCCGGCAGTTCGATCTCTAGTTTCTGCACTACCCCCTATGGTCAGAAACCAAATGGCGACGAAGCTAGGAGAGAAGAAAACACTGTGTGACTCTGGTATAAACTTTAACTCATCTGGTTGCTAATAAGGACAAGCATTTCTGAAGCATTGATCTAATTTCAGATATACACCTGCCCCTCGCATGTTATAAAACGAAAAGTAAAAATTCATCGCCAACTTGCAGTTTTGTGACATATCTTGTTGTTGAATTGCAGGTCGAGTTATTCAGGAAGTTGTAATCGGGTCAAGAGATGAGGCTGCTAAATGCGTGCAGAATATTGTGAGGCGCAGGGTCATGGTTTCAAGTGCAAGACAGGCCGTGGCCGGACTCCTGGCTGTCGGCGGGATTAAAGGCATGAGATATCTTGGTACTAAAATGTGCAAGGCTTGGAAATCCTGGAGATGAAAGCTGGTTTCTGTTGATTCATGCAATTTTTGGCGCAAGACTTGTTGGGGCAGAAAGTGTTAGCATTTGATTCAGTTAGATGACAAGGAGGTGCTCAAAACACAAGTTAAATGAGCTCCTTAGGTTTTGTTCAGAATTCAAACAAGAAATGGTTGTTTTTGTACCAAGAAACAAGACACTATTGTTATCATCAGTATTCCAAAGGCTATTGTGTTTGAATTATATGAATATATATTTGTCATTCATCTACTGCAGAAGAATCACAGTTATGGTGTATATGATACGAATTGCTGCCCACTCATTGTGATTGCCATTCAAACCGAGAGCGTAGGGCCTGCTCTGTGAGATCTCGCACACCATACGAATGACAAACAGATTTCAATACATTTTGTTAACCTTTAACTACAACTCGACAAAGTCAATTCCCTTAATATAGTACGTAGTTACAAGCTTACGTACGTTACTAGGTTCCGGAATATAGGGTTTAGCTGATGACTTTGTTTAATCATTTTAGACACTGAGAACAATAGTTGATTGGCAACTAAATTCACGATTAACTTTATTTTTTTTTAAAACAGAGAATCCCAATGAAATTTCTTAAGCTGAAAGGGAATTCTACCACAACTAATCATCTATTTCATGAGTGAATGAGTCTTGTCATCAGTCGGGAAGACGGCAGAAGGGAAACGTTTTCTACTTCTAGGATAGGCTAGAACCCCATATCAGCAATAATTGGGATTAGACATGCACTTACAAGCACTTACATAGAGCATTATAAATTGAATAATACTATCTGGACACACTAAATTGATCACATTATAAATTGAGAACGGAAAATTCATATTAATTTTACTTGTTTCTAGCTTATTGATTCATGATTTAGGGTTTTAGAAAATTTTGGGCGGAGAGAGGGTCAGTTTAGGTAGGGTGGTGGCTTGAGAGTTTATATGGCTTAGAGTTAGTCCTTTGGTTTGAGCTCTGCTCAAAGCTTGAGAGTTTATGGTTTAGGTTTTAGACTTTTAGTCATCTAGTTTGTGGTCGCACATTGTGTGGTCTTGGGTAACTGTGCGTAGCGTTAGCTTTATTCTTTGGATTGCCATCAATTACCGGCTTGTTACGTTTGATTTTATTGTGAGATTCTCTATGAGACCGAATAACACATGTGTTCTTTGTGATGGTGTGACTGAGAGTCACGAACACTTGTTTTTTCAGTACTCGTTTAGTCTCTATATCTGGAGTAAGGTGTTATTAAAATGTGGCGCTCAATGGAGTGATCTGCCTTGGCCTGTTTCCGTGGACGTGGCTGCTGTGTTATGGAAGGGCCAGTCTTTGGATGTCACCATCAAGAAACTTGCTTTAGCAGTCACTGTCTATTGTATTTGGAGGGAGCGAAATAGTCGTGTATTCGCTAATTGTCGGTGTCCTTCTTCAGTTGTCTTTCGACAAGTTATTGATATGATTCGGTTAAGATTAAGTAGTTATAATTTTAAGGTTAATGTAGCTAATCTTAGTTCTGTCAGGGCTTGGGGTTTGTCTTAAAGCTGGTTGGTTTTTGTGCTTTCTTTCTTTGTTGGTGGCCACCTATTGTGATCCTTTTTGGACCCTTATTTATTTCTTATTTCTGGTTGGTTAAGATTTTGCCTTTAATACATTTTTGACTTATCAAAAAAAAAATTGAGCCTAATCAAGAACTGCCATAAATTCAACAATATGGGCATAGTGGCATAATTACCATAGTGCCGGCGGGACATAACAATTATTGGCATGCTTTACTATGTTGTTCTCGGTCGATGTACTAACACTAAAATAAAACAATTTTTTTTTTATTTTCCATTTTGCAACAGATATATAGTTATAATTATAAAACGTTCTTTTTTCAAGACCAATTGGAAGGGAAGTTCCATATTTCATTATTCGTTATTTTATGATGCACACAAAACATGAGATGCCATGAGGTAAGAACATTTGCTAATCTGCGGTAGGATAGTTAAATTTAATGTTTGGACAAATTTAATTAAAAATTTATCAAAAAAACATAAAAATGGGTTTACAATAGATTGGGTAAATTTAACTTTTTTATTGGAATTAGCTACTAATAACTAGCTGTCTCCCGCTAACTATTTTTTCATCTCGTTTCTCTCACCTTGCTCCTTCATCTTTTTCATCCTTTTTTCTTCACAATCTCTTCTTCATTCTCAAAACGTATAATCATTTGCATTCAAAAATTGTAAATTTTTGTAAGTTATTCAAAAATTTAAAGAAAAGCAAACGAATTTCCATTTTTTTTTATCATTAATTGATTTGGTATGAAAAGTTTGATTTTTTTTCCGGTATATTGGATATGGAGGTTTTGATGTTTGGGAACTTTCAAGTGACGATCGGGAAGACCGAGTTGCCGCTAACAAAATTTGGGTATGATAATTTGAACATTTTTAACAATTAGTAAGAAAAAAATGAAAAAAATTTAGAAGTTTTACCATAAATCACGGTGATAATATTGAGTAAAATGATGCTCATTACTTTCTTGGAGGTGAAGGCCACATGTATCACCTCCTAAATAAAGACTTGAAGTTTATAATTCTTACTCTCATTTCCTCTTGAGAGGGATTCCCATTTGAAATTTTAACTATTCCCATTTGAAATTTTAACTATTCCCATTTGAACCGTTAAAAAGACTAGATATTTATGTACTAAATTGCATGAATTATGGGTTGGACCGATTTTGCACAAAAAATATACATATTTATTTGAGCCCTTAAAAAAATATGTCAAAAACTAGTCGTTATAGGAAAATTATGTTGTTATATATTTAAATTTGAAACAACTGAATTTAATATTCAAAGTTGATGAAAATATAGTGAGTCCGATTTTGGTAACTATAAAAACTGGTTAACTATTAATAATTTTTGAGTTGTTTTAAGTTAATATTGTCCAAAAAATTTACTAGTCTAATGTAGATGTTCTAAGGGTATCTCCAACCATGTCCTAAATTTTAAAAGTTATGTTAAAATTTAGTTCTCAAAAATAATATGTTTTAATAAATACTGAATAAATATATTTTACCGTCTCCATTACTCTAACCATCTAGGAGTATGCCATTACTATTTCAATATGTTATCAAATTTCTACGTGTGTCATTACTATTTAAATATTTTATCATTATTTATATATGTTTTAAACTAATATAACATTTTTGAACTAATATAATATTTTTGAACAAAATATATCATTAGGGAAAAAAATTTAATTAAACAAATATAACATTTTTGAAATAAAAGAATTTAACTAAAAGAATTTAACTAAACTAATATAACATCACTAAATTTAATTTTACTAAACTAATATAACATTTTTGAGCAAAATATATTGTTAGGGAAAATAATTGTGTGATAGAATTCAATTGGGAAAAGTAATGGTGTGATAAGATGGGGTCCCATTACATATTTAGAAAATATAAAATCTCCTAAATTTTTTAAATAAATTTGAGAAAATGTTTTACCCTTAATAGGCCAGTTTATTCAAATTTAGACCATTGCCCATGTGTAGAGGTACCTTAATAGGCCAGTTTATTCAAATTTAGACCATTGCTCTCGCGACCGAAGGATGAAAATCAATAATAAGATCATCTCTGGTAATAGACTGAATTTGGACTGAAAAACAAAATTTAAGAATTTTTAAATTTTCAGCAAGTATTCTAAATATAGACTAAAAGACCAAATTGTGGTTATTAGAGTAGAGAGTTAGCGAATTGAAAGACAAAATTTAAGAATTTTTAAATTTTCAGCAAGGATTCTAAATATAGACTATGTTAATGCAAAAATTGTACCAACGAGACTGTAAAGACACGCACGCACTCCAAGACACAAGAAAGTACGTGGTTCACCCAAATCGGGCTACGTCCACGGTGTTGCCTCACTCTCATTAATAATATGATATTTTGTACATATACATGAGGGCTATTAGCCTTTAGGAGATACTAGAGAAAAGGGAGAGAGAGGTCCCTTTTAATGGGAGAGGGGCTCTCTATTTATAGAATTTGTCTAGGATTTAGGTTAGGGGAATAGTAATGGGCTTTTGAGGCATGGGCCTTGTGTGATCTTTGAGGTCTTCTAGTAGGCCTATCCCGTGGTCCAGTATAGTATTTTAACAGGCCCGTTGCTTGGTCAGATGCCACGTCGACAAGTCCCCAAGTTCTTGACTGAGGCGGACTGCCTCGGTTGAGGACTTTCAGGTAAAGTGCATTGACCGAGCAACTCCTCATTTTTGTACTGCTCCGCTCGGTATACCATCAGTCCCCCAAGTCCTCGATCGAGGTAGGATGCGGAAGAGAAGAGGCCTCGTAGTGTGTTATATGTCGGAGTGGATTGACGTTGTAGTGATTGCGCTCTGGTAGTCCCCCGGTGAGTATGACTTCATGTATGAATCTGACTGCATGTGAGGGATATGTGGCTGTAGATATGTGTCAGTCGATAGGCATTCTGAGTGTAGCATTGAATGTTGACCAGCGGGTCCTCGATAATGTATTGAGTAGCGGGTGCTCGGAGCAACGGGTGCTCGGTAATGTGTTGAGCAGCGAGTGCTCGGAGCAGCGGGTGCTCGGTAATGTGTTGAGCATCGGGTGCTCAGTAATGTGTTGAGCAGCTGGTGCTCGGTAATGTGTCGAGCAGCGAGTACTCGGAGCAGCGGGTGCTCGGTAATGTGTTGAGCAGCGGGTGCTCGGTAATGTGTCGAGCAGCGAGTGCTCGGAGCAGCGGGTGCTCGGTAATGTGTTGAGCAGCGAGTGCTCGGAGCAGTGGGTGCTCGGTAATGTATTGAGCAGCGGGTGCTCAGTAATGTGTTGAGCAGTGGGTGCTCGGTAATGTGTCGAGCGTATGTATGATGTAACGACCCGTCCCAAATTCCATGATTAAATTAGTGACTAATCACGATTAGTGAGGCTAATCCGTAATTAGTAGAGCGAAATCAGACGAACGATGCGAAATGGCCGTTTTGCCCCGCGGCGTGGCAAAACATTGACTTTTCAATTGAGCGGTCAAATGGACTTTAACCGATGACCGTGACGTAGTTCGTGACGTCACGAGTTCATAGACAGGTAGAACGTTCAATTCCGACGTTCGAGGAGGAAGTTATGATGTTCAGAAGTTTAGGGGCAATTTGGTAATTTGGTTAAAAGGGGGTCAATTGTTGACTTTTTGACTGGGATCTCCGATGGCCGAGGGCCAAGGACTATTACGTAGATAGGGACGATACGAATCCATTGACAGGCGGCACGTCGAATTCGGACGTTCGACGGCGAAGTTACGGTTCACGGAAGTTCGAGTGCACTATTGCACGAATTACGAGACGAGTTCGCTTTTGGACTCTAGTGGGCCCAGATATTTGTTCTGATGCCCAATGGATGAGTGACAAGTGTCACCCATCCACTGGACATCATTTTCCCTTCATGCACATCCATCCATCCTCCTACATCGATCATTTCTTTCCATTCCAAACATTTCCCGGATCTCAGTTTGAACCCAAACCCATCCAATCCTTTCCATCTGATCTTGAGTGAGACCAGAGAGTGAGGGAGAGGCTGAGGAAGCTAGGGACGGTGGTTGGGAGCACCTGGACCGCCACACACGGCCGTGAAGGCCCAGGTAACCCGATTACCCGACTAATGCCCATTTTCCATCATTTTCGAATAGGACATTATGGTTTGTTATGGGTGATTGGAAGATGATTAGGGAGTTGCTAGGATGATTTTAGGATGGTTTGGAGGGTGGTTCACGGCGGAGGAGGCCGTGCGGGCGGCCGAGAAACTTTGGGCCGTGAGGTTCAAGAATTAAACCTCGAATTCGTGGTGTTTTTCCTTGTTTTGACCATACAAACATGTTCCTAGGATCAAGATAGGAATTATAGGATTGATTGGGGTTGAAACCGGACCAAAACGAAGAGGGGAAAATGCTGAACCGGTCACGCCGGTTCAGCACAGTGACCGGTCCAATTTCAGGAAAAAAACCGGTTTTCTGAGGTTAGTGATGATGAATAGTGTTTTTGACCTTCTAGGGCCTCGTGAGGACGCGTGGGCCATAATTGGGGAAAGTTTTCAACACGGGAAATCTTCTATTCGATGTATCGAACATTTTGGGACTAGTTTTGAGTCAATCGGACACCGTATCGATATGTTTTGGGGCATCGGAAGATTTGGGGTCGGTTTAAAAATAGTTAAAAGTTCGGGAAAATTACGGGGCTTTGGTAGGAGGTTAATTAAGTAGTTATTAACCTTCTATTAAAATTTGGACAGGTTTGAGAGTCTCGGTGATGGTGATCGGCTCGGGAGAGCCTATGGCACGCAAATCGAGGCGGCAGCTCCGACGGTCTGTGAGTGGACCTTGTTTTCTAAATTGGTGCATGCATAAATGTTTATTATGTGTTTTAAATACTTGTTTGTGATGCCATGGGTGCATTTGTATGTGGTTATGTATAGGCACGTGTTTCGAGGTTTCGGCCCTATACGGTGCCTATACGGGTCTGTATTCTTTTATTGGTTTAAATGAAATGGTTTTGGATTTATAAAAGGATAAATTCGGGTATGAGACCCATTTGGTTTTGTCTCGGGCATATGACGCTATTTACGACCTTCGGGTCTAAATCGTGGTCGCGATAGGTGCTATGTGCACGGCGATCGACGATACGACGCTCGCCTCCGGATTGGGATGTGTTCCTTCCAGAGAGGTCACGATGCACGATTCGTCGTCGGGCTGCCTGAGGAGGCTCGACTTCTGAGTGCTGACGGTTCAGGATAGCGATCGGTGATGAGTGCACCATGATCTTGTGGTGGTCGCGTCGGTTGATTTGTTCACGGCGACATACCAAGATTGAGAGCGGTCTTGGATGGATGGTTGCACGCATCACTATGATCGGAGTCGTGACTGACCCTTAGATATCGGGCATGGTGCCCAGTTGAGTCATATGTTCGGGCACGAGACCCAGTTATTTTACGGTTTATGATTTCGGGTCAGGGACCCTAGATGGATTTCCAAGTTCATGACGGTTTACGGGAACGGGCATGAACTCTGGAAAGGTTATTGTGGTTCATGACGGTTTATGGGAACCGTCATGAACCTTTTCCGGGTCATTCTGGTTCATGACGGTTTATGGGAACCAACATGAACCTTGTTTAATGGATGTTATGGATCATGACGGTTCAAGGGAACCAGGCATGAATGTTTATGTTATGTATATATATGTATTCATATACCTTCCTTTACTTCTATTATCTCGTCCGGGGAGGGTCGTTGGCCTGGGTGGACCCCGGAGTAGTCACGGAGCATCGACTGAGTGGAGTCACCCCCCAGTGGGGTTCCTTACTCTCAGGAAGGCTATGATTACTATTACCTCGGGTAGGGTCAGTGGTCTGCGGACATTGATCTTGACTTTGAGAAGACTCGGATTGAGACCTGGGTAGCATGCGCGTAGCTTTGGAAACCGTGACATGATTGGTTGTGTGAATTATATGTATATATGATGTATGCTATATGATATGATATATGAAGTGTGTTTACACAGGTTTTGGGCAGTGGCCCGTATGGTTGGTTTCTTATGATTTGGGTTGAGACCCTTATGGATTTGGGCAGCGGCCCGTATGGTCATTTTTATTATGGTTCTTTCAATCTTGGTTTTGGGCTTAGTCCCACATATGATATCATTTGGTTAAATAGTTTTCGAATGCATGCATGCTTTTTAGTGAAGGGTACAAATGTATTCTTATGAAATATTTTTATAAACTCTTGTTTTGTCCACTCACAGCTTTTAATGTTTTGACTGCCCTTTAGGTTAACATCAGATGTGGACTGTAGCGGAGACTGAGATATCACATACCTCCTCCGGATCCTGGCGTACTCTGATAGCCCGGGAGGGCAAAGGACGAAAATATTCCTTGTCTGACACTTCGTGTCAGACGGGAGCAGGGTCATCCCGCACTAATCCCGGGGGGATTGGGATGGGTCCTGTCAGCGTGGTATCAGAGCGTAGGATTGCTCGTAGGATTGCTTATCAGAGCGGGGTTGTCTCTATTCGAGCAACCGTGGAGCTCTTGGAATGTACGCAGGTCGAGGATGTGATCTCTCAAGTGGCTACAGTTCGTGATCAACCTGATATTTAGGGTGCCGGTACGATAGTTAGTAGGATAGAATCGTGGAACGTCTTGGTTTGGCACTAGATGCCGGGGTTGCCATAGTTCTGTCTTGGATGACAGTGTGGGACCCTACGGAAGGGATGACGTAAACGGTACATTCGAGTTTTGATCGTGTGACGGTTAGTTGGGATCGTCTTCACGACGTCGTAGGATCGTTTTGACGGTAGTTTGGTGTTGTGACCATTGGTTGGTCAGACTTGGTTGAGTTAAAGGGATTTACTGCTGTGAGCAGTCGGATTCGAGGAATGCTAGTTGGATTGACGTCTTTTCGATGTCAAGACCGCGGGGTCGGTCAGATCGTGGATTTTACTGCTTTTCACAGTTGGGTTCAGAGTGACCCTAGGGGTGATCGTGGAACCCTACCTTAGGTGTATGGTTCGGAAAGGTGAGTTGGCGAGTGGTTTGACTTGAACGACTATTTGGATTTGGATTCGGTAGTTGGTCTAGTCATGTCAGCTTGTGTTGGGACTGCACTCTGCAGTCGGGGTTGTATTTATCGGTTATAGCTAGTTGGTTGTCGTGCTACCATAGTTGTGATGGATTGTTGGTACAACTAAGGGTGTAGATGACCTGGTAGACGACATTGGTTGAGTCGAGTTACAGCAGGTTAGAGTTCGGTTGGACAGGTTACCAGGGTTGGTACTTGTCGATGGAATCCCTGAGTGGGATACGGAATAGTTAAATATGAGTGGTTGTAGTTACGGTTGTTGGGAATCGGGGACGTTCAGGGGACATTTTCCTTTTCTCGTATGAGTTGTCAGGGTGATTGTACCCAGAGGTGTTGGGTACGAGGGAGGTAGAGTTTCTCCTATTCGAGCAGAGGTACGGGGTCGTCGCTCGGTATGAGCGGAGATCCAGGGTTGTCAGTTTTGCACACGGTGTACTAGTGTTAGTGATGATGCTTGTGTGCTGATGCTGACATGTGATGATACTGGTACTAGCGCTGGTGCTAGTGCTGGTGATTGTGATGACGGTGAGTCACGAGTCGGGATGTGGCTCTGACGAGATGGGCATATGTTCGGTATCTGTGGTCCCAGAGTGGATCTCAAATAGAGTTAAATTGGTTAGGGGACACGTGGTTGATATCCGAGTGTGTTGGTTCCGATATGGTTGGAACTTCGGAATCGCGAGAGGTTGTGATTGAGGTGACGAGTGGAATGCGGGTTTTCCTCATTAGTAATGGGTATTTCGAAGTCGTTTGGGTGACTTCTCAGGTTCTGCCATGGCAGGTTATGCATGTGTGGTAGATGATGGTAGATGTTGTTGATGATGTAGACGTTGTTGGTTGCCACTAGTACACTGATCGTGTATTGGTTGGTGGCAGGGATTTGTCTTGGGTCATCAAGTGGAGTGAGTATATCGAAGTTAAGTGACTGAGATTTCTCATTTTCTGCTTGGAGGCAGACGATGTTGGATTACGTGACGTGGTGAGTGCAGTGAGTTTTGGTTGCATTCACGTAGGATGACTTTTGATGTCATTGTTTGGATCATCCTTGATTTTTCCTCGGTGGAATGAAAAGGATCGATACGAGGTAAGTGGAGAGAACCCATAGTCTCGGCGTGTCTCGTCGTTGATTGATCTACTTAGATATGGGATTTGGTTGAGGACTTTGGACGTCGTGAAGATCGGGGATCGTGACGTCTATGGTCGGGTGACGTAGTGATGGATCTGGATCGTGATCTCGATGATCCAGATAGGTGGCGAGTTTATCACTCTTACTCGGATGTTTGAGTGGAGCATGATGGGACTGAACTTCTTTTCGAGGTAAATCCCGTATGGTATAGTACTCAGGTGAGTAGGTGTCCGATGAGGTCGGATTTGGTCGGCCCTGGATGTGTTGATATTGGGATTGGCTTCCCTATGAAGTCAATCAAAGGTATTGAGGTAATTTTTTAAACGGGTAGCCGATAGGTTCGGTTTTGATGCGTCTCTATAGACGTGAACGATATTTCGAGTTTTGGAATCAGATTTCTGGGTGACGATTCAGGATTTGATTCTAGAGCTTGACTGTGGATTTTCTTTTATGGATTTGGGTTCTGAATGGTCATTCCTAATGCCGGTTTACGGAATGATGATTTCGGATTCGAATTTAGACATGATTATGGATATGATTTCTGAGTTTGGATTGGGGATTTCTTACGAAATTGCGGATTCAGATTCGGAATTGGGAATAGATGATGGGTTGGAGTCTCGATTTGTCTAATACTGGATTGGACAGATGAACTCCATAAATGAAACGTGATTGACTATGACCTAGGTAGTTGTAGTTTGGTTGATGGATAGATGTATGTACCTTGTGCGTTGTTCGAGGTACGATACGGGACATGCTGTAGTGTTTGGTGACGGTATATAGGATATACCAGTAGTATGTTGGTGAGCGTGTTGGTAGTCGGATTAGTTCCGATACCATCAGATTAGTCGAGGTCATGAACTAGACATTGGATACTGTGCAGTGGGTCATGGTATTTCTTATGGGTCTAGTTACACACAGGTCGAGTGGATTGTTAGTTAGTGTATACTCAGGTTGAGTGAGTTTGTGGTTAGTGTAACCACGAGTGAGTATAGTGTCAGTTTTCGATTGACGACTGTCAAGTGGTGACAGATTGTCGAAGGTGTCAACGTGGATCGTTGAGTGAGGTCCGATGACTCCCAGTGGGAGTAGATATCGGGATAGTTTGGTGATTGAGTATGGAATCGTCTAGTGGTTGTGTCAGCGACTTGGTAGATTTGACAAGTAGTGTCAATTCGGAACGTATGGATACGGTCATTCGACGTGGTCGAATGTAGTCGATGCGACGTGAGTGTTAGTGGTACGTCTGGCTGCAGACGAGTAAGTGTTGTTCTGTTTAGGGGGTGTACTAGCGTACACGTGTTGCGAGGTAGATCGAATTAGTTCAACGAGGTGGATGTGGAATCAGTATAGTTGGAGTTTCGAGCACGAAACTAATTAAGGAGGGAAGAACGGTTGGAATTAGGTCAGTTGGAATTTCGAGGACGAAATTAATTAAGGAGGGAAGGTTGTAACGACCCGTCCCAAATTCCATGATTAGATTAGTGACTAATCACGATTAGTGAGGCTAATCCGTGATTAGTAGAGCGAAATCAGACGAACGATGCGAAATGACCGTTTTGCCCCTTCGCGTGGCAAAACGTTGACTTTTCAATCGAGCGGTCAAATGGAGTTTGACCGATGACCATGACGTAGTTCGTGACGTCACGAGTTCATAGACAGGTGGCACGTTCAATTCCGACGTTCGAGGAGGAAGTTATGACGTTCAGAAGTTTAGGGGCAATTTGGTAATTTTGGTTAAAAGGGGGTCAAATGTTGACTTTTTGACTGGGATGTCCGATGGCTAAGGGCCAAGGACCATTATGTAGATAGGGACGATACGAATCCATAGACAGGCGGCACGTCGAATTCGGACGTTCGACGGCGAAGTTACGGTTCACGGAAGTTTGAGTGTACTATTGCACGAATTACGAGACGAGTTCGCTTTTGGACTCTAGTGGGCCCAGATATTTGTTCTGATGTCCAATGGATGAGTGACAAGTGTCACCCATCCACTGGACATCATTTTCCCTTCATGCACATCCATCCATCCTCCTACATCGATCATTTCTTTCCATTTCAAACATTTCCCATATCTAAGTTTGAACCCAAATCCATCCAATCCTTTCCATCTGATCTTGAGTGAGACCAAAGAGTGAGGGAGAGGCTGAGGAAGCTAGGGACGGTGTCTGGGAGCACCTGGACCGCCGCACTCGGCCGTGAAGGCCCAGGTAACCCGATTACCCGACTAATGCCCATTTTCCATTATTTTCGAATACGACATTATGGTTTGTTATGGGTGATTGGAAGATGATTAGGGAGTTGCTAGGATGATTTTAGGACGGTTTTGAGGGTTGTTCACGGCGGAGGAGGCCGTGAGGGCGGCCTGGAAACTTTGGGCCGTGAGGTTCAAGAATTAAACCTCGTATTCGTGGTGTTTTTCCTTGTTTTGACCATCCAAACATGTTCCTAGGATCAAAATAGGAATTATAGGATTGATTGGGGTTGAAATCGGACCAAAACGAAGAGGGGAAAACGCTGAACCAGTCACGCCAGTTCAGCACAGTGACCGGTCCAGTTTCAGTAAAAAAACTGGTTTTCTGAGGTTAGTGATGATGAATAGTGTTTTTGACCTTCTAGGGGCTCGTGAGGACGCGTGGGCCATAATTTTGGAGAGTGTTCAACACGGGAAATCTTCTATTCGATGTAATGAACATTTTGGGACTAGTTTCGAGTCGATCAGACACCGTCTCGATATGTATCGGGGCATCAGAAGGTTTAGGGTCGGTTTAAAAATAGTTAAAAGTTCGGAAAAATTACGGGGCTTTGGTAGGAGGTTAATTAAGTAGTTATTAACCTTCTATTAAATTTTGGACAGGTTTGAGAGTCTCGGTGATGGTGATCGGCTCGGGAGAGCCTACGGCACGCAAATCGAGGCGGCAGCTCCGACGGTCTGTGAGTGGACCTTGTTTTCTAAATTGGTGAATGCATAAATGTTTATTATGTGTTTTAAATATTTGTTTGTGATGCCATGGGTGCATTTGTATGTGGTTATGTATAGGCATGTGTTTCGAGGTTTCGGCCATATACGGTGCCTATACGGGTTTGTATTCTTTTATTGGTTTAAATGAAATGGTTTTGGATTTCTTAAAGGATAAACTCGGGTATGAGACCCATTTGGTTTTGTCTCGGCCATATGACGCTATTTACGACCTTCAGGTTTAAATCGTGGTCGTGACAGGTGCTATGTGCACGGCGATCGACGATACGACGCTCGCCTCCGGATTGGGATGTGTTCCTTCCGGAGAGGTCACGATGCACGATTCATGGTCGGGCAGCCTGAGGAGGATCGACTTCGGAGTGCTGACGGTTCAGGATAGCGATCGGTGATGAGTGCACCATGATCTTGTGGTGGTCGCGTCGGTTGATTCGTTCACGGCGACATACCAGGATTGAGAGCGGTCCTGGATGGATGGTTGCACGCATCACTATGATCGGAGTCGTGACTGACCCTTAGATATTGGGCACGGTGCCCAGTTGAGTCATATGTTTGGGCACGAGACCTAGTTATTTTACAGTTTATGATTTCGGGTCAGGGACCCTAGATGGATTTCCAAGTTCATGACTGTTTACGGGAACGGGCATAAACTCTGGAAAGGTCATTGTGGTTCATGACGGTTTATGGGAACTGGCATGAACCTTTTCCAGGTCATTCTGGTTCATGACGGTTTATGGGAACCGACATGAACCTTGTTTAATGGATGTTATGGATCATGAAGGTTCAAGGGAACCGGGCATGAATGTTTATGTTATGTATATATATGTATTCATATACCTTCCTTTACTTCTATTATCTCCTCCAGAGAGGGTCGTTGGCCTGGGTGGACCACAGAGTAGTCACGGAGCATCGACTGAGTGGAGTCACCCCCCAGTTGGGTTCCTTACTCTCAGGAAGGCTATGATTACTATTACCTCGGGTAGGGTCAGTGGTCTGCGGACATTGATCTTGACTTTGAGAAGACTCGGATTGAGACCTGGGTAGCACGCGCGTAGCTTTGGAAACCGTGACAGGATTGGTTGTGTGAATTATATGTATATATGATGTATGCTATATGATATGATATATGAGGTGTGTTTACATAGGTTTTGGGCAGTGGCCCGTATGGTTGGTTTCTTATGATTTGGGCTGAGACCCTTATGGATTTGGGCAGCGGTCCGTATGGTCATTTTTATTATGGTTCTTTCAATCTTGGTTTGTGGCTTAGTCCCACATATGATTTCATTTGGTTAAATAGTTTTCGAATGCATGCATGCTTTTTAGTGAAGGGTACAAATGTCTTCTTATGAAATGTTTTTATAAACTCTTGTTTTGTCCACTCAAAGCTTTTAATGTTTTGACTGCCCTTCAGGTTAACATCGGATGTGGACTGTAGCGGAGACTGAGATATCACATACCTCCTCCGGATCCTGGCATACTCTGATAGCCCGGGAGGGCAAAGGACAGAAATATCCCTTGTCTGACACTTCGTGTCAGACGGGAGCAGGGTCATCCCGCACTAATCCCGGGGGGATTGGGATGGGTCCTGTCATATGAGTTCATGTATGCTTGACATGGATGAGTGTTATGTATGTCTTCATGCACGAGGGCACGTATGTGTGACATGTATGCCAATATGCACGAGGGCATGTATGTATGTCATGTATGAGTGGCAGGTATGTCGGTATGCGTGAGGGCATGTATGTCAGTATGCACGAGAGCATGTATGTATTACATGTATGTCAGCATGCACGAGGGCATTCATGTATGTCATGTATGAGTACGTCAGTAATGATGGTTAGAAGGATTTCTGATTGAAAGTGTTACCTGGTTGTATTCAGACGTGTTATGAGGTTTTCCTTGGTGCATGCTAAGTTGTTTACCTTGAGGGTGTGATGATCGCCCGAGTAGAGAGTCTCAGGGGACATCGGTGGGGACCGACCTAGCAAAGAGTCTGAGGGCACATCGGTGGGGACCAACGAAGCAGGGAGTTCGAGGAGACATCTGGAGACCGACTGAGCAGGGGGTCCGAGAGGGGCATTGGAGACCCACCGAGCAGGGAGCCCAATGGGACATCAGTGGGGATCGATGAAGAGGGGTTTCGATGGGACATTGAGAGGCCGACCGAGTAGGGAGTCCAACCGAATGGGCATCGGGAGACCGACCGAGCAGGGAGTCCAACCGAGTGGGCATCGGGAGACCGACCGAGCATGGAGTCTGAAAGGACATCGGGAGGCCGATCGAGCAGTGAGCCCGACGGGACATCGGTGGGGACCGATGAAGAGGGGGTCTGATGGGACATCGAGAGGCCGACCGAGTAGGGAATCCAACCGAGTGGGCATCGGGAGACCGACCGAGCATGGAGTCTGAAAGAACATCGGGAGGCCGACCGAGAAGTGAGCCCGATTGACAGGACCCATCCCAATCCCCCCGGGATTAGTGCGGGATGACCATGCTCCCGTCTGACACGAAGTGTCAGACAAGGGATATTTTCGTCCTTTGCCGTCTCGGGCTATCAGAGTACGCCAGGATCCGGAGGAGGCATGTGATATCTCGGTCTCTGCTACAGTCCACATCCAATGTCAACTTGAAGGGCAGTCAAAACATTAAAAGCTGTGAGTGGACAAAACAAGAGTTTATAAAACATTTCATAAGGAAAAGACATTTGTACCCTTCACTAAAAAGCATGAATGCATTCGAAAACCATTTATCCAGAAAAACCATAATGAAATCAAGTACACGGGCCACTGCCCAAATCCATAAGGGACTCAGCCCAAATCATAAGAAACTAACCATACGGGCCACTACCCAAAACCTGTGTAAACGCACATCATACATCATATCATATATCTCATATATCATACATCATATATACATATAATTCACACAACCAATCCTGTCACGGTTTCCAAAGCTACGCGCGTGCTACCCAGGTCTCAATCCGAGTCTTCTCAAAGTCAAGATCAATGTCCGCAGACCACTGACCCTACCCGAGGTAATAGTAATCATAGCCTTCCTGAGAGTAAGGAACCCAATTGAGGGGTGACTCCACTCAGTCGGTGCTCCGTGACTACTCCAGGGTCCACCCAGGCCAACGACCCTCCCCGGAGGAGATAGAATAAGTAAAGGAAGGTATATGAACATATATATACATAACATAAACATTCATGCCCGGTTCCCCTGAACCGTCATGATTCATAATAACATAACCAGGGTTCATGCCGGTTCCCATAAACCGTCTTGTACCACGATGACCTGACAAAGTTCATGCCGGTTCCCATAAACCGTCATGAACCACAATGACCTTTCCAGAGTTCATGCCGGTTCCCATAAACCATCATGAACTTGGAAATCCATCTAGGGTCCCTGACCCGAAATCATAAACCGTAAAATAACTAGGTCTCGTGCTCGAACATATGACATCAGCTGGGCACCGTGCCCGATATCTAAGGTCATAGGCCCGAGACAAAACCAAATGGGTCTCATACTCGAGTTTATCCTTTTGAAATCCAAATCCAGCTCATTTCGACCGATAAAGAAATACAGACCCGTATAAGCACCGTATAAGGCCGAAACTTCGAAATACGTGCTTATACGTAACCACATACAAATACACCCATGGAATCATCAAACATGTAATAAAACATATAATAAAAATTTATGCATGCACCAATTTAGAAAACAAGGTCCACTCACAGACCGTCCGAGCTGCCGCCTCGATTTGCGTGCCATACGGCTCCCCGAGCCGATCACCATCACCGGGACTCCCAAACCTGTCCAAATTTTAATAGAAGGTTACTAACTACTTAATTAACCTCCTATCAAAGCCCCGTAATTTTTTCGAACTTTTAACTATTTTTAAACCGACCCTAAACATTCCGATGCTCCGAAACATATCGAGACGGTGTCCGATTGACACGAAACCAGTCCCAAAATGTTCGTTACATCGAATAGAAGATTTCCCGTGTTGAACACTTTTCCAAATTATGGACCACGTGCCCTCACAGGCTCCTAGAAGGTCGAAAATACTGTTCATCATCACCTACCTCAGAAAACCGGTTTTTTTCCTGGTTTTGGACCCGTTACTGTGCTGAACCGGCAGAACCGGTTCAGCGTTCCTCCTTCCTCGTTTTTGTCCGATTTCAACCCCAATCAATCCTATAATTCCTATTTTCATGTTTCCTATCTATTCTAATCCTTAAAACAACCTAAAAACGCCTAAATCCTATGGTTTGATTTTGAACCAAACGGTTCAATATTTCCAAAACCGTCCCACGGCTGCCCAACCGTCCAACCACCATATAAACCTTCCTAAAACTATCCTAGCAACCTATTTGATTCATTAAAACCATTAAAACCGATCCAAAACGCCAAAAATGGAAAATGGATTAAAATGGGCTAATCGGGTACCTTGCGGGTTTCTCCTTCTCTCGCCGCCGTGGGCGGCGGTTCAGGCCTCCAGGCCGGCCACCTCAGCTCCCTCAATCTCCCTGGTCCTCTGCCTGGTCATGGGTGAAGATTAGATGGGTTTTGGGTGAATGGTTTGGGTGAGAAAGTGAGATCGGGTAATGGGAGGGGTGTGTGTGTTTGAATGAAGAAATGGAATGGTTTGCACGGTGCATGAATGCAATAGGGTGTCCATTGGATGGGTGACACTTGTCACTCATCCATTGGCATCAGGACAAATATCAGGGCCCACTAGAGACAAAACTGCACTTTTTGTCTCGTAAAACGTGTCGCCGTAAATAGTATCCCGAAACTTCCGTGAACCGTAACTTCGTCGTCGAACGTCCGAATTCGACATGCCGACTGTCTATGGATTCGTATCGTCCTTATATACGTAATAGTCCTCGGCCCTCGGCCATCGGACATCCTGGTCAAAAAGTCAACTATTTGACCCCTTTTAACCAAAATTACCAAAATGCCCCTAAACTTCCGAACGTCATAACTTCCTCCTCGAACGTCGAAATTGAATGTGCCACCTGTCTATGAACTCGTGGCGTCACGAACTACGTCACGGTCATCGGTCAAAGCGGTCAGGGGCAAAACGGTCATTTTGCGTCGTTCGTCCGATTTCGCTCAATTAATCACGGATTAGCCTCACTAATCGTGATTAGTCACTAATCTAATCTAGGAACTTGGGACGGCTCGTTACACCGATAGGACATCGGTGGGGACCCATGAAGAAGGGGTCCAAGGGGACATCGCGAGGCCGTCCGAGCAGGGAGTCGAGAGGACATCGGGAGACCGACCAAGTAGGGAGACCGACCAAATGAGCATCGGGAGACCGACCGAACATAGAGTCTGAGGGGACATCAGGAGCCAACCGATCAGGGAGCCCGATGAGACATCGGTGGGGACCGATGAAGAGGGGGTCCGAGGGGACATCGAGAGGCCGACCAAGCAGGGAGTCCCACCGAGTGGGCATAGAGAGAACGACTGAGTAGAGAGCCCGATGGGACATCAGTGGGGACCGATGAAGAGGGGGTCCGAAGGGACATCGGGAGGCCAACCTGCCAGGGAATCGAAAGGACATCGGGAGACCGACCGAATGGGCATCGGGAGACCAACCATGCATGGAGTCCGAGGGGGCATCAGGAGCTGACCGAGCAGGGAGCCCGATGGGACATCAGTGGGGACCGATGAAGAGGGGGTCCGAGGGGACATCGGTAGGGACCGATGAAGAGGTCTGGGCTGTTGTAAAAAAGAGAGATAATACCTTGGTGGGGTCAAGTGGCAGGGGGCAAGTTACAAGCATGATTATATATGTATTTTTTTGTGGTGGGTAGATGCCTACAGAAGGCTAAAAAGTAGCTGTTATTTGTTTGTGGTGGGCAGAGTTTGCAGGGGTTAAAGTACCAAAAATGTGGTTTGCAGAGGCTACAATATATATATTTATTTTGTGGTGGGAAAAAGGTTTTGTAAGAGAAGCACAAGGGGCTTCGACCGATCGAGAAAGGAGAATTTCCCTGGGTTCTTCCTGCGTATTGGACATATTGTATTTTCTGGGTTTTCTTGGTGTTCTTGGTGGCCATGGTATTTTAGCAGGTGAGAAAAATTGAAAAGAACCGACATAACCTTTTGTATCGATTCCCACAGACGGCGCCAAACTGTTGATGCAAAAATTGTACCAACGAGACTGTAAAGACACGCACGCACGCCAAGACACAAGAAAGTACGTGGTTCACCCAAATCGGGCTACGTCCACGGTGTTGCCTCACTCTCATTAACAATATGATATTTTGTACATATAAATGAGGGCTATGAGTGACAGGACCCGCCCCGATCCCACAGGGACCACAAGGGGACGTGCCCTGCTCCCGTCTGACACCCAATAATTCATACCAATTTTAACCTCCAAACATTTAAAAGCATAAAAACCAAATAAACGTTATACATCAATTCCGAATTAAACGAATGTCAGACAAGGGATGAAAATCCGAAATACAAGTTGCGAGCACGACTCTATTAAAAACCTGCGGGTACACCACCCAACAGGGGTTCAGGTACGCAGAAAGTGGATCTATGCCTCAGCCTCTGGTTCCTCCTCTACCTCAGTTTCCCGACCTGGAGGGGTTATCAAAACAGTAAGGGTGAGTGGACCGAAACTCAAGTTTATAAAATCATTTGATAAGTAACACATATAATTTACCCCTCTGTTTTCCAAACATGCATGCATCATTATTTAAAATCATAAACCATATCATATAAACCATAAGGCATGTAATAAAAACATAAGTATAATTTTAGTTGCTGCACTATACACTCCAATCCCGACATCCCTGATGTCTGACGTCCCTGACGTCAATAAGGTCACAATCACAAGGCTACGCGTGCCACTCGGGTCTCAATTTCCGAGTTCAATCCCCGAACCCCGTTCGGGTACAGCATCCCCGATGCTTAGCGTCATAGACGCTGGACGTTCTAGACGTCCGTGACCTCTCCGGGGTACCTCATCCGGAGGAGACAATATAACATGGAAGAATCTATACAGTGCAGTACCAAATACATTTTATCGATATCCACATGCAAGGTATATATATACCTAGATAAAATCTGAATCAATCATTAAGTTTCATCAAACGGGTCTCAAGCTCAAATACCGTGAAACGTGCCATAACCATATTTTTCCATATCATCAAAAACATCATTGTTTCAGCATGTGAATAAGTATAATAAAACCAGAAAACGTTTATGCACGCAAGGGTTTAAGAAAATGGCCCACTCACAGTACAGTCCTGCTGAAAACCGAGCGTTTACCCTCGATCAGGTACAATTACAAAATTCCTGTCACATCCAAAGTATACGTAAGGGTAAATACAAACCCCTAACATTCAACCATGAAACCCTAGACCGAAACCGGTCCGGAAAAGCTGCCCGAACACGCTTTCCAAGGCAAAAACTCTCATTTTGACCAACTTAATGATCTCCGATCGACCCGAAACCACCGCCATTGGATCCGGATCGTCGAAACCTAAAGAATGGTGGTGGTCCCACCAAAATTACTGTTCACACGCGCCCCCACGTGCCTGGTCAACCCTCTGGTCAACTGTGCTACAGTACTGCTGACGTCAGCATGACGTCACTGCTGACGTCAGCATGACGTCATCACTGACAGTGTCAGAGGACACGTGTCAGCAGTCCATTGGTCCCTGGGCTGACTGAATTCTGACATGATGACATCATCATGACGTCACTGCTGACGTCAGCATGATGACGTCATCTGCTACAGTAACCGGGTCTGAGAACCGGGTCACCGCAGACCCACGGTTCGACCCGATCAGTTCTCTCCAACCCGTCCACCATTTCTGATGGGATTTGTTCCTATGGACTCGTCACAAAGTGTTCTATGGTTCTACGGACTCAAAACTGGTTTCTAGGTTCAAAGAACTACCTGAAAATTGACAGAAATCCGGCTGCCGGCACTGGTTCGTCTTCTCCGGCGAGTCGTCCAGCTTCCAGCCGCGAACCTTGGTTTAAAATGGTCGTCTGGGTTCCTTAAGTGTGTCTTAGAAGCAAACAAACAAAATCAACGTCAAAAACGATCGTTTCGAAGAAGGGAAGATAATCGGGTCATACGGGTTTTTCAACCTACCGCCGCCGTGTCACCGCCGCACGTCGTCCAGTCCAGCAGAGGGTCGTCCTGCCGTCACAGTGATCTCAACCGTACGTTGGTTCGAGCCTCAGAGTGAAGGTTTGGACGGTTTGGTGACTTGGGCTGTTCGGGTCTCCTTCTCGGGTCTGGGAGGAATTCCGGCCGTGCAGGTGGCCGTGGGGAGGTGGCCGGCGTCTGGGGTGTGGCTGCTGGTCGCCTGGTGTTACCGTGAGGGTGAGGTTGCAAGGTGAGGGGCTGGTGTGTTTGTTCGAATGGTTAGCCGTGCACACGGTTTGGAAGAATGAAGAGTGAAAATTCTGGGAATTAATAAACAGGTTGGCTGGATGGTTTGAAGGGCTGAGATTAAATCTCAGCATAGGATCAATGGTGAGGATTTGAGGAGAGGAAATTAATTGTTTAATCCAATGGCCAACAGAGATCCATGTTTTAGGGAGTGTGGGGATGAGTGACACTTGTCACTCATCCAAGGGTCCAGAATGATTTGATTAAAGTAACCAGATTCCATTAATAAAATAATATTTTAATCCGGTTCTCGGTTGGTTCGGTTAAATGCGAAATACTTCCGTGACCATAACTTCCCCGTACGAAGTCCGATTTCGGCGTGCCGCCTGTCTACGGACTCAGGACGTCGAGACCTACCCAACGGTCCTTGAGTCAACTGAAAAATAGTTTCCAAGGGAAAAGTCAACATTTTCACCCCCAAATGTCCAAATTACGGTAATGCCCCTGAACTTCCGATAGTCATAACTTTTTCCCCGATCGTCCGAAATGGACGTGCCACCTGTCTATGAACTCGTGACGTCCCGAACTATGTCACGGTCATAGGTCAAAGTCCATTTAATTTATAAATCAAAAAGTCAACAATTGGCCATACCCAACGCAAGGGTAAAAGCGTCAATTCAAACATTAATTTACAATATTAAAATCCTCGAATTTCCGGGGTGTTACAATGAGCCTTTAGGAGATACTAGAGAAAAAGGAGAGAGAGGTCCCTTTTAATGGGAGAAGGGCTCTCTATTTATAGAATTTGTCTAGGGTTTAGGTTAGGGGAATAGTAATGGGCTTTTGAGGCATGGGCCTTGTGTGATCTTTGAGGTCTTCTAGTAGGCCTATCCCATGGTCCAGTTTTTTATTTTAACAGGCCCGTTACTTGGTCAGATGCCACGTCGACAGACTAAAAGACCAAATTGTGGTTATTGGAGTAGAGAGTCAGCGAAATATAACTAGCCCTTTGGGATGTCCTAGATTATGAAGCCCATGTAATGACCACTGATTGAAATATTGGCGGTTTCGCCGATATTTCAATGGATATATCGGAAAAAGCAACCGTCGGCATCTAATGTGACGACCCGGAAATTCGAAAAAGGAAAATTTCGAAAAATTGGAAAGAAATGACGATTTTACCCTTGGTTTTGGGGGCCGAAAGTTGGCTTTTTGTTTGGGATGCCTTTTGGACTTTTGGCCATGACCGTTGGGTAGGTCTCGAGATGCTGAGTCCGTAGACAGGCGGCGTGCATCGATCGGAGTACAAACGGGAAAGTTAGGGGTTTGCAAAGTCGAGGAGCATTTTGGTAATTATGTGTAGCTGGGGCAAAATGGTCTTTTGGTCAAGTGAATGGCTGATTCAACCGTGTGGGTGAGTCGGTTAGGTAATCAAGTGACACATGTCACCTGAGAATGAAGGATTAGTGGCTGGTGAAGTGGGGATATATGTATATATGCTTGAACGAACATTGTCGCGGGTATGCTTCAAAAAAAAAAAAACAGAGTGATGTATCAATACTTATTCCTACAATCACGACCATTTATTCGATTCGATTCAATGAAAGTAATTAGAGAAGGAGAACAGAGAAGTAGAAAAGGATGAGAACCTGGAACCATGGAAGCAAACCCGTGAAAGTTCATGTTTTCCAGAAATTCAAAATTGGAATTGTGGGCTGTGATGAGTGAAATTGAACCTCAATTGAGTATTCTGAGATCAATTGGAATGTAACCAGCTCAAAATTGAGAAAAGTTGACACAGGAAGGCTACGAATAGACATGGCGGAATTGAGAGAAAATTGGGATTGAGTTAAGGTGATTCGAGGTAAAGGATCTTAAAATTGGTTTCAAAAGTGTACTTAGAATGATCTGAATATACTTCCTGTCCAATTAGAATGATGAATTAGATTGAAAAATAAGGAAATTGAAGTTCGACCTATCGAAATTGGAATTTTGAATTGATGAGGTTTAAGTTTGATTTCATGAATTAAGGGTTACAAAAATTAAATTAAGGTTAAGTAGATGAGATTAGATGAAAGAATGAATGAAGTTGACATCGAATTTCTAGGTTTCCAACCGGGTTAACACGCGGGTTGAACAACCCATTTTGTAAGAGACGGGTGAAGGTGGTGACACTGTAGCTGGCGTGTGGGCTTCATGCGCAGCCGCTTGCGGCGACGCGTGAAGGCGCGTGGGCACGATTCCCAAGGTGAGGTCAACATGAATTTCATTCTATGTAATGTAACGAACATTTTGACGTTGGTTTCGAGTTGATCGGACACCGTTTCGATATTGTTTCAAGGGTCCGAAGGATTATATTATGTTTTAAATTCATATTTAATTCCCGAAAAATTATGAAAAAATAATATGATATTAATTGATTCATTAGTGACACATAATGATGTTGGTTGATAGGATTCGGAATTCCTGGAACGTACCGAAAATTACGAAAAAAACGTGCAACTTGGAAAGCGAGCGGTTTGAACGGTGTGTGAGTGGACGTTTGTTTTCTAAACTATGATGCATGCATAGTTAAATGTTTTACATGATTTTTTGCATGATTTTATTTGCAATGATTGCTTGATGATTTGATACGATTATTTATTGATTTAATGATTATTTTTAGTCGATCTTTCGGGCACGTTTTACAAGGAAATTGCAATTGATCTTTTGGGCTAGGCCCGTGATTTTAAAATGATGTTTTGACTTGGATTGTGAGTTAATAATGATTTTATGGAATATTTAATTATTTATGGATATGAATTTACGGATTTACGTGAAATGAGATTTTGGACTTGAGATCTTATTGTAAATGGTTTTGACCTGGTTATAAAGATAATTTTAAAAAATATTTTGATTAAATTTATGTTCATTGCCCCCCGATGTGTAATTCCTGAGTAGACTCCGGATGTGTAATTCCGGGAGTGACTCCGGATGTGTAATTCCCGGAGGAATCAGATGTGTAATTCCCGGTGAGGCTGGATGTGTAATTCCCAGCAGATATGGATGTGTAATTCCCGAGTTATATGATTCGTTTTATGATAAAATGGTTTTATGAAATTATTCTCATCTGTTTTGGCTTGGAAGCCGGTGATTCATGTGTTTGACCCTATGCATGCATGGTTTGATAAACTGGAGGGTAAATAATGTATTTTGAAATGTGTTTTCAAATGATATTATTTTTGTCCACTCACATCTTTTCTGTTTTTTATGACCCTCCAGGTCGTGGCACAAGAATCTGGGCTGACCGAGAGGCGGAGTCATGAGCAGAAATCAATACAATCATCCCTTGTCTGACAGGTGCTGAGGGGTAGTTTCGGGATTTCAGTTGACTTGTCAGACGGGAGCAGGATCGAGCGCGGTTATCAAAGTCCAGTTGGGACAAATCCTATCATCTAAACAGGGGGAAGAAACAAGGATGAAAATATCGATATCGACAGATATATCACTAGTCAAATTTACAGATATCTCGCCCCAAATATCGATATCGATATCGTTTACGCTCAACAAAAATAACGGTAATTTGGTCTAAAAGTTAGAAATTTGGAATGAAACTTTGGAAAAAAACATAAGTACTCAATAATGATTATATATGACTAATAAAAATTATAAAATGACTTTGATATAATAAATATATGATACAATAGGATTCTGCCGATAACTAATAATAGAAAAATTTAAACATAAACATAAATTGAAGTGAATTATTATAATTGAATGTTAATATAGTTAAAAACATAAAAATAAGTATAATAATGAAGTTTACATTTACATAATAATTTAGAAAATCATTGAATTTTATTAAAAAAATAAATTGTTTATTAGATTAGAAATTGTATTGGACTCTATCTATTAGGATCCAAATAGATAATAATAATACAAATTTGAATAAGTAATACAAATAAATAAATAATATTAATATTAATAACATTATACTAATATTTAATGAATAATGAACTTTTTTTGTGAAATAAAAAAGAAATTAAAATGCAATAATACCTTAATTTAATAATAATAATAATAATAATAATAATAATAATAAATTATTAAAAACTGTACAGAAAAATAAAAAAGGGAGCCAAGTCTCTACTCTAGGTCTCCATCGGATAAAACAAAGGAGGAACAAGTGGACAACACCTCTTCATTTAATCAAAAGGAGAGCCTAATAGAGACTAGAAGTCTTCATAACATAAAATAAAAAAGAAAAATCAAAACGGTATGTTTTGAATTGATCTTTTTAATTCGTTCACATGTTCTCCACTTCTTCCTCCCCGAAGCTTTCTTTCTTTCTTTCTTTCAGTCTTCTTCTCTGTCCAGTAAGGCCAGCCACCACCCAGTCCAATAATGGCCTTCGCTTGCTGCACATCGCCCACTCGGCTTTCGTCTCCTATGGGTCTTCCTTGTTGGAAACATAGCTCCTGATTTTTAGGCTAAGGATATTTTTTACCAGGAATTCATCAAGGTTAGATAGAAAACTCACCATTTTGTTCCAATTTGCGCTAAAATTTCTTACCCTTTACTTCAATTTGGGGTTCGTGCTCAAAAAATTTCGGCGAAAATCGATGATATATATCAATATTGAATGAAAACATGGATATTGGAGGAAGAAATTTCTTTTCCCCTGTTTAGATGCCGGCGACTGTTTTTTCTGATATATCCATCGAAATATTAGCGAAACCGCCGATATTTCAATCAGTGGGAAGAAATTTCTTCCCAATTTCTTCCCCCAATATCCATGTTTTTATTCAATATCGATATATATCAGTGATTTTCACCAAAATTCACTAAGTTTCGCCGAAATTTTTTGAGCACGAACCCCATATTGAAATAAAGGGTAATAAATTTCAGCGCAAATTGGAACAAAATGATGAGTTTTCTATCTAATCTTGATGAATTCCTGGTAAAAAATAGCCTTAGTCTCAAAATCAGGAGCTATGTTTCCAACAAGGGAGACCCATAAGAGACGGAAGCCGAGTGGGAGACGGAAGCCGAGTGGGCGACGTACGACAGGAGGAGGCCATTATTGAACTGGGCGGTGGCTGGCCTTGCTGGGCAGAGAAGAAAACTGAAAAAAAAAAAAAAAGCTTCGGGGAGGAAGAAGTGGAGAACATGTGAATGAATTAAAAAGATCAATTCAAAACACACCGTTTTGATTTTTCTTTTTTATTTTATGTTATGGAGACTTCTAATCTCTCCTGAACTCTTCTTTTGATTAAAGGAAGAGGTGTTGTCCACTTATCCCTCCTTTGTTTTATCTGATGGAGACCTAGAGTAGAGACTTGGCTCCCTTTTTTATTTTTCTGTACAGTTTTTAATTTATTATTATTATTATTATTATTATTATTATTATTATTAAATTAAGGTATTATTGCATTTTAATTTCATTTTTATTTCACAAAAAAAGTTCATTATTCATTAAATATTAGTATAATGTTATTATTATTATTTATTTATTTATTTATTTATTTATTTGTATTACTTGTTCAAATTTGTATTATTGTTATCAACATCTATTATTATTAACTATTTGGATCCTAATAGATAGAGTCCAATACAATTTCTAATCTAATAAACAATTTATTTTTTAGTAAAATTCAATGATTTTCTAATCATGTAAAATTCAATTATAATAATTCACTTCAATTTATGTTTATGTTTAAAATTTTATATTATTAGTTATTAGCAGAACCCTATTGTATCATATTATTCATCATATATTTATTATATCAAAGTCATTTTATAATTTTTATTAGTCATATATAATCATTATTGAGTACTTAAGTTTTTCCTAAAATTTCATTCCAAATTTCCAACTTTTAGACCAAATTTCCGTCATTTTTATTGACTGTAAACGATATCGATATCGATACCGATATTTGGGGTGAGATATCCGTAAAATTGACTAGCGATATATCCGTCGATATCGATATTTTCATCTTTGGTAATGACACAACATTTTGCCTTTTCTTTTGCTCAAAATCACGGCAATTTTGCTGCTATTGTTTTCACATGATACTCCCATCTCTCTTGCTCTTAATTAATATATTTTTTCCAAACAATTGCAAAAACAAAATTTCCTATTTTTTTTTGTAAGTGTTTATAATTCATACATATTTTTTATTCTATTCAATTTTATTCAACAGAATCACTATTTTTCATCTCAAGAATCAATCGAGTGCTTATACGTGGCAAATTATCTTATCAATAATTTATATTTTTTTATTTTAAAATAAATAATTAAAAATTCAAATTTCACTAAAAAAATCTTAAACAAAATATTTTTATTGTCACATATCCAAAAATTAGTAAAAATATGACTTTAATACATTAAGAAATATAATATAATTCTCAATTGCTACATATTGGTAAAATATAATTTTATATTATTTATTAAAAAATAAAAATTTAGTGTCCTAAATTTATATTTATATTTAGGTGCCCTTCGGCCTTTATGATCACCTGGCCCCAGAGTACAAAGCAGCCATTATTTTTCGGCTGATGTAGACAGACAAACCGCAAGGAGTGGAAAACCTGACAAACTGGAAAGCAGCAAGTAGCCATTTTCCAACTCAATTTACAGTTTTTCTAACCAAATCACATCAAATATGACAGTCCCTCAACACCAAACAATCCAAAAAAATTGTCCAACTGGACTACTACTACAAAACTAGTCTCTTAAACTGACTTTTCTGCCTTGTTTGACTTGTGCATTAAGCTCACAGCAGAACCTCAGTCTCACTAATAGATAAAAAATCCGAATCTCGGACGAAAATCCCCGGATTCTAGCATATCAAGTTGCCATAAGATAAGAGGTGTTAGGGAAGGGAAAACTAGAGTAATGGGTTCCATGGGAGTAGAGAGTGAAGAGGTCCAGCCAAGGAGATACAGGTGATGGAGCAAACAAGATTTCCTACCAGAAGAATCCTTTCAAAGTTGGAGTGCATACCGCGCTGCCCTGTCACAAACAGGCTACAGGTTCAAAAACCGTCTGACAAGCAGATCAAATGATAACGATGAGACTGGGGAGCTCCGGAAACAAAGTGAGAATGACATGAAACGCTGCCTCACATGGTGGGATCTTGTCTGGTTTGGGTTTGGTTCAGTCATTGGTGCAGGCATCTTCGTGCTTACTGGCCAAGAAACACATAAAAATGCGGGACAAGCTATAGTCCTCTCCTATCTTGCTTCCTGTATCTCAGCCATGCTCTCTGTCTTCTGCTACAAAGAGTTTTCCGTGGAAATCCCAGTGGCGGGTGGAGCTTTTGCTTATCTCCGGATAGAATTAGGAGACGTAGCTTTCATAACAGCAGGCAACATCCTTCTTGAGAGTATTGTCGGAAGCGCAGCAGTTTCTAGGGCATGGACTTCTTACTTCACAACACTCTTGAATCGTCCCTCCAACTCTTTACGCATTCACACAAACCTGGCGGACGGGTTCAATCTCCTGGACCCAATAGCTGTTGCTGTTCTGGCAATAGCTGCTACAATTGCGATGATCAGCACAAGGAAAACATCTTACTTCAATGGGATAGCATCTGCAGTAAATAACCTTCTAATCTTGTTTGTGATAATTGCAGGGTTTGTTCATGCCAACCCTTCAAATATGAAGCCTTTTTTTACCTTTTGGGGCTAAAGGCGTTTTTGAAGCAGCTGCAGTTGTATACTTTGCTTATGGGGGATTTGACAATATCGCCACCATGGCTGAAGAAAACCAAAAATCCATCCAGAGACATACCGCTTGGATTGCTTGGATCAATGTCTATCATCACGGTTGTATATTGCTTAATGGCGCTTTCACTGCCTATGATGCAAAAATACACGGATATAGACCCAAATGCAGCTTACTCTGTAGCATTTCAAAGTGTAGGCATGACGTGGGTCAAGTACCTGGTAGCTCTTGGCGCCCTCAAGGGAATGACCACTGTTCTCCTGGTCGGGACACTTGGACAGGCACGGTATATCACTCATATTGCACGAGCTCACATGATTCCACCATGGTTTGCTCTGGTCCATCCAAATACAGGAACCCCTATAAATGCTACAGTCTTGATTGAGTTTCAAGTGCCTGCATTGCTTTCTTTTAGAGCTTTGATGTCTTGACAGGTCTGTTATCAGTGAGCACCCTATTCATCTTCATGATGATGGCTGTTGCACTTCTAGTGAGGAGATACTATGTGAGAGAAATCACCCCACAACAGCATCTCTTGAAACTAGTAATTTTCCTGCTGATCCTTATGGCTTCTTCAATGGGAACTTCAGCATACTGGGGACTGAACCCTAATGGTTGGGTTGGTTATGTTGTGACAGTTCCTCTTTGGTTCTTCGGGACTTTGGCAATGGCAGTATTTTTACCTCAGGAGAGGTCACCAAAAGTTTGGGGGGTTCCACTGGTACCCCGGGTGCCATCCTTATCCATTGCAACAAATATTTTTCTTATGGGATCTTTGAAACCTCAAGCTTTTGAAAGATTTGGAATGTGCACTTTCGTAATGCTTATTTACTATATCTTCTTTGGTCTGCATGCAACTTATGATATGGCACATAAGCAAGAAATTCCAGAATCTCTGAAAGCCACCGACAGCAATGTCAGAGAAAAGGCTGCGCCTTGAAATGATAGTTCTCTCTCAATGTTATTTGGAGGAAACGCTAGTCAATTTCATTTAATACTGTAGTGCAAACTAGTTAGGAGTGCGAATTATTCTCATGTAACCGTAAAATAATTATACTATTTGCATCAGTGTGATGATCATGAATAAATGAATATCAAATGCCATAATAAAGTTAGTTTTGAATATGATAACAGAATACGAACTGGCCATTAAAAAAAAAATATAAGAACAATGGCATTAATCCACGTAGAAAAAGAACAGCTTTTATGTCTGTACCTGACAAATTCACTTATTGACCAATAGAAACTTCAGTTTTCTCTAGCAGGCTTATTGTTTACTTGTTCACGGTCAACCTGCACCAACTTCGAAGTAACGATAATTAAAAACATATATTATCTGTTTTTTTCTGACAAAGTAAATACCTTGTAAGATATTTGATTGGAGTACCTAAAGTTTCATTCCAGTACCTTTGCTCAGCTGCATACTTCATACATGCTGCTTAGGGGATTGAATGGAAGCAAATCCGTTGCCGGTTTGCACATTTAATCGATGCCATACTTCACTACTTGCAAGAGTGCGTTCACTGATATCTTCTTTTCATAAACCACAGAGGATTCCTGTCCCAACTGTAAGAGACCTTGAAGCAAATCCCATTTATTAGAAAAGTGTCATAGGAGAACAATTTGGTTGAAATGTAAAGTAGATACTGTCGAAGGCACTACTAAACCATTAATTCTTCAACCAACAATTAGCGTCAATGATATAGATGGTTTCCTTCTCCAGTACATTGGCAGAAACTATGCCAACTGAATATATTCTAAAACAACCAGTGATGCTCAAATAACATAACTATATGCAGAGACCAAATATTGATTTTCTTTTTGTTGAAATATTATGTCCCCTTAATGCAAAGACAAATTTGTTTTCTGAACAATCTTCTATATCACAGAGCAAATCCCCAATTCTAAAATGCAAGT
The DNA here is from genome assembly GCA_032719365.1 of Prinsepia uniflora. NCBI lineage: Eukaryota > Viridiplantae > Streptophyta > Magnoliopsida > Rosales > Rosaceae > Prinsepia > Prinsepia uniflora. The sequence goes on from CM064868.1 coordinate 19,230,434, forward strand.
TGAGAGTATCCCCGTTAAAACTAAGCATAAGCAAACTAAAGTTGAAGTGAGTTTCAAAAATATATTAGTAGCAATATTTACGAAATAAAGAAAGATTATGTCATGTGGGTAAACATAGGGGGATTGAATTAAAAAAAAAAAAAACAATTCGTGTTTTTTACTCTTAAAGAGTTATAACACCCATACTTTGACTTCCTAATGAAGAAAGAAGATGGTTCCACTCAGGGTTTAGCCAAGCTTTTAGAAGAAAAAAAAAAATGAAAGCCTTACTTAAAAATTAGTAATATAGGCTGATCCAACATTTGTCAATGACTTCCCTAACCTTCTTGGGCTTGCAAAGCTCTTCCATAACTCTTGCCCAAGTAGAGGCTTTGGGTGGCAAAACTTTTTGCAACATCACTTCTACAATTCTGGAAGCACCTGCTATCCTCTGCAGCTTAAATAGACGGACAACAAGCTCATTCAGGAACTCCATCCCATCTTGAGGTGGATTGAGCTTTTCCCTCAATGTTCTCAGGAAGATGTCACATGTCCATGAGTCGGGATCACAACCTCGATCCAGCATACTATTCAAAAGATCAATGGCAAGGGAGATGCTGCCCTGCTTGCAGAAATCATTGAAAAGTATGTTATAAGTGATGACATCTGGTTGACATCCAGAATCCTGAAAAAGCATTTCATTAAAAAGTTTCAAACCCTGCTCAACCAAACCAGTGCTGCAAAGGCCGTGAATCATTGAACTATAAGCCACAACGTCAGGTTTACATCCTTGGGCTAACATCTGCTTCCACATCATCAAGGCCTCTTTGAGTTTCCCATCCTCGCATAAACCATGAATTAGGACACTGTAACATACCTCATTACGCATATAACTACAATTTGACATTTCTTTCCACAACAGAAGGGCTTTCTCACTTTGACCTGTCTGGAAGAAACCCCTCATTAAGGAGCTATAAGTGAAGCAATTGGGCGTGCAACCTTTACTCAGGATCTCACAGAACACTTTCTTGGCTTCATCTGGATTTCCTTCTCGACAAAGACCATCTATAAGAACACTATAGGCAACGGTGTTGGGTTTTCGTCCCTTTCCCACCATCTCCTCCCACAATCTCATTGCATCTTCAGACTTTCCCTCCTTGACCAATCCACTAATAAGGACTGAATAAATATGCTCATTTGCTTGATTCCCTCTTTCCTCCATAGAGATCAATACTCGAGCCCCATCAACTGCACGTCCATGCTTAACAAGTCCATTGATGATTGTTCCATATGTCACATCATTAGGCACACATTTGTTCGAAAGAATTCGATCCAAAAGACTAACTGCCTTGTCCAATTTACCCTTGAGACAGACCATGCATGAGGGTGTTCTAAGTCACTTCATTTGGAGCACAGCCTTTGAGAAACATATTATCAACAAGCTTTGCCGCACGTGCCAAGTCACCCTTCTTGCACAATACGTTAATCAACACATTAAACGTCACAGGACTTGGGCAGCACCCCTCAATCTGCATCTCATGTAACAAAAAAAACTGCCTCATCAATCCTATTATCCTTGCATAACCCATCCATCAATGTGCAATACGTGAATACATCAGGAGTACAACGCCTAACTGGCATTTCTCTAAACATTTTGACGGCTCTATCAACCAATCCTAACTTACACATGGTCTTAATAATCAAGTTAAAACTGAGTACATTTGGTGTGTGAATAATGACCCTCCAGTATAATAACATTAAGAACCGAATTAAATGACTTAACAGTTCTCCTACATTGAAATTCATCCACCATTCTATAAAATAATTCAACCGCTTTATTAGGCAAGTGTGCTCTTCCATAAGCTTTAAACACTAGAATAAAGCCCTGCTCAATAATAACTCGCCTTTCACGTTTCATTCGATCCAAAACCCATTACAGGGACCGAAAATCACCCAAATTCGCGTAATTTGCAATGAGTGAATAAAATGTTAAATCACCTGATTTGTAAGAACCCAAATTGGTACTTTCCTTGAAGATTTCGTTCGAAATTGGGGGCTCGGTCTCATCATTGTTAACGGGTTCAGCTTGTAGGGATTGGTTTGATGGAATTGCAAAACTGAAAAGCGAGAGCAAAAAGAAGAAGTCAAAAACTCACATGAAAGGATTGGATATAGGTTGAGTTTCTTGAGACCGCCTTGAATTGAGCTGGTGAGGAGCTTCGAGTAGTATGTTGGGCATTTTGGTATGGGTTTAGTAGGGTTTCTTTTGGGTCTTGGATTGAACCTGGCATACAGCTTCAAAAGGGCAAATAGTATCAGAATCAAACTATAATGGGTTTGCGAATTTCAAAGAGAGAGTGAGAGATCAACTCTCTCAGTGAAGCGCTGATATGAATGGGGTAGAACTCAAAATATAGCAGTCCCTTCCCTTTGTGGCTCGTAACCAGAGCCACCGGAAAGAAGCTTAACGTGGAGGTAGAGCTCTGATTGGAAGACGCACGCCGGTTTTTACAATCAAGCACGCTAGTAGGATTTAAGCCCCAACACCGAATAGCGCAGCATTAAACCCGTCTTTTAAATGTACTAGACTCATCCGTGTATGGGAGTGTCATTCCGGCGCTATATGCATGACTTCGCGCGTGAGACATTTACATATCAGATTATACTATGTAAATGCACTTAATTTATTATAAATACACGTGTCAATTTATAGTTTTTATATCTAAAATACTATTACAATATTTATATTTATTTCTAAAATAAATGAAAAGAGATGTCGGTAGTTGTTCGTGAAGTTTGATTTGCTTTGGTAACTAAAAAAATGGATGTGGGTATGTGGAAGAAAATACTAGTAAAAAATGTCCATATGATTCTGGGTGTGCATAAATTCGATGATATCGAAAATTAGTTCAAAGTGTTATTGGTATTTCAGTTTTGATTTAATATAATAAAAATTAAACAGTTTGAAAATCCAAACAGTTTCATTAGTAATGTTTAGTTTTTTATTTTGAAAACAACTGGAATCCAAACTTAAAATGTTCTTATTTATTTTATGTTATTTTGTTAGTTATCTTTCACCTAATAATATGTTAATGTAAGCTTCCATTAGGTACCATATCTCACTTAATCATTACACACTTTGTGCTACTTTGAAATTTAAATTATATTTAAATATAACATGTCATTTTTTAAAGTTTAAATTGTTGAAAATTTTAATTTGTTGATATGTATGAATGAAATATTCATATGAATAAATGAAATTTTGATGAGAATTGTGGAATTTTATAAAGAAAGAAAAATAAGCTTTAGGTGAGTCTTTTTAATGAAAAAATTACATGAATATTTTATCCCTAAACCGTCCAAACTCATGCAAACCAAACCATTAATAACAATTTAGACGGTTTCAATTCTATATTTTGAAAATTCAAATTTCATCAAATCGTTAAAATTTTAACGGTTTGAATTTGGATTTTGATGAAATCTGCATTGATTCAAATTCCAAAGTGTGCCTACCCATACTTATACTAATAAAAAAAACAAAGAATCAGATAATGTTAATTGCTTTAAAAATTTTAAAATGTTCTTGACCAATTAAGATTCAAAAATAAAATAATAAAATATTTATATATTTTTCATTTTATTGGACATATTACCCTTTTATCATTAATACATTAGGTTATCTTTAGTTATTGAATTATTTTCTATTATAAAACTTTATTATGCATGGGCATTTTTGAGATTAATACAATTTAACAAAAAATAGTCTTTGTGTTGTAAATAACATTAAGAGATGTGTCTATTTATGTAAAGTGATATGAGGGGTAGATAGGTAATTGTACACGTATTAATCATTTTCTTATATAAAGGGATTACTCATTTTTGTATTAGGTTATCTGTATTATTGTGAACGTATTATAATACAGATAACGTTTCTTCTCTCTGCCTCCTTCTCTAACTTCTCTCATCCTCCTAATCAATTCACAACTGTAGAATTCTGTGAAATCTAATGATTTCATTGATGTGCCGATAGGCCTATATATACAGGTCTTGGGATTGAGATAACTACAAACAGTTATCTCTCCCTTATCTGAATCTAAGTATAACTGCTATAGTAACTGCCTAGGTAACTGTCTATGGACATCTGTCCAATAACTGTTGCTGTCTACTAAATATAGTGTACAGTATACTGAATAGCTACAGAACGTGTACTATTCTACATCCCCCCGCAAACGTGGCACCCCGTGGGTGACAAGTTTGGAAGCAAGGGATAAATGGCGATTAACTGGAAGCCCTTTGGTGAAGAGGTCGGCAAGTTGTGCTAAAGAGGGAACAAATTGTACGTGATGAGTTCCTGAAGCGGCCCTTTCTCGTAGAAAGTGATAGTCTAAGGCGATGTGCTTTGTCCGAGCATGAAAGATTGGGTTGCGTGTCATGTAAGTGGCACTTAGGGGCAGGATGTGTGCCGTCTATGAAACGCCAATAATTATGCCCAATGAGAAAGGGCTTAATGTAACGACCCGTCCCGAATTCCATGATTAGATTAGTGACTAATCAAGATTAGTGAGGCTAATCGGTGATTAGTTAGGCGAACTCGGACGAACGATGCAAAATGACCGTTTTGCCCCTAGCGTGGGTAAAACGTTGACTTTTCATTCGGGTGGTCAAATGGACTTTGACCAATGACCGTGACGTAGTTCGTGACGTCACGCGTTTATAGACAGGTGGCACGTTCAATTCCGACGTCCGAGGAGGAAGTTATGACGTTCAGAAGTTTAGGGGCATTTTGGTAATTTTGAGTAAAATGGGGCAAATAGTTGACTTTTTGACTGAGAGGTCCGATTGCCGAGGGCCGAAAACCGTTATGTAGATAAAGACGATACGAATCCATAGACAGGCGGCACGTCGAATTTGGACGTTCGACGGCGAAGTTACGGTTCACGGAAGTTCTAGGTACTATTCACGACGACATGTTTTACGAGACAAAAGTGCAGTTTTGTCTCTAGTGGGCCCAGCTTTTTAGATAGCCAATGGATGAGTGACAAGTGTCACCCATCCACTAGCCAGTCTCACACATACATGCATACCATCCCTTCATCGATCATTTCTTTCCATTTCAAACCATTTCACCCCATCTCAGTTTAAACCCAAACCCATCCAATCCTTTCCATCTGATCTTGAGTGAGAGTAGAGAGTGAGGGAGAGGGTGAGGAAGCTAAGGACGGTGGTTGGGAGCACCTGGACCGCCGCACACGGCCGTGAAGGCCCAGGTAATCCGATTACCCGATTAATGCCCATTTTCCATTATTTTCGAATAGGACATTATGGTTTGTTATGGGTGATTGAAAGATGATTAGGGAGTTTCTAGGATGATTTTAGGACGGTTTGGAGGGTGGTTCACGGCGGAGGAGGCCGTGAGGGCGGCCGGGAAACTTTGGGCAGTGAGGTTCAAGAATTAAACCTCGAATTCGTGGTGTTTTTCCTTGTTTTGACCATGCAAACATGTTCCTAGGATCAAAATAGGAATTTAGGGATTGATTAGGAAGGAAATCGGACCAAAATGAGAGAGAAGGAGTCGTGAACCGGTCACGCCGGTCCAACTGGACCGGCCAATCAGTGAACCGGCCGGTTCGATCGCTAAGGAAGAAAACTGTTCACTGGCGCGTGAAGTCCACGCGCAGCCACTTCAGGCGGCGCGTGGCGGCGCATAGGGAAGAATCTGGGGAAAGTTCCAACATGTAAAATCTTCTATTCGATGTAACGAAGATTTTGGGACTGGTCTCGCGTCAATCGGACATCCTTTCGATAGTTTTCGGGGTGTCGGAAGGTTTAGGGTAGGTTTAAAAATAGTTAAAAGTTCGGAAAAATTACGGGGCTTTAGTGGGAGGTTAATTAAGTAGTTATTAACATTCTATTAAAATTTGGACAGGTTTGGGAGTCCCGGTGATGGTGATCAGCTCGGGGAGCCGTATGGCATGCAAATCGAGGCGGCAGCTCGGACGGTCTATGAGTGGGCCTTGTTTTCTAAATTGGTGAATGCATAAATGTTTATTATATGTTTTAAATACTTGTTTGTGATGCCATGAGTACATTTTGATGTGTGGTTACGTATAGGCACGTATTTCGAGGTTTCGGCCCTATACTGTGCCTATACGGGTCTGTATTCTTTTATTGGTCTAAATTAAATGGTTTTGGATTTCTAAAAGGATAAACTCGGGTATGAGACCCATTTGGTTTTGTCTCGGGCATATGACGCTATTTACGACCTACGGGTCTAAATCGTGGTCGCGACGGATGCTATGTGCACGGCGATCGAAGATACGATGCTAGCCTCCGGTTTGGGATGTGTTCCTTCCGGTGAGGTCACGATGCACGATTCGTGGTCGGGCAGCCTGGGGAGGCTCGACTTCGGAGTGCTGACAGTTCAGGATATCGATCGGTGATGAGTGCACCATGATCTTGTGGTGGTCGCGTCGGTTGATTCGTTCACGGCGACATACCAGGATTGAGAGCGGTCCTGGATGGATGGTTGCACGCATCACTATGATCGGAGTCATGACTGACCCTTAGATATCGGGCACGGTGCCCAGTTGCGTCATATGTTCGGGCACGAGACCTAGTTACTTTACGGTTTATGATTTCGGGTCAGGGACCCTAGATGGATTTCCAAGTTCATGACTGTTTACGGGAACGGGCATGAACTCTGGAAAGGTCATTGTGGTTCATGACGGTTTATGAGAAGTGGCATGAACCTTTTCCAGGTCATTCTGGTTCATGACGGTTTATGGGAACCGACATGAACCTTGTTTAATGGATGTTATGGATCATGAAGGTTCAAGGGAACCGGGCATGAATGTTTATGTTATGTATATATATGTATTCATATACCTTCCTTTACTTCTATTATCTCCTCCGGAGAGGGTCGTTGGCCTGGGTGGACCACAGAGTAGTCACGGAGCACCGACTGAGTGGAGTCACCCCCCAGTTGGGTTCCTTACTCTCAGGAAGGCTATGATTACTATTACCTCGGGTAGGGTCAGTGGTCTGCGGACATTGATCTTGACTTTGAGAAGACTCGGATTGAGACCTGGGTAGCACGCGCGTAGCTTTGGAAACCGTGACAGGATTGGTTGTGTGAATTATATGTATATATGATGTATGCTTTATGAGATATATATATATATATATATGATATATGGATTGTGATATGTGGTATGCACAGGTGTGCACAGGATTTGGGCAGTGGCCCGTATGGTCGTTTTCATTATGGTCATTTCATTATGGTTTTGGGCTTAGTCCCACTGATGATTTTTTCTGGATAAATGGTTTTCGAATGCATGCATGCTTTTTAGTGAAGGGTACAAATGTCTTCTCGTTAAATTTTTTTTATAAACTCTTGTTTTGTCCACTCACAACTTTTAATGTTTTGACTGCCCTTCAGGTTGACATCGGATGTGGACTGTAGCAGAGACCGAGATATCACATACCTCCTCCGGATCCTGGCGTACTCTGATAGCCCGGGAGGGAAAAGGTCGGAAATATCCCTTGTCTGACACTTCGTGTCAGACGGGAGCAGGGTCATCCCGCACTAATCCCGGGGGGATTGGGATGGGTCCTGTCAACGTGGTATCAGAGCATAGGATTGCTCGTAGGATGTTTATCTGAGTGGGGTTGTCTCTATTCGAGCAACCGTGTAGCTCTCGGAGTAATGCACAGGTCGAGGATGTGATATCTCAATGGGCTACAGTTTGTGGTCAACCTTATTGTTGGGATTCCTGGGTTGCCATAGTTTTGTCAGGGTTGACAGTGTGGGACCCTACGGAAGGATGAACGTAGTATTACGTTAGAGTTTTGGATCGTGAGACGGTTAGTTGGGATCATCTTTCACGATGTCGTAGGATCGGTTCTGACGACTGGTTAGGAATTGTGATCATCGGATGGTCGAATATTGTTGAGTTGGATGATCGGATTTGGTTGAGTTAGATGGATTTACTGCAATCTGCAGTTAGCAATTGGATTCGGGGAATCCTAGTTGGATTGTTGGCAGGATTGGATTGACGTCCTTACGATGTCAAGACCGCGGGGTCGGTCAGATTGTTGATTTTACTGCTTTTCGCAGTTGGGTTCAAGGGAACTCTAGGTGTGATCGTGGAACCCTACCTTTAGGTGTATGGTTCGGAAAGGTGAGTTGACGAGTGGTTTGACTTGGATGACTATTCGGATTTGAGGCTGTTAGTCGGCTTAGTCGTGTCAGTTTAGTGATGGGACTGCACTCTGCAGTCGAGGTTATGGTGAACGGTTAGACCTAGTTGGTCGTCGTACTACCGTAGTTTTGATGGATAGCTGGTGCAACTAAGGTCATGGGTGACCTGGTGTACGACATTGGTTAAGTCGAGTTACGGCTGGTTAGTGATTGGTTGGACATGTTACCAGGGTTTGTACTTGTCGATGGAATCCCGAAGTGGGGATACAGAGTAGTTGGTACGAGCGGTTGATTCCGTAGGATGCGGAGTCTAGATTGTCATGCCTGGTGGTTTGGTCTGCACGAATTGTTGCAGGCACTATGTCAGGACCCACCCCGGTTTCACCCCGAAACCCGAGGTAAATCCTGCTCCCGTCTGACACCCCGACACAAGCAGTCAGACGCAGGAGAAAACATGCAATAAACCCCGAAGTTAACGTTTTACAGAGCATGGTACGAATTACAAGGAAATAAAAACCGATAATAAGTACACGCACGCGGAGGAAACCTTAAGCACTCGGAAATCCCGCTCGTCACTTCTATGCCTCAGACACTGCCTCGACGTCAAGACCCCGCGCTATCTCCACAACCTGGAGGGCAATTTAAAACAGAAGGTGTGAGTGGACCATGATAAAAGAAAAGTTCTAAACCATTTATCAGAAAAACCGAGTTTAACCCTCCGTTTTAAAAACCACATGCATAACCTAGTTATCAAAACAGTTATAATCAATCACCAGAAAACATCATAAGAAACAGAAACACTATAAAACAGTTATATAAATCATAGCACATGTACCATAAGACCATATCATGAACCATGAACATCAAATCATCATTTCTGATCAAACCTGCTGGACCTATCCGAGTCTTTAAACTCCCGAGTCTTTAAACTCAATCCAGGCCTTAATCATATCCGAGTCTTTAAACTCCCGAGTCTTTAAACTCAAAGTGTAACGACCCGAACCGAAAATAATAATATTTTAATGTAAAAAGACGGTTTACCCTTGGGGGGAACTTTGACTTTTTCTCAGGAAATAATTTGGACTTTGACCCATGACTATGACGTAGATCGGGACGTCACGAATCCGTAGACAGGCGGCACGCCGAAATCGAAGTTCGTATGAAGAAGTTATGGTCAAGGAAGCGTTTTAGCGGAATTTACGAACCGAGAACAACGAAATAAAATATTAATTAATTACGGGAATCCGTGCCAAATTAATATTTAAATCAAACCGATGGATTGGTGACAAGTGTCACCCATCCAAGGCCACACTATTCCCATAAAGCAATTAACACTATTTAATCAATTTTTATATTAATTCTTTTTCCCTCCAATTGTTCCTAGCCTTTGGATCATCTGCTCAAATGAATCTTGGCCCTTCATTTCCTCTGTTCTTTCTGCTTCATGCACGATCTGTTTCTGCTTTGCTTACAAACACACAAACACACACATCCATTCCCCCTTCACACCCGTGCTTCTCTTCCCATTTTCTCTCAAACCAGGCGATCGAACCAGCCACTCTCACACCACCACCCGATCACCAGCTGCATCACCAACATCCACTAACCATCACCGAGCATCACCGGCAGCCACCACCCCATTTCCCAGCCTTGAAAATCCCGTCCAAAACACGACCCGAAAACCTCAAGGAAACGGGTCCAAGAAGCAAACCTCGATAACCACCTCACCTCGACGCGGGAGGAGCTCCAGTCTGCACCGTGGGGATCATAGGAGCCTAACTGGACGACGGCGAGGGCTACGGCGGCGTGACGGCGGCGGTAAGACCCAAAACCCGACAAACCCGTTTTCCTTCCCTGTTCGACCCGATCGTGTTTAATGCTTAGAAATTGATTGTTAGGTGGTAGACATGTCCTAGGGTGAGAGACGAGTTGTTTGGGACCGGGTTGGACGACGGAGATGCCGTGGATCACCGGAGACGACAACCGGACCGTGACCGTGAGTTTCAGAGATATTCTGGTGAGTTTTCTTCCACTTTCTTCTTGTTTCGAGGTTGTAGAACCATAGGACAGACCTAGACGATCCCATAGGGATCAACCCCGTCGAAAATGGTGGCCGGAATCGTGTGGTGGAATCGGGTCAAACCGTGGGTCGACGGCGACCCGGTTCCAGTCAAACGGGTCGACCCGGTACTGTAGCATGATGACGTCATCATGCTGACGTCACTTCTGACGTCATGATGACGTCATCCTGTCAGATGTTGTCAGACCATGGACCAATCAGAACGTGCCACGTGTCACCTGACAAGTGTCAGTGATGACGTCATGCTGACGTCAGCATGACGTCACTGCTGACGTCAGCGGTACTGTAGCAGCATTGACCCACGCGTTGACTAGGCGCGTGGGGGCGCGTGTGAACAGTAATTTTGGTGGGTCCGGTACCATTTTCAAGGTTTCGACGATACGGATCCAATGGAGGTGGTTTCGTGTCGATCTGAGATCGTTAAGTTGGTCAAAAGGGGGTTTGAAGCACCGGGAATAGTGCCCAGGACGCGTTTTTGAGGCGGATCTGTTCTAGGGTCTTGGTATTGATATTATAGGGTCCTTAAGTAACCCTCAGGAATAATAATACAGGTTTATAGAGATCGTTGAGCAGCAAGGACCGAGTGTGAGTGGGCTGTTTGATTTATAAAAGGCTTGCATGCATAAACTGTTTTACTATTTCCACTGATGAGTCTTATAAACTGCTTATATATGTTATTACAATGTTTTGGGCATGAGACCCGTCTGGATTATATGTGGATTTTGTTTGGGATGTCTGGGGGACATAGGGTAAACTATACTGTTATTGTACTGTACTTTCCTACCTGTGTATATTGTCTCCTCCAGGGAGGGTCGTTGGCCTGGGTGGACCCTGGAGTAGTCACGGGGCTCTGACTGAGTGGAGTTGACCCCCGTTGGGCTGCTTACTCTCAGGAAGGCATGTTCATATACCTCGGGCAGTGACCGGGATACCGGGAGCTGATGTACCTAGAGAGTCTCGGGTGTGAGACCCTGAGTGGCAACGCGTAGCCTTAGAACCGTGACATCATTTGGGTTGGGTTTTTACAGTGCACTGATATGTTAGTTTCACCTTACGATTATTATTGTGGTTCACTGGTTTATAATATTATGTTTTTCACTGCATGCAAGATTTGGAAAACGGAGGGGTAAAACCTTATGATTATTTTATTATTAAATTGATTTCTAAACTGTTATTTTTGGCCCACTCACCCTTGTTTTACTGACCCCTCCAGACCCTGACACGACAATAGAGGAGGAGGATCCGGAGGAGGAGGCAGAGGTTTAGTTTGCCTAGCTGTGCACCTGTACACCCACTTGTGGGTAGGTTGAGCACCAAATAAATGTACTCTGACTAGTGTGCTCACATGTTGTATTTTACTTTCCCTTGTCTGACAGTATCACTTTAAACACTGTGTTTGTACATTATCTATCTATGTGAGTCTTCGGTTTTTATTTAAGGGTAATTTTGGTATGTTTAGAGTCATTGTCAGACGGGAGCGGGTCACGTCCCCGGGTGGTCCCAGTGGGATTGGGACGGGTCCTGTCAGCTTGGTATCAGAGCCTTAGGATTAGTAGTCAGAGTACTAGGTTAGCGGTTTGTACTTTGTACATGGTCGCTTTCGATGTCTTTTAACCTGTTTGCCTCTTCACAGTTGGATATGCCTCCCCGACGTGAACCCCGTGCACGTGTTGACGAGGGCAATGGAGGAAATGGAGACACTGCGAGCATTGAGCGGGCTCAGCGCCTGGGTGCTACGCACTTCAGTGGGGGAACCGACCCTGAGGAAGCACACCAGTGGATTGACCGCTGGGAGAGGATTTTCGAGGTCATGCACTGTCCTCCGGAGGAGCGTGTCATACTGGCGACTTTCCTACTGGATGGGAGCGCCTATCGATGGTGGCACAACCTTGTTTTGGCCGGCTGGACTGTTCACACCATTCCATGGGAGACCTTCCGAGAGCGGTTTCTCAACCAGTTCTATCCACGGTCGTTCCGCAACGCCCGTGAGGCGGAGTTTCTGCAACTCCGGCAGGGGGATCAGACTGTAGCAGAGTACGAGGAGACCTTCCTAATGTTGTCTCGCTTTGCTGAGAACTTCGTGATCACCGAGGCAGACCGATGTCGCAGATTTGAGTGGGGCTTGCGACCTGAGATTCAGGCGATGGTGACTGCAACACCTTTTGCTTCCATGAGGGATCTGACTGATGCGGCGACCAGGGTTGAGAACAGTATCCTGGCCCGTCAGCGAGCTGAGGGGGAGACTCGGCGACGTGATCGCCCACACTTGGGATTTTCGGGCCGTCGTGGCTCGAAGGGAGGACATTCTGGTGGATCTTCGTCTTCTGGCAGCCGAGGACGTTCTGGTAAGTTCAGGAGTCCTCAGAGGTCTGGACAGCGTTCTGGAGCTTGGCAGCGGTCTTACTCACCGATGAGCATCTCACCGGGAGGATACTCGGGTCGACCTAGGGAGGTCACATGCTTCGCTTGTGGGGAGCCGGGGCATTATGCTTCTGAGTGTCCACTGATTCGCGGCAGTACTGCGCCAGCACAGAGCACAGCATCCCAGACTGACAGCAGCCGGACACGCGGTGTTGTGCGTGGCCGTGATCGAGGGGCTAGAGGACGGGGACGACCTGCAGAGTCTATGGCTCGTGTTTATGCTGTTACCCAGCAGCAGGCCAGATCCATTCCGGAAGTGTTGACAGGTACTGTACATATTTATGGCATGGTTGTTCGTGCATTGATGGATTCGGGGGCAACTCATTCTTTTATTTCACCGCGTTGTGCGAGTCTGTTGGGCCGTGAGGTGACCTCACTTGAGCACGAGATGGGAGTGGGGACACCGATGGGTGTGACCTACCGGGTAAACCAGGAGATACGAGCTTGTCCTGTGGAGATTGAGGGAGTCGAATTTCCGGCAGACTTAATCCTGATGAATGTTCACGATTTCGATGTGATACTTGGAGTCGATTGGTTGTCGGAGTACAATTCACTCATCGACTGTAGTAACATGCGGTTGACTTTGAGAGGTCCAGGATTACCGGAAGTAATATTTCAGGGAGAGTGTGGAGACGCATCACCCAAGGTAATATCTGCACTCACAGCTACTAAACTCTTACAGAAGGGGTGTCAGGGTTATCTTGCTTATGTGGTAGAGTCTACGGATGAATCTTTGCGTATTGAGGATATTCCGATTGTGCGGGAATTTCCTGATGTCTTTCCAGGAGATTTACCTGGATTACCACCACCCAGGGAGATCGACTTTACGATCGAGTTACTCCCCGGGACTCGACCGATTTCACAAGCACCGTATCGTATGGCACCGGCGGAACTACGGGAATTGAAAATCCAATTACAGGAATTGGTGGATCTAGGGTTTATCCGACCCAGTACATCACCATGGGGAGCGCCGGTCTTATTTGTGAAGAAGAAGGAGGGTAGTTTACGGTTGTGTGTGGATTATCGGCAGTTGAACAAGGCTACGGTAAGGAACCAGTATCCCTTACCCAGGATCGATGATTTGTTCGATCAGTTACGAGGAGCGCGATATTTCTCCAAGATAGATCTGAGGTCAGGATACCATCAACTGAGAATAGCCGAGGGGGATGTTCAGAAAACAGCTTTTCGAACGAGGTATGGGCATTATGATTTCTTGGTGATGCCCTTTGGATTGACGAATGCACCAGCGGTATTCATGGACTTGATGAATCGAGTCTTTCGAGCATACCTGGATAAATTTGTGATCGTGTTTATCGACGACATCTTGGTGTATTCCAAGAGTGTCAGGGCTCATGAGGAGCACTTACGAAGGGTATTGGGTAAACTACGACAGGAGCAGCTGTATGCTAAGTTAAGCAAGTGTCAGTTTTGGCTAAATAGTATTGGATTCTTAGGTCACATTATATCACCCGAGGGGATAAGTGTGGATCCTCAGAAAACGGAGGCTGTGACAAATTGGCCAAGACCGACCACGGTGACAGAAGTGCGAAGTTTTGTTGGGTTAGCAGGCTACTATCGGAGATTCGTAGAGGGTTTCTCCCAGATTGCCGCACCATTGACTCGGTTAACCCGGAAAGGGGTGAAGTTCGTATGGGACGATCTGTGTGAACAGAGTTTTCAGGAATTAAAGTTCCGATTAACCACTGCACCTGTCCTTGCATTACCGGACAGTAGTGGAGAGTTCGTGGTATATAGTGATGCATCGCTGCAGGGTTTGGGTTGTGTATTGATGCAGAATGGAAAAGTGATTGCTTACGCATCCCGGCAGTTGAAGACGCACGAGTTGAACTACCCTACTCATGATTTGGAATTGGCGGCGGTGGTTCATGCTCTAAAGATCTGGAGACATCATTTGTTCGGTGTGACATGCCGAATATTTACTGATCACCAGAGTCTTAAACATTTGTTCACTCAGAAGGAACTCAACATGAGACAGCGGAGATGGTTGGAGTTGTTGAAGGATTATGATTGTACCATCGAGTACCATCCTGGCAAGGCAAATGTTGTAGCTGATGCACTTAGAAGGAAGTCGGCGGGATCAGTTGCGCATTTGAGATTGGTGTATCTTCCTTTGCTAGTGGAACTTCGGAAAAGCGGAGTTATGTTAGGGATGGACGATCAGGGAGCCTTGTTGGCTAGCTTTCATGTGCGACCCGTGTGGGTCGACAGGATCATCGAGGCTCAACTACAGGACCAGATACTTTGTGAGCACAGGAACGAGGTTGAATCCGGACAGAGACAAGATTTCTCCGTAAGGGGCGATGGAGCATTAGTAAAGCTTGGGAGATTGTGTGTACCTGCGGTACCAGAGTTGAGGAGAGAGATTTTAGACGAGGCCCACAGTTCGGCCTATGCTATGCATCCAGGAGGGACAAAGATGTACCGTACCCTCCGGGACTATTATTGGTGGCCAGGGATGAAGAGGGAGATAGCTGAGTTTGTCAGCAAATGTTTGATCTGTCAGCAGGTCAAAGCAGAACGGCAGCGTCCGTATGGGGCTATGCAGCCACTTCCAATTCCACAATGGAAGTGGGATCATATTACAATGGACTTTGTCTTCAAGTTACCGAAGACAAGGAGTGGAGTTGATGGAGTCTGGGTAATAGTGGACCGGTTGACTAAATCAGCACATTTTCTGCCTGTACGTGAGACGTACAAGCTCAACCGTTTGGCCCAGTTATTCATTAATGAGATCATCCGACTACACGGTACCCCAGAGTCGATCGTGTCGGATCGGGATCCGCGTTTCACATCCAGATTTTGGAGGAGTCTGCAAACTGCCTTAGGCACGAAATTGCATTTCAGTACGGCATTCCATCCTCAGACCGACGAGCAGTCTGAAAGGACGATACAGACTCTCGAAGACATGATGAGAGCTTGTGTATTGCAATTCCAGGATTCGTGGGCTGATCGATTGCCATTGATGGAGTTTGCCTACAATAACAGCTACCATGCGAGTATAGGGATGGCACCATATGAGGCACTGTACGGTCGACAGTGCAGAACACCGGTATGCTGGATGGAGATCGGAGAAAGAACCGCAGTGGGGCCGGATCTGATGGATATGACCCAGGAGACAGTTCGGGTTATTCGGGAGAGATTGAAGGCGGCCCAGGATCGTCAGAAAAGCTATGCAGATCGACGGATCCGAGATTTAGAGTTCGAGGTTGGTGACTTTGTCTTTTTAAAGTTATCGCCGTGGAAAGGGATTCTTCGATTTGGACGACGTGGGAGATTGAGTCCTCGTTATATCGGACCATATGAGATTGTCGAGAGGATTGGTCTGGTGGCTTACCGTTTAGCACTACCTTCGGAGCTTTCCCGAGTACATGACGTGTTTCATGTATCGATGCTACGGAAGTATCTTCGGGATGACTCTCATGCACTGCCAGAGCAACCACTGGAACTGATGACCGATTTGAGTTTCGAGGAACGGCCAGTGCAGATTCTGGATAGGAAGGAAAAGGTCTTAAGGAACAAGACGATTTCTTTGGTTAAAGTACTATGGCGGAACCACGAGGTGGAGGAAGCGACATGAGAACCCGAGGAGTTGATGAGAGGGCAGTACCCATACTTGTTTGAGTAAATTTCGAGGACGAAATTTCTGTAAGGAGGGTAGGTTGTAACGACCCGAACCGAAAATAATAATATTTTAATGTAAAAAGACTGTTTACCCTTGGGGGGAAACTTTGACTTTTTCTCAGGAAATAATTTGGACTTTGGCCCATGACTATGACGTAGATCGGGACGTCACGAATCCGTAGACAGGCGGCACGCCGAAATCGGAGTTCGTATGAAGAAGTTATGGTCAAGGAAGCGTTTTAGCGGAATTTACGAACCGAGAACAACGAAATAAAATATTAATTAATTACGGGAATCCGTGCCAAATTAATATTTAAATCAAACCGATGGATTGGTGACAAGTGTCACCCATCCAAGGCCACACTATTCCCATAAAGCAATTAACACTATTTAATCAATTTTTATATTAATTCTTTTTCCCTCCAATTGTTCCTAGCCTTTGGATCATCTGCTCAAATGAATCTTGGCCCTTCATTTCCTCTGTTCTTTCTGCTTCAGGCACGATCTGTTTCTGCTTTGCTTACAAACACACAAACACACACATCCATTCCCCCTTCACACCCGTGCTTCTCTTCCCATTTTCTCTCAAACCAGGCGATCGAACCAGCCACTCTCACACCACCACCCGATCACCAGCTGCATCACCAACATCCACTAACCATCACCGAGCATCACCGGCAGCCACCACCACATTTCCCAGTCCTGAAAATCCCGTCCAAAACACGACCCGAAAACCTCAAGGAAACGGGTCCAAGAAGCAAACCTCGATAACCACCTCACCTCGACGCGGGAGGAGCTCCAGTCTGCACCGTGGGGATCATAGGAGCCTAACTGGACGACGGCGAGGGCTACGGCGGCATGACGGCGGCGGTAAGACCCAAAACCCGACAAACCCGTTTTCCTTCCCTGTTCGACCCGATCGTGTTTAATGCTTAGAAATTGATTGTTAGGTGGTAGACATGTCCTAGGGTGAGAGACGAGTCGTTTGGGACCGGGTTGGACGACGGAGATGCCGTGGATCACCGGAGACGACAACCGGACCGTGACCGTGAGTTTCAGAGATAATTCTGGTGAGTTTTCTTCCACTTTCTTCTTGTTTCGAGGTTGTAGAACCATAGGACAGACCTAGACGATCCCATAGGGATCAACCCCGTCGAAAATGGTGGCCGGAATCATGTGGTGGAATCGGGTCAAACCGTGGGTCGACGGCGACCCGGTTCCAGTCAAACGGGTCGACCCGGTACTGTAGCATGATGACGTCATCATGCTGACGTCACTTCTGACGTCATGATGACGTCATCCTGTCAGATGTTGTCAGACCAGGGACCAATCAGAACGTGCCACGTGTCACCTGACAAGTGTCAGTGATGACGTCATGCTGACGTCAGCATGACGTCACTGCTGACGTCAGCGGTACTGTAGCAGCGTTGGCCCACGCGTTGACCAGGCGCGTGGGGGCGCGTGTGAACAGTAATTTTGGTGGGCCGGTACTATTTTCAAGGTTTCGACGATACGGATCCAATGGAGGTGGTTTCGTGTCGATCGGAGATCGTTAAGTTGGTCAAAAGGGGGTTTGAAGCACCGGGAATAGTGCCCAGGACGCGTTTTTGAGGCGGATCTGTTCTAGGGTCTTGGTATTGATATTATAGGGTCCTTAAGTAACCCTCAGGAATAATAATACAGGTTTATAGAGATCGTTGAGCAGCAAGGACCGAGTGTGAGTGGGCTGTTTGATTTATAAAAGGCTTGCATGCATAAACTGTTTTACTATTTCCACTGATGAGTCTTATAAACTGCTTATATATGTTATTACAATGTTTTGGGCATGAGACCCGTCTGGATTATATGTGGATTTTGTTTGGGATGTCCGGGGGACATAGGGTAAACTATACTGTTATTGTACTGTACTTTCCTACCTGTGTATATTGTCTCCTCCAGGGAGGGTCGTTGGCCTGGGTGGACCCTGGAGTAGTCACGGGGCTCTGACTGAGTGGAGTTGACCCCCGTTGGGCTGCTTACTCTCAGGAAGGCATGTTCATATACCTCGGGCAGTGACCGGGATACCGGGAGCTGATGTACCTAGAGAGTCTCGAGTGTGAGACCCTGAGTGGCAACGCGTAGCCTTAGAACCGTGACATCATTTGGGTTGGGTTTTTACAGTGCACTGATATGTTAGTTTCACCTTACGATTATTATTGTGGTTCACTGGTTTATAATATTATGTTTTTCACTGCATGCAAGATTTGGAAAACGGAGGGGTAAAACCTTATGATTATTTTATTATTAAATTGATTTCTAAACTGTTATTTTTGGCCCACTCACCCTTGTTTTACTGACCCCTCCAGACCCTGACACGGCAATAGAGGAGGAGGATCCGGAGGAGGAGGCAGAGGTTTAGTTTGCCTAGCTGTGCACCTGTACACCCACTTGTGGGTAGGTTGAGCACCAAATAAATGTACTCTGACTAGTGTGCTCACATGTTGTATTTTACTTTCCCTTGTCTGACAGCATCACTTTAAACACTGTGTTTGTACATTATCTATCTATGTGAGTCTTCGGTTTTTATTTAAGGGTAATTTTGGTATGTTTAGAGTCATTGTCAGATGGGAGCGGGTCACGTCCCCGGGTGGTCCCAGTGGGATTGGGACGGGTCCTGTCACAAAGGCCTACGGGGGAAAATCAATATATCCGAGTCTTTAAACTCCCGAGTCTTTAAACTCAATCCGGGCCCGTCCCCCGTCAATCAATATCCGGGTCTTTAAACCCAATAACCAGATCCAGCAAATCCAATCCAAAACCATTTGTAAAACCATTTTGAAAACCTTTTCCGTATTCGCATCCAAACCCGAATCCGAAATCACCGGTCTGATGCCCTTCTAGCATCCCGAACCGTCATTCCGAACCCAAATCTGGAATCCACTTTCCAATTTGGAAACCAACCCTTTTTCTGAAATCCGTTTCTAAAACCGAAAACCTTTAATCATCGAAATCATGTTCCAAAATCCTTTTATAATCATTTAAATCATTTATCATTTATCATAAAACGTGCCAAATACCGTATTTTCTCGAAAAACGTGCAACTATGTAAAATCACATCATAAATCCAAAAATCATGAAATCACATATATAAAACAAGTATAGAAAACAGTTATGCATGTTCGAGTTTAAGGAAAGGGTCCACTCACAGTACCGAGCCCTCAATCGCGTCCCGAACGTCCTGCACGTTCCTCGGCTTCCTCGGGAAATCCCGATCCTGTCAACAACCACCAAAATACGTCACTAACACGTCCACGAGTAACCACCTAATTTCCCTCCAAAATCCCCGAATCCTAAACGAAATAAACCGAGACCCTAAACTGTCATCCTCGCGGAACTAACCTCAAACGACGTCCGAACAACCTGAAACCAATTCCAATAGACTCGTTAGAACACCTAGACCAAAAACCATGTTGACCACTTTCCCCATCGCCGCCGCACGCGCCCCCACGTTCCGCCCAAAGTGGCTGCGCGTGGCCCTCACGCGCCTGCTACAGTGCACCATCATCCTCGAGCAGACCCGGTTCAGCACAGTAGTCTGCAGCTTGAACCGGCGTCAGCGGTTCACCGCCGTGCCTGCACTATTTCTCTCCCTTTCTTCACCATTCACATCGTCCAGTCCTACCCTAACCATTCCCGTACTCCGTTCACCTCGACACAGCCCCATCCTCGTCGACTCAAGCTCGAAACCAGACAGCCCAACTCCCCTGTTTTCCTTCCCGGCCACCCAGTTCTCCTCTCTTCACGGTGGCTACACCAAACTCTTCCCTGAACCTCTCTAAGCCTAACCCAGCTAACCAGAATCGTCGACTAATTCCCAAACGTCACGACTCGCCGTTTGAAACTCACGGCCAAAACAGAGGACACAGAACACCTCCATCGTCTCGCCTCCACTGTGCACCTCCCGTCACGACAACTCAACTAAACGACGCCCTGGACTCAACTGAGCTCCCTAGACTCCCCTAGCCTCTTCGATTCAACCTCTCAAGCTACAACTTCCGATTTGAAGTTCACGGCCAAAACAGAGCATAGACACGAGAAAATAGAAATTACCTGCAACCTGTCGCCGTCGTGAGCTCTGCCGGTATTGGTTGACTCCTCGCACCCCTCACGACAGCACCACGGTCTTAGTTGCCCCGTACACGGCCGCCACCGCCACGATTTCTCACAAACTCCTTGGTTTCCTTCCTGTTCCCCCCCTGATTTTCCCGCAGCTCTCGACACCCTCACACACAGCCACCACACCGTCAACCTCTCTCACTGCTTCCCTCTCACTCCCTGCTCACTCTCACACACTCACAACTCACCAGCACCCTCGATCAACCCGCAATTCTCCCTCACAATCTTCCTCTGTTTCACTCGAACATACACGAACACACACGGTTGCACCCCAATTATTTGGCCCGTGTGCGCACTGGAACCCCCCAGAACCCACTACAGCCTTGCCACATGTCACCATCCCCCACTCTCTCTCACACACATGGCCCTATCTCAGCCCTTCATCTGCTTCTCTCTGCACAAATCCCCAGGTGCAAAAAGACCAAAATACCCTTCTGTTTCACTCAAAATTACGGTTTTACCACTAACTTTCTAGACCCGTAACTCCCACACCGTAAGTCCGATGAATGCGTGCCGCCTGTCATCGAACTCAGGATGACGAGATCTACGTAACCATCCTCTATCAAGGTACCAAAACCCGATCATCCAAACAGTCAACGTTTCCCCTTCTTTTAACCAAATTACGGTTATGCCTTCCACCTTCCGATCATCATAACTTCCTCCTCGGATGTCGGAAATGAGTGTGCCACCTGCCTACCGATTCGTGACATCCTAAACTACGTCCTGGTCACTGGTCAAAGTCCATCGGACCTCCCAAACTAAAAGTCAACATTTTGCCCGAACAAGGGGCAAAATCATCATTCTACACTTACGGACCTATCGGGACCACCTAACCACCAATAAACCTCACTAATCCCACCTTAATTACTATCTGAATCTCGGCTCTCGAGACGGGTTGTTACACACTACTACCGAGGATGGTTGTAGTTACGGTTGTTGGGAATCGGGGACATTCAGGGGACGTTTCCTTTTCTCGTGTGAGTCGTCAAGGTGACTGTACCCAGAGGTGTTTGGTACGAGGGAGGCAGAGTTTTTCCCATTCAAGCAGAGGTACGGGATCGTCGCTCGGTATGAGTGGAGATCTAGAGTTGTCCGTTTCACACACTTGATGCTGATACTGATACTTGTGTGTTGGAGTTAGTGATAGTGCTGGTACTAGTGCTGGTGCCGGTGATTGTGATGACGTTCAGTCACATCCGTCGTGATGTGCATATGTTCGGTGTCTGTAGTCCTAGAGTGGATCTCAAATAGAGTTAAATTGGTTAGGGGACACGTGGTTGATGTCCGAGTGTGTTGGTTCCGATATGGTTGGAACTTCGAAATCGCAAGAGGTTGCGATTGAGGTGACGAGTGGAATGCTGGTTTTCCGCATTGGTATTGGGTATTTCGAAGTCATTTTGGGTGACTTCTCAGTTTCTACTACGGTAGATGATGGTAGATGTGGTAGACGATGGTTGCGTCACCAGTACGCTGATCGTGTATTGGTTGGTGAACCTGGTATTTGTTTTGGGTCATCAAGTGGAGTTGAGTATATCGATGTTAGGTGACTGAGATTTCTCATCTTCTGCTTGGTGGCAGACGATGTTGGATTACGTGGCGTGGTGAGTGCATCGAGTTTTGTTTGCATTCACGTAGGATGAGTATTGGTGTCTTTGTGTTGGATCGTCCTTGGTTTTTCCTAGGTGGAATGACAAGGATCGATACGGGGTAATTGGAGAGAACCCATAGTCTCGGCATGTCTCGTCGTTGACTAATCTGTTTAGATGTGGGAAATGGTTGAGGATCTTGGACATCGTGATGATCGGGGATCGTCACGTTTATGGTCGAGAGACGTAGTGTTGGATCTGGATCTTGATTTTGATGATCCAGATAGGTGGAGAGTTTGATTTGAGGATCATGGGACTGAACTTCTTTTCGAGGTAAATCCCGTATGGTATATTACTCAGGTGAGTAAATGTCCGATGAGGTTGGAATTTAGTCAGCCTTAGAGTTGTGTGGATGTTGGGATTGACTTCTCTATGAAGTCAATCTAATGTATGGTGTGTAATCGGTTGAGCAGGTAACCGATAGGTTCGGTTTTGGTGCGTCTCGGTAGACGTGAACAATATTTCGAGTTTTGAAATCAGATTTCTGGATGACGATTCAGGATTTGATTTTGGAACTTGAAAGAGGATTTCTGGATTGGGTTTTAGAATCGAATTCGGGGTGACGATTCAGGATTTGATTCTAGAGCTTGACTGTGGTTTTTCTTTTTATGGATTTGGGTTCGGAATGGTTATTCCAAATTCTAGCTTACGGAATAATGATTTCGGATTCGAATTTGGATAGGATTATGGCTATGATTTCTGGGTTTGGATTCGGAATTTCTTACGAAATTGCGGATTCGGATTCGGATCAGGAAATGGATAATGGGTCGGAGTTTCGATTTGTCTAATACTGGATTGGACAGATGGACTCCAAAAAATTGAAACGTGTTTGGCTACAACCTTGGTGGTTGTAGGCTGATTGATGGGTAGATGTACGTACCTTGTACGTTGTTCGAGGTACGATACTGGGCAGACTTGTCGTGCCTGGTGACGGTATATAGGTTATACCAGGGGTACATTGGTGAATGTGTTGGTAGTCGGCTTAGTTTCGATACCATCGAATTAGTTGAGGTCGTGGACTGGATATTGGATACTGTGCGTTGGGTCATGGTATTTCTGATAGGTCTAGTTACACACAAGTTGGGTGAATTTTTGGTTAGTGTATACTCAGGTTGAGTAAGTTGGTGGTTAGTATAACCACAAGTGGTTATAGTGTCAGTTTTTGACTGGTGACTGTCAAGTGGTGACGGTTTGTCGAAGTTGTCAGCGTGGATCGATTAGTGAGAATTGGTGACTCCCAGTGGGAGTAGACGTCAAGATAGATTGGTGAGTGAGAAATGGAACCGTCGAGTTGTTGTGTCAACGAAACGGTAGATTAGACAAGTGGTGTCAATTTGGAACGCATGGCTACTGTCATTCGACGTGGTCGAATGTAGTCGATACGACGTTAGTGTTAGTGGTACGTCTGGTTGCAGACGAGTATTCTAGGGTGTACTAGTGTACACGTGTGTAAGATCGGTTTTGCTTTCCACGAGGTGGATGTGGAATCAGGATAGTTGGAGTTTTGGGAACGAAACTATATTAAGGATGGAAGAACGGTTGGAATTTCGAGGACGAAATTAATTAAGGAAGGAAGGTTGTAACGACCCGTCCCGAATTCCATGATTAGATTAGTGACTAATCACGATTAGTGAGGCTAATCAGTGATTAGTTAGGCGAAATCGGACGAACGATGCAAAATGACCGTTTTGCCCCTAGCGTGGGTAAAACGTTGACTTTTCATTCATACCGTCAAATGGACTCTAACCAAAGACCGTGACGTAGTTCGTGACGTCACGAGTTCATAGACAGGTGGCACGTTCAATTCCGACATCCGAGGAGGAAGTTATGACGTTCGGAAGTTTAGGGGCATTTTGGTAATTTTGGGTAAAATGGGGCAAATAGTTGACTTTTTGGCCGAGAGGTCCGATGGCCGAGGGCCGAAGACCTTTATGTAGATAAGGACGATACGAATCCAGAGACAGACGGCACGTCGAATTTGGACGTTCGACGGCGAAGTTACGGTTCACGGAAGTTCCAGGTACTATTCACGACGACACGTTTTACGAGACAAAAGTGCAGTTTTGTCTCTAGTGGGCCCAGCTTTTTAGATAGCCAATGGATGAGTGACAAGTGTCACCCATCCACTAGCCAATCTCACACATACATGCATACCATCCCTTCATCGATCATTTCTTTCCATTTCAAACCATTTCACCCGATCTCAGTTTAAACCCAAACCCATCCAATCCTTTCCATCTGATCTTGAGTGAGACCAGAGAGTGAGGGAGAGGCTGAGGAAGCTAAGGACGGTGGTTGGGAGCACCTGGACCGCCGCACACGGCCGTGAAGGCCCAGGTAATCCGATTACCCGACTAATGCCGATTTTCCATTATTTTCGAATAGGACATTATGGTTTGTTATGGGTGATTGAAAGATGATTAGGGAGTTTCTAGGATGATTTTAGGACGGTTTGGAGGGTGGTTCACGGCGGAGGACGCCGTGAGGGCGGCCGAGAAACTTTGGGTCGTGAGGTTCAAGAATTAAACCTCGAATTCGTGGTGTTTTTCCTTGTTTTGACCATCCAAACATGTTCCTAGGATCAAAATAGGAATTTAGGGATTGATTAGAAAGGAAATCGGACCAAAATGAGAGAGAAGGAGTCGTGAACCGGTCACGCCGGTCCAACTGGACCGGCCAACCAGTGAACCGGCCGGTTCGATCGTTGAGGAAGAAAACTGTTCACTGGCGAGTGAAGTCCACGCGCAGCCACTTCAGGAGGTGCGTGGCGGCGCGTGGGGAAGAATCTGGGGGAAGTTCCAACATGTGAAATCTTCTATTCGATGTAACGAAGATTTTGGGACTGGTCTCGCGTCAATCGGACATCGTTTCGATAGTTTTCAGAGTGTCGGAAGGTTTAGGGTCGGTTTAAAAATAGTTAAAAGTTCGGGAAAATTATGGGGCCTTAGTGGGAGGTTAATTAAGTAGTTATTAACCTTCTATTAAAATTTGGATAGGTTTGGGAGTCCCGGTGATGGTGATCGGCTCGGGGAGCCGTATGGCACGCAAATCGAGGCGGCAGCTGGGACGGTCTATGAGTGGGCCCTGTTTTCTAAATTGGTGCATGCATAAATGTTTATTATATGTTTTAAATACTTGTTTGTGATGCCATGAGTACATTTTGATGTGTGGTTACGTATAGGCACGTATTTCGAGGTTTCGGCCCATACTGTGCCTATACGGGTCTGTATTCTTTTATTGGTCTAAATTAAATGGTTTTGGATTTCTAAAAGGAAAAACTCGGGTATGATACCCATTTGGTTTTGTCTCGGGCATATGACGCTATTTACAGCCTACGGGTTTAAATCGTGGTCGCGACGGGTGCTATGTGCACGGCGATCGACGATACGACGCTCGCCTCCGGTTTGGGATGTGTTCCTTCCGGAGAGGTCACGATGCACGATTCGTGGTCGGGCAGCCTGGGGAGGCTCGACTTCGGAGTGCTGATGGTTCAGGATATCGATCGGTGATGATGCACCATGATCTTGTGGTGGTCGTGTCGGTTGATACGTTCACGGCGACATACCAGGATTGAGGGCGGTCCTAGATGGATAGTTACACACATCACTATGATCGGAGTCGTGACTGACCCTTAGATATCGGGCAGGATGCCCAGTTGAGTCATATGTTCGGGCAAGAGACCCAGTTGTTTTACACTGATGATTTCGGGTCAGGGACCCTAGATGGATTTCCAAGTTCATGACGGTTTATGGGAACCGAAATGAACTCTGGAAAGGTAATTGTGGTTCATGACGGTTTACGGGAACCGGCATGAACCTTTGTTAGGTCATTCTAGTTCACGACGGTTTATGGGAACCCGCATGAACCCTTATTATGGATGTTATGGATCATGACGGTTCAAGGGATCCGGTCATGAATGTTTATGTTATGTATATATATGTATTCATATACCTTCCTTTACTTGTTCTATTTTCTCCTCCGGGGAGGTTCGTTGGCCTTGGTGGACCCCGGAGTAGTCACGGAGCACTGACTGAGTGGAGTCACCCCCTAGTTGGGTTCCTTACTCTTAGGAAGGCTATGATTACTATTACCTCGGGTAGGGTAAGTGGTCTGCGGGCATTGATCTTGACTTTGAGAAGACTCGGATTGAGACCTGGGTAGCACGCACGTAGCTTTGGAAACCGTGACAGGATTGGTTGTGTGAATTATATGTATATATGATGTATGCTTTATGAGATATATATATATATATGATATATGGATTGTGATATGTGGTATGCACAGGTGTGCACAGGATTTGGGCAGTGACCCGTATGGTCGTTTTCATTATGGTCCTTTCATTATGGTTTTGGGCTTAGTCCCACTGATGATTTTTTCTGGATAAATGGTTTTCGAATGCATGCATGCTTTTTAGTGAAGGGTACAAATGTCTTCTCGTTAAAATGTTTTTATAAACTCTTGTTTTGTCCACTCACAGCTTTTAATGTTTTGACTGCCCTTCAGGTTGACATCGGATGTGGACTGTAGCAGAGACCGAGATATCACATACCTCCTCCGGATCCTGGCGTACTCTGATAACCCGGGAGGGCAAAGATCGGAAATATCCCTTGTCTGACACTTCGTGTCAGACGGGAGCAGGGTCATCCCGCACTAATCCCGGGGGGATTGAGATGGGTCATGTCACTTAATCTGGCTTTCCCAGAGAAGGTAATTACTCTTATTGAGTTTAACCGAAACTAGGGTTGAAATATTGGTGGGAGAGACGGTGGGGGAATAGCAGGAATCTGTTGCCATAGTTGGGAGAAAGATAGGAAGAGGATCGGGTTGGTGGTCAAACTATAAGCTCTGATACCATGTAGAATTCTTTGAAATCTAATGATTTCATTGATGTGCCGATAGGCCTATATATACAGGTCTTGGGATTGAGATAACTACAAACAGTTATCTCTCCCTTATCTGAATCTAAGTATAACTGCTATAGTAATTGCCTAGGTAACTGTCTATGGACATCTGTCCAATAACTGTTGTTGTCTACTAAATACAGTGTACAGTATACTGAATAGCTACAGAACGTGTACTATTCTACAACAACACGTTATCAGCACAATCGTCTCCAAATCGGTGATTATTCAAGAGAAAGATCAATTCCACCAAGCAGGTTTTCTAAATTCTAAATTTATTTTATTATTGTTCAAACCCTAGAATTACAATCATTATAATCGAAATTGTATTAATTTTTGTTGCTTGAGATTTGATGAATCATTGTTGTTAAATTTTGATAATTGTTAATAATGGACAACATATAGGTGGACAGATTCATATGATGGATTGATGTATGAAAAAACTTGAATTAATGAATTAACATGGTTTGGGTTATTTAATATTAGAATATTTGAGATATTATAATTGTATATTGTTTGACAATTCGGAAAACACAAAACTGCACATTCTTGTGGGGTTTTATGTCATACAATTAATTGATGATTTGATGATGAACCCATCAATTGAAAATTGATAAATTGTATGTATGATTCACTTTTCCATGTATGTATGATACTAATGATAATAATTCTTGAATTGATACTTGTGTATTTTCTGCTGAACCCAATTTGCACGATAATTGTTTACTGCAATTCATAATTGTTTACTGCAACTCATAATTGATTGTACGAATTAATACTTGATGAATTCATGCTGAATTTAAATAAATATATATAAATTGATACTTGAATATTTTATTGATATTTGATGATGATTAAAACCCTTCACGGCAACCCTTGCCGAAAAACAAGGGCGACCCCCAGAAAAAGGGGCACAGCAGTTGCAAATGCAACCACGGCTCCAGTGAGATAATTGGAAAAAAAAAAACAAGAGGAAATAAATGGCCTAAACGGCCTTAAAAAAAAAGGCGCCATGTAGGCTTCGGAAAAATAAAATCCCGAAACAAAAACCCTATGGCCCAGAAGGCCCAAATGCAATTACTTGAGCCCAGAAGGCCCAGAAGGCCAATCTAATTGGACAGTCCATAAGGCTATAGCCCGGAAAAAAGGGAGCCCAGGAGCACTTGGGCTTAGCCCACTTCGGCCCAGAAGGCCCTAGGACCAGCCCAGCAGGCCCCAGCGACAATGGCGGCTTAAAAAAAATAGAATTTTCCTTTAGACTCCCGGGGCTTTTAAAACATGAACATGCATGCCTGAAGCATTGCGAATGTGGGTTGCATCTTTTGATGTTGTATATAAAATAATGATGATAATGATGCTATGATGATTATATGTGATGGTTATATGATACATACATAATGATACTATGTTGTTATATATGATGTTATGCCTATGATGATGTTATTATGATGACATATTGTTAATGATATGATGAATATGATGCATGTTGATGATGTTATAATGCTATATGAATGCATAATGGCACAATATGATAATATATTATGTTTTGATGATTACATGATACCATGATGATATTATGTTGATATGTATAATGATGATGATGTATTTCTGATGGTGATACGATAATGAAACCATAAATACATCAACCCAACAAACTTAGTGAGCAAGGCTTAGCCTT
This sequence comes from Prinsepia uniflora, assembly GCA_032719365.1. NCBI lineage: Eukaryota > Viridiplantae > Streptophyta > Magnoliopsida > Rosales > Rosaceae > Prinsepia > Prinsepia uniflora. The sequence goes on from CM064868.1 coordinate 19,259,136, forward strand.
TACCTCAAAAGGCTACTAAACTATTAGCCCCAATAGTGGTATGGTCCAGAAGATCTCGGCCTAAAGATTTGGCGTGAAGGGCCTTAATGACAGGACCCGTCCCCAAAGGACATAGATAACCGTGCCCACTCATGCCTCCACCTCTCGAATAGCCTCGATCATCGCACCACGACTTGGAGGGTCAATAAAACAAAAAAGGTGTGAGTGGACAAAACAAAGTTTTAGAAATATATTTATCAAAATACATTCTTACTCTCCAGTTTTACAAACATGCATGCATATCATAAAACATGATTCATAGTGTGAAATAAATCAAAAAAAGAACAGTGGACCGATAAAATCAAAACATGTTTTCCCATGATCCATAAAACTCATGTTCATCAAATCAGTGCACGATATAAAGTATATGGACACAAATATCAATAAATCATAATACCACCAATCCTCAATATCCAATCTCAATATCCAAGTAACCCGTCATGATATCAATGCCACGCGTGCAAACTCGGGTGTCTCATGTCCGAGTACCTCCCCAGGATCTACGACGTCTGGGGTGATATCCTCTCTAGGATCTACGACGTCTGGAAGGTATCAGCATAATCTCCCACTCCTAAGACGGAGCCTCCCTCGGAGCTACTCATCTCCAAGCAGTTGATCATGACTACTCCAGGATCTACGACGTCTGGAGGAGACTATCAAATCACAGAGGATGGTATATGTGGAACAGTCACCAAATCCAGTAATCTAATTTTAAAACCATTCAAGTCTCAAATCAAGTAAAAAAAATTTCAACAGGGCCTCTGCCTGAAACATAGCTTTCACAAAGCAGAATATACTTTATAAATCAAAATCATCAATTTCATCATATTCACATGTGACTCCAAATCCGAGTAAAAATCACTATCCAATTGGGTCTCAAGCCCAAAATATCAATTTCACGCAAATCCATGCAATCGCAACCTCTGTTGCCATTTTCACATAAATCCACAAAACATATCCAGAAAGCATTACAATTCCATCAAATCATTTCCTGACTCATAATCCGAGTCAAAACCAGTCTCAAATCTCGGGCCTTCGCCCGAAACAAAAGTTTCACAGTTTTCTCGAAAATCGTGCCCAAAATCATATAAAATAATATAATATTTCCAAAAATCCGAAAATCATCATATGGAAACATCAATCATACCAAAGCATTTTAGATCATATCATAAAGCATTTAAAATATATATGCATGTATTCAGGGTAGAAAACAAAAGTTTACTCACACACCGTCCATATCGCTCGCTTTTCGAGCTGCACGTTTTTCCGTAATTTCCGGACGTTATCATTCCTGTCCAAAATCATTATCGAGGGTCACTAATAAGTTGCAACCCACGCCACCACCGGTAAGCGTTGCCACTCAACATAAAGGTAGCTAATAAAACCATATCCTCCGGTGAACATCTCATAATCTCGAAAATCCGTTCGAATTGAATAAGCCATTCATAGGCCTCTTCTGGGTCAGTCTGGCCCGTAAATCTAGTGGCTCCCAGACGTTGGGCTCTCTCAACATCTGGACTCCCTAACTCATCGTCAGGCAGTGCACAGGGCTCACGTCTCGGAGGCATAACAGATCCGTAACCAAATGCTGTAATACCACTTTGACAGGACCCGTCCCAATTGAACCTCGAAAACCGTACCCGGTCCTGCTCCCGTCTGACAAGTCAACTGAAGTCCCAAAACGATCCTTCAGCCTCTATCAGACAAGGGATAGCTGCGCTGATTTCCGCTTATGCCTCTGCCTCGAGATCAGCCCCGAACGTTGTGCCACGGCCTAGAGGGTCATCAAAACAGAAAAGGTGTGAGTGGATAAAAATAATATCATTTCAAATACGTTTGAAACACATCATTTACCCTCCAATTTATCAAACCATGCATGCATAGGGAAAAACAAATGAATGACAATCACCGGCTTTCCAGCCAAACCACATAACAAAACAAAATCCTGGCTCTCAGGCCAAACACATGAAAACAGTCACCTGGCCACACAGACCAGAACTCGTACTCAATACCAGTACGCAATCATAATCATAATCATCATCAAACAGTACCATGCACAAGGTCACAAACAATTACTCAATCAATCAATCCGCACTAGGCCATAACCCCGAGCATTAGCCATCTGGGAACACCCCGAGCTCCGGCTATTTGGGAATACTTATCACCCCGAGTACCAGCCGCCTGGGAACACCCCTAGCTCCGGCTGCCTGGGAACAATCACAATCATATCATATCCCCGAGCTTCGGTCGTCTGGGAACACCCCTAGCTTCGACCGTCTGGGTATTCACAATCACAAGCACAGTGAAAACCATCCCGGGATCATATCCCAAAACATGTCAATCAAATCCTTGACTTCAAACCAAGTCAAAATCATTACCAACCGGGACTCAAGCCCAAATACCCTTCATACGTAATTCCGTAAAACCACATGGAAAGAATTATAATAATCCAGAAATCATTCTTAACTCATTAATTCATCAAAATATCCATTTTGAAATCATTTTGACTCCGGCCTAGCCCAAAATATCATTTGCACATTTTCTCGAAAAACGTGCTCGCATTACCGATTAAAATAATCAATAAATTATAAATAATCATCCAAACAAATCATAACATCATTGCAAACCAATCAATGCAATCATTCATGGAAAACATTTAACTATGCATGCATATCAATTTATAAAACAAACGTCCACTCACACACCGTCCAACCCGCTCGTTTTCCGAGCTGCACGCGTTTTCGTAATTTCCGATACGTGCCAGGAATCTCGAATCCTGTCCAAAATCATTATACAAGGTTATAAACAACTCATTTTACACCATATTAATTTCCCATAATTTTTCGGGATTTAAATATTATTTTAAAATATATCTTAAATCGTCGGACCCTCGAAACATTATCGATCCGGTGTCCGATCGACTCGAAACCAATTTTAAAATGTCCGTTACATTACAGGGAGTAAAACACCTGTTAGAACTTTCCTCAGAAAACGTGTCATGCGCTCTCACGCGCCGCCGCAAGCGGCTGCGCGTGAGTCCACTCGCCGTGCTACAGTGACAATGAACAGTCCTCTTCTCTACCCGTTTACCTGGTAAACGGAGCTTATGACCCGCGATTCAACCCGATTCATTCCTAGCCAATTCGACCCCAATTCTTTCCGTTCTTTCACTCATTAGCATCAAGTTAATATGGATTAAGGGCCTGTAACTTAAATTTAAGAAATCAAAGCCCCAAAGCCCTCAACTCAATAAGAACACCCGACGGGTCTTCATTCGGGTTCTATCTCATTTCACACTATTTCGTTCAATTGATTGCACATGAAGTATCTTCTACTTATTCTAAACTCGAATTCCAAACCAATTTCATGAATTCGTACTTCCAATTACCTGAACTCAGCCGGGGTATGTCTGAACTGTCGCGGGTCCAGTTCGTGAGCAATTCATGGCCAATTCTCTTCGAATTTGATCCCAGTCGACTCGTCTTAGGTCCAGTAAGCTCACTCAAACGTTCATTTCCATCAATTAAGCCTCCAACAAGAAATTCAATTCGAAATCATCAATTCAAGGTTTCGGGTATTTTCTGATTTCCCAGCCCCCTTTCTTTTCGATTTTCCACTCAATTCCCTCGCATAAATCTCTCTGTTCAATCTCAGTTCAACAATGGAATCGTGATCAATCAATTTGGACGAATTGAACTACACAAGGTGGACGGTTTTGTTTGTTCTCTGTGTTTTCTGTTCATAGGCAAGTATTAACCAGGTGTTAATTAAACAACCAATTGCTTTAATTATTCAAACACAAGTAACTAAGTTCCACTAATCCACCTAATGTAAGTGCCAGATGTCACAAAATAATTAAACCTCATCCACTTAGGCTGAATCAGCCATATTAAGGTATAGTTAATTCATTTTACCATTAAAGACAAATTACTGTTTTACCCTTATCATAACAATTTACCGAAATGCCCCTCTTCGTTCTAGACCTATAACTTTTTCGTTCGGACTCCGATTGACGCATGCCGCCTGTCTACGGATTCAGCGTCCCGAGACCTATCTAACGGTCTTCTCGGAAAGTCCAAACAATGTCCCGATAAAAAAGTCAACAAATAGCCCCGTTTGACCAATTTACCAAATTACCCTCAAATTTCCGCAAGTCATAACTTTTTCCTCGGATGTCGAAATCGGGCGTGCCACCTGTCTATGAACTCGTGACGTCCCGAACTACGTCACAGTCATCGGTCAAAGTCCCTTTGACCGTTCGAACAAAAAGTCAACCGTTCGCCCAATTCCAGGGGCAAAACCGTAATTTCCTCAAATTTTCTAAATTTTCATTTTCCGCATTTTCCGGGGCGTTACAAATATCTCAATATACCTCATATAATTTTCCCCAATTTTTTTGGGATTTAAATACACATTTTAAACTTAACATAAACCTTCGGACCCTCGAAACAATGTCGAGAGGGTGTCCGATTTCCTCGAAACCAATGCCAAAATGTTCGTTACATTAAATAGGACAAGTTTCATGTTGAACTCACCTTGGGATTCGGTCCCACGCGCCCTCACACGCCTGCTACAGTAACAGGGGCACTGTTCATCGTTTTGACCCGATCGTCTGATAAACGGGTCTAGTTGGCCAGCATGATGACTTGGCTGGATTCCTGCCAATTTCCATTCAAATCCTTCAATTGAATCAACTAACACAATCGTTTAATCCTTAATTAAAGGTCCGTTCCATCAATTTCGATCTTAATTGGTTCAATCAAAATCAAGTTAATTCAAATATCCATCGACTCAGTTCATCGTCTTAGTTCATCAAATATCCATCGATTCTTTCAATTAATTAGTTAGGGAGTATCACAAACTCATTTTAACAATGATTTTGAAACCAATTTCACGAAACTTACCCCCAATTATGCCAACTCAAGCTCGAAAATTTTCGAAGTACGCCATGTCCGTTCTAGGCCAAAACGACACCAATTGTCGCCGTTTTTTATTGGTTTCAGCTCGCCTCAAGCTTAGGAGACTTAATCCAAGGTGAATTTCAGTATTTATGGTTCAAAGTTTTGAATTCAATTTGTTGATCAATTTGGAAATTCGAAAGGTTTGGGTCTCGGGTTCCTGGGTTTTGTTCACAATTTCACTTCCCTTTCCTTTCAATTTTTCTCGTTTTTCTTCCTTCAATCTCATGTCTTTCTATCCCTCACGAAGCTCAATCAGATAGGGAGATTTGAATGAATGGTTCTCTGCTCTGTTTTTTTTTTCTTCACAAACACACACACCTGCACGACTTATTTGTTTTCTCAATTTAAATCCTCATCGCCCATCATACTTGCATCATCATCATTTAGCCACTAACCTTCATTAACAAAGTGATAAATGTCACAAGCAACATATCCTTATCTCAATTAACAGGCACAGGTGTCCCTTAATTCCGTTTAATACATGGCTGAATCATCCATTTAACAGCCCAACTCAAATTACCATTTCGCCCTTCTTCTTACAATTTACCAAAATGCCCTTCACACTCCTAGACTCGTAACTTGGTCGTCCGAACTCCGATTGACGTGTACCGCCTGTCTACGGACTCAACGTCTCAAGACCTATCCAGCGGTACTTATGGAAAGTCCAAACACGGTCCCGATCAAAAAGTCAACAAATGGCCCCTTTTTAACCAATTTACCAAATTACCCTTAAACTTCTGAACACCATAACTTTCTCCTCGAATGTCGGAATCGGACGTGCTACCTGTCTATGAACTCGTGACGTCCTGAACTACGTCATAGTCATCGGTCAAAGTCTGTTTGACAGCTCAAATCAAAAGTCAACCGTTCGCTCAATTCTAGGGGTAAAATCGTCATTTCCTTCAAATTTTTCCAATTGTCCTTTTTCGAATTTCCGGGTCGTTACAACCTACCCCCCTTAAAGAATTTTGTCCTCGAAATTCCAATCAATAGGTACCAAGATAGTCATATCCATAATCAATCGCATATGTACGTGAACCAGAAACATAATCAATCGCATACCCTTCTGGTTCAACCAAACTGAATATTAGTCCAAATCAAACTTATGGAACCTCAATAATCTAGTCCCCGTCATTGGGACAACATCGGGACATATCTCTCTGTAAACCTCTGCCCCACGGGCAGTCATATCGATGCCTACTCCTCACGTTATCAAACGTGTTAATTCTCGACTGGCTATCTTATTAGGCTCCCCATGAATGATACCTAACCCGACAATGCGGTCGTAATCTCAATGTATCCTGACCATCGCCTCATAACACATTAGGCTTTTCTGCTTATCAATCATTTCTAATCCTGATGGTCAATACAGTACTCATACATTCCTTCCCAGAGGTATGACCTCTGCATACTCGATATATGGGTCACTATGGTCGATCCCAAATCATGCAAAGAAAGTAAAACTCCTGAGGGTTCAGTTAGCATCAGTAATCCCAGCCCCATGCTACCAAAGTACACCTCACCAAATCCCACATCTCATAGTGACATATCATTATGCACACAGAAAGGGTCACATCGAACATAAGTCACGGTTTCTCCACTTTATCATTCTTCTATTTCAGTTCTCATTTCCAATAACTTTGACCTCCTTCCGGGTCAATCACCATAACTGGAAAAACGTTATAGAGAACCCCTCTACAATCCTCTGTGGTATCCATCCAATCTCAAAACAACTCATGTTTCCCTGTGACAGTTCCATTGACCAATACATCTGTTTCCCCTGGGGTTCACACTAATCCCAACCGTTAGTAGTAGATGTTTCACAAACCTACTCTGGTCGACTAGACCTAACACTTATTCATCCATATATTTTTCTCTCTGAGGAAATTTAGTACATCTGTTCAGTATATCACATACCCATCTGTACCAATCATCAATCATGGTACCATACATAATCAAAACATGGTCAGAATATCTGACTCGTCATCTCACAAACATAACCGGTTCATTTGCCCATCCAAGGGTATCACCATTGGATAACCTTAGCCACATCAATTCCGGATATCATGTTTTTCTCTTTTACTCACGACTGTTAGCTATCACCATGTTGGCCACTCTCATGAGGCCCCATAATCACATATGTCCAATGGAACCACAAATCATTAGCTCATGATAAGGGATACTTATCCCACACCGTTACCGTATAAAGTGGTCCAAATCGACATGTAAGCTCGGACCATCATTCATTTTTCCTCTTTCATACCACTGGGTTTCCCACGGCAACACTGAGCCGAATGAACCCGTGTCTATCAAATCCTGTACTTGAACCTTTAGTCCTTATGACTCCATAGGTGCCACATACCAAAGTGTCCGAGAAACAACTCGTATACTCCACATGATCATCATCATAAACTCGATCTCTCATCCTGGCAAAAACCACAGGAAGCATATTCCAAAATCTGTACATCATCAGCCATCACTAGGAATCTCATACACTAATCACATATGCCACACATCTGACGAGTGAACTTTGATTACCTTATACCAACAGTCCATCGATTATGAGGTTCAATATCATTCTAGAGGGTAATAGCCTCGAGTCCCCCTGAAATACAATCTCTGGTAATCCTGGACTCCATATATCACTCTCTCATCGACATACTCGATAGAGGTATCCCGAGTCATCAATAAATCCATCCCAAGGATTACATCCAAATCATCCAAGTCCAAGAACACCCTAGATCAGTCACTAGGTGTTGATACCATATCGACCGACCACAAACGTGGCCCACCGATCGGTAATGCCCTACATACCTATCATTCGGCACTTGACAGGGTACGTGCACCAGCTGGCTGCAACAGTCACCTTACCAACTCTACCATAACCACTCCTTGACGGAGGCAGGTTGAAACTCCAGCTAGCGCCCCCTCTGGATGTCCAGGGCTTGTCAGGCTACTCTCAGCCACAAAGCATAACCTACCCCCAAACAGTAGCCCACCTACCAAAGTTATGGCTACTATAAATACCTTGAAACCCTTCACAAAGGTAAGCTCTCAGGGACCTTATTCAGATTACTGTATTTCTTTGCCCTTCGGCGTGCAGATACTAACTTAGGAATCAGAGTCCCTTTGGTGGACACCACATCGGCGTCAAGTCTTTGCAGGATACCTGCCGAGCGGCAACGCCCCCAGCGACCCAAAACAACCAAGCAGCTGGTCCTAGATCCCCCAGCGGGTCTCATCAAGTTGGTACATTTCCAGATCAAACAATTGGCGCCGTCTGTGGGAATGACTCTCCGTGCCACTAACTCACATACCTTCGCTCAACCCTCTGCCGACGCACAATGTCTGCCGAACTGGATGATGGTGAGCTCAATAACACCCCTCAAGTAGATCGCAATCGAGCCCGAACTAGCCTACCTTCCGAGGATATGCTCGAGATGCTGAGAACCCTCCGGTTGGAGGTCGCCGAACTCAGGAAAAGCAATGCTGCCATCGAGAGTACGAACCACGTGTGGGGGGAGCAGCATGGGAACACCCTGGCCATCCTGCAATCCACACGCGAGGAGCTGGAAGAGCAGCGAGAGGCAACCAAACGGGCCCTGGCCGCTGCATCCTGTCGGCACGAGTTCGATGCCTGTCGAGTCGAGATTAGCGACACTTACCAACCGGAGACGTCCAGTCGCCTTCTATTCCACCAGACCGACCTACCTGGTCCCTCGGGTACGCAGATCTACTGTGATGCCCGCGAACTGCTCGATAAGAGACAAACACAGGCCCAGGCCAACCGTCGGACTTACCACACTCATGACCCTCGCATCCAGGCACAACTACCGCTGCCACTACTATCCCAGGGCGCCCGGTCATGGTCCGGATCGGTACATCAACCGACACAGCATCCACGGCTCTCCGCCCAGCCGCCAGGCAATCCCTCCTCACCGATCAGAAGGCACCAGCCGGAGGACAACGCCAGCTCGACCACGGCCTTGTCTGGGCAACGACTGTCACAACCTGGGAAGCCCAGGGGCGGAAATAGTACAGATCATCCGCCGGCCAAGGACCGGCCGACCGGGTCAGATCGGCCCAACCGATCGGACGAGGTGGTCCAGGAACTCCTCTAGTACATTCTGGAGCTGGAGGCTGCTAGACCAAAAGTAGGGACACTGCCCAGACCCCGGACCAACATCGGTCCCTTCACGGACCGCATCATGCGGTACCGCCCCGAGACGGAGGTTAAGCCCCTAAAGATCGCCTTATACGGTGAATAGGGAGACCCAGACACTCATATCAACAATTATAACTCCGCACTAGCCTTCAGAAATCTCTCCGACGAAGCGCAGTGCCTGATTTTCAGCTCCACCCTCACTGGGGCCGCACTCAACTGGTTTTATCGGCTGGAACCGTAATCGATCGACTCGTTTGACCGATTACATATGGTCTTTTTAAACCAGTTCATGATCGAGACGGATCGATTACTCACAACGGAGGACCTAGGTACCCTCCGACAGGGAGATCGCGAGCCCCTACGTCAATACGCCACTCGATTCAGCTTGGAATACTCCCAAGTGCCATGAGACAGATGACAAGGCTGCTTACCGGGCTTTCCAAAACGGGCTGCGGGAGTCCACCTTCAAGTACCATGCCTTCACCCAGGGTTGGGACGATTACAATGAACTCATGAGGCAAACGGCAATACATGCCAAGGCAGACCACTTCAACTCTAACCAGGTGGCGCCCCGACCCACCAGACCAATGTACATCCCCTACCTCCAAAGAGCCGGCAGGCACAGTTGCCTCCACCAATCAATAACACGCGTATGGATCACCAGTCTGACTCGCACTCCGGTAAGTGGAAGGGGACGTACAACAAGGATCATAAGGGGAGAGACAAGTACCACAACAAGGGGTGGGGACCAAGCCACCACCAGTCAGGCAAACCCCACACGGGACCCACATCGAAATACGAAACTTATTCCATCATGAACACCTCCCTTGAGAATGTCTTGATCAACCAGTTCCTCCAGCATGCGCGCCCCGCACAAGGTTTGCCACAGATCAACACAATTAGTGGGGGACCTACCATTTCTTCCCCTTACACCTCTAATCGGGCAAAGAAGAGCTTCCTGCGAGCTACGACATCCAACCACCAACTCTTCAACATCGAGAATGGAAGTTCCACCAAGGTCGCGCGGGCAGGATGGACGCCCATCACCTTCACCGAGGAAGAAGAACGGGGAGTCATTTTTCCCCACGATGATCCATTGATAATCCGAGCTGAAATAGCCAATTTTGATGTCGGGCGATTTTTGGTGGACACTGGCAGTTCCGTGAACGTCCTCTTTATGGACACTTTCAATCAGTTGGGCATCAACCTTCTGAGCCTCACCCACGCTAGTTCCTCGCTACTCAGCTTCTCGGGCGATTCTGTTATGCCCCTTGGCACCATCTCCTTGCCTATCTCTCTGGGAAGTGCGCCCAGGATCGCGACGGCCATTACCACTTTCCTTGTGGTCGATTGCCCCACGACTTATAACGTCATTTTGGGCAGGGGACTCCTCAACCAACTTAGCGGCGTTATTTCTACTCGGTCCCTTCTCATGAAGTTCCCTACCATCATGGGCACTGGTCAGGTCCGCGGTAACCAACAATCCGCCCGCTCATGCTATCAAACCGCCCTGGCGAAGCTCAACCCATGCGACAAACAAGAAACCATGGCCATCGATGAGGCCGCTTACGAGGCCGACCACGTCGACTCTGAGGTCCTCGAGAAAATCCGAGCGTGTCCCCCTGAGGACCCGAGAGACCTCTCCGCTGTCTCACAGCCACAGCCCGTGGAGGACACGGAGTTAATCACCCTTTGCCCACAGCACCCCGAGCGACAAGTAAAAATCGGAAGCGCAATCACCCCAGAACTCCGGGCACGACTCATCCAGTTTCTCCAGGACAACAACGAAGTCTTTGCTTGGTCCTACGCCAACATGCCAGACATCTGCACTGATGTCATCTGCCACAGGCTTAACATCAACACATCCTTCAAACCTGTCACGCAAAAGCAGCGGACTTACAGCGCAGAGCGACAACTCGGCATGCAGGAAGAGATCGTCCGGCTCAGCACCATCCATTTTGTGCGAAAGGACATTTACGCCACTTGGGTCACCAACGTCGTCCTTGTCAAAAAACCTTCCGGATCCTGGCGGATGTGCATCGACTTCACAGATCTCAACAAGGCATGTCCGAAGGATAGCTTCCCTCTACCAAAGATCAATCTCTTGGTCGACGCCACCGCCGGCCACGAGCTCCTCAACTTCATGGACGCGTATTCCGGCTACAAGCAAATCTGAATGCACCCAGACGACCAAATCCACACTAGTTTTTGCACCAATTTGGAGGTCTACTGCTACAATATCATGCCTTTCGGTTTAAAGAACGCTGGCGCCACCTACCAACGGTTGGTCAATTTTATGTTCGCAGACCAGATAGGAAAAACCATGGAGGTGTACGTGGATGATATGCTTGTCAAAAGCAAGACCGTCAGCGACCATGTGCCAAATCTCCACAAAATGTTCCAAGTACTGAAACATTACCAAATGCGGCTCAACCCGGCCAAGTGCGCTTTCGGCGTCCGTTCCGGAAAATTCCTTGGATACATGATCAGCCAACCAGGAATCGAGGCTAACCTCGAGAAAATTAGGGCAATCCTGGACATGAAGCCCTCACGCACACTCAAGGAAGTCTAAACCCTTACAGGCAGGATCGCCGCCCTCACCCGGTTCATCTCTCGGGCAACCAACAAGTGTTTACCATTTTTTAAGGTGATGAAGACCCGAGGCAGGCACATCAACTGGGATGATGCTTGCGACGCCGCGTTCGAAACCCTCAAGACTTACATGAGCACCGCACCCCTGCTCACCAGACCCACAACCGGCGAAAGGCTCACAGTCTACCTTTCTGTCTCCACATCTGTTGTCAGCTCTGTCCTCGTGGCCAATCGGGGCGGGGCCAAGTTCTCAGTCTACTATGTCAGCAAAGCCTTCCAGGACGCGGAGACCCGGTATAATGACCTAGGGAAGTTGGCCTTTGCCCTCATCGTGACGGCCTGGCGCCTTCGCCCATACTTCCAAACACACCCCATGTTAGTCCTCACTAACAAACCTCTCCGTCAGGTGCTCCAAAAGCCAGACACTTCTGGGCGATTCATCAAGTGGGCAGTTGAGCTCAGTGAATTCGAGATTACTTTCGCCCCTCGACCAGCGGAAAAGGGGCAGGTCATCATCGACTTCCTCTTAGAATTCACTTACAGTCCAACGCAGCACATGCCCGACGCCATCGATCCCAACATTGTGTCACCCACCGCTTCTGTTTGCAAGCCATCATCCCCGTCCACCTTGGACCATGCCAAGCCCATTTGGACTCTTTATGTGGACGGGTCCTCCTGTCATACGGGCTCTGGCGCTGGCCTCGTACTCAGCACACCCCACTCCTGAAATGTCTCCCCACTAACTGGGGCATTGCAGTCCTCCGGGAAATTCACCAGGGAAGTTGTAGCAATCACTCCGGACCCAGGTCTCTTGCGCATAAGGCTTTTCGGCGAGGCTATTTGACAGGACCCATCCCAATCCCCCCGAGATTAATGAGGGATGACCCTGCTCCCGTCTGACACGAAGTGTCAGACAAGAGATATTTCCGACCTTTGCCTTCCCGAGCTATCAGAGTACGCCAGGATCCGGAGGAGGCATGTGATATCTTGGTCTCTGCTACAGTCCACACCGTATCCAACCTGAAGGGTATTAAAACCAGAAAGACTGTGAGTGGAAAAAAAGTAATAAGTTTCAGAAATACATTTTATAAAGACCTTTATACCCTTCACTAAAAAGCATGCATCATATTAAAACTATTTATCCAATAACATATGTTTAAACAATCATCATTAGGGTCTCAGCCCCAATTTCCGTAAATACAAGTCACACGGGCTCCGGCCCAAAACCATTTACAGAAAACCATAACATAGTAAACATATGTGGGATCTCAGCCCAAATCCATTTATCATCATAAAACACAATTTCCCAAAAACAATTGAAATCATGTTTATCCATTATATTTCATATCCAAGAACCTGTCACGGTATATAGAGCTACAAGCGTGCTAACCGGGGTCTCAAACCCAAGTCTCTCCAGGGTCCACCCAGGTCAATGTCCGTAGATCAATGACCCTCCCTGGAGGTAACGAACCATACCCATCCTGAGAGTAAGGAACCCAACTAGGGGGCGACTCTAACGACCCGTCCCGAGAGCCGGGATTAGCAGAGTCATTAGTAACGGATTAGTGAGCTTAACCGGTGTTTCGTTGGTTACGTTTGGCTCGTTAGCGTAAAATGACGATTTTGCCCCTGGTTTGGGTAAAAAGTTGACTTTTAGTTCGGGCGGTCAATTGGGTATTGACCGATGACCGTGACGTATTTCGGGACATCACGAGTCCGTAGACAGGTGGCACTCCCGATTCCGACATCCAAGGAGGAAGTTATGATGTTCGGAGGTTGAGGGCATTACCCTAATTAGGTTAAAATAGGGGGAAAAGTTGACTTTTAGTACGATCGGGTTTTTACACGTAGACCGAGGACAGTTATATAGATCTCGTCGTCTTGAGTTCAACGACAGGCGACATGCCTTCATCGGACGTAGGACGAGTGAGATACGGGTCTAGAACGGTGAAGGGTAAAACAGTAATTTTAACTCACAGGGGCATTTTTGTCTTTTTGGTGCATTGGGAATTGGGCCAATCTGATAAGGCCAAGTGTACAGGTGCAAGTGGATATTTGTGAGAGGGGCTCTAGGATTGTGACATGTGGCAAGGGGCTAGAGGTTTCTACAAGTTTGCACGGTTCAAAATATTTGGGTGAGTCGTGGTTGTGGCCTTGCAATCGAAGAAAACAGAGAGTGAGGTTGAAGGAGGAAATCGATCAGGTGAAGGGAGGTGTGAGATGTTGTGATCTGGTGAGTGAGAGTAGAGATTAAGTGAGAACTGTTAAGTGAGTTTGAGTGAGAGTTTCGTGAGGAAAACTGGTGTGAGGAGAGGGTGAGTTCTCAGAAAAGCAGAGAGGTGTTGAGGGAGCTTGGTGGTGGTGTTTCCGTGAGTTGATCAAATTGGACTCGAGGGGAAATTAGGACGACTTTGTGAACTCCAGGGAACGCGACGGCGAGCACGGCGGTGATCGACAGGCAGGTAATCTCTTGAATTTCCTCTGGTTGCTCTGTTTTTTCGTGATTCTCAAATGGTTAATCGTGGTTTTTAGTGCTAAGTCGAGGAGTCTGGTGAGGTCTAGTGGACTCAGTAGGGTCCTAGGAAGCTGCTGGTTGTGCAGCCATGATGGGGGAGTACACGGGTGGCCGGGAGGAAGAACAGGGGAGCTGAACGGGTTTTGTTTCGAGTTTGGGACGATGGTTTAGAGGCCGTGTTGGAGTGTTTTGAGTAGGGGAATGGTTTACTGGGTAGAGGACGAAGAGAACGGTGGAAAAAGGGAGAAAACGGTGGACGGGTGGCGGAGAACCGGTCACGCCGGTTCAGACCTGCTAACCATCGAAGAAGAATGTGAACAGTACTCTGCGTGCAGGCGCGTGAGGCCCACGCGCAGCCACTTTGGGTGACACGTGGAGGTGCGTGCGGTGGTTTCTGGGGAAACGTTCAACTAGGTTTTTGGTCTAGACATTGTAACGAATCTTTTGGGATAGGTTTCGAGTTAATCGGACGTCGTTTTGAGTTAGTTCTGCGGGATCGAAGGTTTAGGGTCTCGGTTCGTTACGTTTAAAACTCGGAGAATTTCGAAGGAAATTAGGAGAACCTTCGTTAACGTGTTAGTGATGTAGTATGGTGACTTGTGACAGGATCACGAATCCCCGAGGCGGACGAGGAACGTGCGGAACGTACAGGACGCGAGTGACGTACCCGGGAACTGTGAGTGGACCCCTTCTCTATACTTGAGCATGCATAACTGTTTTTCTATAATTGTTTTATGGTTTTACATGTGACTTTATGATTGTTGAATATGCTATGTTTTTTTACATAATTGTACGTTTTTCGAGAAAGTACAGTTTTTAGCACGTTTTACGAGAAAGGTTTGAATTCTGATTTTGATGCCATGATTTTGGATTTCAAACGATAAGTGATTTTCAAGGATTATAAGTGGATTTTGGTACATGATTTGATGAGCAAGGTTTCAGTTTTAGAATCGGATTTCGAAAAACGGAGATTTGGTTTTAAAGTTGAAAAGTGGAATTCCGGATTTGGGTTTGGAATGACGGTTCTAAACGCCGGAAGGGCATCAGACCAGTGATTTCGGATTCGAGTTTGGATACGGATTTAGAATTGGTTTTCAAATGGTTTTGGATTGGATTTTCTGGATCTGATTATTGGGTTTAAAGACCCGGATATTATGATTGACGGGGGACAGGCCCGGATTGGGTTTAAAGACCCGGATTGAGTTTAAAGACTCGGAAGTTTAAAGACTCGGATATATTGATATTTCCCCCATATGCCTGTTGAGTTTAAAGACTCGGAGTTTAAAGACTCGGATTATTGAGGCCTGGATTGAGTTTAAAGACTCGGGAGTTTAAAGACTCAGATAGGTCTAGCAGGTTTGATCGGATAATAATATTGGTATCTATTGGTTTTATGATGAGAGGTTTTATGATACGGTTTTGTGATGCTTACGACGTGATTTCTATAACTGTTTCTATGATGATTCTGCAACTGTTTTTATGATGATCCTTATGTGATTTATAACTGTTTTCAGCTAATGGGTTATGCATGTATGTTTTCAAAACGGAGGGCCAAAACCCTGGTTTGCTTATGAAATGGTTTTTTGGAAACTATTATTTTTATTTATGGTCCACTCACACTTTTCTATTTTTAAATGCCCTCCAGTTCGTGGAGCTAGCGCGGGGGTTGACGTTGAGGCAGCGTCGGAGGCATAGAGTACTCGAGAGTTTCCCGGAGTGGTCTCAGTTTTTCCGTTATGCGTGTACTTTGTGTATCGGTTTTGTTTTCCTTTCTTTTGGTACCATGCTCTGTATATTTGTTGACATTGGGTTAGATTAAAATCTCCTGCGTCTGGCAGTGAAAGTTTGTGTGTTTTCGTGAGATTCTTCGGTCTTTCGTTTTGGGTTGTCAGACGGGAGCATGATTTACCTCGGTTTTCGGGGTGGAACCGGGGGTGGGTCCTGTTAGTGACTCCACTCAGTCAGTGCTCCGTGACTACTCCGGGGTCCACCCAGGCCAACGACCCTCCCCGGAGGAGACAATCATATGTAAAGGATGGAATATGAAAAAGCTTTTGAAATCATTCTTGAAACCTTTCAAGGATTCATGCCCAGCCCCCATAAGCCGTCATGAACCATAAAATCCTTTACATGGTTCATGCCGGTTCCCATAAACCGTCATGACCCGTAAATCCATTTATAGGGTCCCTGACCTGAAATCACCATCATAACACATAACTGGGCCTTAGGCTCGAATCCACATACAAACTGGACCTCTAGTCCGAATCGTAAACCAACTAGGCCTCCGGCCCGATGCCTCGTTAAATCAACTGGACCTCAAGTCCGAGAGTTCGTAATTCAAATGGGTCTCATGCTCGAGTTTACCTTTTCAGTTCCAAAATCATTTCATGAAATCATATCCAAAATCATAAGTACAGAAAATCAGTGTAAAACTGGAAAACCTCGATTTACGTGCAAGCACGTAAATCGCCTCGTAAAGCGTGAAACCATATAATTCACAATCATCCAAATCAACATCATAGAATCATATTCATAATCCATATAAAACATTTATGCATGCATCACAGTTTAGAAATCAAGGTCCACTCACAGACCATCCTATGCTGCCGCCTCGGTTTGCGTGCCATAAGCCTCACCGGGCAAATCATCATCACCGGGACTCCCAAACCTGTCCAAATCGTAATAGAAGGTTATTAACTACTTAATTAACCTCCCACTAAAGCCCCGTAATTTTCCAGAATTTTTAACTATTTTTAAACCCGATTCAAAACCTTCCGATGCCCCGAACATTATCGAAACGGTGTCTGATCGACACGAAACCAGTCCCAAAATGTTCGTTACATCGAATAGAAGATTTCACGTGTTGAAAACATCCCCAATGAAAGGACACATGCCCCCACGCGCCCATGGAAGCCCCTGCGCATGAAGCCCACGCCCCACTGTTCTTCGTCCCTAACCTTGGACTGGACCGGGTTCACTGCAACCTGGACTGGCCGAACCGGTCTGGACCGGTTCAAGGCCATAACTGGTCCATTTTCAGTCCTTTTTGTTCCATTTTAATCCTAATATCATCCTACCCCTATTTTCTATCATTTTAGCTATTAAAAACCGAAATAAACCACCAAACCCGTACCTTTATCCGTCATTAATGGCGGTCGTGCTTCCCTCTGCCGTTCACGGCCATTCCCGGCCATCCTAAGCCTTAAAAACAATCCTATTAGTCTCCTAGGGTCCCTAGAAACATAACCTAGGTATTAGTTTCGATTAAAACTCCATAAAACCGAGTTTCCAAAATTTGAATATTCTTACCTCACGGTCGAGCTCCCCGTCGTGGCCACCGCCGTGGGCCACTGTCGTTCCCATCATCTCACACTCTCTCACGGTCACACAGGAGCCCACATGATGATTATGGTGGTGAGAAAGCTGGGTGGTGTTTGTGGGTTTGTATGGAGGGAAATAAAATGGAAAATGAAGAAGGAATATGGAGGGGGGGTTCGGGTTTAAGGATGAAGAAGAATGAAGATGATGTTGCCTGATGAGAGAGATGAGGATTAATTGAAGGGTGGGGATTTAAAGAATAATTGGTAATGGATGGTTAGGATTTAATGATAGATGGATTAATTATATAATAATAATTATAATATTATTTAATTAACTAGATCCACAATTTAGGGGATTTGACCAATGGGATGAGTGACACTTGTCACTCATCCATGGGTCCCACTCAAAATATCTGCCCAATCAGATATTGCCAAATCAGCATCGCCTCGAAGTATGTGCATAGTGAAATCGAACTTCCATGACCTATAACTTCCCCGTTCGAAGTCCGATTTCAGCATGCCGCCTGTCTACGAACTCGTGACATCCCGATCTACATAACGGTCATCTGCCTTCGGCCATTGGACCTTCTGGTCCAAAAGTCAACATTTTGCTCCTTTTAACCAGAATTACCAAAATGCCCTTGAACTTCCGAACGTCATAACTTCTTCCTCGAATGTCGGAATTGAACGTGCCACCTGTCTATGAACTCGTGACGTCACGAACTATGTCACGGTTATCAGTCAAAGTCCATTTGACCGCCAGAATGAAAAGTCAATGTTTTGTCCATTCTAGGGGCAAAACGGTCATTTTGCATCTTTCGTCCGATTTCACACAACTAATCACCGATTAACCTCACTAATCCTGATTAGTCACTAATCTAATCCTGGAATTTGGGACGGGTCGTTACAACCTTCCCTCCTTAATTAATTTCATCCTCAAAATTCCAACCGTTCTTCCCTCCTTAATTAATTTCGTTCTTGAAACTCCAACTATTCTGATTCCATATCTACCTCGTGGAAAGCAAATCCAATCTTGCCACACGTGTACACTCGATATAACCATTTCTTTATGATGTGACCAGACGACTCACAATTATGAGCAACAATTAACTTTAACATGTTATCACCCAGTGGACCCAACTGGCGTCCTACTGCACTGGACCATCTCCTAAGTCCAATTCTCTGAGTACTCTGGGTCTCTGCCCGAACTTTCAATCATTAAGTGAAATTGACACAACCCATCCAAATCCATAAGTCCAGTAAACAAGGTTAAACAATACCAATCCACAAATTCATAACCCATCAGTATCTGGCCCTATTCCAATCCTTGGCATCCTAGGTGCCAAACATTCCTCAATCACATGGGTTGGCCGTGTCAAAACTCATAGTCATATTTCAATCTTTACGGCTCATCTCGAGCCATGATACATTACCATGACTCATCCCGAGTCTTAACCAATATCCTGACTCACATTGAGTCCCATTTTCTTGTCTCGACTCCTCTTGAGTCCAATCTTGACTCCTTTTGAGTCCAATCTCATAAAAATCATCCATGCCATCATTGGCATACCCGATCACCAAGAAAATTCCTTTGGTGAATCACATCTGATACGACCTCTAAGGCCTAAGGGATATCCCATCATATTCTAGACTCGTTGAACATACGTTCCGCTTAAGGAATTCATTGAGAATAATCTCATCCCTGGTCCAATCTGCCCAATTGTGCTACCTTTCTAGCTTCTGGGCTCGTTCATTCTTGGGACCCACACAAATCCGTGTTTAATAGTTAGTAATTCACAGTGTACACTGATTAACATCTGACTCCCAATCTAGGGTCAATCTCATTCCGAGATCAATCACGAGGTCTCATATTCCCTCGTATACCCGTCTCACTACCAGGTCGTGCACGAGGCTTACGTTTCGGAGGCATGATGTGGCAACAGAATCAGCAACCTAGTGCTCTGATACCAATTTGACAGGACCCGTCCCCGAAGGACATAGATAACCGTGCCCGGTCCTGCTCCTGTCTGACAAGTCAACTGAAGTTACGAAATTACCCTTAGCACTTGCCAAACAAGGAATAACCGTATTTGTGCCCACTCAGGTCTCCACCTCTCGAATAGCCTCGACCATCGCGCCACGACCTGGAGGGTCAATAAAACAGAAAAGGTGTGAGTGGACAAAACAAAGTTTTAGAAATACATTTATCAAAATACATTTTTACCCTCCAGTTTCACAAACATGCATGCATATCATAAAACATGAGTCATAGTGTGAAATAAATCAAATTTGAACAGTGGACTGATAAAATCAATACATGTTTTCCCATGGTCCATAAAACTCATGTTTATCAAATCAGTGCACGATATAAAGTATATGGACACAAATATCAATAAATCATAATACCACCAATCCTCAATATCCAATCTCAATATCCAAGTAACACGTCACGATATCAATGCAGCGCGTGTAAACTCAGGTGTCTTATGTCCAAGTACCTCCCCAGGATCTACGACGTCTGGGGTGATATCCTTTCTAGGATCTACGACGTCTGGAGGGTATCATCATAATCTCCCACTCCTGAGACTGAGCCTCCCTCAGAGCTACTCATTTCCAAGCAGTGGATCGTGACTACTCCAGGATCTACGACGTCTGGAAGAGACTATCAAATCACAGAGGATGGTATATGTGGAACAGTCACCAAATCCAGTAATCTCATTTTAAAACCATTCAAATCTCAAATCAAGTAAAAAACATTTCAACAGGGCCGCTGCCCAAAACATAGCTTTCACAAAGCAAGTTCCACAAATCCATCATAAAAACAGTGTCCATAATATACTTTATAAATCAAAATCATCATATTCACATGTGACTCCAAATTTGAGTCAAAATCACTATCCAATTGGGTCTCAAGCCCAAAATATCAATTTCACGCAAATCCGTGTAATCGCAACCTCTGTTGCCATTTTCACATAAATCCACAAAACATATCCAGAAAGCATTACAATTCCATCAAATAATTTCTTGACTCATAATCCGAGTCAAAACCAGTCTCAAATTCCGGGCCTTCGCCCAAAACAACAGTTTCACAGTTTTCTCGAAAATCGTGCCCAAAATCATATAAAATAATATAATATTTCCAAAATTCCAGAAATCATCATATGGAAACATCAATCATACCAAAGAATTTTAGATCATATCATAAAGCATTTAAAATATATATGCATCTATTCAGGGTAGAAAACAAAAGTCCACTCACACACCGTCTATATCGCTCGCTTTCCGAGCTGCACGTTTTTTCGTAATTTCCAGACGTTATCATTCTTGTCCAAAATCATTATTGAGGGTCACTAATATCTCAATATACCTCATATAATTTTCCCTAATTTTTTTGGGATTTAAATACGCATTTTAAACTTAACATAAACCTTCGGACCATCGAAACAATGTCGAGACGGTGTTCGATTTTCTCGAAACCAGTGTCAAAATGTTCGTTACATTAAATAGGACAAGTTTCATGTTGAACTCACCTTGGGATTCGGTCCCATGCGCCCTCACACGCCGCCGTGAGTGGCTGCGCGTGAGTCCACGCGCCGGCTACAGTAACGGGGCACTGTTCATCATTTTGACCCGATCGTCTGATAAACGGGTCCGATTGGCCCTTTTGATGACCCAGCTGGATTCCTGCAAATTTACATTCAAATCCTTCAATTGAATCAACTTACACAATCGTTTAATCCTTAATTAAAGGTCTGTTCCATCAATTTCGATCTTAATTTCTTCATTCAAAATCAAGTTAATTCAAATATCCATCGACTCAGTTCATCAAATATCCATCGACTCTTTCAATTAATTAGTTAGGGAGTATTACATACTCATTTTAACAATGATTCTGAAACCAATTTCACGAAACTTACCCTCAATTATGCCAACTCATGTCAGGACCCGACCCTCCTCGGTCATGACCCGACTCATCTAGCACCATATTGTCCGCTTTGGGCCTCTCCCTCACGGTTTTGTTTTCGGGAGCTTATGGTGCAACTTCCCAGGGGGTCACCCATCATGGAATTGCACCAACCTTAACTCGCTTAACTTTGGGGTTCCAATCCCCCCCAAAGCCACTTGAGCTCCCAAAAGGCCTAGTGCTAGATAGGTGCGTGCCTACACCTTTAAGGCACACCACCATCCTCTCCTAGACCATTCCCCATCGCAGGAATGTGGGATTGTTCACTGTTCCCTGTAGGACACAAGTCTTACAATCCACCCCCCTTAGGGCCCAGCGTCCTCGCTGGAACACTTCCTAGTCGGGGTATGGCTCTGATACCAAATTGTCAGGACCCAACCCTCCTCGGTCAAGACCCGACTCATCTAGCACCATATTGTCCGCTTTGGGCCTCGCCCTCACGGTTTTATTTTCGGGAGCTCATGGTGCAACTTCCCGGGGGGTCACCCATCATGTAATTGCACCAACCTCAACTCGCTTAACTTTGGGGTTCCAATCCCCCTAAAAGCGTTGAGCTCCCAAAAGTCCTAGTGCTAGATAGGTGCGTGCCTACACCTTTAAGACACACCACCATCCTGTCCCAGACCATTCCCCCTCGTAGGAATGTGGGATTGTTCACCGTTCCCTCTAGGACACGGGTCTTACAACTCAAGCTCGAAAATTTTCGAAGTCCGCCATGTTCGTTCTAGGCCAAAACGACACCAATTGTCGTCGTTTTTTATTGGTTTCAGCTCGCCTCGAGCTTAGGAGACTCAATCCAAGGTGAATTTCAGTGTTTATGGTTCAAAGTTTCGAATTCAATTTGTTGATCAATTTGGAAATTTGAAAGGTTTGGGTCTCGGGTTCCTGGGTTTTGTTCACAATTTCACTTCCCTTTCCTTTCAATTTTTCTCGTTTTTCTTCCTTCAATCTCATGTCTTTCTATCCCTCACGAAGCTCAATCAGACATGGAGATTTGAATGAATGGTTCTCTGCTCTGTTTTTGTTCTTCACAAACACACACACCTGCACGACTTATTTGTTTTCTCAATTTAAATCCTCACTACCCATCATACTTGCATCATCATCGTTTAGCCACTAACCTTCATTAACAAAGTGACAAATGTCACAAGCAACAAATCCTTATCTCAATTAACAGGCACATGTGTCCCTTAATTTCGTTTAATACATGGCTGAATCAGCCATTTAACAGCCCAACTCAAATTACCATTTTGCCCTTCTTCTTACAATTTACTAAAATGCCCTTCACGCTCCTAGACTCGTAACTTGGTCGTTCGAACTCCGATTGACGCGTGCCGGCTGTCTACGAACTCAGCATCTCGAGACCTATCTAACGGTACCTACGAAAAGTCCAAACACGGTCCCGATCAAAAAGTCAACAAATGGCCCCTTTTTAACCAATTTACCAAATTACTCTTAAACTTCCGAACAGCATAACTTTCTCCTCGAATGTCGGAATCGGACGTGCCACCTGTCTATGAACTCGTGGCATCCCGAACTACGTCACAGTTATCGGTTAAAGTCCATTTGACATCTCAAACTAAAAGTTAACCGTTCGCCCAATTCCAACGACAAAATCGTCATTTCCTTCAAATTTTTCGAATTTGCCTTTTTCGAATTTCCAGGTCGTTACAGCCTTAAGCCCATTTCAGCAGCCTAATCTAGTAAATTTGGCACACTAGCCCACTTAGATAAGCAAGCATAGGAAATGAGCCCAGAACACTTGGGATAATAGCTTATTCGAAATTGGGTAACTCATGCAATTTTAGGCCCAAAATTTTGGAGCTAGGATCCGCTACTCTTGTTTAACTGTATACAATATTTTATGCCTGAAGCATTTATTCAAATTATTCTTAAGTTTTATTTAATGTTTATTTACAATAATTCATTGCTGAAACGTTTACTTAAATGACAAGTATCTATTTAGTACTCATTTAAGAATCATATGTGTTTTAATGAACCAGACGTTCATATACGAATTAACAATTCTAAATGAACTAGTAGTTCATATTAAACATCAAGTTTGTAGATTTGGAAATGCTGAAAAAGGAATAAGGAACCCGAAGTTTCCTCCATAAATTCTTCAAACATAATGATCATTGTAATATCTTCCCCGAAGCAAGAAATGAATGACACATCATCCATTCTCAGGATTTCAAATCCATGCATGAATATAATTTGAAAATTGTAGTTTTTTACTTGAATATGATTTAATTCAATATAAGAACGTATTCTCATGCATGTAATACATTGAATTAAATCTATGAATATGTATGTTTTTTGGGGAAGTTTATTGTTTAGCTGACATTGTTATCATACACATTATAGTCCGAGAGATATGACAAAAGAACGTTATTGAATGGTACTACATTACCATCAATAAGACATTTTATTCTCCAAGTTCCAGAAGAATATTGTCGAGATTTATGGATATTCGAGCCAACGGTTGTCACATAGAAACCACTAATGACAAGAAAGTGGAATACCTTTGCATAACCTCCAATCGGTATGACTAGAAGCATACACTGGAGAACTAGCCAGAAGCTAGCCAAGAGTTAGCTAGAAGCTAACTAGTACGAGCAATTTCTCATTATGGTATGACCGGTTGGGACACCCAAGTCAAGGTAATGATGTGCCGTATCCTCAATATACTGCACGAGCATCATCTTACTAGTATGCACCTTTGTGTTTAATGAAATACTATGTCAAGTTTGCTCGTTCGCAAAAATTGTTAGATCATTATATGCAAAAGATAAGTAAAGACTCCACCATTTCTTGTACAAAATACAAGGGGAAATTTGTGGATTTTCCAACCACCATGCGAACCGTTTGAAAAATATTCATGGTTCTGGTTGAGATACCAACGAAGTGGTCATATGCTACCCTTTTTTACACGACCCACCCTCAATCCCCCTGGATTAAGGGATAAGTCATACTCCCGTCTAACTTACGTGTGACACGAAGGCTAAACTTTCGTCCAACCTCCATGTAACACGTAAGTTGGATAAGGGATACCAAGTCAACGTACCAAAAACCAACTTGCATTAACCAGAGTTCGCAGCCTTACTGTGGATTGAGTGTGATGTCTCCGTCTTTCTCTCATAACAGTCTGCATCGCATCAACCTGGAAGGTATCGAAAATAGAAAAGACTGTGAGTGGAAAAAAATAAATAATATGTTCAGAAAACATTTATAAGAAAAGACAATTATACCCTCCACGCAAAAACTAATGCATCCATATGAAAACCTTTCCATAAAACCATTTCATATCCAATATAAGAAAACCATCAATGAAAATCGAAAATCAAATCCTTTTCTCAAATCCGTAACTCAAATCCAGGGCCTCAGCCCAAAATCATAAATCCTCATCAAAGTATGTGAACTCAGCCCAAAATCCAAAAAATCCAAATCATCCGGGCCACTGCCCAAAACATCTGAAAACCAGTGAAAAACAAAAGTAAAACATCAATAAATCAAGTTGTTGGATCTCAAGCGCACCGAGTCTTTAAACTCAAAACACATGCGCATAATCAGGCCTTCCCGGGATATCAACGAGTCTTTAAACTTAAAACACAATCAACAGGCCTTGGGGGATATCACAATAACCGAGTCTTTAAACTCAAAACATATCAATCCAGGGCCCTCCCCCGTCATCAATCAACCGAGTCTTTAAACTCAAAACCTTATCCAGTCATATCTGGGTCTTTAAACCCAAAACCAAGTTTCAACGGGTCTTTAAACCCAAAACCAAGTGAAAATCATAGAAATCTAGAGATCCATTCCCAAATCCGAATCTGAAATCATCATTCTGTAAGCCGGCATCTTGAATCATCATTTCGAATCCAAATCCAGAAATCCACTTTTCAAGTTCCAAAATCGAATCTTGAATCATATTTCCAAAATCTGATTCCAAACCCGAAATCACGTTTTAAAATCCATTACAAATCATTGAAATCAAATCATATTTCAAATCCCAAAATCATAATATCGAAACCATTATCAAATCATAGCAAAAAGGCATAATCTCGTAAAACGTGCAAAACCGTAAATCATAGATCATAAGCATAAACATAGAAATCACGTATAGAAAACATATAAAAACATTTATGCATGCATCATAAGTTAGAAAGCAAGGTCCACTCACATGCCATTCCTGCTGCTACCTCGATAAGCGTGCAATTAAGCTTTCCCAGCTAATCCACTATCACCGGCTTTCCTGAACCTGTCCAAATCTCATAATAAGGTCACTAACTACTTCACAAAGCTTCTACTAAAGCCCCGTAATTTTCCCAAATTTTTAACTATTTTTAAACTAGCCTTTAAATCTTCGGACATCCTGAAACCTATCGAAACGATGTTCGATCGACTCGAAAACAGTGCCAAAATATTTGTTACATCGATTACATCATTTCACATATTGAACACTTCCCCATCAGAGGCAGCATACTCCCTCAAGCGCCGCCCAAAGGGGCTGCGCGTGGGCCTCACGCGCTGGCACTGTTCATCTTCATCCTTGGGTGAACTCAGTTCAGACCGGTCCATACCAGCTCGGTCCAGACCCGAACCGGCGTTCACGGGTTTTATCCATTTCGGCCCGTTTTCTATCCAATTTAATCCCATTAGGTTCGTCCTTTCATTTCTAATTCATCCCTATAATCAAAACATGAATTTAAAAGCTCAAACTTACCTCCCATTTCGAAGAAATGAATCCTGTTTTTCCCTCTCGGTGTTCTTGCGTCTCAGGCCACCGTTTGCCATGATTTCCAGCCCATTCGACCCCTGAGCGATCAACACTCCTTATGACTAAACATACCATTTTTGAATTGAAAGGGACATTTCACGACGTCTTACCCCTCTGTCATCGTCGTGTGTCACCGTGGCCATCACTGACCTTCCCTCAGCTCCTTGGTCAACTTTGATGAACAACTGTCCACAGCCACGCCTTAACTTCCTTTCCCTTATTCCTTTACAAATCGGAAATAACAATTGAAGTTGAGAGGGTTTGGGTTCACGGTTTTTCTCCCACACACCCAATTGCTCTGTTTCTCCCAAAATCCACGGCCACCGTCGTGGACGGCCCTCCACGATGGCACCACCTCCTTTTCCATCATCTAATCTCTTGTTTTTTGTTCACAAACTAGGGGCAAAAGATCACACTAGAGAGGGAGGGGATCAATTGTTCCTCACGGGTCCCCTGTTTTCCTCTGTTCAACTCACAACCGTGCAAAATCATTGTAATCCATTTAAAACAAGGTGAGGCGGCTTATGCAAGGTTCTACAACCATCCAAAGAAGGACATATGTCCAAACTATGGTGGTCACAACATCCAAAATAGCCAAGTGTCCCATTTTCACTGGGCACACATCCCTAGGCCATCAAATGGCCAAAATGCCCTTAATGCCCAAATTACCATTTTGCCCCTTGCACATTTAGACCAAAATCCGAACCGTCTGAAATCCAATGACAACGTGCTGCCTGTCGTTGTACTCAGGGAATTGAGACCTACCTAATGGTCCTCAAAAATCGTGACAATTTCATGACGTAAGAAAAGTCAACAGTTTGCCCATTTTCAACCAAATTACCAAAATATCCCAGAACTTCTGAACATCATAACTTCTTCCTCGAATGTCGGAATCGTACATGCAACATGTCTATGAACTTGTGATGGCCCGAAGTACATCACGATCATCGGTCAAAGTCCATTTGACTGCCCGAACTAACAGTTAACCTTTTTGCCCATTTCAGGGGCAAAATCGTCATTTCGCACCGTCTGTCCAAAATCACCCAACTAATCACCGATTAACTTCAATAATCTATCATTAATCACTAATCTAATCCCAGTTTCTGGGACGGGTCGTTACACTTTTTGTCCACACGCATATTGCGTTTGCTAAACTCTTAGCCCAGATCATTCAATTGACGACCACACTACCTGGATTTTCTTATATAGTCTATAAGACTTGATAATACCGGAGAGTTTACATCAAAATCATTCGATGACTACTGTATGCCCCTTGGGATTGATGATGAACATTTGGTTCCCTATGTTCACACCGATAATGGTCTCGTGAAAACACTTATTATCCTTGGTAATGCGCACCAAGCTTCTAGTTTCTGTGCAGGGGTGATGCAATTTTGCATGCAGAAATTTTGGTCCGATTGAGATCCACTGCCATCCAATCCTATTTTGCGTTACTGTTGGTGACTGGGTACGAACTAGCAGTTTCGTACTTAAACATTTTTGGATGTGTAGTTACGTGCCAATTATGTCGCCACAACATACACAAATGAGACCTCAACTAATGAGAGACATATATGTCGGTTATGAATCCCCCTCCATTATATGCTCTTTAGAGCCCTTGACAGGCGATCTCATTCCCGAAATATTGCAGCTAGTCACTTTGATGAGACAGTCTTCCCGTCGTAAGGGGGAGATAAGAACGTTAAACGTTCCTGAAGAACGACGTGAATTGGCGTGGAATGTCTTCACTATGTCTCATCTTGATCCCCGAACCGTACAAAGTTAGAATGAAGTGCATAAAATTTTAGATTTGTAGAGTGTAGTTAATAATACACCAGACGCTTTCTCTAATATAGTTAAAGTGACGAGATCACATATACCTACTACAAATGTGCCTGCAAGGTTAGACGTCCCAGTAGGACGCGTCGACCCAGACGAACGAGGTACGATCATGGCGGCTAACCAGTCATATGACTCTGCCCAGAAGCGAGGTAGACTAATAGGTTTGAAGGATTCTTATCTCTAGAAGAGGATATTTGGCACAATCAAATCCCTTCTAAATATCAACTGATCCATCTCACGAGATAATTCCAGATTATGGGACTGTGATGGCGTTGGGGGACGTTCCAACGTCTGAACCCACTCCCGAGACTCCGAGAGTAAAGAGATCTCAGTAACTCAGGCATGCTTATGTGAGCTATGGAATCAGAATGATATTATCATCGATGATATATATGTATTCGAGGTAGCTACCGAAATAATAACTATAAACGAAACCGAACCTTACTCCGTTGATGAATTAATTCCAACGTAGAGAAGACTGGCCAAAATGAAAAAACCAATCCAGGTATTAGATTCCTTGACAAAAAGGAAGGTGTTTGGACTTATAGTTCCCACACCTCCCCATGTTAAACCTGCAGGATTTAAATGGGTAGTCATAAGGAAGCATAATGAGAAAGATGAGATTGTAAGATGTACAACTCCTTTTATGGCGCAAAGTTTTCTCTACACCCTGAGATTAATTACGAGGAGACGTATTCTCTCATAATGAACGTCATAATGTTCCACTACTTTATCAGTTTGGTAGTTTCCGAAGAAAAAAAAATTGAATATGCAGCTTATAAATGTGGTTACTACTTATCTCGATGGGGATACAGATAAAGAGATACATTTGAAAGTTCTTTGAGGCGTTCACTTTACGGATTGCGATAATCCAGATTGATGTGGCATAACTGCCCAAGTGAGTATTTGATCAAAGTGGGATAACGAAGAAAACCTATGCGCGTTTTTTTAGAAAACAAGTTTCATGTTTGCTATTGATTAGTATTTCAGAAGAAACCAATGAAACTACTAAGCACCTGAAGTTGGATTTTGAAATGAAAGATCTTAGGAGAACAAAGTTCTGTCTCGAACTGAAGCTCGAGTACTGTGCAAATGAGGTTTTATTCTATTGATTAAATCACATCTAGAAGATGTTGATATTAGACCTAGAAGATGCTGAAATGCTTTAATGAGGATAAAGCAAAACCTTCAAGCACGTCTATGATCATCCGTAGTCTAGATCATATAAAGGACCCGTTTCGTCTTGCAGTTGATAACGAAGAGATAGTGAGACCAGAAGTTTCATATATAAGTGTAATAAGCGCATTATTGTACTTGATTCAAATGCACTAGACTGGACATTTCATCTGATGTGAACTTGCTAGCTATATTCAGCTCTGCGCCAACAAGTTGCCACTGGAATGGCATAAAAGACATTTTCCCTAGGCTAACTATCAGACCCACATAAGGTATGTTCTCAAACTGGTTATGTCTTTACCATTGGGAACAAAGCAATATCTTGGAGGTCTAAGAAACAGACCCTCATTACTACGTCTTCGAATCATGCTTGATGTAGGCTAACTATCAGACCCACATAAGGTATGTTCTCAAACTGGTTATGTCTTTACTATTGGGAACAAAACAATATCTTGGAGGTCAAGAAACAGACCCTCATTATTACGTCTTCAAATCATGCGAAGATTCTAACTCTTCACGAAGCAACTTGTGAATGTATATGGCTAAAAGTCATTACGGGGCATATTCGAAGTACTTGTGGACTGCATTCCACCAATAATGAATCGAAGATTATCTACTAGGATAATGGTACCTCTATTAGGCATATGAGGATCGGTTTCATTATAGGAGACAACAACAAGCCATCATCCAATGCAACATTCTAGAAGCATATTCATGGTATTGGCTTAGGTAGACCCGCTGATCTACCGAGTTCTTAATTTCGGGGGGAGTCGATATCAGGGGGAGTATTCTAAAGTATACCAAGTATCCGTAAGTATACTAAGTATCCCGAAGTATACTCACATGATCATCGTGTACTCTTTTGTCCTATGACCGGGGTTATTTTGTCCCATTGGGTTTTGTTACCTAGTTAGGTTTTAATGAGGCACATTTTGGTATGATCACCCCGTTAACAATGCATCCTGAAGATGCCTTGATTTGACTCATATGCATTTGCTCATCTTTTCCCTTCGATCATGGGTTTTTCCCACTGGGTTTACCGGGCAAGGTTTTGGTGAAGAAACATTAATGCATTTTATCTCAAAAGCGTGCTATCTACCTGTATTCCAACACCAACTACCTCAGAAAATTCCGATGTGATCATTTACACGCACGCTGCACTCTTTATCCTTCGACCAGGGTTATTTTTGTCCCATAGGGTTTTTGTTACCTGGCAAGATTTTAACGAGGTAACACATAAGCGCGTAACTCAGCGACACCATTACATGAAATATCCAAGGGGAGTGTTGTAAATAACATTAAGAGATGTGTCTATTTATGTAAAGGGGTATGATGGGTAGATAGATAATTGTACATATATTAATCATTTCCTTATATAAAAGGATTACTCAGTTCTGTATTAGGTTATCTGTATTATTGTGAACGTATTATAATACAGAGAACGTTTCTTCTCTCTGCCTCCTTCTCTACCTTCTTTCATCCTCCTAATCAATTCACAACACTTTGGACTTTACATAATATATATATATATATATATATATATATATATATATATTGCTCGCTAATATTATTTTATTAGTCTAATAGTATTTCTACTCACTCCAACACATAGTAGATTAGTAAGAAATCTTGAACTCAACTCTTTTCTTATTCACTCCAAAGTGAAGTGGAAGGTATTAAACGCAATTCTCTCCCGTGTGTCGTGAAAGGTTTCGAACTTAGCTCTCGTCCTACTCACTCCAATGTGCATTGGAAGTTTCGAACTCAACTCTCATCTTACATACTCTGGTAAAGTTGAAAAACTTAAATTTAACTCTTATAAAAGCGCACTCAAATACTAAAATTGTAGACTCTCCTTCCCTTTATTTTTGTATCAAAATTTATTTTATTTTACTTGCTCTAAAGTTATTGAATATGTAAATTATTAAAAAAATATATCTGAATTATCTAATGCTATTGGTGATATAGTGATAGTGCTTTCCCTTTTTTACATCGTTATATACAAAACAATTGAAAGTTAGGGCGTCTCTAGCATTACTAGCCAAATTTTGATTAATATTGGATAATTGATTATTTTCCAAAGAGATTGAATCATCGTACATAGAGAAAAAGAGCAACAAAATTTGATAAAAAAAGTTCGCCGTTCTATATGGCCACGTTCGGCTGGCGACGGTCCATGAAATTAAATATAGAGTGAACATAGCTAGTCGGCTGAAAAAGATTTTGAACAATTTTTTCAATCAAATATTTCAAAGAGCACATGTTTCGAGAGTCTAACAATTTGTTCATATACATAGCTTGCCAGTCATGAGACTCATGGCATCACATACCTTGCATAAAGACTTCCTTATGCATTCTTGCTTAAAGCGGGCACATAGATTCATAGATCATTCATTAAGACTTTGTTCACATACATTTAAATAGTTTCAACTCTAGCCCCGGAATAACCCTCTAATTTGAGACAAATAGCAAGAAACCAGAATTAACAAGCAACCCACTTGTTTATTGTACACGCAAAAACTAGAGTCCTAGACACACATACACATACACATACACATACACATAGACATACACATACACAGCAGTTCTAACTGTCTCCGCGTAAAAATCATTGAACAACCGGGAGCAATTTATTTACTACTTAGTTGACTTTCATAAAAAGTATCTAATGAAAAATTCTACAAAATTCAAGCTGCTGCTTCATCAGCAGACGAGACCTTCTTGAGGACATAAACAAGATCTCCGACTGCCACCAAATCTCCCTTCTTCCCCGCAAGAGGGCCTTTGCAAACTAAGTTCTGCCCGAAGTAGACCTGAAAATCCATCCATTTAACAAGTTATACGCTAACCAGTAGAATGGATGGAGGAAGATGGCTGAAGGCAAAATAACTCACCTTTCCCTGCTGTTTTCCAGTTGGACGCAAAACTGCATCAGACCGGACTTTCTTTAGAGTTTCAGCTGGCTCAGGACCTGCAATGCCAGTCTCTTGATCGATTGAAGGTATCTGGATGAGATGAAATCATGAAAGTGTCTTCTTAAACAACAGAGGGTAAGTAAGCATGTAACTCCTGGCTGACAACAATGTTTTCTCTAAAGGGCATCGTTTAGTTAAAACCAAAATTTTTTACATTTTAAAATGGAGCCTACTTCAAATATGATTTTGAGACAAGTAATAAGCAAAAATGCAAAAAGGCTAAAACTCTTAACCTTGCAACGGGAGCATAGCTTGACCCCAAGAAATATGTGGCTGTTTATTACGATCTCTGTCCACACATCCTCAGAAAATGGTTCACAACCATCAACAAGAATGCTGCAATGTGCAAGTAAATGATTTCAAGATTCAAAGCTATGAATATGTAAATATGCGTAAGACTTAATGAGTTGTGATATTGAAATAATTTGTTACAGATAGAATAGAAGTCTTGGTTCCCACAAAAAGAGAAAGAAAAAAAACTTACTTGGGTCTAAAACGGTTGACTGATACGGGTTCCTTCAGAATCTTGTTTAGTGCATCCAATGATCCCTGAAAAACATATAATGACAAGATCCCAGGTTGGAGATGATTCCATCTTAAAAAGGAAATGAAGTCACAGTTTCACATTGCAAATTGACTAACCTGAGATAATAGCATGTATGGAAAGAGGTCGGAGAACATGGTTAAGTGTCCTTGAGCATAATCGGGATCCACAGGCCTAGTTTCTGAAGCTGCATTAGAGCACAATGTAGACAGATCCTTGATCTCTTAGTTACATGCAATTGGTGCCCAACTCTTTGAAAGCACCATAATAAACTATACCTGCATTAAAGCGAACAAGTCTACTGGGTTTTCCAAGATACTCCGAAAACCACTTCGATGCATCAGCTCCCTCATCAAATGCAGAACCAGACCACTCCCACATTGAAACCCCATTTGCTATTTCTCGTGGCACACTCATAGGAACCTTAAGTACATCCATCCCAGGTGCTTTTAACACTGCAAAGAGAATGACATGTTGTTATTAAGTTGTTGGAAAACAATATTTACACCAAACCTCTCTGAATATTGAAAGCCATTGAGCACAGTTATGACAGATACACATGTTAAAGTGATAATTGGAAAAAGAGAAAATAAGTATGAATCAAGGTGTCTGATGCAGATAGCACAAATTGACCAAATGGTATCTCAAATGCAGGAAAACAAACTTTGTCTAAAAAAGGAAATAATGCTTTTACCTAGATAAGAGTTTTTAGAAGGTTCCCAACCCTCCAAGAATGCCTCATTTGGGAGCTCTACCTGAACCAAGGAAAGCTTTGGTTCAACTCGTTGAGTATATGCCCTACCTTTGGCATTTACAACTAACCATTGCCGATCCCATCGAAATCCTGTACATCAAAACAAAAAGGAAATACAGATTAAGGCTGCTTCTCACTAACTTTAGAAGTATCAAAGGTCCATCGATAATGTAATAGAGCAGAGTAGCTTGACAAAATAAAGTTAGATAGCTGATTACAGGAAAAGAAAAAGGATCTGCGAAATGCATTATTTTTATATTCAAATAGAACTGGACACGTACCACATATGAGGTCCATTAAAATGGAAAATAACATAGAAAATCTAAAAGAATAACATTCCAGAGGTTGGAAAAGAGCAGATGCAGGATGAAAAGAATAAAATTTCTACTGAATTTCCAACATTTCCAGAATATCTTCCAATCAATTTCTTAAAAGCATTGACGCTAATTGTTTCTACAATATGAAATATAACTGGACATGTACCACATATGAGGTCCATTAAAATGGAAAATAACGTAGAAAATCTAAAAGAACAACATTCCAGAGGTTGGAAAAGAGCGGATGCAGGATGAAAAGAATAGCATTTCTACTGAATTTCCACCATTTCCAGGATATCTTCCAATCAATTTCTTAAAGCGTTGACAGTAATTGTTTCTACAATATGAATTCAACAATTCAGACACATGTTATATCTTATTGTTTAAACTACAATGATCAACACCAGAAATAGACATGAGGTTCATTTCTAAGAGAAGGAAAAAAGAAAAGAAAAAAAAGAATCAGCTCATTTTGCCCTTGCTACTGTTGAAAAATAATAGACTGATAGAGAACTGGAGAAGGCACATCAAATGAATCTGAATGATGAAAAATTTTAAATTAAAGAAATTCAGAGCCTTGTGCATAATTAATGCTGTTATCTTTTGTATTCTTCCCCCCTCCCGGAAAATCAGAGTGAAAGAAACCTTTCATCACGCAAATAGAATAATCCAACAAACTGATGATGACAGTAAAAATTTGGAAGAAAATTATTGAATTTCAGGTAAATATCAAAAAGAGAAGCAGACTATCCTCAACTGAGTCA
Organism: Prinsepia uniflora; assembly: GCA_032719365.1. Classification (NCBI taxonomy): domain Eukaryota; kingdom Viridiplantae; phylum Streptophyta; class Magnoliopsida; order Rosales; family Rosaceae; genus Prinsepia; species Prinsepia uniflora. The sequence goes on from CM064868.1 coordinate 19,293,844, forward strand.
ATTTAAAATCAACCCCTCATCTAAATTAAACATGTAAACAGATCTAACTGAATAAATTGATGTTTTACATGTTAAATGTGCATTTTTCTTTTCTGGCATCAAGAAAGATACAAACTTTTCATGTATAATTAGAGAATAAAGCAAAGCATTTAACTGGGTCTGGAGAAAAATCAATGAATGAAACTAGTGAAGTGGTGAGCATTGGGTGTACCTGTAGGAGTGAGAGGTGCTTGAGAAACTGAAATTCCACGGCATGATTTGACTGGGTAGACGAAGATTGATGAGACTTTGGCTATGGCTTCTGATGGTGCCTTCTCCATCCACAATCAGTCACTGATGACGTTATGCAGAAGCAGCGACGTGATGATGGGTAACGAGAGTGTTTTCTGCTGTGCTTCCCGACTTTTTTCCAAAGTTAGAATGAGCGAGTTGCCATGAAGTAAAGAAAGGTCAAAACTTCATCTACTTGTGTTTACGAAATTGGACATAACAAAACAATTTTTAATGCTCCTCCCCTAAAATTCAACAGAGCTTTTAAACATCTCGTAATCTCATTGGTAGAGGCCAAGAGGGCACTTTCACAGTCAAACTTAAAATTATAAAAATGACTTTACGAAGGGCCCAACTTTTCACTCAAATATTGATCTAATTGGGGAAAGAGCCAAATTTTGCTGCTTCTGCATTATGAAGAATCTTTCTGTGGGTTCCATGCTGAAGCTACTGAACTGCTGAACGGTATGCGTTTCACATTTAACACAAGAATGCACCGAAAAAATATGCAGCCGCATGTTGAATATATTCAGCTGCATGTTAAAAACGTGCAGCCAAATCTTCAAGAATGGTTCTACATGTTCGGGCAATGAATGTATTTCAATTAAATTAGAAGTTTGTGACATTTACATCCATGGAAAACCTCAAAAATTTGTGTACAAATTCATTGACACCTGATTGCCAAACTTGACAGACCATTTTTCTTGAAATTCATGTGAAGAGGTCATCAAATGCAGTGAGAAATATTACAAAGGGTAAACTTAAGGCTGTTTAATTGTTTATTATGAATAGAGTTGTAGAGTATTGTCATTATTCTTATGTTTAAATTTCTAGAAAATTGGAAATGAAACACAAAATCACAGAATAAAAATTACAGGAAAATGAAAAAGAAGATAAAGAAGATACAATACCTAGTTCAGTGGGTCCAAGCCTTATCACTGGCTGAGAGCATGAACTATAGAGCTCTCTTTGAACAAATTTTGTAGCTGTCCCAACTGTAATAACTACCAGATGTCCTCCTACACTCAACTGCTCACACCTTTCTCTGGACCCTTACCTTCACAAACACTTTCTTCCCCTCAAATCCACCAACCCACTCTCAAAAGGAAAACTCTAAAGCACTCTCCTTTACTCAACGAACCCACCATAACCACCACAACAACAACCACCAGTTCTGCCCCAAAACTCATATCCGACCCTCGAACTCCGGCCTCATGGATCGAAACCCTTCGCGCTCAAACCCGGTCCAATCTTTTCCAAGAAGCCATTTCAGCATACATCGAAATGACTCTTTCCGGTGCCAAACCCGACAACTTTGCTTTCCCGGCAGTTCTGAAGGCCGTCACAGGCGTTCGTGACTTGAATTTGGGGAAACAGATTCATGCCCATTTTGTCAAATTTGGGTATGGATCATCTTCAGTGACTCTGGCTAATTCCCTTGTCAATGTGTATGGGAAATGTGGAGATATAGGAGACGCGCAGAAAGTGTTCGATGGAATAACTGAGAGAGATCAAGTTTCTTGGAATTCGATGATTGGTGCTTTGTGTCGATTTGAGGAACGGGAACTTGCTCTCGATGCGTTTAGGTCGATGCTATTGGAGAATATAGAGCCAAGCTCTTTTACTTTGGTGAGTGTGACGCTTGTTCTAAATTGCATAAGCGTGCTGGTTTGCGGCTTGGAAAGCAAGTTCGTGCTTATAGCCTGAGAATGAGTGAGTGGCAAACATTTACAATCAATGCTTTGTTGGCAATGTATGCTAATTTAGGATTAGCTGAATACTCAAGAGACTGTTTGAGTTGTTTGAGGACTGTGACATTGTTTCATGGAACACAATGATAAGTACATTCTCCCAGAATGACCAGTTTATGGAAGCATTAGAGTTCTTTCGCCTTATGGTTCTCTCGGGACTCAAACCAGATGGGATCACAGTTGCAAGTGTTCTTCCAGCCTGTTCTCATCTGGAAATGTTAGATACAGGGAAGGAAATCCATGCTTATGCCTTAAGAACCAACGAATTAAGCGAAAATTCTTATGTGGGTAGTGCTTTAGTTGACATGTACTGCAACTGCTGGCAAGTTGGAAGTGGCCGCCAAGTTTTTAACACCTTTGTGGAGCGGAAAATTGCACTTTGGAACGCGATGATCACTGGCTATGCACAAAATCGGCACGAGGAGGAGGCCTTGAAATTGTTCCTTGAAATGCATGTGACCTCTGGGCTTTGTCCAAATTCGACCACAATGTCAAGTATCGTACCAGCCAGTGTCCGGTCTGAAGCATTCTCTGATAAAGAAAGTATCCATGGTTATGTGATGAAAAGGGGTTTGGAGAAGAACAAGTATGTGCAAAATGCACTCATGGACATGTACTCCAGGATGAGTAAGACACAAATTTCAGAATCTATATTTAACCGGATGGATGTAAGAGACAGTGCCTTGGACCACCATGATCAATGGTTATGTTATTTGTGGACGACACGGTGATGCGCTTAATTTTCTACATGATATGCAAAGAGTCAAAGAAAATCATTATGCGGATCATAATGGTAATGGTGACGAAATAAGGGTTCCTATACAGCCAAATTCTATAACATTCATGACAATTCTTCCTGGTTGTGCTGCACTGTCAGCACTTGCTAAGGGGAAAGAGATCCATTCTTTTTCCATTAGACATTTGTTGGCATTTGATGTTGCTGTAGGAACTGCACTGGTTGACATGTACGCAAAATGTGGCTGCATAGATTTAGCTAGAGCTGTGTTTACCAGATTTTTGTAAAGAACGTGATCAACTGGAATGTACTGATCATGGCGTATGGAATGCATGGACGAGGGGAGGAAGCCTTGGAACTATTTAAGAATATGGTGGATGAAGGAAGGCAGAATAAAGAGGTTAGGCCCAATGACGTTACATTCATTGCGCTTTTTGCAGGTTGTAGTCATTCTGGAATGGTAGATGAAGGCCTGAGTTTGTTCCACAAAATGAAAGAAGACCATGGGATTGAACCAGAAGCAGATCATTATGCTTGTGTTGAGGATTTGCTTGGCCGGGCTGGTAATGTCAAGGAAGCATATAAACTTGTCAGCACCATGCCTTCTCAGCTTGACGAAGCAGGTGCCTGGAGTAGCTTGCTGGGCGCTTGTTGAATTCACCAGAATGTAGAGATTGGGGAAATTGCAGCTAACCATCTCCTGGAATTGGAGCCTGATGTAGCGAGTCACTATGTTTTGCTTTCTAACATCTACTCGTCTTCTGGACAATGGGAAAAGGCAATGGATGTTCGGCGAATGATGAAAGAAATGGGAGTGAGAAAAGAACCTGGTTGTCGTTGGATTGAGTTTGGTGATGAGGTTCATAAGTTTCTAGCTGGGGATTTGTCACACCCGCAAAGCCAGCAGCTCCATGAGTTTCTGGAAACCCTGTCGGAAGAAAATGAAAAGGGAAGGTTATGTGCCGGATACATCTTGTGTACTTCACAGCGTTGATGAGGAGGAGAAAGAGACTTTACTCAAGTGAGAAACTGGCAATAGCCTTTGGCATTCTCAATACCCGTCCTGGAACTACCATTAGGGTTGCCAAGAACCTTAGGGTTTGTAACGATTGCCACAGCGCATCAAGTATATCTCGAAGATACTAGACAGGGAGATTATCTTAAGAGATGTAAGAAGGTTCCATCATTTTAAAAATGGAACTTGTTCATGTGGAGATTATTGGTAAAATGAAAACTGTCAAATTCTTTTGAACTTCGAAGAAGAAGTTGTAGATGGTATTCATTTGAATATGAGAGATCAAAAGCTCTTGCATACACATTCCAGGGTTTCACTTTAGAAGAAAAAAAAAAAAAACTGGTCATTGAAAGCCTGAAAATGTTGGATGCCAACATGGCGAAATGCAAAGGATCTTAAAATAAAATTTAAAGAACAAATTGCCACAAGATGTCAAAATACTAGTAGTCTTCTTAGTTAAAACACTAATCAAGAACCAATTTCAACATGTCAAATTACTAGTTCTTGTTGCGCTTGGCAGCACGCCTTCCATGACCCTTCTTTGGAGGTCCTTTTCCTCGACGCTTCAACATTTCAAGCTTGGATAGACGCCTAGAAAGAACCAAGTAGAGATACATCAAGACTAATAGTCATCGAAAGCTGCTAACAGTTCTGAATATCCAAATTATGAAACCATAAAACTATAGTTTTGGTCAACTCAAGATTCAAACGGGCTGGAAAAAGGGAAGAAGTTCTGAAGTAGTGATATGTTCTTAGTTCCCTATGAAATATGTATAACCAACATGCTCACTCATCTATCTGCAGATTCTGCGCAGGGCAGCCAATTATGAAAGTAACACTATACTCCAAGCAAAGTTAGCATTCTCATGCTTTCTACAAATAAAATAGTGTTGTGCTGGTAATGCATTAACTTTGATAATGCAATCTTTCATAAATAAAGAAGATATATGTACAAAAATCGGAAGTTCAGCACAGCAGAACACAATAGATTATAAAGAGCTGAAGTTTAGTTGAACATTAGAGGGAGGGAGGGGAAGAGAGAGTACTCTTGTTCTTCCATAGCCATGATTCGGGGATCATCTTTCTTGATATCATATGGGTACCACTGGACAACTTTCTCACCAATCAGCTTCTTACGTAAAATCTTATGGGCAGATTTCTGGCCTGTTGGGTTAAGCATGTGCCCAAATATCCGTGCCCTAGCCTCAGTCACCCCATTATTGACTGCCGACGCCAAAAGACTCTTTAGACCACCAGTGGCCATCTCACTTCCCCTCTCTAATTCAAAAAACAAACACACTTTCAGTTATTGAGGTGTTATACAAAATTGCATTCAAGGCCACCCACAAGTTCAGAGTTACTAACATCAGGAAGTTTGGTGCTACCATGGTGCTTATATACCATATTGCAAATAACACTGCCATTGTAATCTCACTAGTCAACAACAGGGGCAGACCTATTACGGGGAAATGGTGGTACCAACCCCTTAAATCCTTCATTAAAGCTTCCATTTTGAAGCCTAAAAGCTCTAACATGTTGGCACACCAAGCTGACATTTTATCAAACACCAAGTGTGCAACTCAAACACTTAAACTGATACATGACAAAACAAAAAACAAAGATACACGCCGCGCTAACTGGAAACCCACTTATCAAACTGATCTTAACTATCTTTTCCCGATTCAAAATTTATGAGCAAACGATACCTGTTATTTACTAGAACAATATAGTAAAATATTGAGATACAAGAAAGAGGGGGATAGAAATACCTAAAGCCTGGAAATGGGAATAGAGTTGATCTAAAAACTCAAAGCCTGAGACTGCGTTGAGGTATATAATACGATAGCTGCGCTGCTAAGCTCCTAGCTATGAGCGCGCCTATATCTGTCGCCAGTCGCTCACCTATTCTGAAGTTCCCTGCTCATCAGAGAAAAGAGGAAAATTGAAAATTGGGTAAATAAGTAAGTGTAGCGACAAATTAGCAAAAATTACTTTTAATGGTCCAACATTAATCTAATCTTTATTGTTAACATGTCAAAGTTGTTGTAAATAAATATATTATTAGTGGCCATCATATGTAAAGGGAAAAGGGTCTTTGTGTATTAATTTATTTTCCTAATGTATTTAAGGGTGGTATGGTTTATTATTATTATTACTACTAGCCACACTACATGCGGCTCCGTACCCACATTAAGCTTTTTGTCGTGCTCCATCTCGCGTTATACAAAATTATATTATTTACAATTTTTAAGTATAAAAATCACCAAATCATATAATATATTTAAGCAATGTACCAAATAAATTTTGCATAAAAAAGATGTCTAGTTAGGGCTATTTTGAATTTTCATTTTGATGCAGGCATCTTTTTTTTATGTAGGTATCTTTTTTTTATGTAAATGAAAATTCAAAATCACCCTAGCTAAGTATCTTTTTTATGCAAAATTTAATTGGTTCATTGTTTAGATTTATTATATGATTTGATAGTTTTTATACTCTAGAATTGTAAATAAAAAATAATATAATTTCGGATAATATAAAATAGCACCTGAAGCACGACAAAAAGCCTCACACAGGCGGCAGAGAAGCTAGTAAATAACTAAAACAAAATTGAATGGAAATGAAATGCTCTAAAAACATGATGTCTATCCTATATTGAAGTGAATAATAATAATACATATAATTACAGCTACAACACAAGCCTTTATATTGTAGTATAAACAACCTACATATGTCATGTTTAGCATAGTACCAAGCAAAATTATCATATGCATTAAAAATTCAACCACAACATGAAATAAATAATTTAGACATAAATTCCAAAAGAAAGCTATTAAGTCTTCTCTTTTAGCATATTGAAAAAATAAAATGGAAATAGAGTGAGTAACAAAGTACAAACATAAAATGGAAATAGAGTGAGTAACAAAGTACAAACATATTGATTAAAATGGAAATGCAACAACTGCAGACCCCATGGCACCAAAATAGAGAGAATTCAACACACAAATCAAAATCTGAACCCGATGAGGTCAAAAACCTTAAACCAATTGAATCAGAGGGAAAGGTAAATATAAATGCAACTGATCAAAAGTTAGAACAAAATTTAATCAAAACAAACAATAAAAATTTATTCAAAAATCACACAAAGCCAAAGCCAAAGCTAAAGCTAAAGCCAAATTCTCATTCCTGTTCAACTCTTCTAAATTATTGTTCCTTCTCTTATCTTCATTTATTTTTTTTTTCCTTTTTTTTTCCATAGGCTAGCCGACCATAAGTAGGGGTGTTTTATATCTATCCATGAAAAGTTGATATTTCTTTCTAATCTGTAGACTCTTATGTTAAAGATTGCAATTTGAACTTGCTGTTGTGCATTTTTAACAATAAAGCTTGGCCAGGACACAGAGCGAGAGAGAAACACAGATTTTTCTCAACACCTTCAAATTGATTACGAGTAAACGTATTCTCCTGTAATGGATATCAAAACATTCCGCTACCTTATCAGTTTGATAGTTTCTGAAAAATTGAGTATGCAGCTTATATATGTGGTTACAACTTATCTCTATGGGGTTACACCTTATATATATATACTTAAGATACCTGACGTAAATAGTTCCAAATCACGGAACACTCTCTTCATTCATTTGAGGTCATTTTACAGTTAAAATAATCCCGAAAAATGTGGTACTTGACTCAATGCACTAGACCAAACATTACATTCGATGTGAACTTGATAGCTAGATTAGCTTTGCGGAAACATGCCACCACTAGAATGGCACAAAAGACATTTCTGATACCTCAGAGGTACAACAAATATGGGTTTACTCTATCCCTATACATCGAGGAATGTATCAAACCCCCTTAGTCCTAGGAATGATGCACGCCTTGTCGGATATGCTAACGCAGGTTACCTATCAGACCTATTGTAACGACCCGTCCCAAATTCCTAGAGTAGATTAGTGACTAATCACGATTAGTGAGGCTAATCGGTGATTAGTTAGGCGAAATCGGACGAACGATGCAAAATGACCGTTTTGCCCTTGGGCGTGGGCAAAATGTTGACTTTTCATTCTGGCGGTCAAATGGACTTTGACCGATGACAGTGACGTAGTTCGTGACGTCACGAGTTCATAGACAGGTGGCACATTCAATTCCAACGTTCGAGGAGGAAGTTATGACGTTCGGAAGTTTATGGGCATTTTGGTAATTTTAGTTAAAAGGACCAAATAGTTGACTTTTTGACCGGGATGTCCAATGGCCGAGGGCCGAGGACTATTACGTAGATCGGGACGATACGAATCCGTAGACAGGCGGCACGTCGAATTTGGACGTTCGAAGGCGAAGTTACGGTTCACGAAAGTTCAAGGGCACTATTGCACGAATTACGAGACGAGTTAACTTTTGGACTCTAGTGGGCCCAGATATTTAGTTCCTGTCCTATGGATGAGTGACAAGTGTCACCCATCCACTGGACATTCCTTCACATACATGCATCGACCATTCCATTTCTTCATTTCAAAACACAAACCATTTCCCCGATCTCACCATTTCTCTCCATCTTTGTGCAACCCAAACCTATCCAACCTTCAACCTATGATCAGCTGGGAGGACCAGAGAGTGAGAGGAAGACCGTGGATGTGGTGGCTGGCCTAGGACGGCGCCGCCGTGGGTGGTGGAGCCACAAACCCGAGAGGTTCACGGTTAGGCCCAATCCTTTCCATTTTTCAATTCTTGCATTATGGTTGCTTTTGGGTGCCTAGGAAGTGATTGTTAGGTTGCTAGGGACTTAATAAGAAGGTTTCTAGGGTGGTTGGACGGCTGTACAGCCATGGTGCAGTATTGGAAGCTTTGAACCGTATGGTTCAAGAATTAAACCATGGGTTTTGTGTAGTTTTAGGTGGTTTTAATGATAGAAATTGATAGGGAATGAAGAAATAGGAATTATAGGATTAATTAGGTTGAAATCGGACCAAAATAGAGGGAGAAAACCACTGAACCGGTCACGCTGGTTCGGAACAGTGCCATGAACAGTGAACCGGTTCAACTGGAGGTTAAGGATGATGAACAGTATTTTGGACTTTCTTGGGGCGCATGAGGGCGTGTAAACAGTAATTTGGGAAAGTGTTCAACATATGAAATCTTCTATTCGATGTAACGAAGATTTTGGGACTGGTCTCGCATCAATCGGACATCGTTTCAATAGGTTTCGGGCTGTCGGAAGGTTTAGGGTCGGTTTAAAAATAGTTAAAAGTTCGGGAAAATTACGGGGCTTTAATGGGAGGTTAATTAAGTAGTTATTAACCTTATATTAAAACTTGGACAGATTTGGAAGTCCCGGTGATAGCGATTGGCTCGGGAGAGCCTATGACATGCAAATCGAGACGGCAGCTCGGACGGTCTGTGAGTGGACCTTGATTTCTAATCTGTGATGCATGGATAAATGTTTTATATGGTTTATGAATATGATTTTATGATGTTGATTTGGATGCTTGTGATTTATATGATTTCACGCTTTACGAGGCGATTTACGTGTTTGCACGTAAATCGAGGTTTTTCAGTTTTATTCTGATTTTCCATTCTTATGGTTTTGGAAATAGTTTAATGAACTGATTTTGGATTTGAAAAGGTAAATTGTAACGACCCGTCCCGAATATCGGGATTTAATAATATTTAATTGTGATTTACTAATCTGGGATTAGTTGGGCGATTTCGGACGAATTGTGCAAAATGACCGTTTTGCCCCTGGGCGTGGGCAAAACGTTGACTTTTAATTCGGATGGTCAAATGGACTTTGACCGATGACCGTGACGTAGTTCGGGACGTCACGAGTTCATAGACAGGTGGCACGTTCGATTCCGACGTTCGTGGTGAAAGTTATGATGTACGGAAGTTCAAGGGCGTTTTCGTAATTTGGACGAAATAGGGGCAAATGTTGACTTTTTGACCGGGATGTCCGATGGCCGAGGGCCAACGACCGTTACGTAGGTTTCGTCGATGCGAATCCAACGACAGGCGGCACGCCGAAATCGGGGATTCGACGACGAAGTTATGGGTCACGGAAGTTTGGTTTCATTATGCACGCATTACGAGGCGTGGACACGTGGCGTTCTCTGATTGGTCTGAATTTTTGAGTGGAACACGTGGACCACTAACCTTTAATTATTGGGATCAGATCTGGATTGGTCAGATTGATTAAATTATTGGATAAAAAAAATATAAAGTATTCCCACTTATTGCATCTTTTGATCTGGACCCTTAATCTCAATGGTGAGATTGAATCTGGACCATCCATTTTTCCTTATCATCTCCCTTCCCATATTATATTTGCTTACCCAGTGCACAACCATTCGAACCGTGCACCAAAACTTTCACACATCTCCTCTGTGCACATGTGTGGGTCATTGAGATTGTGAGAACCAGCGGGAGGCGGCAGGACGTCGGCGGCGGCAGCGGTGGTCCACGGCGGCCGTGTTAACCCGGGAGGAAGTTATGCCCAGGTTTTTGGAAATCGACGATCCGTCGTGTTTTTGAGCTCCTTCTCGACTCCTTTGGGACTTGGGGTCAGAAACAGACACGGGGGACTGGTTTTCGAAGCTCGAAGTGAGCTGGGCACGGCGGGGACGGCGGTGCCCGTAACCCGGTTCGAAACCAAAAATGGTGATCTGGTTTTGGATGGGTTTTGGACGTTGGATTTGATCCTACGGTGTTCTCTGAGCATAAACGAATCTTGTGGACGTGAATTTGGGGCTCGAGGCGGCCGGAATCGGGAGGAAGGACGATGGGAAATTCTGAGCTTCGGGTTTGAGTTCAGAGGTATGATTCGTGACGTTACTTTTGGTTTTTGATTCCACAGAACTGTTGGTTGAACTCAGACGGTCTTGCAGGTGAAAACCCCGTCCAAAATGATCCAGTATCGACGGAGAACCGGTCGGGTTGGCCCGCGGGTCACGGCGACCCGTTTACCAGTCGTTCGGGTTGAACGACGGTGAACAGTACCCGGCGCGTGGGTTTCACGCGCAGGGAGTTCAACCGGCGCGTGGGGGCGCGTGTGAGGTAATTTTGGGAAACTTCCAACATGACTTTTATCCTATACATTGTAACGAACATTTTGGGATTGGTTTCGTGTCGATCGGACACCGTTTCGTTATTGTTCGGGATGTCCGAAGGTTTTAAATCCAGTTTAAAAATACTTAAAAATTCGGGAAAATTACGGGACTTGAATAGGATGTTAATGATGAGGTTAGTGATCCTCTAAATTGATTTGAACAGGATTGGGAGTCCCGGTGATAGTGTTGTGGCCCGGGAAGGCCTATGGCACGCGTATCGAGGCGCTCGGTTAATCGGTCTGTGAGTGGACATTGGTTTTATAAATTCGATGCATGCATAACTGTTTCATGATTTTTATAATTGTGATTAAATGATTTGTTTTGGATATCGGTGAATTTATATATTTTCACGTATTTCGAGGTAAATTACGTATTTGCACGGAAACCGAGGTTTTCTGGATTTGCACCGATTTCCATAAATGTGGTTGGATATGATTTCATGAAACGGTTACGAACTTAAATAATGTAAAATCGGGCCAGGGGCCCAGTTGAACTATGAAATCGGGCCAGGGGCCCAGTTAACATGTGGATCGGGCCAGGGGCCCAGTTAACTTGTGAAATTGGGCCAGGGGCCCAGTTGATTTCTACATGTGATTGCGGGTCGGGGACCCTAAAATGGAATTGAATAAATGTTTTCTGGTTTACATTTTATATATGTTCACATGCTGGAATCAATAAATGGTTTTGATGATATTTCGGTTATGGCACGTTTCACGGTATTTGGGCATGAGACCCGTTTGATGAAACGTAACGATCGGTTCGGATTTTATCTATGTATACCTATATGTGTTGCATGTGGATATCGATAAAATGTATTTATTACTGCACTGTATAGATCCTTCCATATTATATTGTCTCCTCCGGCGAGGTACCCCGGAGAGGTCACGGACGTCTAGTACGTCCAGCGTCTATGACGCTAAGCATCAGGTGATGCTGCATCAGGTGATGCTGTACCCGAACGGGGTTCGGGGATTTAACTCGAAAAATTGAGACCCGAGTGGCACGCGTAGCCTTGTGATTGTGACCTTATTGACGTCAGGGACGTCAGACATCAGGGATGTCGGATTGGAGTGTATAGTACAGTGGCTAAAATAATGGTTATGGTTTATATTATATGCCTTATGGTTCATATTACTGGATTTATGAAATAACTCTTGGATTTACTTTTGGAAATTGAAACTATGCTTTGGTTTCCGGGCTAAGGCCCTAATGGTTATTTCTAAATAAATATGGGATTATTGGTTTTGGTGCATGCATATGATTTTACTGAGGGGCATAAATGTCTTATAAATGTTTTTAACAGACTTGTTTATTTTCGTCCACTCATAGCTTTTGTTTTCAATGCCCTTCAGGTTGATTCCGGATACGACTGCAGCAGAGCCTTGAGCATCGCACACCTCCTCCATCGATCCTTACGCACTCTAGAAGCCCGTTTGGGCAATGGCAATCGGTTATCCCTTGTCTGGCGCCTCTTGTCAGATGGGAGCACGTCACATTCCATGGTAATCCCGGGGGGATTGGGATGGGTCGTGTCATAAATTCGGGTTCAAAACCCATTTGATTTACGGAATCGAGCCAGAGGCCCAGTTGGTTTACGATTCGGACTTGAGGTCCAGTTTCTATGTGGATTCGGGCCTAGGCCCAGCTATGTGTTACAAATGGTTTTTACGGGTCATGACGGTTTATGGGAACCGGCATGAACCCTTGAAATGGATTTACGGGTTATGACGGTTTATGGGAACCGGCATGAACCCATGAAAGGATTTTATGGTTCATGACGGCTTACGGGGGCCAGGCATGAATCCTTGAAAGATTTCAAGAATGATTTCAAAAGGTTTTTCATATTCCATCCTTTATATATGATTGTCTCCTCCGGAGAGGGTCGTTGGCCTGGGTGGACCTCGGAGTAGTCACGGAGCACTGACTGAGTGGAGTCGCCCCCAGTTGGGTTCCTTACTCTCAGGATGGGCATGGTTCGTTACCTCCAGGGAGGGTCATTAATCTACGGACATTGACCTGGGTGGACCCTAGAGAGACTTGGGTTTGAGACCCTGGTTAGCACGCGTGTAGCTCTATTTTACCGTGACAGGTTCTTGGATATGAAATATAATGGATAAACATGATTTCAATTGGTTTGGGAAATTATGATTTATGATGATAAATGGATTTGGGCTGAGATCCCACATATGTTTATGATGTTATGGTTTTCTGTAAATGGTTTTGGGCAGGAGCCCGTATGACTTGTATTTACGGAATTTGGGGCTGAGACCCTAATTATGGTTGTTTAAACATATGTGTTTGGATAAAATAGTTTTACTATGCATGCATGCTTTTTAGTGAAGGGTATAAAGGTCTTTTATGAAATATGTTTTATAAACTCTTTATTTTTGTCCACTCACAGTATTTCTGTTTTTAATACCCTTCAAGTTGACAGCGGATGTGGACTGTAGCAGAGATCGAGATATCACATGCCTCCTCTGGATCCTGGTGTACTCTGATAGCCCGGGAGGGCAAAGGTCGGAAATATCCTTTGTCTGACACTTCGTGTCAGACTGGAACAAGGTCATCCCGCGTTAATCCCGGGGGGATTGGGATGGGTCCTGTCACCTATAGAAGGCGCATTCCCAAACTAGTTATGTCTTTATCACTGAGAACACAATAATATCTTGGAGGTCTACAAGTAGACCCTTATTGCCACCTCTTTGAATCATGCAGAGATTCTATCTCTTCACGAAGTAGCTCGTAAATATATATAGCTGAGATCAATTATGGGGCATATTCGAAATACTTGTGGATTTCATTCCACTAATAATCGACAATTATCTATGAGATAATGTTATTTGCTTCGAGCAAATGAAAACAGATTTTATTATAGGAAATAACAACTAATCATTACTGAATGCAACATTCCAGCAGCATGTTCAAGGCATTACGTAACGATCCGTCCCGAATTCCTAGATTAGATTAGTGACTAATCACGATTAGTGAGGTTAATCGGTGATTAGTTAGGCGAAATCGGACGAACGATGCAAAATGACCGTTTTGCCCCTAGGCGTGGGCAAAACGTTGACTTTTCATTCGGGCGGTCAAATGGACTTTGACCGATGACGGTGACGTAGTTCGTGACGTCACGAGTTCATAGACAGGTGGTACGTTCAATTCCGACATTCGAGGAAGAAGTTATGACGTTCGGAAGTTTAGGGGCATTTTGGTAATTTTGGTTAAAAGAGTCAAAATGTTGACTTTTTGACCAGGAGGTCCGATGGCCGAGGGCCGAAGACCATTACGTAGATAAGGACGATACGAATCCGTAGACAGGCGGCACGTCGAATTTGGACGTTCGACGGTGAAGTTACGATTCACGGAAGTTCGAGTGCACTATTGCACGTTTTACGAGACGAAGATTGTTTGGCAGCAAGTGGGGCCCAGATTTTTATCTTAAGGCCCAACGGATGAGTGACAAGTGTCACCCATCCACTGGACATTATTTTCCCTTCATGCACATCCATCCATCCTCCTACATCGATCATTTCTTTCCATTTCAAACATTTCCCCGATCTCAGTTTGAACCCAAACCCATCCAATCCTTTCCATCTGATCTTGAATGAGACCAGAGAGTGAGGGAGAGGCTGAGGAAGCTAAGGACGGTGGCTGGGAGCACCTGGACCGCCGCACACGGCCGTGAAGGCCCAGGTAACCCGATTACCCGACTAATGCCCATTTTCCATTATTTTCGAATAGGACATTATGGTTTGTTATGGGTGATTGGAAGATGATTAGGGAGTTGCTAGGATGATTTTAGGACGGTTTGGAGGGTGGTTCACGGCGGAGGAGGCCGTGAGGGCGGCCGGGAAACTATGGGTCGTGAGGTTCAAGAATTAAACCTCGAATTCGTGGTGTTTTTCCTTGTTTTGACCATCCAAACATGTTCCTAGGATCAAAATAGGAATTTAGGGACTGATTAGGAAGGAAATCGGACCAAAATGAGAGAGAAGGAGTCGTGAACCGGTCACGCCGGTCCAACTGGACCGGCCAACCAGTGAACCGGTCGGTTCGATCGCTGAGGAAGAAAACTGTTCACTGGCGCGTGAAGCCCACGCGTGGCGCGCGCGTGGGGGAGATTTTGGGGAAATTTCCAACATGTGAAATATTCTATTCGATGTAACGAACATTTTGGGACTGGTTTCGTGTCGATCGGACACCATCTCGATATGTTTCCGGGCATCGGAAGGTTTAGGTTCGGGCTTAAAAATAGTTAAAAGTTCGGGAAAATTATGGGGCTTTGGTAGGAGGTTAATTAAGTAGTTAGTAACCTTATATTAAAATTTGGACAGGTTCGGGAGTCCCGGTGATGGTGATCGGCTCGGGGAGCCGTTTGGCATGCAAATCGAGGCGGCAGCTCGGACGGTCTGTGAGTGGACCTTGTTTTCTAAATCGGTGCATGCATAAATGTTTATTATATGTTTTATTACTTGTTTGATGATGCCATGGGTGCATTTGTATGTGGTTACGTATAAGCACGTATTTTGAGGTTTCGGTCTTATACGGTGCTTATACGGATCTGTATTTCTTTATTGGTCTAAATGAAAAGGTTTTGGATTTCTAAAAGGATAAACTCGGGTATGAGACCCATTTGGTTATGTCTCGGGCATATGACGCTATTTACGACATTCAGGTTTAAATCGTGGTCGCGGCGGGTGCTATATGCACGACGATCAACGATACGACGCTCACCTCCGGATTGGGATGTGTTCCTTCCGGAGAGGTCACGATGCACGATTCGTGGTCAGGCAGCCTAGGGAGGCTCGACTTTGGAGTGCTGACGGTTCAGGATATCGATCGGTAATGAGTGCACCATGATCTTGTGGTGGTCGCGTCGGTTGATTCGTTCAAGGCGACATATCAAGATTGAGAGCGGTTTTGGATGGATGGTTGCACGCATCACTACGATCGGAGTCGTGACTGACCCTTAGATATCGGGCACGGTGCCCAGTTGAGTCATATGTTCGGGTACGAGACCCAGTTGTTTTACACTGATGATTTCGGGTCAGGGACCCTAGATGGATTTCCGGGTTCATGACGGTTTATGGGAACCGGCATGAACTCTGGAAAGGTCATTGTGGTTCATGACGGTTTATGGGAACCGGCATGAACCTTGTCAGGTCATTATGGATCATGACGGTTCAGGGGAACCGAGCATGAATGTTTATGTTATGTATATATATGTATTCATATACCTTCCTTTACTTCTATTATCTCCTCCGGGGAGGGTCGTTGGCCTGGGTGGACCCCGGAGTAGTCACGGAGCACCGACTGAGTGGAGTCACCCCCCAGTTGGGTTCCTTACTCTCAAGAAGGCTATGATTACTATTACCTCGGGTAGGGTCAGTGGTCTGCGGACATTGATCTTGACTTTGAGAAGACTCGGATTGAGACCTGGGTAGCACGCGCATAGCTTTGGAAACCGTGACAGGATTGGTTGTGTGAATTATATGTATATGTGATGTATGCTATATATGATATGATGTATGATGTGGGTTTACACAGATTTTGGGCAGTGGCCCGTATGGTTAGTTTCTTATGATTTGGGCTGAGTCCCTCATGGAGTTGGGTAGTGGCCCGTGTACTTGATTTCATTATGGTTTTTCTGGATAAATGGTTTTCGAATGCATGCATGCTTTTTAGTGAAGGGTACAAATGGCCTTCTCGTTAAAATGTTTTTATAAATTCTTATTTTGTCCACTCACAGCTTTTAATGTTTTGACTGCCCTTCAGGTTGACATCAGATGTGGACTGTAGCAGAGACCGAGATATCACATACCTCCTCCGGATCCTGGCGTACTCTGATAGCCCGAGAGGGCAAAGGTCGGAAATATCCCTTGTCTGACACTTCGTGTCTGACGGGAGCAGGGTCATCCCGCACTAATCCCGGGGGGATTGGGATGGGTCCTGTCAACGTGGTATCAGAGCATAGGATTGCTCATAGGATGCTTATCAGAGCAGGGTTGCTCGTGTTACTCTGAATTCCAGAGCGTGTTTTGCGTACTATTCCTTATGCAGGTCGAGGATGTGATATCTCAAGTGGCTACAGTTCGTGGTCAACCTGATTGTTGGGATGCCGATACGATAGTTAGTAGGATTGAATCGTGGATTATTTTGGTTCGGCATTTGATGCGGGGGTTGCCATTGTAAGACCCGTGTCTTGGAGGGAACGGTGAACAATCCCACATTCCTACGAAGGGGGAATGGTCTGGGAAGGGAATGGTGGTGTGCCTTAAAGGTGTAGGCACACACCTATCTAGCATGAGGCCTTTTGGGAGCTCAGTGGCTTTGGGGGGGATTGGAACCCCAAAGTTAAGCGAGTTGAGGCTGGTGTAATTCCAGATGGGTGACCCCCTGGAAGTTGCACCGTGAGCTCCCGAAAACAAAACCGTGAGGGCAAGGCAAGGAGGCCCAAAGCGGACAATATCGTGCTAGATGAATCGCGACCTGCCAGAAGAGGGTCGGGTCCTGACAATTTGATATCAGAGCCAGGCCCCGACCGGGAAGTGTGCCAGTGAGGACGCTGGGCCCTAAGGGGGGTGGATTGTAAGACCCGTGTCCTAGAGGGAACGGTGAACAATCCCACATTCCTGCGAGGGGGGAATGGTCTGGGAAGGGAATGGTGGTGTGCCTTAAAGGTGTAGGCACACACCTATCTAGCATGAGGCCTTTTGGGAGCTCAGTGGCTTTGGGGGGGATTGGAACCCCAAAGTTAAGCGAGTTGAGGCTGGTGAAATTCCAGATGGGTGACCCCCTGGGAAGTTGCACCGTGAGCTCCTGAAAACAAAACTGTGAGGGCAAGGGCAAAGAGGCCCAAAGCGGACAATATCGTGCTAGATGAATCGGGACCTGCCAAAAGAGGGTCGGGTCCTGACAGCCATAGTTCTGTCGGGGTTGACAGTGTGGAGCCCTGCGAATGGTGAACATAGTATTACATGAGAGTTTTGGATCGTGAGGCGGTTAGTTGGGATCGTTTCCACGATGTCGTAGGATCGGTTCCGACGACTGGTTTGGAGTTGTGATCATCTGATGGTCAGATCTTGTTGAGTTGGTGGATTTACTGCTATTAGCTGTCGGATTCGAGGAATCCTAGTTGGATTGACGTCTTTACGATGTTAAGACCGCGGGGTCGGTCAGATTGTTGATTTTACTGCTTTTCGCAGGTGGGTTCAGAGGGACCCTAGGGCGTGATTGTGGAACCCTACCTTGGGTGTATGGTTCGTAAATGTGAGTTGGCGAGTGGTGTGACTTTGACGACTATTTGGATTTGGATTCGTTAGTTGGTCTAGTCATGTCAGCTTGTGCTGGACTGCACTTCGCAGTCGAGGTTGTACTTATCGGTTTGACTTAGTTGGTTGTCGTACTACTTAGTTGTGATGGGCTGTTGGTGCAACTAAGGTCGTGGGCGACCTGGTAGACGACATTAGTTGAGTCGAGTTACGACTAGTTAGTGATTGGTTGGACAAGTTATCAGGGTTGGTACTTGTCGATGGAATCCCGGAGCGGGGATACGGAGTAGTTGGTACGGTCGATGGAATCCGTTGGATGCAGAGCCTAGATCGCTATATCTGGTAGTTAGGTATGCATGAGTTTGTGGCAGGCGCTACTGTAACAACCCGTCCCGAGAGCCGGGATTAGTAGAGTAATTAAGGTGTGATTAGTGAGGTTAATCAGTGGTTAGGTGGTCCTGAAAGGTCTGGGAGCCTAGCATGACGAGTTTGCCCCTAGTCCGGGCAAAAATGTTGACTTTTATTCGGGTGGTCTATTGGGTATTGGTCAGTGACCAGGACGTAGTTGAGGACGTCACGAACCCGTAGACATGAGGTACGTTCGATTCCGACATCCGAGGAGGAAGTTGTGATGTTCGGAAGGTTGAGGGCTTAACCGTAATTTGGGTAAATTAGGGGGAATAGTTGACTTTTTGTACGAATGGGTTTTGGTAGGTTGACCTAGGATGGTTAGGTAGCTTTCGTCGTCCTGAGTTCGATGACAGGCGGCACGTATTCATCGGACTTACGAGGCGAGAGTTACGGGTCTAGGAAGTTTTGACAAAACCGTAAAAATGTGTAAAACTGGAGGGTATTTTGGTCTTTTTAGCATCTGGGGATTTGTGCAGAGAAAGCAAAATGGACGGCTGGGGTTTAACCAGATGGGACAAGGGTTGAGTGGATGGTGACACTTGGCAGGGGGCTAGAGGATTCTGGTGAAATCCTGTGTAGTCACGGTCCTAAATAATTGGGTGAAACCGTGTGTGCGTGTGGGATGTTCTTCGACAAACACAGAGAAACAGAGGGTGGAAGATTGAGTGTTTCAGTGCAAGGGTGAGTGAAGCGTGAGGGGTGAGAGTGACAGGGAGGTAAGAGTGAGCTGGTGGTGGTGATTTGGAGCTGTAATCATGCACGGCGGCACGGTGGTGGTGCGGCGGAAGCGTGAGGAGAACAGGGAAGCCGTGAGTTCGTGGTGGTGGCTACGCCGTGAGGTGGCTCAGACTAAGGCAAGGGGAGCTGTAGGAGGTTGCACGGAGTCCAACGAACACCGTGGCACGCGGCGGTGCGCACGGCGGAGCTGAAATCGAAGGGTAAGTTTTCCTGCTCTGTTTTCCCGTGAGTTTCATTTGGGTAGTTATGAGTTTTGGCTTAGAGTCGAGAGGATTGAAGGTCAGGGTGATGTTCAGGGAGGTCCTAGGAGTGGTTTGTGATGGTCGCCGTGACGGGGGCGTACACGGCGGAGCTCAGTCGACGGTGAGTGTTTGGTGCTCTGTTTCGGCCGTGAACTTCGAACTTAGAGTCGTCGAGTTTGGGGCTGAGTCGACGGTATAGAAAGGTTGGTCTAGGTTCAGTGAGACCCTAGGAAGAGTCTGGTGTCGCTACCGTGACGGGAGGTGACCGGAGTAGAAGGATCGTGAAACAGGGGTTTGAGGGCCGTCTGGTTCGAGCTTCAGTCGTGAAGCTGGGAGTCGAATCGAACCAAAAGGAGTTGAGGAATGGATTCGTGGTGTTTGGACGAAGCTGTGGGTGAAAGAAGGGAAGGAAATGGTGGCCGGACGGTGGAGAATGCTTCTCGCCGGTTCAAGCCACGGCGGCCGGTTCAGCACAGTGAGGTCGAGGTTGATGGTGCTACTGTAGCTGGCGCGTGAGGGCCACGCGCAGTCACTTTGGGCGGCGCGTGGGGGCGCGTGCGGCGGCGGTTGGGAAAACGGTCAACATGGTTTGTGGTCCAGGAGTTGTGATGAGTCCATTGGACTTGGTTTCGGGTTAATCGGACGTCGAATCGACGTAGTTCCGCGAGGGTGAAGGTTTAGAGTTCCAGTTCTTTACGTTTAGGACCCAAGGATTTTTAAGGGAATGTAGGTGGTTACTCGTAGACGTGTTAGTGACGTAATTTGGTGGTTGTTGACAGGGACGGGATTTCCCGAGGAAGCCGAGGAACGTGCAGGACGTTCGGGACACGATTGAGGGCTTGGTACTGTGAGTGGACCCCTTCTCTAAACTCGAGCATGCATAACTGTTTTCTAAAATTGTTTTATGGTTTTAATCATCATTCTATGTTTATCGAATATGTTTTGGTTGGTTTTACATTATGGCACGCTTTTCAAGGAAGTCCGGTTTTTAGCCCGTGTTATGAGAAAGTGGTTGGTTTCTGAAATTGATACTTTGGTTTTGGGATTTCAATTGATAAGTGGTTTTCACTGATTATAAAGGGATTCTGGATCATGACTTCGATGATTAAAGATTTTCGGTTTTAAAATCGGATTTCGGGACTATCGGGCCTATCGGGTTTGAACACCATAAGCCCAAGCCCAGCCCGCTAACTCTCGGGCCGGACTGGCCCACGCCCATAGCGGGTCGGGCCGGGCTTTTGTCCATCGGACTTATCGGGCCCCCATAAGCCCATGGGCTTTTGAGCCAAATGGTGAAGCCTAACTTACTGTATAGTCATCCGTTTGTGGTGCTATGCAATGTCGGCTTAATTGGAGGTGGTAGCTGGGGGAATTACATTTTGCATCTAGGGGTTTTTTGGTATCCATTTGTTTTTATTTTTCTAGTTTGAAGTTTTTTCATTGTTTCCTTGTAATGCTTTAAGCTGAGTTTTAACATTTTGAGCTTTCCAACATTCCTTTCTTCAGTGAATTCCACACTTTCGTCAAAAAAGGTCTTCGGAAGGCAAGTATCTCAAAGAAAGAAAAGCATTCAACCTCACGTCCTCACCATATATATTAAACAAAAACAAAAAATTCCCTGTGATGAGCAGAGGTTTTTGCAAATTAGTATGTGCCACAATTTTCCTAGCTTCTGTAAACATCAAATTGTTATCAGAATAATATCCGCTCTTGGTATATATCCAGTGCCTGCATCACTTTCTCTATGAACAACTTCCGGTGCAACCTATACCTGCTCAAATCCAGGTCACCAACAAAATCATCATGACTTGTTTCAGTTTGCGCTACATTTCAGCCCCAAAAACTCTATGAACAATGTGATGTGATGATTACTTACTTGATTGCTGCTTCAAGCGTCCTACTAGCCTCCGGCATAGAATCTACAGAGGGTATGATTGGAAGATTCATAAGTTCCCACTAAAACGGAAGCAGAGAACGAATTATAGGGCAATGGTGATCGCACAATGCACGGACAACTTACCTAGCAATTCTTGGTCTTGTTTAGAGTTAGTAGGAAATCCTGCAAGCATCTGTCGGCATTCTTCCTGTAATTCCTTTACGGATCTTCTTTCCATGCTTGGGATTGGAGGCACATCCCCATCTGACCAAGTGGGCAATATTCTTGCCGCTGCTATGATTGCTCCGTCAACAAAAGTATCTCCATCGTTAAATAGGCGACCTGCTAAAAATTTTGTACAGAAATTTCAAACTATGATGCTGCTCGCTTTAAGTGACTAAAATGTAAAGAAGACAGGTAACAGAAAAGAATCCAAATGCGTCATACTGTTGTGATAGTATTCTTCAGCAAGTCCAGATATATTGAATACCGACAAGAAGGAATCCAAATGAATGCGTGCATTGCCGGAGAACTGAATCATATCCCAAGGATTCTGCAATTTTCCAAGCCGGATGAATCCATTTATTCAGCTACTGACATCCTCAAGTGAAGTCGAAAGTAGAAAAGTAAACTGAAATAATATTGTCAGGAAAATGGCCAAATGCAAGTACCACAGATGAAGAGAAGCCGTATCTTTGCATAAATATGTCATTCTGTTGTCCGCTCATGTAATTGACGGTCATCTGTAAATATTACTTCACATCAGTAGCAGAACATCTTCATATATGTGCAACATTATATGATATCACCAAGTATATGATTTTATGCAATGACACGTTTCATCAAAAGCATTCTCATACAAGTACTCTAGCTATGGAAGGAAATTATCAAAATCAAAATTTGATAAAATAGAATAGATATTACCTCATCACCTTTCTTAATCCGTTTTCCAGCATTTATCATCACTTCAAGCATGCGATCCTTAAAACGCCAATGGAAAAAACAATTCGGCTCAAAAGAATGGTTTAGCATGTCTGCAAAATGAAGCACAAGTCGATTAAACATCCAACTAATCACATAATAGAAATATATATATATATATATTGTATTTTTCCATAATAAACCTAATGAAAAAAGAATTTAACTTTATACAAGAAATTGTTTCTTCATCAATTTAACATTTTTGACTAAATTCATATAACGGACAAAGGTGTTTAGGAAACCAAATTGAAATAAGAATATATTATATACCATGAAGAAAATATTTTCTTAATTCAGTCTCTCCCCAATTGCAATATTTCAACTTATTTTAAATCAAGTTACGGGAACAAGTATTATTTAATCCAAATAAGAAGAGTATAAGTGGATAGAAGCTTACCTGCATAAGGAATTAGCATATTTGCATCTTGAACAAGTGCACCAATTCTCATTTGCATGCCAATGGATCGTGATTGTGCCATACTCAGTGCCCAAATGAATCTCTCAGGATCACGAGCAAGGCGCTTTATTTTTAGGGGTACACCTGAGTGCTGATTGAGGTTCACCAAACACAGAACATATGCAGAATGAGTTAAGACAGAGGGTGGCCAATTTTTTCTGCACAAAGAAAATGATAACTAGAATGATTGCTTTTGTACAAGATATACAGGCTGCTAGATAGGAGATACCCAATTTTTTTCCCAAAATTCCAAGGCTCGGCGTTGCTGTTCTCTCATAGTTGAAGCAAGATTGGAATCCTGCAGTTCTGAAATCTCCTCCTGTAGCATCATATGTAGAGCAGAAGCAAAAAAAAAAACCATGACTAAGAATACTTATTCACAAAGCCTTAGAACAAAAATACAAAAGGAAAATGCAGAGGGTTATTAGAATAACACAGCTTTCGAGTTCGCCTAACAAAAAGTCAAGTGTCTTGGATCAAGAGCTAATGGATACACACTTGTATGCCATATCTTACCCTCCCATATCAAACCATTGAAAAGGATGGAATCATGAATGGCATTTTTTTCAAACTAGATAATTGGCTTTAGAATGGACAGGTGAAGCTGATAAAATCCCATTAACCAAAGAAAATCATTCCTTTAAGCCTCTCACCTTCTGTAATCAAAGAAAAAATGGGAAGAATTGTCATCGTCAAAGAGAAAAGTCGGCATTCACATACAATTTTATGTAAGAGGTTTATGAGAACTAGTGGCTCTTATAATGTCGATATCATCTAGAAACCACATGGCCTTGAATGAAAATCTTATTTGCAAATAACAAGTTAGAGCTCTAGATTTTAGAGGCAAAAATAACAGCCAAAAGCTTTTTGTTATCACTCTTTCAATCTATTTGAAAGAAATAAATGGGAGTAATGGTACTATAAAGTAAATAATTTCAAAGAATGAAGGTTTATGTTCCGTAATTCATCCACCTCACTAGCTAGGAGGAAGCTAGGGCACTCATCTGCACTGGGTAAGAAATCACCATATAGCTGCCAAAAGTTATCCTCCTTATCAAATGCGTACAAAAGAAGGCATGCTAACCTTAGATCCCAATCTGTCTGCCACAAAAAGGAAGGCAATAGAAATTGAATGTGATTTCATATTTGAATACCATTAACCAAATTGACAAATAGAAGTATAGAACACTTGACAATACTTCTACAGTAAATGAATGAAGATCCAAATCGGCTATCAGTCCTTGATAGCTGAAATCAAGTAAAACACATTTGCCTCTGGATTGGTAGAATTAATGATATCAAATATTGGATGACCAAAACACATTTACCTCTGGATTGGTTGAGTTAATGATATCAAATATTGGATGACCCACTGGTACTATATCTGGAAAAAACATCCACGGGAGCTTTTGGCTTATGGTTAACATCAGTTCTAGCGGAATTTCCATTATTACCTGTGAAATTAAAAACAAATCCACATAATAAAAAAACTAGCCATTGGAACTCAACAATTAATCAAGGACTGTGAAGACCATCATAGACACCGAAAATGAATGCGGCATTACGAATGCAGCTGTACATTCTCATACACTCTACAGAAAGTGCATAAATTACCCAATACAACAACTCACCCTAGCCCGGCGAAGTGGTTCAACATCCTTGGAAGCATAAACTCCAAATCCATCTAGCCCTTCTTTAAATTCGATTCCATAAGCTCGCATACTTCTAACAAACCCTATCTTGTAGAAATCAGGGTCTGCTGGCTCCAACTGTAGACATTAAAAATAAAGGTATGATTTTTATTTTCTTTTTCATACATATAAAGGTATGATATTTAGCAGTGAATACTAAATTATGCTGTTCTGGTTTCTTAGGAACACCATAAATTACTAACTAATTGTGGTTTTCCACTAAACACTGCAAAGAAACTAACTTCCTATCAGTTAGAAAGTAAACTAGATGCGATTTTCATAAACCCGATAGTATACCAAACGGTACCTTAAATTTTGGAAATTCTTCTACTGTTCTGAATTCCATTTTCCTACATTTTCTGAGCAACCAAACAGAAGATAGAGGAAAACCAGAAATGGGTATTTACCTCAGAGGGAGACTCTTCAGCCTGGGGAGGCTGAAACAAAGAAAATGGAGGAGCCTCGGTGGCTGCTTTTGCTTTGATGGGTTGAATTCGAATGCCTCCCTCTGTGTCCTTGGTGGAGAAATAATATTTGGGTCTTGATAACCATCCGTAGTTGAAATCTTTCAACTGCTTCACATATACATCAACATAAATAAGAAAAAAAATACAAAACAAAGAAACAAAAGAGGGAGAGAAAGAGAAGTGACCTCGGAATTGGAGATAAGGCAGTGGGAGGGATGATGAAGAGGAAGAAAAGAGGCCATTGGAGAAAAGAAACAGAGCATTAGAACAGAGAATCCAGCGTCTTTGATAGCATATGTTTGATAGTAGCGAGTGACGAAATAGAGACAACGTTATCCACTTTGACAGCCTCCCCTGTTTTAAAAGTTCAAACGCAAGAAAGTACTAGAAAAGAACTGTTTGCCCAAAACTTTGCGCTCTTTTTTACCGTGATAAATTTGGTATTTCTTTTTAGCTTTTTCAATTTAAATGCACAATTGTCACACTTTATACTTTGAATTCATTATTACTTCATTCAATTGCATGAAACATGTGAGTTATATCACTCAGCTTCATTTTTGTCACAGATGTTAAGTGACCATGAAAAACAAAGGTAAAATTGAGATTTTTAACAAACTAGCACACTTTTTGTCATGTAAGACTCTATGTAAAAGGAATTGAGACCCACAAGTGCCAATATTAATTATATCATGTAATTGGTCCATCTTCTTTCTCGATAACCCACCATATCCCCTACTTGCTCCATCTTCTTCCCCTACCAGGTTGCATTGCATCAACACAATCATCCACACTCAAATAATAGAAAACAAATTAATAAAAACTGAAAT
This sequence comes from Prinsepia uniflora, assembly GCA_032719365.1. NCBI lineage: Eukaryota > Viridiplantae > Streptophyta > Magnoliopsida > Rosales > Rosaceae > Prinsepia > Prinsepia uniflora. The sequence goes on from CM064868.1 coordinate 19,319,677, forward strand.
ATAAAATAAAAATTGAAGATGTAAAAAATGAAAAATTCCATAAACAAAAAGAAGAAACCAGGGAGTTATTCATCTTCCTCCAAAAGTCCATATTTTTTCATTTTCACAAAAAAAAAAAAAACAAATCCAAATTATACATTTTCACATAAAAGAATAAATAAATCCAAACATGTGATTGTCTCTCTTTGGATTTCCATGGCATTACCAATTCCGTCCAATCTCCACCTCTGATTTTCCCCCTTTGGATTTCCACTCCAATCTCCTCCTTTGATTTTTCCTCTCTCGATCTCCACCATCTACGACGAGTTGGAAGAGAAAGCGGGTGGGGGAGGGGGGGATTGTAACGACCCCTCCCAAAATTTTGGGATTAATTAAGACTTAATGATTGATTAGCAAGGCCAATCGGAGATTAAATGAGAATTATTGGACGTTCAGGGTAAAATTACGATTTTGCCCCTACACGAGGGTAAAAAGTTAACTTTTGACCCGGAAGGTCCGATACACGTGGGTCAAGGACCGTAACATAGATCGTGTCGTTACGAGTCCTTAGACAAGCGGCAAGTCGAAATCGGACGTTCGACGAGAAAGTTATGATTCACGGAAGTTCCAAGGAACTATTACATATTTTACGAGGCACGGGTGGACTTTTGTCCTGAGTGGGGCCCAGATATTTTCCCCAGGCCCAATGGATGAGTGACAAGTGTCACCCATCCATTGCTCCTCTTAAACAGATACATGCATCTGCTTCCCATTCCATTTCTTATTCGATCGACCATCCAACCCGATGAACCCAAATTCAAACTCTTCCCCATTTCATTTAGTTGAGGCCAAGAGAGTGAGGCTGAGGACGTGATGACGGTGGCAGGATGACCAGCCACCGTGGACGAGGAAGGAACCTCGGGAAAACACGTAAAACCCGATAACCCGGTTAGGATTCAAAATTCCAATTTTGTGATTTGGACGTTAGGGAGGTTATCTGTTGATTAGGTTGTGTTTAGGGGAATGGTAGGATGATTAGGGAATGGTATTGGGAAGCGGAGAGGGGTTGAGCAGCCCATACATCGGCAGTTAGGATTTTTGGTGGCTGGCCACCAAATTCGGTTTCCGCCCAGGTAAGCTCAAATCAACCCCCCAAACATGTTTTTATGCATCTTGGGAGCTTAATGGAACCTTTATGAGGTACTTTTGACCCTTAGATAGGCTCATACCGTGCGAGGAAAAACAGGGTTGTGAAGGGTGCTTGCAACCAATGGGTTCTAGGTAGTATTTTTTTAGTTTTAATCATATAGATAGGTTGCAAATGATGAGAGGAAGCTATAGGAATTGGAATGGATGAAAAAGGATGAAAAATGAGGGAGATATGGACCTGGATCGGTCACGCCGGTTCAGTTGGACCAGCGGGACCAGTGAACCGGTCTGGATCGGTCTGCTCGAGGAAGAAGATGAATAGGTGCACTGTCACTTGGCTCCCACGCGCAGGGCCTTTGGGTGGCGTGTGGGGGCGCGTGGGGTACTGTTTGGGGAAGGGTTCAACATACGAAATCATCCTTTCGATGTAACGAACGTTTTGGGTCACGTTTCGAGTCGATCGAACATCGTTTCGATATAGTTCTGGATGTCCGAAGGTTTAGGATCAAGTTTAAAATACATTAAAAATTTCGGAAAATTAGGGGGCTTTAATGAGAGGTTATTTAAGTAGGTAGTAACTCTCTAGTATGATTTGGACAAGTTTGGGAATCCCGGTGATGGTGAATAGCCCGTGAAGGCTTATGGCATGCGTATCGAGGCGCAGCAAGGACGGTCTGTGAGTGGACTTAGTTTTATGAATCGATGCATGCATAAATGTTTTATATGTGTTTATAAGCATGATTTGAGATTCCATTAGTGCATATGTTTGTGGTATTTGTTATTTACATATTTGCACGTATTTCGAGATTTAGAGTTTTATATAGTGCTTATACGTGCTAGTATTTCTATGATGGTTTAATGGAAAGGTTTTGGAATTAGAAATATGGAATCGGTCATGAGACCCATTTGATTGGAAACCATCAGACTTGAAGTCCATTTTATTTAATGAGAAATTGGGCTAGAGGCCTAGTTGATTATAGTATCGGGCTTGAGGCCCAATTGATTTGTAATATCGGGCTTGAGGCCCCGTTGATTTATGGTATTGGGCTTGAGGCCTAATTGGTTGTGATATCGGACTTGAGGCCCAGTTGATTGTGAAATCGGGCTTGAGGCCCCGTTGAATTGTGATATCGGGCTTGAGTCCTAGTTGTGGTTCATGAAATGAGAATTTGGGTTTAAGACCCTATTGAGATATGAATTTGGGCTTGAGTCCCTGTGAGATTTGGATTTGAATCGGATTTGAGGAATTCTGTTGAGATGTTCGGGTATGAGGCCCAGTTGAATTGTGATTTGAAAGAAAGTATTTGAATATGTATATACCCTCCCGTATGAATAGTCTCTTCCAGACGTCGATGATCCTGCAGTGTCACGATCCACTGCCTAGGATGAGTGACTCTAAGAGGGAGCACATCCCACGAGTGAGAGGTATGATATAGTCTCGGACAGGGTCAGGTAACAGGCCCTCTCAGACGTCGTAGATCCTGGGAGTAGACTCGGGGATGAGACTCGAGTAGTATGCATACTTTAGATATATCATTATGGGTTCTTGATTGGGCATATGAGATGTCGAGGATGGGTTATATATATATATATATATATGTATGAGGTTTTACGAAGATTGGTTTGGGGCTGAGACCCCGTGTTCTATGATTGGTTTTGGGCTGAGACCCACTTGTACTGGATTTGGGCCGAGACCCACGTGACTTGATTTGGGCAGAGTCCCTACGGATTTGGTTTTGGGCTGAGTCCCATATGATTGGTTTTGGGCTGAGTTCCTATATACTTTGGTTGACGGTTTTGGGCTAAAGTCCTAATGATTTAAATTAATGAGAAATGATTTGAGAAATGCTTTTACGTGAAGGGTATAAATGTGATCTTCGTTATAAATGATTTTAAAACTGTTGTTTTGTCTACTCACAGTTTTTATGATTTCAATACCCTGCAGGTTGATAACGGATGCGAGCTGTAGCAGAGATCGAGACATCACATGCTACCATCGATCCTGGTGTACTCTGATGAACCCCGAGCGGGTGACGAGTTTATCACTGGTCTGACACGCGGTGTCAAACGGGAGCACGCACATCCCAAGATAATCCAGGGGATTCAGACGGGTCCTATCAACTTGGTATCAGAGCAGGGTTACCATAGGGTACCCTGATGTCAGTTTGGTATAATAGCACATGTTCTGCTCTCAGAGTGACGCGCAAGTGCTGGATGTGATGTCTCTGCAGTGATAACAGTCCGTCATCAACCTGATAGTTAGGGTAAGAGTATGAGGATTCAGTGGAATCGAACCTTAGTTAGTATATTTTGGCATGAGGTGCGATAGTTGAGGGTTCGATTGGCACGTGATGACAGGACCATCCCCTGAGGGACATTAACAACCGTACCAGGTCCTACTCCCGTCTGACAAGTCGACTGAGGTTCCCCAAATTACCCTCAGCACTTGCCAAACAAGGGATAGCCACACACGTACTCACTCATGCCTCCGCCTCTCGATCAGCCTCGATCAACGTGCCACGACCTGGAGGGTCAATAAAAACACAAAAGGTGTGAGTGGACGAAACTAAGGCAGTTATAAAACATGTTATAGAAAAACATTTCTACCCTCCGCGTAAAACCAATGCATGCATTCGAAAATTATTTCATAATCCATTTCATTTCCAATATAAGAAAACCGTGTACAAAAATCAAAATCATTTTCCTTTTCTCAAACCACGGGCCTTAGCCCGAAACCATAAACACAGGGCCTCAACCCAAAATCATGAATCAAAATCCAAGTACAGAACATAACCCAAAAATCTATCAAGCCATATAATCCGGGCCACTGCCCAACACATCTGAAAACATAGGAAATCGCCAGTAAATCATAAGTCAATCAGTTTGCTGGATCTCAATGACAGGACCGCCCCCGAAAGGGGCATCGATAACCGTGCCCGGTCCTGCTCCCGTCTAGCAAGATGACTGAAAATCCCAAGTTACCCTCAGTACTTGCCAAACCAGGGATAGCCACACGTACTTACTCATGCCTCCGCCCCTCGTACAGCCTCGAACAACGCGCCACGACCTGGAGGGTTAATAAAAACCAAAAGGTGTGAGTGGACAAAAATAAATCAGTTTAGCAAAACAGTTACAGCAAACGTTTTTACCCTCCGCGTAAAAACGAATGCATGCATACAAAAATCATTTCGCAATCGGTTAAGATTTTCCACATAAGAAAAAAACTGTGTATCAAATTTCAACATAAGGAAAAACTCGTATGAACCTCAAAATCATTTTTCCTTTCTCAACCATCGGGTCTTAGCCCGCAATCATAATCACCGGGCCTCAGCCCAAAACCACGAATCAAAACCAAATGCACAACATGATCCAAAACCAACAACCATATACCGGGCCACTACCCAACTCAACCGAAACATCAGAAATCATCAATAAATCACAAGTCAATCATTTTGCTGGATATCAAGTGCGCCAGAGTCTTTAAACTCAAAACCATGCGCATAAACAGGCCTTCCCGGGATATCAACGAGTCTTTAAACTCAGAACATAATCAATAGGCCTCGGGGGTATCACAGTAACCGAGTCTTTAAACTCACGAGTATTTAAACTCATTAAGGGCCCTCCCCCGTCATCAATTAACCGAGTCTTTAAACTCAAAACGTGCTCCAGCAATAGCACCCGGGTCTTTAAACCCAAAACAGTTTTCAACGGGTCTTTGAACCCCAAAACAGTTTTCAACGGGTCTTTAAACCCCAAAACAGTTTTCAAACACAACAACGTGGGATCCATCCCAAAATCACATTTTTCACAACAAGACCCTTGGTCCGAATTTCCACGTTCAAATTCCCAAACCTTACTTCACAAAACATGTTCAAATCATCATTAAACACGGGGCATGCACAATCATACCAAATCACTTTATTAAATCCTTTTTCATTCCCGAATTCGAATTCGCAATAATGATTCCGTAAGCCGGCATCCGGAAGCATCATCTCGAACCCAAACCAGAATCCACTTTATTATTTCCGAAAACCGAAATCTCGTAAATCAAAGTTACTTTTATGCCCCGAGCGTTAAGCCCGAACTCGCCTTTTTCAAAATCCATTTTAATTCCTTGAAATCACTTCATTTTCAAATCTTATTATTAATATCTCAAAACCACAATCATAATCACCAAAATCACGGTCCAATCTCAACATATTCAAAATTCCGTAACACGTGCAAATCCGGGACATTCCCGAAAAACGTGTCAAAATCGTAAACCATGTTCACAACCGCAATCAAAACATCTCAGAACATGAGACGCCCAAGTCATATAATATCTTTCGTTAATTCATCATTCAAAACACACGGGACCCTTACCTCGAAATACATGCAAATTCGTATGTATAGTAAAAATACGTATAAATACGGGAATCGAATACGTATAAATACGGAAATCAAAATCAATCACAACTTATAATCATAATCATAAAATCATAGAAATAATTTATGCATGCATTAAATTTTGAAAGCAACGTCCACTCACACACCGTTCAATAAGCTCGTTTTCCCGCGCTATGCGCATTCCCGTAATTTTCGATATTTTCCAGAAATTCCAAATTCTGCCCGAAAACATACTTTAGTGTCACTAAGGGCTTAGATAACAACATACTAATTTCCCATAATTTTCCGGGAATTAATCGTTAATTACAAACGTAACATAAATCTTCGGACCCTCGGAATAACATCGAAACGGTGTCCGATAAATTCGATATCAACATTAAATTGTTCGTTACAATGTGTAGGATAAAAGTAATGTTGGACTCACCTCGAAAATCGAGCCCACGCGCCGTCACGCGCCGCTGCAAGCGGCTGCGCGTGAATCCACGCACCTGCTACAGTAGTAGCTACAGTCATCGTCCTAACCCGACCAGCCTGCAATCCGGGTTGTACGACCCGCGACATGACCCGTTAAATTTTCCTTAATTACAGCTTGATTTCAACAATGCAACTGTCTATTAGTCTCGCCAATAATTCAATCAAGGTTCTGTGAAGTCGATTACCTCAAAACTTACCTTAATCCGGTCGAATCAGCTCGATTTTCTTTTGAAGAACGCCGACTACCGTTCCACGCTTGATTTCGTTGATTCACAGTGATTTCTTTAAATTGGCTCACTCAGGAGCTTCGCAGGATCACTAGAAGCTAGTCCTCGATCTCAATTGCAAGCTCCAATCCCTCAACCCCCACTGACTCAACTGGGATTTTCAGCACAGAACCTCGTAGTCGCCTGGGCTCCTCTCTGCACCATTCTCATCACTTCCAATCCCGTTCGACTCGTCAGAATGTCTGGAAGCTCAACCTCACCCCTAATTCCATCAATTGGCCGCCCCATTTCAAAGTTTGATTTCAAGTTGAAAAATGATGTTTTCGGACGGGTTTAGTGTTCCTGGGTTTCCCTTCCCCGATTCTTCCTTCTCTCCCACTCCAATTCCTCCCTAACATCCTTTTCAGTTCGTATTGTCTCTCAATTTCGTATGGGGAAGATCGATCACGCTCACTGTGTGCTGGTCTCTGTTTTTTTCCTTTCCGCCACCGTCGTCCCCCAACTTCCTCCGTCATTTCTCCGTCCTCAGCCTCACACAGAGGTTTGAATGGATTCTCCTGTGCCCCTACGTCTCAACTTCTCACCCAGTCCAAATAAACACAGAATGGTGCATTGCTCAACATTCCCTGTTTTTTTTTTCAATAACACAGACACAACCTCAACAAAACTCAGCCCGTGCATTGCCTGTTCAGTGCAATGTCGCCACCCGGTTTCAAACTCCAATTTCCCCCACTCACCACTGATCACACCTGTGAATCTGCCTCTGTCCATTGTCCCCTCACTCATCGTATAAAAAAAGCAAGAATAACCGTGCTCCCAAACTCTCTGCCTTGTTTAACGAAAACAAACCCAGCACAACACCAGTTCCCAAACCCCCAGTGCACCCCGTGCTTAATTTCATCACCAAATTGCATAAACAATTTCCATGAGTGCTGAGTTCCATTGCATCAACCCATGCCACCATGCTCCCCACGCCTCAAAATCCATAAACAATTCCCTTACTCTGCTCAAAGACCATCCATTCACGGCTCAAACAGGTCCCACAGTAACAATTACCATTTTGCCCTCACTTGGCAAATTACCAAAATGCCCATCACCATCGGTGACCCGTAACTTGGTCAATCGAACTCCGATTAATGCTTGCCGCCTGTCGTTGTACTCGGGGCATCGAGACCTTCCTAACGGTCCTTGGCCCTCGGCCATCGGACCTCCCGGTCAAAAAGTCAACATTTTCCCTTATTTCGTCCAAATTACAGAAATGCCCCCGAACTTCCGAACGTCATAACTTTCACCCCGAACGTCGGGATCGAACGTGCCACCTGTCTATGATCTCGTGACGTCCCAAACTACGTCACGGTCACTGGTCAAAGTCCATTTGACCGTCCGAAAAAAAAAGTCAACGTTTTACCCATGACTAGGGGCAAAACGGTCATTTTGCATCGTTCGTCCGATTTCACCCAACTAATCACTGATTAACCCCGGTAATCATGATTAGTTACTAATCTAATCCCGAATTTCCAGGACGGGTCGTTACAATCTTCCCCCCTTAAAGAATTTCTCCCTCGAAATTCCAACCGATCAAAACTCGACCGTTCTTCCCTCTAAAAACCAGTTTAGTTCTCGAAATTTCAATTATGCTCATTCCACATCCACCATGTGAAAAAAATATTGACCTCACAACACGTGTACACCCGTACACCAGCTTAACTCATCCGTACTCAGAGGCCCCATCATAGTCTTATGTCGTACCGACCACACCCGACCACCTCGAGTGAAAATGATCACTTGATGACTGCTCCCACTGGGAGTCACCAAATCTCACTTGTCAGTCCGTGCTGACTCTACCAGCCAAACTGTCACCACTAAGCTCTACCACCCAAGTAAAGCGACAATCAACGGCCAATGGGTGCCACATAAAGTTGCGTAAGATCAATAACACGATCTCATCTCGCAGGGCAAGCCCAACCCTGCGGCATATATCAAGCTCAAATTCCAGTTCACAACAACACCAAGTGTGTCGGAATTAAGCCGAAAGCCAACACGTACAACCACACCACTGGTACCTCCCACGTATCGTCACTAGATACCACTCGGCCTGTCCGGTACCAATCCTTGTACACCGTACAGGGTACGTACACCCATCTCTCAACAAGTCTACTACAAGGTTCACAGTCAATCACAACCTAACATTCTGGTTTCTTGTCCAATCTCATACTAGACAAATTGATCATTCTAACTCATCATCCATTCTAGATCCCATGGTCACTCGACCAGTAACACAAAATCAACCCCCAAACACGTCATCCAAGATGTACCAATCCAAGCACGCTCGCCAAGGCGTGTACAGCCATGCCGAAAGGGCATCTAATCTTCCTCACAATTACCGAGGCGTACCAACCCCGAATCTATACTCGCTCAACGGTTACCACGTCACATCCGATTGACTTCGAAAAGAAGCTAAACGTTCCCACTCTCTCGAGTACGGATTAACTTCGAAAAGAAGTTCGGTCCAACTATTCCCATATCCAAACATTTATGACAGAGCGATAAGCTCTTCACCTAGCCTCATCAAGGCGATCACAGTCCAAATTCGTTACCACGTCACCCGACTGATAACGCCACGATCCTAGGTCGCCGCCATGTCCAAGGCCCACAACCTCATCAACCAGATCCACCTAGGATCCACACATACTCACAGCTAGCAATCCACCTGTAACCCGATAATAGGGTCTTACACCCACTAGTTTTCTTGACAACCACCCAACACTCCTCAACTATTTTCTCCCCTAATCAATCACTCAACAACGTAACACATCCACTCTGTGGATCCCCTCCATTTATCTCATACCGATCCCTGCCACTCCACCTAGAAGAGGCCAAGGATGATCCAATACGATGTCATCGACATCCATCCTCTGTGAGTGCAAACATAACTCACTGCACCCACCGTACCGAATATCCAACATCGTCTGCCACCAAGCAGAAAATGGGAATCCCGTTTGCCCAACTTCGAAAAAGAAATGCAACTCCTCCTGAGGATCCCAAAACACACATGGGTCCGCCAACCCATACACGCTCGACGTACTGGTATCCACGGTCAACGTCTGCCAGGGCAAAAGATAAGAAGTCAACCCCAATCACTTCAGAATACCAATTACCCATGCGGAAACGAGCACTCCTCTCGTCCCACAGTCACAACTCTCCTTGAAACTAAGATTCCACCCATGATGGGATCAGTCACACTCCCCATGAGATGTCAAGTCCAACCACCACTGAATCTCAAATACCAACGCCCTCTCATCATGACAGAGTCACACCCCAACTCGTGGCTCAACACAATCTCGCTCACTGACACTAGCACCAGCGCCAACATACGAACATCCACACTAGCACACCGTGTGCACAGTGGGTAGCCCTGGATCTCCGCTCATACTGAGCGACGATCACGCATCACTACTCGTACCCCGCAAGCATGGGTACCACCATCCCGACCATCCACATCAGGATAATGGACGTTCCCTGAACGCCCCCTGATTCTCAACAACTACCACTACACCAAGTACTCACGACAATTAGCTATCTCCACAAAACCACCGTTCCACAAAACCAAGCCATAATTTCCTAACTCATCCAATAAATGACCATGAATCGGTCCTTGGCATCCTCAGTGCCAAACGCTCCTCACTCCGCATTTCTGGCTCCACTCAAGCCTTGACACCATATCATGACTCACCTCACGTTCCTAACCCAAAGTCCTGACTCATCGTGAGTCCCACATCCACCTCTTGACTCCTCCTGAGTCCAATCTCATACCAAACCAATCATGACATCACTGACATACCCAATCCCCGAGCAATATCCAATGCTCAACCACTACCTATTCGACCAATAGGGCCTAAGAAAAAGTACAATTTGCCCAAAAATGCGGCCTTCCAGCCACCGGTCTCGTTCGTCCTTGCGACCCACACAATTCTACGTCTAACAAATCACAGTTCACGGCGTCCACTACTCGGCATCTGACCCTCAAACCAGGGTCAATCTCACCTGAGATCTAACACGAGGTCCCAAACACCCTTGCCTACTCGTCTCACTACCAGGTCGCGCACGAGGCTTACGCTCCGGAGGCATGATGTGGCAACAGAATCAGCAACCTAGCACTCTGATACCAAATTGACAGGATCGCCCCCGAAAGGGGCATCGATAACCGTGCCCGATCCTGCTCCCGTCTAGCAAGATGACTGAAAATCCCAAGTTACCCTCAGTACTTGCCAAACCAGGGATAGTGTAACAATCCGTCCCGAGAGCCGGGATTAGTAGAGTAAATAAGGTGTGATTATTGAGGTTAAGCAGTGGGTAGGTGGTCCCGATGGGTCCATGAGTGTAGAATGATGATTTTGCCCCTGGTTCGGGCAAATAGATGACTTTTAGTTGGGAGGTCGATTGGGGGTTGACCAGTGACCAGGACGTAGTTTAGGACATCACGAATCCATAGGCAGGTGGCACGCCTGATTCCGACGTCCGAGGAGGGAATGGTGATGTTCGGAAGGTTGAGGGCATGACCGTAATTTGGGTAAATTAGGGGGAAAAGTTGACTTTTTGAATAATCGAGTTTTGGTAGGTTGACCTAGGATGGTTAGATAGATTTCGTCGTCCTGAGTTCGATGACAGGCGGCACGTACTCATCGGACTTACGAGGCGAGAGTTACGGGTCTAGGAAGTTTTGGTAAAACCGTAAAATGAGTAAAACAGGAGGGTATTTTGGTCTTTTTGGTTTCTAGGGATTTGTGCACAGAGGAAAGGAATGGACGGCTGGGATTGGGCCATGTGGAAGTGTGTGGAGTGGATTGTGACAGGTGGCTTGTGTGTAGAGGATTCTGGTGGAATCCTGTGCATTCATGGCCCAATTAATTGGGGTGCACCCGTGCTGTGCATTCTTGTTCTTCGACACACAGAGAGAAACAGAGGGAGGAAATTGAGAGAAGTTGAGGATTGATCGTGGTAATTGACGAGTTCTGGTGAGTGAGGGAGGAACGGGAAACTGAAAGGGAGCTGGTGAGGTTGTTGAGAGGCACGGTGGTCGTGTGTGTGAGGGGGGATGAGTCACGGGAATCTGGGAGGAAACAGAGAAGGTTGACGGCTTATGGGGGGTGCTGTGGTCGTGTGCGGGTGTGTGCGACCTCAAAAGGAAGCTGAGGCGGCTCTGTGGACTCCACGGAACACGGCGGCGAGTACGGTTGTGGACGGTTGCAGGTAAGTCCAATTCTTCGTGTTTGTGCCCTGTTTTCCCGTCGAGTTTTGAACTACGAGTTGTGAGTCTACGGGTGGAATCGAAGGTCATGGGCAGGTCTAGGGGACTCAGTGGAGGTCTGGGAGTCTAGTGGTTGTGTAGCCGTGACAGGGGGGAGCACGGCGGAGGATGGCATGACGGAGGTGCTCTATGTCCTCTGTTTTGGCCGTGGGTTTCAAACGGCGAGTCGTCAAGCTTAGGGCTGAGTCGACAGTCCAGGAGGGTTGGTTGAGGTTTGGTAGAGTTCTAGGAACCGTCTGGTGTTACCACCGTGAAGGGAGGTTACCTGGGCGGCCGGAGAGGAAAACAGAGGAATTAGGCCGTCTGGTTTCGAGTCTGAGTCGACGGTGTAGGGGATGTGTCGAGGTGATTGGAGGATGGGGATGCTTAGAGTAAGGATGGACGAAGCTATAGGAGAAGGAATGAGGTGTTTTGGTGCAGGCACAGCGGAGAACCGTTGACGCCGGTTCAAGCTGCAGCCTACTGTGTTGAACCGGGTCGACGTGAGGTTGAAGGTGCACTGTAGCTGGCGCGTGAGGGCCACGCGCAGCCACTTTGGGCGGCGCGTGGAGGCGCGTGCGGCGGTTCTGGGAGAAACGGTCAACATGGTTTTTGGTCCAGGAGTTGTGGTGAGTTCAATGGAGTTGGTTTCGGGTCAATCGGAAGTCGTTTGAGTGAAGTTCCGCGAGGGTGAAGGTTTAGGGTCTCGGGTTCTAGGTTTTCGGTTCGGGGATTTTTAAGGAAATTAGGTAGTTGTTTCGTAGACGTATTAGTGACGTATTTGACGGTGTTTGACAGGATCGGGATTTCCCGAGGAAGCCGCGGAACGGGCTGGACGTTCGGGACGCGAGTAGGGCTCAGTACTGTGAGTGGACCCCTTATCTATAACTGAGCATGCATAACTACTTTTAATTACTTGTTTTATGGTTTTATATGTGATTTCATGGTTACTTGACATAACTGTTTTGCTTAATTGCACGTTTTTTGGGAAATTACACATTTAGCACGTTTTACGAGAAAAGCTTGATTTCTGATTATGATACGATGATTTTGGGATTTCAATTGATAAGTGATTTCTAATGATTATAAATGAATTTTGGCATATGATTTTAATAATCAAGGTTTTCGGTTTAGAATCGGATTTCGGAAGCGGAATTTGGGTTTAAAGTTGGAAAGTGGATTTCCGGATTTGGGTTCGGAATGACGGTTCTGAACGCCGGAAGGGCTTCGGACCAGTGATTTCGGATTCGGGTTTGGATGAGGATTTGGTAAATGGTTTTCAAATGGTTTTGGGATTGGATTTGCTGGATCTGGATATTGGGTTTAAAGACCCGGATATATGTGACGGGGGACCGGCCGGATTGGGTTTAAAGACCCGGATTGAGTTTAAAGACTCGGGAGTTTAAAGACTCGGATATGATTAAGGCCTGGATTGAGTTTAAAGACTCGGGAGTTTAAAGACTCGGATAGGTCCAGCAGGTTCGATCGGGAAATGAGGATTTGATACGGTTTCTGATACTCATGCTATGGTTTCTTATGATATTTTATAGTGTTTCTGTTTCTTATGGTGTTTTATAATGATTATTTTATAACTGTGTTCATAACTGTTGGTTATGCATGTGGTTTCAAAACGGAGGGTTAAACTCGGTTTTCATATAAAGTGGTTTTGAACTTTTTGTACTTTCTGGTCCACTCACATTTTCTGTTTTCAATTGCCCTCCAGGTTGTGGAGCTAGCGCGGGGTCTTAACGTCGAGGCAGTGTCTGAGGCATCGAAGTGACGAGCGAGATTTACCTCGGGTTTCGGGGTGAAACCGGGGTGGGTCCTGACAGATAGCCACACGTACTTACTCATGCCTCCGCCCCTCGTACAACCTCGAACAACGCGCCACGACCTGGAGGGTCAATAAAAACCAAAAAATGTGAGTGGACAAAAATAAATCAGTTTAGCAAAACAGTTACAGCAAACGTTTTTACCCTCCGCGTAAAAACGAATGCATGCATACAAAAATCATTTCGCAATCGGTTAAGATTTTCCACATAAGAAAAAAAACTGTGTATCAAATTTCAACATAAGGAAAAACTCGTATGAACCTCAAAATCATTTTTCCTTTCTCAACCATCGGGTCTTAGCCCGCAATCATAATCACCGGGCCTCAGCCCAAAACCACGAATCAAAACCAAATGCACAACATGATCCAAAACCAACAACCATATACCGGGCCACTGCCCAACTCAACCGAAACATCAGAAATCATCAATAAATCACAAGTCAATCATTTTACTGGATATCAAGTGCGCCCGAGTCTTTAAACTCAAAACCATGCGCATAAACAGGCCTTCCCGGGATATCAACGAGTCTTTAAACTCAGAACATAATCAATAGGCCTCGGGGGTATCACAGTAACCGAGTCTTTAAACTCACGAGTATTTAGACTCATTAAGGGCTCTCCCCGTCATCAATTAACCGAGTCTTTAAACTCAAAACGTGCTCCAGCAATAGCACCCGGGTTTTTAAACCCAAAACAGTTTTCAACGGGTCTTTGAACCCCAAAACAGTTTTCAACGGGTCTTTGAACCCCAAAACAGTTTTCAACGGGTCTTTAAACCCCAAAACAGTTTTCAAACACAACAACGTGGGATCCATCCCAAAATCACACTTTTCACAACAGGACCCATGGTCCAAATTTCCACGTTCAAATTCCCAAACCTTACTTCACAAAACATGTTCAAATCATCATTAAACACGGGGCATGCACAATCATACCAAATCACTTTATTAAATCCTTTTTCATTCCCGAATTCGAATTCGCAATAATGATTCCGTAAGCCGGCATCCGGAAGCATCATCCCGAACCCAAACCAGAATCCACTTTATTATTTCCGAAAATCGAAATCTCGTAAATCAAAGTTACTTTTATGCCCCAAGCGTTAAGCCCGAACTCGCCTTTTTCAAAATCCATTTTAATTCCTTGAAATCACTTCATTTTCAAATCTTATTATTAATATCTCAAAACCACAATCATAATCACCAAAATCACGGTCCAATCTCAACATATTCAAAATTCCGTAACACGTGCAAATCCGGGACATTCCCGAAAAACGTGTCAAAACCGTAAACCATGTTCACAACCGCAATCAAAACATCTCAGAACATGAGACGCCCAAGTCATATAATATCTTTCGTTAATTCATCATCCAAAACACATGGGACCCTTACCTCGAAATACGTGCAAATTCGTATGTATAGTAAAAATACGTATAAATACGGGAATCGAATACGTATAAATACGGAAATCAAAATCAATCACAACTTATAATCATAATCATAAAATCATAGAAATAATTTATGCATGCATTAAATTTTGAAAGCAACGTCCACTCACACACCGTTCAATAAGCTCGTTTTCCCGCGCAGCGCGCATTCCCGTAATTTCCGATATTTTCCAGAAATTCCAAATCCTGCCCGAAAACATACTTTAGTGTCACTAAGGGCTTAGATAACAACATACTAGTTTTCCATAATTTTTCGGGAATTAATCGTTAATTACAAACGTAACATAAATCTTCGGACCCTCGGAATAACATCGAAACTGTGTCCGATAAATTCGATATCAACGTTAAATTGTTCGTTACAATGTGTAGAACAAAAGTCATGTTGGACTCACCTCGAAATTCGAGCCCACGCGCCGTCACGCGCCGCCGCAAGCGGCTGCGCGTGAATCCACGCACCTGCTACAGTAGTAGCTACAGTCATCGTCCTAACCCGACCAGCCTGCAATCCGGGTTGTACGACCCGCGCCATGACCCGTTAAATTTTCCTTAATTACAGCTTGATTTCAACAATGCAACTGTCTATTAGTCTCGCCAATAATCCAATCAAGGTTCTGTGAAGTCGATTACCTCAAAACTTACCTCAATCCGGTCGAATCAGCTCAACTTTCTTTTGAAGAACGCCGACTACCGTTCCACGCTTGATTTCGTTGGTTCACAGTGATTTCTTTAAATTGGCTCACTCAGGAGCTTCGCAGGATCACTAGAAACTAGTCCTCGATCTCAATTGCAAGCTCCAATCCCTCAACCCCCACTGACTCAACTGGGATTTTCAGCACAGAACCTCGTAGTCGCCTGGGCTCCTCTTTGCACCATTCTCATCACTTCCAATCCCGTTCGACTCGTCAGAATGTCTGGAAGCTCAACCTCACCCCTAATTCCATCAATTGGCCGCCCCATTTCAAAGTTTGATTTCAAGTTGAAAAATGAAGTTTTCGGGCGGGTTCAGTGTTCCTGGGTTTCCCTTCCCCGATTCTTCCTTCTCTCCCACTCCAATTCCTCCCTAACATCATTTTCAGTTCGCATTGTCTCTCAATTTCGTATGGGGAAGATCGATCACACTCACTGTGTGCTGGTCTCTGTTTTTTCCTTTCCGCCACCGTCGTCCCCCAACTTCCTCCGTAATTTCTCTGTCCTCAGCCTCACACGGAGGTTTGAATGGAATCTCCTGTGCCCCTACGTCTCAACTTCTCACCCAGTCCAAATAAACACAGAATGGTGCACTGCTCAACATTCCCTGTTTTTTTTTTCAATAACACAGACACAACCTCAACAAAACTCAGCCCGTGCACTGCCTGTTCAGTGCAATGTCGCCACCCGGTTTCAAAAGTCCAATTTCCCCCACTCACCACTGATCACACCCGTGAATCTGCTTCTGTCCATTGTCCCCTCACTCATCGTATAAAAAAAGCAAGAATAACCGTGCTCCCAAACTCCCTGCCTTGTTTAACGAAAACAAACCCAGCACAACACCAGTTCCTAAATCCCCAGTGCACCCCGTGCTGAATTTCATCACCAAATTGCATAAACAATTTCCATGAGTGCTGAGTTCCATTGCATCAACCCATGCCACCATGCTCCCTACGCCTCAAAATCCATAAACAATTCCCTTACTCTGCTCAAAGACCATCCATTCACGGCTCAAACAGGTCCCACAGTAACAATTACCATTTTGCCTTCACTTGGCAATTTACCAAAATGCCCCTCACCATCCGTGGCCCGTAACTTGGTCAATCGAACTCCGATTAACGCTTGCCGCCTGTCGTTGTACTCGAGGCATCGAGACCTTCCTAACGGTCCTTGGCCCTCGGCCATCGGACCTCCCGGTCAAAAAGTCAACATTTTCCCTTATTTTGTCCAAATTACGGAAATGCCCCCGAACTTCCGAACGTCATAACTTTCACCCCGAACGTCGGGATCGAACGTGCCACCTGTCTATGATCTCGTGACGTCCCAAACTACGTCACGGTCACTGGTCAAAGTCCATTTGACCGTCTGAATAAAAAAGTCAACATTTTGCCTACGACTAGGGGCAAAACGGTCATTTTGCATCGTTCGTCCGATTTCACCCAACTAATCACTGATTAACCCCGGTAATCATGATTAGTTACTAATCTAATCCTGAATTTTCGAGACGGGTCGTTACACTCAATCACCGAGTCTTTAAACTCACATATATTAGGCCTTCCCGGGTTATCAACGAGTCTTTAAACTCAAAACACAATCAATAAGCCTCGGGGGATATCACTATAACCGAGTCTTTAAACTCAAAACATATCAATTAAGGGCCCTCCCCCGTCATCAATCAACCGGGTCTTTAAACCCAAAACATGATCCAGCAATAGTACCGGGTCTTTAAACCCAAAACATATGTAATTCACAACCAATCCAGAATTCATCGGAATTCAAATTACAAAACCAAATCTGACATCACGTCTTGTCGAAATGGAACTCATGTCCGAACTTCATATTCAAATCTCAAATCATATCCACCATCCATTTCCAAATCCGAATTCGCATTAATGATTCCGTAAGTTGGCATCTGGAACCATCATCCTGAACCCAAATCCGGAAATCCACCTTCAAGTTTTTGAAACCCGAAATCTCTTTTATCAAAGCTACTTTTATGAACTGGGCACAAAGCCCGAAATCGGTTTTCCCAAAATCCATTTTTAAATCTTTGAAATCAAATCGTATTGCAAATACCAAATTCAAATCACCAAAATCACGGTCAAACCATAACATACTCAAAATCTCGTAAAACGTGCAAATTCATAACACTCTCGAAATACGTTCCAAAATCGTAAATCATACTCACAATCATAGTCAAAATATAATCAAAACATGAAACGCACAAATCAGATAAAATCATTCATTAAACCATCATGAAAACATAGGAGAAACCATAGCCTCGAAATTCGTGCAATTATGTATTGTATATCAAAATACGTATAAATTCAGAAATCGCCATTACCATAAGAATATGAGTCATAATTATAAAGCATAGAAAACAATTATGCATGCATTGAAGTTTAGAAAACAAAGTCCACTCACACACCGTCCATATCGCTCGTTTTTCGAGCTACACGCGTTTCCTAATTTTTGACATTTTCCAGGAATCTCGAATCCTATCCGAAATCATTCTCCAGGGCCACTAAGGACTCAAATAACATCATACTAATTTTTCATAATTTTCCGGGAATTAAATATTAATTAAAAATGTAACATAAACCTTCGGACCCTCAAAACAATATCGAAACGGTGTCCGATTAACTCGAAACCAAAGCCAAAATGTTCGTTACATTGCATAGAACAAAAGTCGTGTTGAACTCACCTCGAGAATCAGGCCCACGCGCCCTCATGTTCCTCCGTGAGTGGCTGCGCGTGAAACTCACGCGCCTTGCTACAGTACCCATGCACAGTCGTCTCCTTCACCCGTTTGACTATTAAACGGGTCCGGTAACCCGCGAAGTGACCCGGCTGAATCTCCCTTAATTCTTGCTTGATTTCTACAATTTAACTGTCCATTAGCCTCGTTATGGATCTAATTAAGGTTTTGTGAAATCAAATGCAGCAAAACGTACCTCAATCCGGTCGAATCAAACTCGACTATTCGAAGAACATCGAATACTGTTCATCGTTTGATCCTGTCAATTCTTAGCGATTCCTTCAAATTGACTCACTCAGAAGCTTCGTAGGGTTCCTGCAACTATGTTTCCAATCTCAATTTCAAGCTCTAATGCCTCTAACCATTCCAACTCAACTGGGATCTCCGAAACTGAACTCAAATGTCGTCTGGGCTCATTTCTTCACCAATTTCTTCACTTCCAACTCCATTCGACTCGTTTGAACCTCTCGAAGCTCATCCACCTTTCTATTTCCATCAATTGATCGTCCAATTCAAATTTGATCTTAAGTTAGCAATTTCAAGGTTTTCTGGTGAGTTCAGTTTTTCTGGGGTTTTCCTTCCTGTTTCTTTTTTTTTTCCACACTATTTCATCCCCTCAATTCCTCTCCAGCTCTCATTTTCTCTCAATACGTTATTGGGGAGGTCGATCAAGCAATGGTTCATCGGTCTCTGTTTTTCCATTTCAAAAACATCAACACAGTTTACTGTGCATCTGTTTCCCGCACTCGACCCCAAACAATACAACCCGTGCTCTGTTCTTCATAGTCCAATGGCACGCCTGCTTCCACTCAGCCCCAACTAGCGACTGATCCAGCCTTTCTTAGTGACAATTGTCACTTAATGTGTTAAACAATTCTCCTAACAATCCACTCACGGCTGTTTTCAAACTGCACCCTCAAAATTACCATTTTACCCTTGCTTTGACAATTTACCAAAATGCCCTTCACACTTCTAGACCCGTAACTTGGTCGTTCAAACTCCGATTGACGCGTGCCGCCTGTCTACGAACTCAGCGTCTCGAGACCTTCCCAACGGTCTTCGAATTACGTGAACAGTCCATGTCGTTTGAAAAGTCAACAAATTGCCCCTTTACCAAATTACCGGATTACCCTTGACCGTCCGAACATCATAACTTTCTCCTCGAATGTCGGAATCGGACGTGCCGCTTGTCTATGAACTCGTGACGTCCCGAACTACGTCACAGTCATCGATCAAAGTCCGTTTGACCGCTCGAACCAAAATCAACAGTTCACCAAATTCTAGGGGCAAAATCGTCATTTCCTTCAAATTTTCTAAAATTTCCTTTTTTCGAAAGTCCGAGTCGTTACACGGGATGTCGCGTGTTAGTGAGATATGATCCCGAGAAGGATCAATGTGCATGGGAATCCAACGGCTTAAAGTCTTAGTGGTACTGGTGGATAGGATCCTGTGGCCCAATAGACACAGTACGATGACCTAAGAGTCGGGACCATTGAGCAGTCATAGCAGATGTGGATTGGGGTAAAGTGAAATCAGTAGAGTTCGGATGTTAGGGTCGTCCATGACAAAAGTGAAAGGATCGGAGATTATGCTGCTAGGTGCAGTCAGGCGCACGATGACCCTAGTTGAGACTAGATGGAATAGGAATGTTTGATCCTATTTGGCATGAGAGGACATGTGATGTGTGTCGAATCCCGGAGGGATGTCAACTGGCAAGGGATGCCACGGTATAGTTGTTGTGCAGAGTTAGGCACTAGGTATTGTAACGACCCGTCCCGAATTCCAAGATTAGATTAGTGACTAATCTTGATTAGTGAGGTTGATCGGTGGTTAGTTGGGCGAAATCGGACAAAATATGCAAAATGACCGTTTTGCCCCTAGTCGTGGGCAAAATGTTGTCTTTTTGATCGGGCTGTCAAACGGACTTTGACCGATGACCATGACGTAGTTCGGGACGTCACGAGTTTATAGACAGGTGGCATGTTCGATTCCGACATTCGAAGAGAAAGTTATGATGTTCGGAAGTCAAAGGGCATTTTGGTAATTTGACATATTATGGGCCAATTGTTGACTTTTTGACCGGGAAGTCCAATAGACGAGGGCCAAGGACCGTCACATAGGTCTCGTCGATACGAATCCAATGACAGGCGGCATGCCGAAATCGGAGATTCGACGATGAAATTATGGTCACGGGAACGAATTAACGAACCGAGGCTTCGATTAAAATAATATTAAAATAGTAAAATCTGAATTCTTTAATCAATTCAATCTGGACCCTTGGATGAGTGACAAGTGTCACTCATCCCCTACATTCCCTAAAACAAGGATCTTTGTTAGCCATTGGATTATTAAATCCTTTTCCCTCCTGAAATCCTCACCATTGATTTCAAACCACAGATTGAATCTGGGCCGTTGATCTCTTCCTTCTCTCTTTATTTGATCAGACCATACATTCTCACATTTTCATTTTCCCTCAAACCCGTGAGCACGGTTTCCTTCTTTGAACCTACACATCACCACCTCTCAGCCTCAACCCACACCCCAGACACCACCATACCACCCTCAGGCACCACCAGACGGCCACCACCACCTCACGGCCGCCCTGCACGGCCGAGCAAACCCCCAGACCCGAGAGGAACCGAAACCAAACCAAATCGTCCAATCGCCCAAACCTTCATATCAGGACTCGAACCAACTTAGTGTTAGGTTCACTGGGACTGTAGGAAGACTCAGACGAGGACTGGACGGCGTACGGCGGCGACACGGCGGCAGTAGGTTGAAAAAAACCCGAGAAGACACCATTTCATTCCTTGCTTCGAAACGCTTGTTTTTAACGTTAGGATTGCTTGTTTGCTTATGAGACATACTTAGGGGACCTAGACGACCATTTTAGACCGAAGTTCGTGGCTGGAAGCTGGATGACTCGCCGGAGAAGACAACCAAAGCCGGCATCCAATTTTCCCGTCGATTTTCAGGTAACTTCTTGAGCCTAAAGTTTAGTTTTGATTTCACAGAACCGTAGAGGATGTAGAGACGAGTCCATAGGATCAAATCTCACCAGAAATGGAGGTCGGGTTGATGAACACTGATCGGGTCGAACCGTGGGTCAACGGCGACCCGGTTTCAGACCCGGTTACTGTAGCATGACGTCAGCACAGTTGACCAGAACATTGACCTGGCGCGTGGGGGCGCGTGTAAGGTATTTTGAGGAAACTTCCAACATGACTTTTAATCTATTCTATGTAACGAACATTTTGGAATTGGTTTCGTGTCGATCGGACACCGTTTCGATATTGTTCGGGACGTCCGAAGGTTTTAAATCAAGTTTAAAAATAGTTAAAAATTCGAAAAAATTACGGAACTTTAATAGGATGTTAATGAAGAGGTTAGTGACCCTCTACTGTGATTTGGACAGGATTGCGAGTCCAGGTGATAGTGGTGTGGCCCGGGAAGGCCTATGGCACGCGTATCGAGGCGTATCGTTAAACGGTCCGTGAGTGGACTTTGGTTTTATAAATTCTATGCATGCTTAACTGTTTTATATGGATTATGATTGTGATTGTATGTTGTTGATTTGGATGTTGGTAAATTAAACGGTTTCGCGTATTTCGAGGCGATTCACGTGCTTGCACGTAAATTGAGGTTTTTCGATTTTGCACGGATTTTTCATGATTATGGTCTTGGATAAGATTTGATGAAATGATTTTAAAATTGGAAAGATAAACTCGGGCTTGAGGCCCACTTGTTTGGAAACCTCGGACTTGGAGTCCAATTGAGTACGTAATCGGGCCAGGGGCCCAATTGCTTTATGAAATCGGGTCAGGGGCCCAATTGTTACGAAATCGGGCTGAGACCTATTTGAGTGATATTATCGGGCCAGGGGCCCAGTTGTTTTACGAATTCGGGCCGTAGGCCCAGTGGTTTATAAAATCGGGTCGTGGGCCCAGTGGTTTACAAAATCGGGCATGGGGCCCAGTTGGGTTATAAATATGATTTCGGGTCTAGGACCCTATGTTAATAAATGTGATTTTGGGTCAGGGACCCTAAATGGAATTGTGATGTTTTATGGCGATTTCGGGCAGGGCCCATTGTAATGTTGTGAAATGATTTAATAAAACTGTTTCCATATACCATCTGGATACGAGGATATATGATGGTCTCCTCCAGGTGTCTGGGACACTGGGGAAGTCACGGTGCATTGCCTGCGAGGGGTTATTGTACGGATTTACCGGACCGTATAATGACTCAGGAGCAGGATTGCTATGATGACGTCTAGGACGTCAGACATCTGTGATGTCAAAGATATGGACCCGGAGAGACCTCGGGCAACACGCGTAGCTTATTATACCGTGAGATATGACATCTGGGAGGTCAAGCGTCTGGGACGCTAAGCATCTGGGATGCTGGTGATGGTAATGGTAAATATGGATTAATGAATCTATGAAATGGCTTTTCAGTTGGATTGGTGTTTATGTGGTAAAAATGAATTATTGGTTATGAAATGGTATTTCGGGTCGGGGACCCTAAATGGTTTTGGATTTATGGATTTATAGTTATGGCTTTGGGCGGTGGCCCACATGGTTTTAATATGTCTGGATGTGGTATTCCACAAGTTTTGGGCTGAGTTCCCACACTTGGTTTTAAGTTAACGATTTTTGGGCTAAGGCCTTAATGGCTTGGTTGAACAAACGTTTTGGTTACTGGTTTTCGTGGCATGCATACGATTTTATTGGAAGGCATAAATGTCTTATAACTGTGTTTAATAAACTTAATGATTTTTGTCCACTCACAGCTTTTATTGGTTTTAATGCCCTTCAGGTTGATACGGATGCGACTGCAGCAGAGACTGGGACATTGCACGCCTCCTCCATCGATCCTTGCGCACTCTGGAAGTCCCTTTTGGGCAGTGACTTTTGGTTATCCTTTGTCTGACACCTCTTGTTGGACGGGAGCAGGGCACATTCCACAGTAATCCCGGGTGGATTGGGATGGGTCCTGTCAACTTGGTATCAGAGCAGGGTTGCTCTTTTTGTGCGCGCAAGTTGAAGGTGTGATGTCTCTTTGGACTGCAGTTCGTTATCAACCTGATAGAAAGTTTTTGGGCTTTAATCATGGATAGAGTGTGTTTGGCCCGATACGCCGTGCATTAATGTGATTCGACCCAAGTGGGGTTGATTGTGATGAACTGGTAATGTGGGACTGTCAGTTCGGTCATGTGATATTGGATGTTTGTGCTGCTAGGTGCATCCAGGTTCGAGGAACCTCATTTGAGTAATGGTCTAAAAATGTGAACCCTAGTGGTGGTTGCTAGTGTGAGGGATGTTGGTACATCGGGGTTGGCCGATGACCTTAGTGGTGGAACCTATATTGAGTTGATGGTAGGATTGGGTTTGAAGTCTATACAATGTCAGGACCACGGGGTCGGTCAGATTGTGGATTTTATTACGGAGAGCAGTTGGGTTTGGTGGAAGGGTGTGATTGTGAACCCTAGTGTTAAAAATGTAAACCTTAATTGTGACTAGTGGATGAGTACTTGTGCTGCGAAGAGCGGCTGAGGTCATGGATGACCATGTGGATGACTCTGGTGAGTCTAGGGTATTTGGTGTGGTTGCAATACTTGAGGATCAGGGGACGTTCAGGGACATTCATTATCCTGATGTGAACGGTTAGAAAGGTGGTACCCATAGTTGTGAGGTACATGATCTTCGTTCGGTATGAGCGGAGATCCAGGAGGTACGAGTAGAGGTACGGGATCGTCGTTCGGTATGAGCGGAGATCCAGAATTGTCATATTTGCACACGATGTGCAAGTATGGATGTTTGTAGGTTGTACTTTTGTGCTGACGCTAGTATGGATGCTTGTGTGCTGATACTAGTGTTGTTGCTGGTACTAGCGCTGGTGCTAGTGTCGGTGATTGTGATGACGACGAGCCACGAGTTGGGGTGTGACTCCATCATGATGGACATATGTTCGGTCTTTGAGATTCGGTAGTGGATGAGTGATGGACTGGATGGGATCCAGCAGAGATTGTAATATGTTGGGATAAGTCCCAACAGTAGTGAGATGACAAGTGATGAGCAGATAAAAAGGTATAATTGAGACTTGAGGAATCTTGGGATGACGACCCCTACGTCATGATATTTAGTGGATTTGGGGAGTTGTTGGCAACTCCGAAATTGGTGTAACAGTATGTGTTTAGTATCCCCAGAAAGTACATGGAAATGATTAGAACTGGAAAAGACGAGGGAAATCATTGGTGGATTAGATGTGGGGATTGGTAATTGAGAACTTGGAAAACCGAGTGTTGAACCTGTGAAGGTTGGGATGTGCGAACGAAACAATAACGGATCGATTGTGGACACGTGGTTGTCCAAGTGAGTTGGGGATGTAGGGAGTCCAGTGGTTGGACTTGACATCTCGTTGGGAGTAGGTCTGCTTCTAACATGGTTGGAACCTTAGTTTCGAGGAGAGTTGTAATTGTGGGACAAGAGGAGTCCTCGTTTCCGCATCGGTGATGGGTATTCTGGAGTCATTGGGGTTGACTTCTTATTTTCTGCCCTGGCAGACGTTGGATGTAGGTACCAGCACGTTGTGTATTGGTTGGTAGGCCCATGCGTGTTTTGGGGTCAACAGGAGGAGTTGCGTATTCAAAATTAGGTAAACGAGATTTCCCATTTTCTGCTTGGTGGCAGACGATGTTGGGTTATATGGCGTGGTGAGTGCAGCGGGTTTTGTTTGCATCCACGTAGGATGAGTATTGACGTCATCATTTTGGATCATCCTTGGTTTTTCCTAGGTGGAATGACAAGGATCGATATGAACTTGGGTATGTGAGTTGTAAATGACGGGACATAACTTCTTTTCGAAGTGGAGTCCGTATGGTATCTTACTCGAGTGCATAGGTTTCCGATGTGGTCGGATTTTGTCAACCTTAGACGTGTGGAGGTTGGATTGGCTTCCCTATGAAGTCAATCGAATGTATTGAATAGGTGACCGATAGGTTCGGTTTCGTTGTGTCTTGGTAGACGTGGACGAGATTTCGGGTTTCGGAATCGAATTTCTGGGTGACGATTCAGGATTAGATTTTGGAATTTGAAAGTGGATTTCTGGATTTGGGTATGGAATGATTATTCCAAATGCTAGCTTACGGAATAATGATTTCGGATTCGGATTTAGACATGAATTAAAAATGTGATGTCTGGGTTTGGATTCGGGATTTCTTACGAAATTGCGGATTCAGATTCGGAATTGGAACTAGATAATGGGTGGAGTTTCGATTTGTCTCATGCTGGATTGGGAAAATGGACTCCATTATTGGAATGTGTTTGGCTATAACCTAGGTGGTTGTAGTCTGGTCGATGGGTTATACCCGAGGTGTGTCGGTGAGCATATTGGTAGTCGGATTGGTTCTGATACCATGAGATTAGTCGTGGGCCGGACATTACTATGAAATGGGTCATGGTATTTCCGATGAGTCTAATTACACACGAGTCGGGTGAATTTTCGGTAAGTGTATATTTAAGTCAAGTAAGTTGGTGGCTTGTGTAGCCACGAGTGAGTCTAGTGTCAGTTTTCGACTGACAACTGCCATGTGGTGACAGATTGTCGGGATGTGTCAACGTAGATTGTCGAGTGAGGTCTGATGACTCCTAGTGGGAGTAAATACCAGGATAGATTGGTGAGTCGGAAAGGAACCGTCAAGTTGTTGCGTCAACAAGAGGGTAGATTGGACAAGTGGTGTCAATTCGAAACAGGTAGTTTCAGTCATTCGACGGGGTCGAATGTAGTCAATGCGTTATGAGTATTTGTGGTACGTTGAGTGCAGACAAGTTTTTGTTCTGATTAGTTGGTGTACGGGTGTACACGTGTTGCGAGGTCGATTCCACTTTCCACGGGGTGTTTGTGGGATCAGGGTAGTTGAGTTTCGAGAATGAAACTAATTAAGGAGGGAAGAACGTTTGAGATTAGATCAGTTGAAATTTCGAGGACGAAATTAATTGAGGGAAGGTTGTAACGACCCGTCCCGAATTCCGGGATTAGATTAGTGACTAATCTTGATTAGTGAGGTTGATCGGTGGTTAGTTGGGCGAAATTAGACAAAATGTGCAAAATGACCGTTTTGTCCCTGGTCGTGGGCAAAATGTTGACTTTTTGATCGGGCGGTCAAACAGACTTTGACCGATGACCGTGGGACGTCACGAGTTCATAGACAGGTGGCACGTTCGATTCCGACATTCAAAGAGAATGTTATGATGTTCGGAAGTCAAGGGGCATTTTGGTAATTTGGCATATTAGGGGCCAAATGTTGACTTTTTGACCCGGAGGTCCGATGGACAAGGGCCAAGGACCGTCACGTAAGTCTCGTCGATACGAATCCAATGACAGGTGGCATGCCGAAATCGGTGATTCGACGACGAAGTTATGGTCACGGGAATGAATTAACGAACCGAGGCTTCGATTAAAATAATATTAAAATAATAAAATCTGAATTCTTTAATCAATTCAATATGGACCCTTGGATGAGTGACAAGTGTCACTCATCCCCTACATTCCCTAAAACAAGGATCTTTGTTGGCCATTGGATTATTAAATCCTTTTCCCTCCTGAAATCCTCACCATTGATTTCAAACCACAGATTGAATCTGGGCCGTTGATCTCTTCCTTCTCTCTTTATTTGATCAGACCATACATTCTCACATTTTCATTTTCACTCAAACCCGTGAGCACGGTTTCCTTCTTTGAACCTACACATCACCACCTCTCAGCCTCAACCCACACCCCAGACACCACCATACCACCCTCAGGCACCACCAGACAGCCACCACCACCTCACGGCCGCCCTGCACGGCCGGGAAAACCCCCAGACCCGAGAGGAACCGAAACCAACCCAAACCGTCCAATTGCCCAAACCTTCATATCAGGACTCGAACCAACTTAGTGTTAGGTTCACTGGGACGGTAGGAAGACTCAGACGAGGACTGGACGACGTACGGCGGCGACACGGCGGCGGTAGGTTGAAAAAAACCCGAGAAGACACCATTTCATTCCATGCTTTGAAACACTTGTTTTTAACGTTAGGATTGTTTGTTTGCTTATGAGACAAACTTAGGGGACCTAGACGACCATTTTAGACCGAAGTTCGTGGCTGGAAGCTAGACGACTCGCCGGAGAAGACAACCAAAGCCTGCATCCAATTTTCCCGTCGATTTTCAGGTAACTTCTTGAGCCTAAAGTTTAGTTTTGATTTCACAGAACCGTAGAGGATGTAGAGACGAGTCCATAGGATCAAATCTCACCAGAAATGGTGGTCGGGTTGATGAACAATGATCGGGTCGAACCGTGGGTCAACGGCGACCCAGTTTCAGACCCGGTTACTGTAGCATGACGTCAGCACAGTTGACCAGAACATTGACCTGGCACGAGGGGGAGTGTGTAAGGTATTTTGGGGAAACTTCCAACATGACTTTTAATGTATTCGATGTAACGAACATTTTGGAATTGGTTTCGTGTCGATCGGACACCGTTTCGATATTGTTCGGGACGTCCGAAGGTTTTAAATCAAGTTTAAAAATAGTTAAAAATTCGAAAAAATTACGGAACTTTAATAGGATGTTAATGAAGAGGTTAATGACCCTCTACTGTGATTTGGACAGGATTGGGAGTCCCGAAGATAGTGGTGTGGCCCGGGAAGGCCTATGGCACGCGTATCGAGGCGTATCGTTAAACGGTCTGTGAGTGGACTTTGGTTTTATAAATTCTATGCATGCTTAACTGTTTTATATGGATTATGATTGTGATTGTATGTTGTTGATTTGGATGTTGGTAAATTAAACGGTTTCACGTATTTCGAGGCGATTCATGTGCTTGCA
Organism: Prinsepia uniflora; assembly: GCA_032719365.1. Classification (NCBI taxonomy): domain Eukaryota; kingdom Viridiplantae; phylum Streptophyta; class Magnoliopsida; order Rosales; family Rosaceae; genus Prinsepia; species Prinsepia uniflora. The sequence goes on from CM064868.1 coordinate 19,347,768, forward strand.
CGTAAATCGAGGTTTTCCAATTTTGCACGGATTTTTCATGATTATGGTCTTGGATAAGATTTGATGAAATGATTTTAAAATTGGAAAGATAAACTCGGGCTTGAGGTCCACTTGTTTGGAAACCTCGGACTTGGAGTCCAATTGAGTACGTAATCGGGCCAGGGGCCCAATTGCTTTATGAAATCGGGCCAGGGGCCCAATTGTTACGAAATCGGGCTGAGACCCATTTGAGTGATATTATTGGGCCAGGGGCCCAGTTGATTTACGAATTCGGGCCGTGGGCCCAGTGGTTTATAAAATCGGGTCGTGGGCCCAGTGGTTTACAAAATCGGGCATGGGGCCCAGTTGGGTTATAAATATGATTTCGGGTGAGTGACGCACAGTACGAGCGTAGATTCTAGATTCAACTCGGTTACGACTGAGTACGATCACAGAAGGAGATGTTGAGTTTTGGGTGTCGGCGAGTGTGCTGCACTACCTCAGTGTAGGTGACTGAGATAAGTGAGAGATTTCAGATACGTGTTGGATAGAATCCAACCGTGATCGGATGATTCTGTGTAACGACCAGTCCCGGAAATCGGGATTAGATTAGTGATTAATGACAGATTAGTAAAGTAAATCGGTGATTAGTAGGGTATTTTCGGACGAACGGTGCAAAATGACGATTTTGCCGTTAGAATGGGCAAAAATGTTGACGGTTAGTTCGGGAGGTCACATGGACTTTGACCGATGACTGTGACGTAGTTCGTGATGTCACGAGTTCATAGACAGATGGCACGTCCGATTCCGACATTCGAGGAAAAAGTTATGATGTTAAGAAGTTCGAGGGTAATTTGGTTAAAAGGGACAATTTCTTGACTTTTCACTAGACTTGGAATTATCACGTATATCAAGGATCATTAGGTAGATCTTGATGCCCTGAGTACAACGATAGGTGGCATGCTGTCATCGGACGTCAGACGGTTTCGTTCTAAGTATAAACACACGAGGGCCAAAATGGTAATTTGTGAGGATAATGGCAATTTGGTCTTTTGGCTGCCTAGGAATCTGTGCCCAGCAGGATGAGGACACTTGGCTGCATTAGGAGGTGTGTGTCCACAAGATTTTGGACACCTGGCCCCTTCTGGATGGCGGTGAAAGCTCCTCACCGTCATTCTTTGTTTTTAAAAATGATGGTTGCACGATCATGGAATAGGAAAAATAGAGACACTGAATTTGTGAGAATCCAACCCCCCTCAGCTCTCCTTAATTAGCTGTGCCATATGAACTAAAAGGAAGGAGTTAACGATGTGGAATATAGTGGTGCCACCATCGTGGACAGCCGTGGACGGTTGTCCTGACCCCGTGAGCAAAACCGTCACTTCCCCTGCAACCCCTGAATTTCCATAATTGAACAAAACCCTCAAACCTCTTTGATTTGATGTACGGTGTGAATAGGAGACGGAAAGAAGGCTGAGTTAAGACTCATGGTGGCCACAGTGGTGCCCTACGACGACGATTCAAGGTAAGCAACCATGATGTTCTGTTTTCAATTGAAAATGGTAATTCATGATTGAAGGGGCTGTTGATTACTTTGGTTGTTTGGATAAGGTTTTGGAACTCAAAAGGGAGTTTTATGGACTGGAACCATGGCTTGAGATAGCCAGAACCGTGAAAAATAGTGGAAGGTAAGCATTGATGTAAAAATGGTAACTCTTGATTTAGGGACGGTTGAGCACTTCTAACATTTGGAAACTGTGTCTCAAGGTGTCAGAAGTTGTTTGGGATCAAAGGCAGGGCTGGAGAAGGTCTGAATTTCGAAACAGAGGGAGGAGGAAATTCAGAGTTCACCTTGATTTTGGAAGGTAAGAATTACGCCCTAAGTTCTTGATTTTAGTATCTAGATCGATTATTTAGAGGGGGACGAAGCTACTGGGCTAAAAAGTGTTTGAAAACGGGCTAAAAATGGAGGGAACTGTGGACTCCAGTTCAGTTGAATCGGTTGAACATTGGACAAAACCGAACCCGGTTCATGCAAGGAAGGAGATGAATAGTAGACAGCGCGTGGCTCCCACGCGCAGCCCCTTTCGGTGGCGCGTGACATTGTTCATGGAGAAGTTGTCAACACGACTTTTAACGTATTCAATGTAAAGAATATTTTGGGATTGGTTTCGAGTCGATCGGGCATCGTCTCGATATGTTTCAGGATGTCCGAAGGTTTTAGGGCTAGGTTAAAAATAGTTAAAAATTCGGGAAAATTACGGAGTTTTAGTATAAGCTTTATGAAGTAGCTAGTGACCTTATTATGAGATTTGGACAGGTTTGGGAAAGCCGGTGATAGCAGATTAGCCGGAAACGACATAAGTGCGCGCGTATCAAGGCAACAGCGTAATGGTCTGTGAGTGGACTTTGCTTTCGAACTTATGATGCATGCATATATGTTTTTATATGTTTTCTATATGTGATTTCTATATTTTTGAATTGATCTTGATGATTTTCGATTTTGTACGAATTTCGAGATTATGACATAATTGCACGTTTTACGAGGTTTCGATTTCTATTGTGATTTGATCATGGTTTTAATGATTTGATTTTGGGATTTGAAATATGATTTGAAATGGATTACAGAAAAGTGATTTCGGGCTTGGAGCCCTGTTCATGTGATTTCGATAAACGAGCTTTCGATTTTGGAATCAGATTTTGAGAAGGTGATTCTTGATTCGATTTTGAAACTTGAAAGGGAAACTTTGGATTTGGGTTCAGGATGATGGTTCTGGATGCCGGCTTACGGAATCATTATTGAGAATTCGGATATGGACTTTCTATGGTTTTCACTTGATTGAAAATGGTTTTGGGTTTAAAGACCCTGAAAAAGAAAAGAAAAACCGTTGGATCTGGTTTTGAGTTTAAAGACTCGGTTGATTGACGGGGGAGGACTCTGGATTGATATGTTTTGAGTTTAAAGGCTCGGTATATGTTTTGAGTTTAAAGACTCGGTTATGATATCCCCCGAGGCCTGTTGATTGTGTTTTGAGTTTAAAGACTCGTTGATATCCTGGGAAGGCCTGATTATGCACATGGTTTTTAGTTTAAAGACTCGAGCGCATTTGAGATCCACCAACTCGCATGATTGATGTTTTTCATTGGTTTTTCATTGGTTTTGGGCAATGGCCCGGATGCTTTGGATTTGATGAGTTTTGGGCTGAGTTCCCGTGCTTGATGAGGATTTATGATTTTGGGTTGAGGCCTTGGATTTGACTTGTGGATTTGATGAAAAGAAACGATTCGAGTTTTTAATGATGGTTTTGGATATGAAATGGTTTTGTGAATTAGTTGTATATGCATGCATTGGTTTCAAATGGAGGGTATAAATGTACTTTTATTATAACCTGTTTTCAGTACTTATCCTTTATTTTTGTCCACTCACAGCCTTTTTATGTTTTCGATACCCTCCAGGTTGTGGCTGTGCGGGCTGTTGGTCGAGAGAGACGGAGACATCACACACGCGATCCACAGTAGAGTCTGGGCACTCTGGGAAGTCCGGAAGTTAAACGGTTCGTTTGGAAATCCCTTGTCCGACTGACGTGTCACATGGAGGTTGGACGTCGATTTAGCCTTCGTGTCACACGTAAGTTAGACGGGAGCATGACTTAGCCCTTAATCCCGGGGGATTGAGGGTGGGTCATGTCATTCTGATTGACACCATATGTCTAAGGGATGTAATTCCAAGAAATCTTGGGTTGTGACCAAATTGGTAGATGTGCCCCAAGTGGCAACTATGTAAGTTTGGTGGGCACTGAGCGGGACAGAGAGGATCTTGAGTGTCTCAGTGTGAGGCATGGGGTATACCTGGATTTGTGACAGGTACGCTAGTTCGTTGTGGACAGAGGGCATGAGTGTTACGTGTTGGAAATTGATCCCATAGAGTTGGGACGTGTGAACCAGTATGCCGACATGAATGGTGATGGAAGAAGCCAAAGAGAATCAATGGACATGTTTAGCTCAGAAGAAAAGGATTAAGCATTACGGTAATTATCAGAGAATACTCCTAGTTGGAGGAGGACTTTGGGCAGAGCTTTAGGTTGGCCGTCGACATGATGCGAGACTTGAGTTACGAGGATGCTTGCGTAGAGAGTAAGCTCAGTAATTGGAAAAGTTGAGCATGCTTCCAATATGATTGGAACTTCAGAATAAAAAAAAATTGTGATTAAGACAAAGAGAAGAGTGCTTGATTCCGAATTAGAGATGGGTATTCCGAAGTATATGAGGGAGACTTCTCGATTTCTGCTCTTTAGCAGATAATGCTAGGTGTCGCAGGATGCCATAGGATGAACTTTGATGTCATCATCTTAGACTTTCCTTATGCGGGCCAATGAGGAAGGATATGACAGTTAAAGGGTTCAAAGAGGGTGTAAGAACCAAACACCTAGGCTATGAGTTAAATATGAATGACTTGACGAGCAGATGGTATTTAGCATAACCGGATGTGACGAGTGAGTGTCCGAGATAGTGGACCCACAGTGGATCGAGGTGAGTTGGATTGAGTAGTGTGGTGATGATCGAGAGGATCGAAGTGATTGAGATGATTGTGGCGACCGTGAATCAAGTAGACCAAAGTTTGGTCGTTATCGGAGAGAAGAGTATTGCTCTTTCCTGGAGTTGGATATGTGAATGAGCTTGAGATGAGGACGATACCCACGCATCGATCAGGAAGAGTTGAGTAACCGATACCTCAAGTTAGATGTGAGGATTAGTCAGTGATTGGACGTTGCCAGAGTACAGTCCTTGAGTAGGCCGAGTAGTGCCTTGATGATTGACATGAGGTGAGTGCACTTGTGTGTAGTGCACGTTGGACAATGGGATTAACCACGATCAATCGGTATGTCAGGTTGAGAGTTCCTCGAGAGTAGGAATGTTTTGTCGAATGGATAGAGCCCTAGAAAGACATGAGATGGCGATCAGATTAGATTCGATAGTGACAGTTCGACGGGGATTATGATTGGATGTGTTCCGACATATTGAGATGATGCTTGGATGTCAAATATTGTGTGCTCGAGCAGATTGGATTGAGAGGGTTCAGAGATTATGTGAGTCGAGAGCTCAGGGCCTTGTGGGCCAGAAGAACCCTAGTGATTTTTATATGTGATTACCTCTGCTAGCAAGTATTTGATGAGGTCCAGATAAACCCAGGATGGGTACGATGTCGAATGTGTTTCGACAGGATACATGACGTGATAGTTTGGAACTCAAGATGAGTCAGGATTTCAACAGAGGTCGCTGAACGACATGAGACATGAGGTGAGGACTCGAGAACTAGTCGAGATCAGAGTAGCACAATGAAGGCGTAGTAGAACCGGGAGTTGCCGGCTAGGCACGATGGTTGTGACCTATGGTGTCAAGTGGATTATGTTTACAGACCTTTTGGTGAAAGAGGATGAGATATTGCTCAGTGGGAGCAATGAGGATGATTTTCAGATCGGATGCTGAACAGGATGTCAGCTCGAATGTCGGATAAGAAAGGTCGTCAGGCTGAAAAGCCGATTTGATGACAACTTAGTATAATTGACCTGTCAGAGTTGGTGGTAGACGAGACACCGAAATTTTGTCTCAAGTGAGACCTACGAGTGCATACGGTCACAGAAGGCTGAGTGGAGCCTCAGCATTGACCTTCAGACTATGGTTCACTGATGGGTACTGTAGTTGTGTCGGACGTGTATGATTACACAAGAGTGCCCGAGTAGGGGGACGTGATCGAATTTCCATAGTTTTGTTGTGGAATTGGGTCGATTGGAATTTCGAGGGCAAAATTCTTTAAAGAGGGAAGTTTGTAACCCGTCCCAAAGTTTTGGGATTAATTAAGACTTAATGATGGATTAGCAAGGCTAATCGGAGATTAATCGAGAATTATCGGACGTTTAGAGTGAAATTACAATTTTGCCCCTTAACGTGGGCAAAAAGTTAACTTTTGACCCGGGAGGTCCAATACACGAGGATCGAGAACCGTTATGTAGATGGTGTCGATACGAATCCGTAAATAGATGGCACGTTGAAATCGGACGTTCGACAAGAAAGTTATGATTCACGGAAATTCCAAGGAATTATTACACGTTTTACGAGGCACAGTTGGACTTTTGTCCTGATTGGGTCCCAGATATTTTCCCCATGCCCAATGGATAAGTGACAAGTGTCACCCATCCATTGCTCCCCTTAAACAGATACATGCATCTGTTCCCCATTCCCTTCCTCATTCGATCGACCATCCAACCCGATGAACCCAAATTCAAACCTTTCCCCATTTGATTCAGTTGAGGCCAAAAGAGTGAGGCTGAGGACGTGATGACGGTGGCAGGATGACCAGCAGCCGTGGATGGCGGAGGACCTTGGGAAAATAGGTAAAATCGATAACCCGGTTAGGATTCAAAATTCCAATTTTGTGATTTGGACGTTAGGGAGGTTATCTGTTGATTAGATTGTGTTTAGGGGGTTGGTAGGATGATTAGGGAATGGTATTGGGCGGCGGAGAGTGGCTGAGCAGCCCATACAGCGGTAGTTAGGATTTTTGGTGACTGACCACCAAATTTGGTTTCCGCCCAGGTAAGCTCAAATCAACCCCCAAAACATGTTTTTATGCATCTTGGGAGCTTAATGGAACCCTTATGAGGTAGTTTTGACCCTTAGAGAGGCTCAGACCGTGGGAGGAAAAACAGGGTTGTGAAGGGTGCTTGGAACCAATGGGTTCTAGGTAGTGTTTTTTAGTTTTAATCATATAGATAGGTTGCAAATGATGAGAGGAAGCTATAAGAATTGGAATGAATGAAAAAGGATGAAAAATGAGGGAGATATGGACCGGTCACGCCGGTTCAGTTGGACCGGCGGGACCAGTGAACCGGTCTGCGCGAGGAAGAAGATAAACAGGTGCACTGGCGTGGCTCCCACGCGCAGGGTCTTTAGGCGGCGTGTGGGGGCGTGTGGGGGCACTGTTTGTGGAAGTGTTCAACATAGGAAATCATCCTTTCGATGTAACGAAAGTTTTGGGATAAGTTTCGAGTCGATTGGACATCGTTTCGATATAGTTTGGGATGTCCGAAGGTTTAGAATCAAGTTTCAAATACATTAAAAATCCTAGAAAATTAAGGGGCTTTAATGAGAGGTTATTTAAGTAGTTAGTAACCCTCTAGTATGATTTGGACAAGTTTGGGAATCCCGGTGATGGTGATTAGCCCGAGAAGGCTTATGATGCGCGTATTTAGGCATAATAAGGACGGTCTGTGAGTGGGCCTTGTTTTATGAATTGATGCATGCATAAATGTTTTATATGTGTTTATAAGCATGATTTGAGATTCCATAAGTGCATATATTTGTGGTATTTTTTATTTACGTATTTGCACGTATTTCAAGATTTAGAGTTTTATATGGTGCTTATACGTGCTAGTATTTCTATGTTGGTTTAATGGTAAGGTTTTGGAATTAGAAATATGAAATCGAACATGAGACCCATTTGATTGGAAACCATCGAACTTGGAGTCCATTTGATTTAATGAGAAATCGGACTAGAGGCCCAGTTGATTATAGTATCGACCTTGAGGCCCAATTGATTTTTGATATCGGGCTTGAGGCCCCGTTAATTTATGGTATCGGGCTTAAGGCCCAGTTGGTTGTGATATCGAGCTTGAGGCCCAGTTGATTGTGAAATTGGGCTTGAGGTCCCGTTGAATTGTGAGATCGGGCTTAAGTCCCAATTGTGGTTCATGAAATGAGAATTCGGGTTTAAGACCCAATTAAGATATGAATTTGGGCTTGAGTCCCTGTGAGATTTGGATTTGAATCGGATTCGAGGAATCCTGTTGAGATGTTCGGGTATGAGACCTAGTTGAATTGTAATTTGAAAGAAAGTATTTGAATATGTATATACCCTCCCGTATGAATAGTCTCGTCCAGACGTCGATGATCCTGGAGTGTCACGATCCACTGTCTAGGATAAGTGACTCCAAGAGGGAGCACATCCCAAGAGTGAAAGATATGAGATAGTCTCGGACAGGATTTGGTGACAGGCCCTCCTAGATGTCGTAGATCCTGGGAGTAGGCTCGGAGATGAGACCCGAGTAGTATGCATACTTTAGATATATCGTGACAGGTTCTTGATTAGGCATATGAGATGCCGAGGATGGGTTATATATATATATATATATGTATGTATGAGGTTTTACGAAGATTGGTTTGGGGCTGAGACCCCATGTTCTATGATTAGTTTTGGGCTAAGTCCCACGTGTACTGGATTTGGGTCGAGACCCACTTGACTTGATTTGGGCGGAGTCACTATGGATTTGGTTTTGGGCTGAGTCCCACATGATTGGTTTTGGACTGAGTTCCCTTATACTTTGATTGACGGTTTTGGTCTAAGGCACTAATGATTTAAATTAACGAGAAATGATTTGAGAAATGGTTTTCGAATGCATGCATGCTTTTACGTGAAGGGTATAAATGTGATTTTTGTTATAAATGATTTTAAAACTGTTGTTTTGTCCACTCACAGTTTTTATGATTTCAATACCCTTCAGGTTGATAGCGGATGCAGGCTGTAGCAGAGATCGAAACATCGCATGCCACCACCGATCCTGGTGTACTTTGATGGACCCCGAGCAGGGGACGAGTTTATCCTTGGTCTGAGGTGTCAGACGGGAGCAGGCACGTCCCACAATAATCCAGGGGATTCGGGACGGGTTCTGTAAGGGGGGGACAACAACATTTGTCTCGGCCGCCCCCTGCGCCTCAAGGCTCACATATACTTGGGCGTTTGGGACGCTCAAGTTCGTTGTTGGAGTTCGGCGATGCTTGCCGAGTATATCCTGCAGCTCAGGGTAGTTAGTGATACGACCACCATCATTTTTATAATGTTCTTCAAGTCCATTGCTAGGGTTAAACTTCCATGTAAATAAAATTATAAATCGAGAACGGTGTCCTCCAAACCTTTAGGGAATGCGAAGTTCTTGTGATTTTTTCCAGTCACCTTAACAAATTAATTTCACTTCCCAATAGATCCACCATTTTTCCATTTAATAGGATCGAATGCGTATTCAATACAAAGCTAGAAATATTTTAAGGGCCGCTTTGAAAATACATACCAACATCCACTTCCTTCTGGTATGAAAATTCTTCGATCCACCCGCAATCCCCTGGGATTAAGGGCTAAGTCATGCTCCCGTCTAACTTACGCGTGACACGAAGGCTAAACCGACCTCCAACCTCCATGTAACACGTAAGCCGGATAAGGGATTCCTAAAACGAACAGTCCACAAGTACCAGACTTCCCAGAGTGCGCAGAAACTACTGTGGATCGCATGTGTGATGTCTCCGTCTCTCTCTTCCAACAACCCGCACCGCAACAACCTGTAGGGTATCGAAAATACAAAAAGACTGTAAGTGGACAAATATAATTAACGTTCTGAAAACAAGTTATAGAAAAGTACATTTATACCCTACACGCAAAACCAATGCATGCATATGAAAACCAATTCACAAAACCGTTTCATATCTAAAAACCATCAATGAAAACCAGAATCGTTTCTTTTCATCAAATCCGCAATTCAAATTCAGGGCCCCAGCCCGAAATCATAAATCCTCATCAAGTATGGGAACTCTGCCCAAAACTCATAAAATCCAAATCATCCGGGCCATTTCCTAAAACATCTGAAAACCAGTGAAAAACTAGTGAAAAACATCAATCAATCAAGTTGCTGGATCTCAAGTGCGCCCGAGTCTTTAAACTCAAAACACATGCGCATAATTAGGCCTTCCCGGGATATCAACGAGTCTTTAAACTCAAAACACAATCAACAGGCCTCGGGGGATATCACAATAACCAAGTCTTTAAACTCAAAACATATACCGAGTCTTTAAACTCAAAACATATCAATCCAGGGCCATCCCCCCTCAATCAACCGAGTCTTTAAACTCAAAACCAGATCTAGCCATTTTCCTTTTTTCAGGTCTTTAAACCCAAAACCATTTTTCAATCAAGTGAAAACCATAGAAAATCCATATCCGAATTCGCAATAATGATTCTGTAAGCCAGCATCCCGAACCATCATCCCAAACCCAAATCCAGAATTTCACTTTTCAAAGCCGAATCAAGAATCATCTTTTCAAAATCCGATTCCAAAACCAAAATCTCGTTTATCGAAATCACATGAACAGGGCTCCAAGTCCGAAATCAATTTTCCAAAATCCATGATAAATCATTAAAATCAAGCATATCTCAAATCCCAAATCATCATATCGAAACTCTCATCAAATCATAGCAGAAAACCACATTTTGTAAAATGTGCAATTCTGTAAATATCTCGAAATACGTGCAAAATCGGAAATCATCAAGATCATAATCATAAACATAGAAATCAAGTATAGAAAACATATAAAACATTTATGCAAGTATCATAAGTTAGAAAGCAAAGTTCACTCACATACCGTTTACGCCGTTGCCTCGATACGCGCGTACTTTTGCCTTTCCCAGCTAATCCTCTATCACCGGCTTTCCCGAACCTGTCCAAATCCCATAATAAGGTCACTAACTACTTCACAATGCTTCTACTAAAGCCCCGTAATTTTCTCGAATTTTAACTATTTTTAACCGAGCCCTAAAACCTTCGGACATCCCAAAAACTAACGAGACGATGTCCGATTGACTCGGAACTGGTGCCAAAATGTTCGTTACATCGAATACTTTAAAAGTCGTGTTGAATGTGCCTCGAAAAGAGGGCCCACGGGCCTACACACGCTGCCCAATCACCCTACGCGTGAAACCACGTGCGGTTACTGTTCACTGTCCCTATCCTCAGGTGAACTGAGTTCGAACCAATCCAGGCCACCCGGTCCAGACCCGAATCGTCGTGGACAGTTCTCCTATGTTATTAGTCCATTTTTGTGCCGTTTTTTTCTTCTAATTAGTCCTATATGTTTGCCTCAACGTCTATAATCGTTTTTAGACCTTAAAAATAAGAATTACCGCCTGGAACTCACCTCCCAAATTGACGGTTAAACCAGTCCCTGTCTTTCTTCGAGTTGCCATGATTCCAGCCTCCGTCCTTCTTGATTTTGATCCCAAATGCCTTCTGGCATCCCTTGAAACACAACTAAATTATCAGGACCTCGCAACAACCCCCAAATTTCAACTTACCATTTTTGTTTCAAACTTACCAGTTGTAAGGTTCCATGGCCGCCGTCCACAGCCAGCCTCGCAATTTGTCCTCATCGGCTTGTCTGACCTTCATGATCATTATCCAACTAGTTAGGACGGTTAACATGTTCCTAAACTAAAACTCCCTCTCAAAATCCAAAAACTGGCACACGGCTTACCAGAACTTCTCCCACCGTACACGACGGTTCATGGTGATAGCACCACCACACTCGTCCCATCCCTCTCTCCAACATTTGTTCAGACATTACAGGCAATAGTTGAGGGTCAAGGGTTTATCAGGGTGGGATTTCATAGTTACTTTGTTCCTCTGTTTCCTCCTTTGGACCCAAAGCCGTACAACGTTTTCAAATAAGTGTGAGGCGGTGAGCAAGGTTTTACAGCCATCCAGACCCAGCCAGGTGTCCAAAACCTTGTGGGCACACATTCCAGAGCAGGCCAAGTGTCCATCTCTAACTGGGCACAGATCCCAATGCAGGAAATGACCAAATTGCCCTTACCTTCACAATTCCAATTTTGCCCCTCAAGTTCCTAGACCCATAACTCTGTTGTCCGACCTCCAATTAACGCATGCTGCCTATCATTATATACAGGAGATCAAGACCTACTTAATGGTCCTCGAAATACGTGACAAAGACCTGTCGTAGAAAGAGTCAACAAATGGCCATTTTTCAACCAAATTACCAAAATACCCTCGAACTTCCGAATATCATAACTTCTTCCTCGGATGTCGGAATCGGACTTGCCACCTGTCTATAAATTCGTGACGTCTCGAACTACGTCACAGTCATCGGTTAAAGTTCGGTTGACCGCTCGAACCAAAAGTCAACCATTTGCCCAATTCCAAGGGCAAAATCGTCATTTCGCACCGTCCGTCCGAAAGCATCCAACTAATCACCAATTAACTTCACTAATCCATCATTAACCACTAATCTAATCCCGGGGAAATTAGATAATGTGTAGATGTAGATGTAGATGTAGTATTGATAAATAGGGATTAAATTAAACATACGCCCAAACTACGCATTAAATTAAACATGTAATTCGAGTGTTATACAATTTAAACCCTTTTTGTGTAGATGTAGTATTGATAAATAGGGATCGTTCTTAACCGGGGAAATTAGGGACATTAATAATGTGTTAGTGGGAGATGAATAAAAGAATAATGAATTAAAGAATTAAATAATCAAAGAATCAATAAATTAAAGAATTAACAATTTAAAGAATTAATTACTTAAAGAATAAAAAAGAATAGAGAATTAAAGAATTAAAGAATTAACTAATCAAAGAATCAATAAATTAAAGAGTAAAGGAATAAAAGAATAAAGAAATGAAAGAATCAAAGACTAATAAACTAAAAGTATGAAAGAATAAAAGAATAAAAGAATAAAGAATAAAAAGGGGGGTTTTGAAAAGGTTTGTGATCATGTAAATAAGTAAAAGCATAGATAAACTAATTTTACTTCTATTCTAATTCATGTACAAGTGATCTTCTTAAAACACAAATCTTACCAACACTCTAATAATTGCAAATATTAAATCAATCACGAAATTTTACCTTAATCGTCTTAATTACCTTCATACATTTTTCAATACTATAAATGCACCGACAGCGGACAACACTTACAATATGATTCACCTTTTGTTTTTGACTGAATGCGCCGACAGCGATCAACATTAAGTCTCTTCAATTCTACTTTAAATGCACCGACAGCGGATAAAACACTTAACATTGAATTGAAGTATGAAGCACTAAAATGTATAAAATAACTAAAATTCATAAAGTAAGACACATGGAGATTGCATCTAACACTTACAAATATTAGTAAGAAAAACCTCACATATATTGAACTATAATCAAAACCAATAACAAAAATGAGAGTTTGAGTAAATGGAGAGTAATTGTTACACTTTCAAGATGGATGAAAACAATGGATTGTTATTCATACGATTCTCCGACAGCGGACGGAACCTTATGAAGATGGAGGAAATAACCTTGGGAAATATGGACTCAAAACTCTAAACTTTGTATTGGAGATACTTTGCCAAAGTTTCTCTCAAAGAAGGCTCAAATGTGTGCCTCAAAGAAGGTGTGTTTCAACAAGTGAATTGAAACCCTATTAATAGGTGGAGAAAGCTACCAAAAATAATATAAAAATACAATAAAAATGTGGAATAATGGAATGATGAGTAATAAAGATTTGTGATGATGTTTAGAGGTGGTTTGAGTTGTAAAGTTGTAAAATTGGGTTGGAAAGTGGTTGGAAAGTGGCTGGAAATTGGGTGGAAACTGCTGGAAAGAAATCAGCAGAGAGCAGCTGAAAATAACTCCCAAAATTCGGTAGTCTTCTGCTGAAGGGGCGGCTGGGCGTTCGGCAGGCGCGCGCTGGAGTGGAAGAGGGACGTTCGGCCGGCGCCTGTCGAATTGTGTGTGGGCAGGGCTGAAGCAACTGGGCTTCGCCTGGGCCTGACTGCTGGGCTGGTATCTGGGCCGCACAGGCGTGGGCTGGGCGGAAGCAGCTGGGCTTCATGCGGGCTCGCTGGCGGGCCACTTGGCGACGGGCTGGGCTGCAAAAAAAAATAATTAGGTTTGGGCTGCATTAATTAATTTAATTAAAATATAACTAAATTAATTATTCCACCGAATTACGTCCATATTTTATTCGTTATAATTCCGATCGAAACGATTCTTTCGCCAAAATGCTCCAAATTACAACCTTTATTTTTCTAAACATAAAAATCACAAAATAATTTATTTTATCAATTTATTTAATATTTTAATATTAAAAGTCAAGTATAAAGGGTATAAAATAATATAAAATAATGCTTATTTAACGTCCTATCAAATACCCCCACACTTAAACTTTGCTAGTCCCTAGCAAATACTAAAATCAAACTACGAATTCAAAACAAGTAGACCCTTAACCATTTGTCTCAAATTTCATTGTTATAATCATGGCATAAAAGATTTTCACTTAAAACATTTAAGCAAATGGAATTCAAAAGTTAATATATGGTAACAAAATGTTCAACAAGTAAGATAATGAGTAAATATGGTGAAATGGAGTTCTGCACGAATAAGACAAGTATGAATCAACTCACAAGGATATGCACTCATAAATTCACTCAATTTGTGAGGGTTTGTGTTTGCACTCAAAGTATGTGAGAAATACTCACATAATCGAAATGAAGTACTTTTGCAAAATTTCAAACAAACACCTCAAGATAAAAACAAAACATACTTGCACAAATGAACCAAAACCATAAGCTTACTCAAGTGATTGACTCAACTAATCAAAATTTACCATCTTAAGGATCATAAGGTCTTTACGAAGGTTGTAATGGGGCTAAGTTTAGAGGCAAGGAATATATAGGACAAGTGGTGCTCAAATTCGTTCCAAGACTCAATAGACTCCCAAAACGTATCATAACTTCCCAACCTTAGTGCAATGATGTCAGTAATCCATCCCTTCGAACATAGGCCTAATTTCATCTTGTTGGGCCTCGAATTCATTCTTTGTGCCGGATTTACAAATGTAAAGGACTTAACTCAAACATTCATAATCAAACCTTATTACCTTGATAAAAACTTCAATATATCTTTCTTTTTTTTTCTCTTTCTTTTTTTCATTTTTTTTTCATATATCAAGGTAATAACATGTGTCAAAAATACAACAATGTTTGAGTAAGTAAATCCACAAAATACACATAAAAGTCTTTCAATATCATCATTTCCTCTTTACACAATCATTATGTCTTCAACCGAGTCCTTGGAACAAAGGTAAAAGATGTCTATACTAAGCTCAAGTGTTTAGATAATCATGGTGAGGAAAGAAAGGCTTAATGTGGGCTCAAAAGGGGTAAAACTAAGGGGGTCGCAACTTGTGCGCACAAAATAGGGAACATGGATGTTTGAATTTGTGGTGTTAACCCTAATGCCTTAATCATTTCCAAAATCAGAGAATTTATTGACTTAAAAGCTTTGAAAATCACATAGAATAAGTTCTAGTGCTCTAGAGTTCATTAAAAGCTATGGCAAGCAGTTATGAGGCATATGTATATCAATTTAAACAAAGAACTTATGAATCACTCATCAAAGATGTATATAAGTTCTAAAGCTCACATAAGGTTCAAATGATTCATACTTATCATATCATGCTTATTTATGTACCAATTTACATGCATTATCTTCAAGTAGTAACACTTAATCACAAAATATTAACAAACAAATTCAAGTTGTAGTGATCATCTTTATAGCCATAACATATTCATTTCCGTTCATTTATATCATTGACAAGTTAAAGGGCAACTTGATACTCGTAAAAACACTACGTTAAAACAAAAAGACTCAAGAAAGCAATATTTTGTTTTTTTTTTCGTTAAGAAAGACTTAATAAAACAATTTCAAATGCACAAATAAATTTGTAAACCATTCCCCCACACTTAAATTCTACATTGTCCTCAATGTAGGAAAATACGAAATAATTAAACATAGAATCAAAGTAAGGAAGATGATTTAAGAAAATGAAGAAAGAAAGAAAAACATAAACAAAGTAAAAGAGAGTGAAGGGTTGAAAGAAAGCAAATCTGTGTTGATGACTCCTTCACACTCGAGAACACATTGGGCTGCCTCCCAACAAGCGCTTGAAGTTTAACGTCCATCCAGCCTAGACCAAATTCTTTATCTGATGGGACGTAGAAGTACTCTGTCTGACTCCACATCGTGTCCTCCAATTGCCTCGATGTAAGGCTTCAATCGGTGGCCATTTACCTTGAACTCTTTTCCCGTTTCAATGCTTTTGATCTGTATGGCTCCATGGGCAAACACATTAGTAACAACAAAAGGACCTACCCATCTGGAGAATAATTTACCTGGAAAGAGTCTAAGTCGGGAATTGAACAACAAAACTTTCTGGCCAATGTCAAATGCTTTACTCTTGATCTGTTTGTCATGAAATGCCTTTGCCTTTTCCTTGTAGATCAGAGTGCTTTCAAATGCATCATTTCTTATTTCCTCAAGCTCACTCAGCTGGAGCTTCCGATGCAGACCGGCGTCATCTAGCTTGATGTTGAAAGTTTTGACGGCCCACCATGCTTTATGCTCTAGTTCCACCGGAAGGTGACATGCTTTTCCGTACACCAACCTATAGGGAGACATTCCTATAGGTGTTTTGTATGTCGTCCTGTATGCCCAAAGTGCATCATCCAACCGTTGGCTCCAATCCTTACGATTAGGGCCCACAGTTCGCTCTAATATCTTCTTGATCTCTCTATTACTGACTTCCGCCATTCCACTCGTTTGAGGATGGTAAGGTGTAGAGACTCGATGAGTGACACCATACCGTTTCATTAAAGCTTCAATGGTCTTGTTGCAGAAATGACTTCCTCCATCACTTATTAGGACCCGCGGGATCCCAAACCTGGAAAGAATGTTAGTTCTGAGGAAATCTGCAACAGTTTTAGAGTCATTAGTCCTGGTGGCCTTAGCTTCCACCCATTTTGATACATAATCAACAGCAAGTAAGATATAGAGATAGCCATTAGATTGAGGAAACGGACCCATAAAATCAATACCCCAAACATCAAATATTTCAACAGTAAGAACATAATGTTGTGGCATTTCATCCCTTCGTCCTAAGTTTCCTGATCTCTGACATTTATCACAGGCTAAACAGAATGAATGTGCATCTCTAAAAAGTGTGGGCCAATATAGTCCAGATTCTAAGATTTTGAGTGCAGTTTTCCTAGATCCAAAGTGGCCTCCACAAGCATGGCTATGGCAGAACTCTAGGACTGACCTATGTTCAATATCAGGGACACATCTCCTAATCAATAAATCTGCACAGTGTTTCCACAAATAAGGTTCATCCCAAATATAGTGCCTAACATGCTTTTTAAGTTTATCTTTTTGTGCACGGGAGAGGGTGGTGGGTAACTGTTTGGTGACTAAATAATTGACAATATCAGCATACCAAGGAGTACCTCCCTCGATTCTGAAGAGTTGTTCGTCTGGAAACATCTCTTGAATCTCCACAGGATCTCGCTCATGTGCAATGCGACTCAAATGATCCGCCACCACGTTCTCTACGCCTTTCTTATCTTTAATCTCGTTGTCAAACTCTTGAAGAAGAAGAATCCATCGGATCAGTCTTGGTTTCGCTTCTTTTTTGGCTAGGAGATACTTCAGTGCTGCATGATCAGTGTAAATAATGACTTTAGTTCGAAGTAGATAAGAGCGAAATTTATCTAAAGCAAATACAACAGCAAGCAACTCCTTTTCTGTAGTGGTGTAGTTCATCTGGGCATCATTTAAGGTTCTGGATGCATAGTAGATGGCGTAGGGCTTCTTATCCCGCCTTTGTCCGAGTACGGCTCCAACTGCATAATCAGAGGCATCGCACATTAGTTCAAAGGGTAAGGACCAATCAGGGGCACAAAGAATGGGGGCAGTGGTTAAGAGATTTTTAAGCTTCTCAAAAGCTTCCTGACAGTCTGCATCAAAGACGAAGGGTGTCTCTTTCTGAAGCAGTCGGCACAAGGGCCTTGCAATGTGGGAGAAGTCTTGGATAAATCTTCTGTAAAATCCTGCGTGACCAAGAAATGAACGGATTCCTCTCACCGAAGTGGGAGAGGGTAAGTGGCTCACAGTATCAACTTTAGATTTATCGACTTCAATTCCTCTTTCAGAGACAATATGGCCCAAGACTATCCCTTGTCTAACCATGAAATGGCATTTCTCCCAGTTAAGTACCAGATTAGTTTCGACACACCTTTGTAAGATAAGTGCTAAGTGTTCTAAGCATGCATCAAAACTATCCCCAAAGACACTAAAATCGTCCATAAATACTTCAATTATTTTTTCGACGTATTCAGAGAAAATAGAAAGCATGCATCTTTGGAAAGTACCTGGGGCGTTACATAAACCGAAAGGCATTCTTCGGTAGGCAAAAGTGCCAAAAGGACAAGTGAAAGTCGTTTTATCTTGGTCATTTTGAGCGATACAGATTTGATTGTACCCGGAATAACCATCAAGAAAGCAATAATAGGAGTGACCTGCTAACCTTTCAAGCATTTGATCAATGAAGGGCAAAGGGAAGTGATCCTTCCTAGTTGCTTTGTTCAGGCGTCGATAGTCGATGCAGACTCTGTATCCGGTCACTGTTCGCTGGGGCACTAGCTCTCCTTCACTGTTCGCAACAACTGTGACTCCACTTTTCTTTGGGACTACTTGGACTGGTGAGACCCATTTGCTGTCTGAAATTGGGTAGATGACACCACAGTCCAAGAGTTTGATGACCTCTTGTTTCATAACTTCCATCATCGGAGGATGGAGGCGACGTTGGGCTTCGCGAGAGGGCTTTGCATCATCTTCTAGTAAGATTCGATGCACACAGGTTGTAGGGCTGATTCCCTTGATATCTGACAGAGTCCATCCAATGGCTGTCTTGTACTTTGTCAAGACCTGTACCAGTCTATCTTCCTATGACTCGGTTAGTGCAGAAGACACTATGACGGGCAGAGTGTCGTCCGAGCCAAGATAGGCATACTTCAGGTGGTCAGGCAAAACTTTGAGCTCGAGAACTGGGGCCTGAATCACTGAAGGAGGAGTGGCATTAGTACTAATTGGAAATGACGAGGGTACCTGGTGATTCACCATTCTGGGGGTCTCATTTAGGGTCATGACTTCATCCCAAATTCGAGGTTCTAGTTCGTAATCCGTATCCTCAACCAAGGCATCCCCTGATTGCATTAGGCCAACTCCTTTCTGGATTATCATGTTGAGTGTGTCTTCTCGAATTGAATCAAAATGTTTCTCTGCGAGAGAAGTGCACACGTCAACAGAAAAAGTAGTATGAGTTGCGGAACTAGGGTACCTCATGGCATCAAAAATGTTGAAGCCAATCTCCTCTCCGTTTACTTCCATAGTTAATGTTCCATTGAACACATCAATCTTTGTCTTGGCAGTTCTCATGAATGGTCTTCCCAACAGCATTAGTGGAGCTTGATTCGTAGGGGAATCCTCCATGTCTAGGACATAAAAGCCAGCTGGGAAGATGAGCTGGTTAACCTGCACAAGAACATCTTCTACGTATCCCTTAGGATACACATTAGAGCGATCGGCTAACTGAATGATAATATCGTCATGCTGTAATTTACCTAGACCTAGGGCAACATATAGTGAATATGGCATAACATTAATGGATGCTCCTAAGTCTAGCATGACTTTATCAAATGACTTGTTACCAATCACGCAGGGAACAGAAAAACTCCCTGGATCCTTCAACTTTGGGGGTAGCCGACACTGGATTACAGCAGAAACTGTTTCACTCACCATCATAACCTCCTTCTCCCTCGTCTGGCGCCTTGGAGTGCATAACTCTTTCAGAAATTTTGCGTATTTCGGCACTTGTTTGATGCACTCGATCAAGGGCATGTTGATTTGCACCCTTTTGAATATCTCCAAGATTTCCTCATCGGATTCATTCTTCTTAGATTTGGCAAGCCTACTTGGAAATGGTGCATGCACAAACGGGGAATTAGTAACAACCGAACTTGAAGGGATTGGGTTATTACCTTGTGTGTGGGTAGGTTGAACTGGCGGTTGTGTCATGGTGGTCTTAGTTGCCACCTTGTGCTTTTCAGCCTCAGAAACGGCTGGATCTGGTTCTATTTCTCCGAGCACTTTACCACTTCGAGTGGTGATTGCATTGGCTTCAGGTCTTACATTTGGGTTGGGTGTAGGTTGAGGTGGAAGCACCCCGCTAGCTTGGATCTTACCCATGAAGTCCACGACCTTGCCCATTTGGTCCTTGAGATCAGCGATGTCTTTTTGTTGATTTTGCTGACCTGTGACAAGAGCCTGAGTTGACGCCATTAGTGTTTGCTGCCCTTGGGAAAGAGCAGCCAGCATTTTATCATAATCAGGATTAGAAGATGAAGAAGTATGATTATTTGCATGATTATGAGAAAAGTTAGAAAATGGGACCGGGGGCCTTGGTTGCCATGTGGGCCTTGGGAACTGGTCTGGGACACGGTTTGGCCCGGTCGACATGTGCTGAGGGTTTAGGACATTGTTCGGATCTCTCCAACTGTAACCTTGGGTCCTTGGCCCTCCTTGAAAGCCTCCAATGGCGTGTGCCATTTCAGTTCCGGAGTCTTCCTCCCTTGCAGTGTAGGGACATTGTTCCTCAAGATGGCCTTGAGAGCATATGGAACAAACTGGAGCTACCTGTTTCTTTAGCTCAAGCATATTTGAAAGCATAGAGGTGATCTTATCTAACTTAGAATCATTTATAGCATGGGAACTTACCTCATGTACCTTTCTATAAATAGGATCGGCACCTTCGTATTGTGCATCATTGAGTGCACGGCTTTCAAGTAGTGCACGACCATCTACTAGGCTCCGAGCTAAGAAACTTCCATTAGCTGCAGCATCGAGCAGTCCTCTATCCCAACCTTTGAGTCCTTCATAAAAGTAGGTTAAAAGATAGCCTTCTGTGATCCCGTGAGTAGGGCATGAAGCACAAAGTTCCTTAAACCTCTCATAGTACTGGCTGAAATTCTCATCATGTTCTTTCTGCTTGATTCCAGTGATCTCTTTTCTTAAGACCGTAATCTTTGAGGCAGGGAAGTACTTGGTAAGAAACTCCTGAACCAACTTCTCCCAAGAGTCAATATGATTGGGTGGGAGACTTAAAAGCCATACCCGTGCTCTTTCTTCCAAGGACAATGGGAAAGCTTTCAGCTTCATGATTTCCAAGTCCGCATCATCCGGACACATACTACTAATGATGAATTGGAACTCCGTTAAGTGTTTGTGTGGATCTTCATTTCTGATTCCACGGAACTTGGGTAGTTGATGAAGAACTCCACTCTTAAGCTCAATATCTTTCTTGTTGGTTCGAGGCTCGGGATACTGGATGCAGAAGTCTGTAGTGCCATTTGTGTTTGCACATGTCTGCTCCCGGATACTCAGGTTTCGTGCCATGGTTATCGGTGTTCCGAAAATCTGTTCTTCTTCTGAATTACTCTTCTCGCTTTTGGACTCACCGAATATTGGGGATGGAGGTTCGAACGAACTGGTTTGCTTAAGTGCGTCTCTGAATGTGGCGTTGCTTGGTGAGATGTCAAGTTGTCTTCTCAGCCGATCAAGCTTAGATTGATGAGCACGCATTCATAAGTTCGTACCTCTATGAAAACAAAACTCTAAGTTAGAAGGCAAGTATACACAAGAAGAGATAATAAGAGTAAGATAGTAGAGATTTGCATAAAGTATCACATAAATGGAAACCAGGATTAACAAAAAGTTACGTTAATGGAAAGAAAATGCACAAGTTCCAAATTCAAACTAATAATGCAATAAGTAGAGTTTTAGAGTGTCATGAATAACTTTCTCCTTCCGCTTCTCATAGTACTTTCCTGGGCGTACGGCCTGCGCGTACTGATAACCACCATTCCACCATTCAACATTAATCATGGCCAGTTGAGATAGATGTAACGCGAGAAGCAAGGATAATTTTAAGAGCACCCCGAGGCTAACTTGGCATATACTCCATTGGTGTTCCCTTTCTTAATCCAAAACTTGTCACCAGTCATAACTCTCCTAGACACCATAATTAATCCAAATGATGACGTAGAGAATTACCAAACCCTAGTGTTTACAAACTCCGCCCCAACCTCATGTCCATAGATTCGAGTCTATGGTGTGTGGTGATGAAATCCACACATCATGAAGGGTTAAGGAGAAAGTAAATAAGAGGGGCACTACCTGTTCCCGAAAGTAAGATTTTGAAGAAAAAGGGACTAAGAGATTCATGCAACTCTAAAACAATTAATAGGAAACAATACTTACACTTTAGGAAATTCAAAGATGAATAAAGTTTCATAAAAAAAAAAAATTTAAATTTTTTTTTAATTTTAATTTTTAATTTTTTTTTTAATTTTTAATTTTTTTTTATTTATTCCGAATTTTCTTTTTTTTCATTTAAAATTTAAAGTTTAACAAGACATAAACAAATAATTGATTACATAAAAATAAAATAAGTGTAAACATAAAGTTAGTGGAACATAAAGGTTATGGAATAAAATTAAAAGAAAGTTAATGGAATAAAGTTAATGTAATATAATTAAAGTTAAGGGAATAAAGAAAAAGTGTGAATATTAAGTTAATGGAATAAAGTATAATGGAATAAATAAAAGTAAAAGTAAAGAAAAGTGAACATATCAAATATGCATTTATAAACAAGTATCAAATTTAATATGAACAAATATATATATAAAAAAAATTATGAACATTTATGAACAAGTATAAATTAGAAATTAAGAAAAAGTAAAGTATGAGCATTATAAACAAACATAATAAGAACAATAATAAGATGGATAAATAAAATATAAACAAGTAAGTAAATGTTATAAACAAATATAATATTAACAAAAATAAAATTTATAAACAAGTATAATATGCACAATTTATATACATACACTAACAAATTAAAATGATTTTCAATTTCCCCGGCAACGGCGCCAAAAATTGACTACGCCCAAACTACGCATTAAATTAAACATGTAATTCGAGTGTTATACAATTTAAACCCTTTTTGTGTAGATGTAGTATTGATAAATAGGGATCGTTCTTAACCGGGGAAATTAGGGACATTAATAATGTGTTAGTGGGAGATGAATAAAAGAATAATGAATTAAAGAATTAAAATCAAAGAATCAATAAATTAAAGAATTAACAATTTAAAGAATTAATTACTTAAAGAATAAAAAAGAATAGAGTATTAAAGAATTAAAGAATTAACTAATCAAAGAATCAATAAATTAAAGAGTAAAGGAATAAAAGAATAAAGAAATGAAAGAATCAAAGACTAATAAACTAAAAGTATGAAAGAATAAAAGAATAAAAGAATAAAGAATAAAAAGGGGGGTTTTGAAAAGGTTTGTGATCATGTAAATAAGTAAAAGCATAGATAAACTAATTTTACTTCTATTCTAATTCATGTACAAGTGATCTTCTTAAAACACAAATCTTACCAACACTCTAATAATTGCAAATATTAAATCAATCACGAAATTTTACCTTAATCGTCTTAATTACCTTCATACATTTTTCAATACTATAAATGCACCGACAGCGGACAACACTTACAATATGATTCACCTTTTGTTTTTGACTGAATGCGCCGACAGCGATCAACATTAAGTCTCTTCAATTCTACTTTAAATGCACCGACAGCGGATAAAACACTTAACATTGAATTGAAGTATGAAGCACTAAAATGTATAAAATAACTAAAATTCATAAAGTAAGACACATGGAGATTGCATCTAACACTTACAAATATTAGTAAGAAAAACCTCACATATATTGAACTATAATCAAAACCAATAACAAAAATGAGAGTTTGAGTAAATGGAGAGTAATTGTTACACTTTCAAGATGGATGAAAACAATGGATTGTTATTCATACGATTCTCCGACAGCGGACGGAACCTTATGAAGATGGAGGAAATAACCTTGGGAAATATGGACTCAAAACTCTAAACTTTGTATTGGAGATACTTTGCCAAAGTTTCTCTCAAAGAAGGCTCAAATGTGTGCCTCAAAGAAGGTGTGTTTCAACAAGTGAATTGAAACCCAATTTATAGGTGGAGAAAGCTACCAAAAATAATATAAAAATACAATAAAAAATGTGGAATAATGGAATGATGAGTAATAAAGATTTGTGATGATGTTTAGAGGTGGTTTGAGTTGTAAAGTTGTAAAATTGGGTTGGAAAGTGGTTGGAAAGTGGCTGGAAATTGGGTGGAAACTGCTGGAAAGAAATCAGCAGAGAGCAGCTGAAAATAACTCCCAAAATTCGGTAGTCTTCTGCTGAAGGGGCGGCTGGGCGTTCGGCAGGCGCGCGCTGGAGTGGAAGAGGGACGTTCGGCCGGCGCCTGTCGAATTGTGTGTGGGCAGGGCTGAAGCAACTGGGCTTCGCCTGGGCCTGACTGCTGGGCTGGTATCTGGGCCGCACAGGCGTGGGCTGGGCGGAAGCAGCTGGGCTTCATGCGGGCTCGCTGGCGGGCCACTTGGCGACGGGCTGGGCTGCAAAAAAAAATAATTGGGTTTGGGCTGCATTAATTAATTTAATTAAAATATAACTAAATTAATTATTCCACCGAATTACGTCCATATTTTATTCGTTATAATTCTGATCGAAACGATTCTTTCGCCAAAATGCTCCAAATTACGACCTTTATTTTTCTAAACATAAAAATCACAAAATAATTTATTTTATCAATTTATTTAATATTTTAATATTAAAAGTCAAGTATAAAGGGTATAAAATAATATAAAATAATGCTTATTTAACGTCCTATCAGTGGGCATCCCCATGCATTTGGATCAGTTTAGGGTTCATTGTTATCATTTTCTTCATTCATCAATTATCATCTTCATCTTTCATTCTCTCTAAATCGTGAACACACACAAACACCTACAACTAAACACCACACCACAATCTCACTACTCTATCATCTCCTTTATCCATTGTGAGACCTGAGGGAGCTGACGAGGACCACAATGGGCTGTACACGACGGCGAATCACAGCGGAAAGGTGAGAAAACCCGAAAGCCGTCTAACCTCATTTTTGGAACTTTGAGTTTTGACGACTATTGAACAATCTAATGGGCCCTAACATGTTCTAAGGTTCAAGACGATCTCATTGGGCTTGGTTGGAGAAGCTTTAGTGGCCGGAGCTGAGAGATATTGACGAGGAAAAATGATGGTGGATTTTAGATCGTTTTTTCAGGTTTTGATCATACAGATCTATTAGTTAGGATGAGATGAACAAGTAAGAAAAACCGACATTGAAAATGGTTGAGGAACCAAGGTTTTAGAACCGAGTCAGGTCGCAGATCTGCGCGATCCGGTTTGTAGGACCCGTCGAGAGGTTAGGGGTGATGACGTCAACAACTGACATCATTACCTGTCAGGTTGTCGGATGGCGTGGCCCAATGGAGTGATGACACGTGTCACATGTCAGTGCACAGTCAGCACTGACATGTTAGTGACATTGCCCAATCAAAGGCTGCCATGTGTCACTGACATGTTAGTGACGTGGACCAACTAGGCACTAACACGTGGCACCTATTAATCTGACAGATGTCAGACCTGACACTATCAGATGATGTCAACAGTGACGTCAGCGATGACTTTGACTGACAGGACCCATCCCAATCCCCCCCGGGATTAACGCGGGATGACCCTGCTCCCGTCTGACACGAAGTGTCAAACAAGGGATATTTCCGTCCTTTGCCCTCCCGGGCTATCAGAGTACGCCAGGATCCGGAGGAGGCATGTGATATCTCGGTCTCTGCTACAGTCCACATCCGCTGTCAACCTGAAGGGCAATCAAAACATTAAAAGCTGTGAGTGGACAAAACAAAAGTTATAAAAATATTTTATAAGAAGACATTTGTACCCTTCACTAAAAAGCATGCATGCATTCAAAAACCATTTAATCGAAAGGACCATATGTGGGAACTAAGCCCAAAACCATAATGAAAACGACCGTACGGGCCACTCTCAAATCCATAAGGGACTTAGCCAAAACCAGAAATAAGTCAAGTACACGAGCCACCGCTCAAATCCTGTGTAACCACACATCACATATCATATATCATATTTATATCATATACACATATAACTCACACAACCAATCTTGTCACAGTTTCCAAAGCTACGCGCGTGCTACCCGGGTCTCAATCCGAGTCTTCTCAAAGACAAGGTCAATGTCCGTAGACCACCGACCCAACCCGAGGTTATAGTACCAGCCTTCCTGAGAGTAAGGCACCCAACGGGGGCAACTCCCACTCAGTCAGTGCTCCGTGACTACTCCGGGGTCCACCCAGGCCAACGACCCACCCCAGAGGAGATAATAGAACAAGTAAAGGAAGGTATATAAACATATATATACATAACCTAAACGTTTATGCCCGGTTCCCCTGAACCTTCATGATCCATAACATCCATTACATGCCCGGTTCCCATAAATCGTCATGTACCACAATGACCTGACAAAGGTTCATGCCGGTTCCCATAAACCGTCATGAACCCGGAAATCCATGTAGGGTCCCTCACCCGAAATCACAACCGTAAAGTAACTGGGTCTCGTGCTTGAACATATGACATCAGCTGGGCATCCTGTTTGATATCTAAGGGTCAGTCATGACTCCGATCGTAGTGATGTGTGCAACCATCCATCCAGGACCGCCCTCAATCCTGGTATGTCGCCGTGAACGAATCAATCGATGCGAGCACCACAAGATCATGGTGCACTCATCACCGATCGCTATCCTGAATCGTCAACACTCTGAAGTCGAGCCTCCCTAGGCTGCCCGTCCACGAATCGTGCATCTTGACCTCTCCGGAAGGAACACATCCCAATCCAGAGGCAAGCGTCACGTCGTCCATCACCGTGCACCAAGCATCTGCCGCGACCATGACTCTGACCCCGTAGATCATCAATAGGGTCATATGCCCGAGACAAAACCAAATGGGTCTCATACCCGAGTTTAACCTTTTGAAATCTAATTCCAAATCATTTATGTAAGACCCGTGTCCTGGAGGTAACGGTGAATAATCCCACATTCCTGCGAGGGGAAATGGTCCGGGAGAGGATGGTGGTGTGCCTTAAAGGTGTAGGCACACACCTATCTAGCACGAGGCCTTTTGGGAGCTCAAGTGGCATTGGGGGGGATTGGAACCCCAAAGTTAAGCGAGTTGAGGCTGATGCAATTCTATGATGGGTGACCTCCTGAGAAGTTGCACCGTGAGCTCTCGAAAACAAAACCGTGAGGGCAAGGGCAAGGAGGCCCAAAGCGGACAATATCGTGCTAGATGAATCGGGACCTGACAGAAGAGGGTCGGGTCTTGACAATTTGGTATCAGAGCCAGGCCCCGACCGGGAAGTGTGCCAGCGAGGACGCTGGGCCCTAAGAAGGGTGGATTGTAAGACCCGTGTCCTGGAGGGAACGGTGAACAATCCCACATTCCTGCGAGGAGAAATGGTCTGGGAGAGGATGGTGGTGTGCCTTAAAGGTGTAGGCACACACCTATCTAGCACGAGGCCTTTTGGGAGCTCGAGTGGCATTGGGGGGGATTGGAACCCCAAAGTTAAGCGAGTTGAGGCTGGTGCAATTCTATGATGGGTGACCCCCTGGGAAGTTGCACCGTGAGCTCCCGAAAACAAAACCGTGAGGGCAAGGGCAAGGAGGCCCAAAGCGGACAATATCGTGCTAGATGAATCGGGACCTGACAGAAGAGGGTCGGGTTTTGACAATTTAGACCAATAAAGACATACAAACTCGTATTGGCACCGTATAGGGCCGAAACCTCGAAATACGTGCTAATACGTAACCACACATCCAAATGCACTCATGGCATCACAAACAAGTATTTAAAACATATAATAAACATTTATGCATGCACCATTTTAGAAAACAAGGTCCACTCACAAATCGTCCGAGATGCCGCCTCGATTTGCGTGCCATAGGCTCTCCCGAGCCGATCCCTGTCACCGGGACTCCCAAACCTGTCCTAATTGTAATAGAAGGTTACTAACTACTTTATTAACCTCCTACCAAAGCCCCGTAATTTTTCTGAACTTTTAACTATTTTTAAACCGATCCTAAACCTTCCGATGCCCCGAAACATATCGAAACTGTGTCCGATCGACACGGAACCAGTCCCAAAATGTTCGTTACATCGAATAGAAGATTTCACGTGTTGAACATTTTCCTAAATTACTGTTCATGTGCCCCACGCGCCCTAGAAAGCTCACGCGCGTGAAGCCCACGCGCGGGTACTGTTCACCCGTCTTCAACCTTGAGACGAACCGATTTTCTCTGGTTTTTGGACCGGTTCAGGGTCCATTTTAGGTTCATTTCATCTCATTTTGATCCTAATACCTTCCTACATTCATTTCCTACCTTTTAGACATTAAAAAACCGAAGAAAACCATCATAAAACTGTACCTTCCGATCGGCCATGGTGGTGGCGGTTTCCTCCGCCGTCCATCGCCCTTCCCGGCCGTCCCAGCCTTCACAAACCATCCTATTAGCTTCCTAGAGTCCCCAGAAACATGAACCAATCCTTAGAATTAGCTAAAAACCTACAAAACCAAAACTTGGATTTTTGAATATTTTACCTTACGGTTTGGCCTCTCCGCCGTGGCCACCGCCGTAGGCCACCGTCCTCTGTCCCAGTCCTTCATCATCTCAGCCCTTCCTCATTCCTCACACTCACTCACGGGCTCACAAGAGGAAGGGTGGTATGTGTGTGTGTGCTTGTTCGAAGAACAAAGAAGAAAATGAAGAAAATGGAGAAGTATGAAATATGGGGGGTTCGGGTTTGTGAGGAAAAACAAAGAAAATGAATTGATCAGACGAGAGGAGGGAGGTGAGGATTAAATGGATGGTGTGGATTTAATGATGAAATTGAAATGGATGGCTAGGATGGAGTGCTTATAAAGGTTAATTATAAAATTAATTAAATAACATTATTTAATTAAGTGAGATCCCCTTTTTAGGGGTTTTAGCCAATGGGATGAGTGACACTTGTCACTCATCCATGGGAACCACTGAAAATATCTTGGCCAATCAGAAATTGCCAAATCATCACCGTCTCGAAGTACATGCATAGTGAAATCGAACTTCCGTGACCTATAACTTCCCCGTTCGAAGTCCGATTTCAGCGTGCCACTTGTCTATGGATTCGTAACATCCCGATCTACGTAACGGTCTTTGGCCCTCGGCCATTGGACCTCTCGGTCAAAAAGTCAACATTTGCCCCTTTTTAACCAAAATTACTAAAATGCCCCTAAACTTCCGAACGCCATAACTTCCTCCTCGAACGTCATAATTGAACGTGCCACCTGTCTATGAACTCGTGACGTCACGAACTACGTCACGGTCATCAGTCAAAGTCTATTTGACCTCCCGAATGAAAAGTCAATGGTTTACCCACGCCCAAGGGTAAAATCGTCATTTTGCATCGCTCGTCCGATTTCGCCTAACTAATCACGAATTAGCCTCACTAATTGTGATTAGTCACTAATCTAATCCTGAAATTCGGGACGGGTCGTTACATTGACCGTTAACCTGATGTCAGCGTTAACTTTTTGGTCAATATTAATCGTGACTTTGACCCGCGAGTGGGGGTGCATGGGCATGATTTTCGAGGTGGGACCAATGCCATTTTGAAGGTTTTGACGATTCAGATTCAATGGTGATGGTTTCGGGTTGATCAGAGATCGTTTGATAGGTCAAAATGAGGTTTAAAGCTTCAGGAAGCGTGTTTGGGACCTGTTTCCATGGTGGCACTGTTCCTAGGTTTTAGATATGAGTTTATAGAGACCATTAGTGACCCTTGGACATGTTTTGGACAATTCCAAGACTGTGATCTAGCTTCATGACAAGTTGTAGGAGTTCGATTAAGTAGCAGAACAGTACTGTGAGTGGACTTTTGGTTTCTAAATTGATTGCATGCATAACTGTTTTCATTATACTATTATATGATTGTGTGTGGATTATTTGGGGTCTTATTTATGGAGTATTTATACGTATTACATTGTTTTGGGCATGAGACACGTCTGCATATTATACTGTTGATTTTTGGATTCATACATGGATTTCATTGGTTCATACTATTGCATTGTATATATTAACCATACGGATTACTAACTCCTCTAGATATTGGTACCCTGGAGTGGTCACAGTGCATTGTCTGTGAGGGGTCATCATACAGAGTGACCAGACCATAGAGTGGCTCAGGAGCATGATTGCTAGTATTAGACGTCTGGGACATCAGACATCTGGGATGTCAAGGTTAGGATATACGGTATAATACTATTATTATGGATGTATCTATGTTATACTGTGTGTGATTATATGATTTATGGTTCAGATATTATTATATATGTTTTGACTCAAATGCATACATGATTTGAAAATAGAGGGCTAAAACAGTAATTTTACTATGTATTATAAATGGTTTTGATGTCAGGACCCACCCCCAATCCCCCGGGATTAAGGGCTAAATCCTGCTCCCTTCTGACTTACGCATGACATGAAGGCTAAACTGACGTCCAATCTCCATGTGACACGTAAGTCAGACAAGGGATTCTCGATCCAACCGTCTTCAAAGTATCCAGACTTCCCAGAATGCATCGAAACTACTGTGGATCTCGGGTGTGATGTCTCCGTCTCTCTCGACCAACAGCCCGTACCGCAACAACTTGGAGGGTACCAAAAACATGAAAAGACTGTGAGTGAAAAAAAACAAAGTATAAGTTCAAGAAAAGTTCAATAAAACAATTACAATTATACCCTCCATTTAAAAACCAATGCGTGCATATCAATCCAAGTCATGAAACCATTCATATCAAAAACCATCATTGAAAATCATTTGAAAACCCGAATCAAATCTTCTATTCAAATCCAGGCCTCAACCTCAAATCTCAAATCAATCTCAAATCCAGGAACTCAGTCCCAAAACTCATCAAATCCAATTCATCCGAGCCATTGCCCAAAAAATCTGAAAACTAGTGAAAAACCAGTGAAAATATCAATCATACAGTTTAATAGATCTCAAGGGGGGCCGAGTCTTTAAACTCAAAACCATGCGCAAATAACCAGGCCTTCCCGGGATATCAATGAGTCTTTAAACTCAAAACACAATCACAGGCCTCGGGGGGTATCATAATCACTGAGTCTTTAAACTCAAAACACATCAATCCAGGGCCCTCCCCCTGTCAATCAATCCGAGTCTTTAAACTCAAAACCAGATCCAGTGGGTTTTTCTCTTTTTCCGGGTCTTTAAACCCAAAACCATTTTTCATTCAACAGAAAACCACAGAAAATCCACCTTTGAATTCTCAAGAATGATTCCGTAAGCTAGCATCCGGAACCATCATACCAAACCCAAAACCAGATTCCCTTTCCGAGTCTCAAAACCAAATCCAAAACCTCAGTTCCGAAATCCAGTTTCAAAACCGAAATCTCATGAACAGGGCTCCAAGCCCGAAATCACTTTTCTGAAATCCATTTCAAATCCATGAAATCAAATCATATTTCAAATCCCGAAATCAAGTCATTAAAATCATGCTCCAGTCACAAAGAAGTCTAAACCTCGTAAAACGTGCAAATACGTAAATATCTCGAAAAACGTGCAAAACCGTAAATCATCAAGATCATAAATAAAATCATAGAATCACGTATAGAAAACATATAAAAACATATATGCATGCATCATAAGTTTGAAAGCGAAGTCCACTCACAGACCATTTCGCCGCCACTTCGATACGCGCGCACCTACGCTGTTCCCAACCAATCCACTATCATCGGCTTTCCCGAACCTGTCCAAATCCCATAATAAGGTCACTAACTACTTCATAAAGCTTATACTAAAGCCCCGTATTTTTTCCGTATTTTTAACTATTTTTAACTGAGGCCTAAAACCTTCGGACTTCCCGAAACATATCGAGCCGATGTCCGATTGACTCAAAACCAGCGCCAAAATGTTCATTACATCGAATAATTTAAAAGTCGTGTTGGAAGTTTCCCCAAAAGGGCCCTACACGCCCTCACGCGCCGCCCAAAGGGGCTACGCGTGGGAGCCACGCGCCCAGTCATTGTTCATAATCTTCCACCCGCAGTCGACCGGTTCAGACCGGTCCAGCGAACCAACATTCCTTCTCCACTGTTTCCATGGTCTCAGCCTTCCCTGTCCCTGGTTTGCCCTTCCAAACTACCTCTGTAACTTCCAGAGACGAGTTCCAACAAAGAAAAGTAATCAATAATCACGAAATTATGATGAACCATTTCTGAAACTAACTGAACCGTTCCCTATAAACAAAACTTACCAACGTCGTTGTTCATCGCCGTGGGCACCACCACACACGTCCGAGTCCTTTATCCAACACCCCATCACATACTATAGCTAAATACGGGGTTTGCAGGTGACTGTATACGGATCGCACAGAGTTTCTCTTTTTTTTTTTGTTTTACAACCGCCACCTACGACGTTCCCTATCGAGTTCCTCCATTTCCAACACACACACTACTGTCACTTAAGGATGATTGGCTTATTTTTCATGGTTCACACACACCTCCCAGCCTCAGACACTCTGTTTTCCCTGTTTTTAACCCGTGTTTGTTCTTCAGTTTTTAAAAATAGCAGGGCGGTCTTCAAACATTCCACCACCATCTAAACCCAGCCACGTGTCAACAATCCTATGGCACCACCTTCAATCAACAACCAAGTGTCCTTCTCTGAGTGGGCACAAATTCCAAAGCAAAAAATGTCCAGAATGCCCCTTAAGGATAAATTACCATTTTGCCCTTCAATTTCCTTGACCCGTATCTTATCCTTCGGATGTCCGATGAAGGAGCCGCCTGTCGTTATACTCAGGACGTCGAGACCTACCTAACGGTCCTTGGTTTGCGTGAAGAAAACTTGTAGTGTAAAAAGTCAACAAATTCCCCCTTTTTAACCAAATTACGACAAATGCCCTCAACCTTCCGAACATCATAACTTCCTCCTCGGATGTCGGAATCGGACGTGCCACCTGTTTACGGACTCGTGACGTCCCGAACTACATCAGGGTCGTTGGTCAAAGTCCATTTGACCGCCCAAACTAAAAGTCAACATTTTTGCCCATTTAAGGGGCAAAATCGTCATTTAGCACCGTCCATCCGAAAGTATCCAACTAATCTCCGATTAATTTCACGAATTCGTCATTAACAACTAAACTAATCCTGGTTTCCGGGACGGGTCGTTACATTTGAAATATTATTTATTTTCGTCTTACTCACACTTTCATTGTTTTCTTGACCCCTCCAGGACATGGCACAGAGGTAGAGGCGGATCTCGAGGTTGAGGCATAGTTAATTGCTGTTGCGTACCTAATTACCCTTGTTGGGTAGGTCGAGCACCATTTTTGTAAACTGATATTCGTGCTCGTATTATGTAGTGCTCTATCCCTTGTCTGACACTGTAGAACCTTAAATTCGGATTTATTTGTGTTTAAACCTTATATGTGAATCATTTAAACCTGTTGAGGGCATTTTGGTCTTTCTCTGGGGTTCTGTCAGACGACAGCAAGGTGCATCCCCACGGGGTCCCATGGGGATCGGGATGGGTCTTGTCATCTTACCACCCAATGGAGCAAGTTTGTCATCAGATAAGGATGAGGTGACAGGACCCATCCCTAATCCTTCAGGATTAACATGGGATGACATGCTCTCATCTGACACCACGTGTCAGACCAGGGATACTACCATAACCCAAAATGGGTTTCTAGAGTACGCAACTTCATGTGATTCCTCGGTCTCTACTACAGCCCGCATCCGCGATCAACTTAAAGGGTGCCAAAACCAAGAAAAAGTGTGAGTGGACAAAAATAAACAGTTTGGAAAACCAATTTCCAAATTCATCATTTAACCCTCTGTTTTATAAAGCATGCATGCATAATCAATTAAACCATGTTTTTCAAGTAAAACAGTACTTATGGAAAACAAATACTTTCATCGTAAAACCAACACGTGTGAAAATATATGGACACAAAGCAATAATTGAAAACATGACCATTCTCATATCCCACACCTGTCGCATACCATCATATCATCATCAGTCACGATATCCAAGCAACGCGTGGAATCAAGCTTCAGGACAGCTTGCGTCCGAGCACGTCGCCGTGAACACATCTACGACCAACGTTCATATTGTCGTGAACATATCAACAATCGATCTCATACATCATAAGCACTTCTGAGTTGATCCTCCCACATCTGCTCGACAACAAGCAGTGCATCGTGACCTCTCCGGGAGGAGGGGGGACAGCGCATCCCGGAGGCGAGCAATATATCATAGGGTCCTTTCTGGGGAAACACATTCAAAACCGGAGGCCCTCTCCGGGGAAACACATTCCTATTGGAGTCATATCAATCATCACGGAGAATGGTCATAATAAAAACAGTGGAAATTCATTTTCATAAACGGTTATATTTCAAATCAAATCAGCTGTTTTGCATAGGGTCTCAGCCCAAAACATGGTTTCCAAAAACGTCCTAAAAATAGTGTCCAGTCCTTATTTCACAATACTCAAAATCATGTCATCAATGAAATCACTGTGCAATTTCACATTTGACTATAATCTAAGTCAAAATCATTATCCAACTAGGTCTCAAGCCAAAATGCCATTTTCACGTAAATCTGTAAAATCGTTCATAAACCGATAATTAAATTCACAAAATCATCAAGCAATGATATCAAATCATTTCAACTCAAATCATACGATAAAGCATTTAAAAAATTTATGCATGCATCACAGTTATAAGACATATCAAATCATACGATAAAGCATTTAAAATATTTATGCATGCATCACAGTAATAAGACAAAAGTCCACTCACACACGGTCCATCTTGTGCGCTCAAAACTCGCACCGTAAGCCAATTTGAAGCCTTCGGAACATCCGGGCCTATCCAAATCACATTCAAGGGTCACTAACAATCCATATAAATCCATACATAAACACCCCATAAACCCTAGTACAGTAAACGTGTCCTAAACACACTTCCGAGGAGAAAGACCTCCAAAACACTATCCAAACGATCTCCGATCGACCTGAAACCACTACCATTGGAATCAGATTGTCAAAACCTTTCAAACAAGATCGATTTTACCTTGAAATTCATGCACACGCGCCCACACGTGCCGGTTAAAGTTCACACGTGCCTAGTCAATGCTAGTCAACACTAACATCATCTACTAACATCAACTGTTGACGTTAACCCTAGCTGATGTCACTGCTGATGTCATTCTGACATCTGACAATCTGATAGCTCCTGACCCAATACCACATGGCACCATCTCACTAGTCCAAGTGGTCTGACAGTGCTGACGTGGCATTTCCATGTTGATGCTGACTCAACCTGACACCTCGCCATGTGTCACCACCTGGTTGGCCACGTGGCCTAACAAGATGACGTGGCTTGCCACGTCGTCACCTTCAACCTCCAGCCGAGTTGATCCGAATGACTGTAATGGGTCGTTCGACTTGCGACCTTGACCCGACCATATCTCAATTATTTATCAACCTTTTTTCGCCATTCTTTCACCCAAACACTCGTCTCTCACCCATGAATGGATCTACGGACTCAAAACTAAGAAAAAGGTCCTGAAACTCACCTGTCAAGCTCGAATCCTCACGGCTGTTCTTCGAACTTCCTTCCAAGGCTGTCAAGTGGTCTAAACTCTTCCATTTTGATCCCTATGAACTCGTCCAAACTCAAGGAACAAAACTGAGTCATCAGAACAGCTTCCAAATGTCCAAAAATTGAAATTCCAAAATCCAACCTAAATGGGTTTACGGGTTTACCTTTTAACTTGATTTGAGACATAAACGATTTAAAAGTGATTTAAAATGTATTTGGTTATGGTTCCACATATACCATCCTGGTGAGTTAGATAGTCTCATTTAGACGTCGAGGATCTTGGAGTAGTCACAGTGCACTACCTGAGATAAGTAGCTCTGAGGAAAGACTCAGGATCAGAAGTACGAGTTTATGATATCACCTCGGATGTGGTAGATCCGGGGAAGGAACCCCATTATATGGTATCACCCCGGACGTCGGTGAGTTGTATCCTAGGGAGGTACTCGGAGATGAGACCCCGAGTTGCACGTGTAGCATTGGAAATTGTGACTAGTAATGGTTATAGACATAGCGGATGTCGAAACATCATAGATGTCGAGGATTTGAGTATATTGTGTGTGTTTTACTGATATGTGTCTCCAAATATATATATATATATATACATGTTTTGAACTGTTTCCATACGATTTTATTTGAATGCATGCATGTTTGTAAAATGGAGGGAAATATGCTATTATTCTTAAATTGTATTTGAAAATACTTATTTTTGGTCCACTCACATTTTGATTGCTTTATTGACCCTTCAGGCCGTGATACAGAGACAGGGGCGGATACCGAGGTAGAGGCATATACAGTATTATTGGACATCTGATTACCCCTTTGGGTAGGATTTTGGTACTTTTATTTGTACAAAAATGCATGCTCGATCCTGTATATAGAGATACTTATTCCTTGTCTAACAATGTTGTAGTTGAACTCTGTATGTTGTTAAACCCATTAAGGGTCTGTTCGGCATTTTGAGTATGATTATCAAACGGGAGTAGGCACATCCCACTGTAGGTTTATCAAGCCCTGATGGGCAAGAAAACAAGCCTGTGACATATAAACAAGGCTTGCCCAATGCAAGAAGTACCATGAACACAACCCATCATAATTGTTTCCAGGTGAATTGAACCGGTCTAATTGAACCGCTCAAGCCCAGTCAAACCAAATCATTCGAATTAGGCAATCACATTCTGAAGAAAAAAAAATCAATGCCCAAAGCATTATGTCAAATTATTATTACGTGCTATTTATTTGTTTACATATTTCCTTAAATGATTGTATTTACTTAATATTCATTTAGGAATGATATATGTTTAAACAAACAAGCAATCTATAAATGAACTAGTAGTTCATATTGACCATCAAACCTATTTATTCATCGAAGCTATAAAATAAAATGGAACCTGAAGTTTCCTTTATAAGTTCACCTGACATGGTAAAACTATGAGATTTCATATGTTTTAAATTTGATTTATTATATCAAGTTATAGAACTTATATTTTTTATTAGTCGCTTATGGACGAACTTATCCAAAGCACTAATTGACATTTTCAATCATTGCAAAGACTCTTGGCAGAGCAGAATCATCATCATTGAAATATCTTTCCCAAAGCAAGAAGTGAATGACACATCATCCATTCGAAGGATTTTAAACCCACGTTTATGAATATAATTTAGTGATAATGCCGAATTAAATCCATATTGCAAGTTAAATATAAGTATCACGCTAGTTGCAAAACTTGAGAAACGAACTTAATAGAATGATAAGTTCCCATATATGAATTAAATCGGTGGTTTATGTTTCTCGAAATTGAAAATGTGGTTTCACTCGAATATTATTTAATTTTATACAAGCACTTATTCTTATGCATGCACTTATTCTTATGTATGTGATCCATTGAATTAAATCTATGAATATGAACATTTAGTGGGGAAATTTATTATCTAGTTGACAGTGTTATCACGCACTATGAAGGATATGACAAACGAATGTTGTCGAATGGTACTGAATTACCATCAATGAGATATTTCATTCTCCGAGTTCTAGAAGAACATTGTCGAGATTTACAGATATTTGAGCCAATGGTTATCATATGGAAACCACTAACGACAAGAAAGTGGAATACCTTTGCATAACTCTCAATCAGTATAACCAGAAGCATACACTGAAGAAACTAGCCAGAAGCATACACTGGACAAATTATCCAAGAGTTAGCTAGAAACTAACTAGTACGAGCAATTGATCATTATGGGATGACCGGTTGGGACACCAGGTCAAGGTAATGATGTGTTGTATCCTCAATATATTGCGCAGACATCCTCTTACTAGTAGGCACCTTTGTATTTAATTAAACACTATACCACGTTTGCTCGTTAGTACAAATCTAATATTAGACCATTATATGCAAAGATAAGTTATGACTTCACCCTTTCTTGTACAAAATACAAGGCGAAATTTTGTGGACTTTCCAACCACCATGCGAACCGTTTGAAAAACTTTCATGGTTTAGGTCGAAATATTGACAAAGTGGTCACATCCACACGCATACTGCATTTTCTTTAGCCCAGATCATTCAAATGAAAGCCATACCACCCAGATTCTCTTATATAGTCTATAAGACTCCATCATACCGGAGAGTTTACATCGAAATATTTGATGATTATTGCATGTCCCTTGAGATTGATGTTGAAAATTTGGTCCCTTTTTTGTTCACACCCAGAATGGTCTCGCATAAACACTAATTAACCTTGGTAATCCATACCAAGCTTCTAATTGTTGCGTAAGGACTATGCAATTTTGCATGCAACAATGTTGGTCCGGTTGAGATCAACTGTCACCCAATGAAGTTCTGTATTACAACTGGTGACTGGGTAGCAACTAGATGCTTCGTACTTACGCATTTTTGGATTTGCAGTTACGTGTCAATTGTGTCACCACAATGTACACAAATGGGACCTCAACAAGTGATGGGTATATATTTCGATTATGAATCCCTTTCCATTATATGCTATTTAAAGCCCTTGACAGGCTATCTCAGTACCGCTATATTTGCGGATAGTCACTTTGATGAGACAGTCTTCCCATCGTTTGGGGGAGGTAAAAACGTCAAACGTTCCTGAAGAACGACGTGAATTGTCCCTACTATGTACCATCTTGATGCCCGAACTTCACAAAGTAAAAATAAAGTGTGGAAAATTCTAGATTGAAAGAGTATAGCCAACAATACTCCAGAAGCTTCCTCTGATCTAATGATGAGATCATGTATAATTTTTGCAAAAGTGCCTGTAAGGATAGACGTCCTAGTAGGACGCATTGTCCTAAATGGACAAGGTACGGCCATGGCGGCTAACCAGTCATATGTCCCTACTCAGAAGCAAGGTAAACTAATAGGTTTGAAGGATTCTCATCCCTGGAAGAGGATATTTGGCACAATCGAATCCCTTCGAAATATCAACTGATCTATCTCAAGAGGTAATTCTAGATTATGGGTTTGTGACGGCGTTGAGGGATGCTCCAGCGTCTAAACCCACTCCCGAGAATAAAAAAATATCGGTAAATCATGCATGCTTATGTGAGATATGGAACCAGAATGATATTATCATCGATGATTTATATGTATACGCAGTAGCTACTAAAATAATAACTATAAATGAAATTGAACCTTACTCCGTTGATGAATGAATGCCAACGTATAGAAGACTAACCAAAATGGAAAAAAACCCAATCCATATCGAATTAGATTTCTTGACAAAAAGGAAGGTATTTGGACCTTTAGTTCTCATACCTCCCTATATTAAACATGTAAGATTTAAAAGGGTAGTCGCAAGGAAGCGTAATGAGAAAGATGAGATTGTGAGATGTACAACTCATTTAATGGCGCACAATTTTCTCAACGCCCTAAGATTGATTATGAGGAGACGTATTCTCCCATAATGAACGTCATAACGTTCCCCTACCTTATCATTTTGGTAATTTCCAGAAACTGAATATGCAGCTTATGAACATGGTTACTGTTGATCTCTATGGGGATTTGAATAGAGAGATATGTTTGAAAGTTCCTGAAGGACTTAAAATACCTTATGCAAATAGTTCCAAACCACGGAACACACTCTCTACATGTTTGAGGCGTTCACTTCACGGATTGAGATAATCCGGACGGATGTGGTATAATCGTCTAAGTAAGTATTTGATCAAAGTGAGATGATAAATAATACCCATGCGTGTTTATTAAGAAAACAAGTTCCGGTTTGCTATGGATTGGTATTTTAGAAGAAACCAAAGAAACTACTAAGCACCTGAAGTTGGATTTTAAAATGAAGGATCTTAGGAGAACGAAGTTCTGTCTCGACCTGAAACTCGAGTACCGTGCATATGAGGTTTTAGTATGTTGTTTAAATCACATCTAGAATATGTTGGTACTACATCTAGAAGATGTTGAGGTGCTTTAATGAGGATAAATTGAAACCTTCAAGCACGTCCATGATCATCCGTAGTCTAGATCTTAAAAGGGACCTGTTTCTTCTAGCATATGATAACGAAGTGATAATGAGATCAGAAGTTCCATATCTAAATGCAATAAGCACATTATTGTACTTGATTCAAATGCACTAGACCAGACATTTCATCTGTTGTGAACTTTTTAGCTACATTCAGCTCTGCGCCAACATGCTGCCACTGGAATGGCATAAAAGACCTTTTCCAATACCTTAATGGTATGTGAGATATGGGCTTATTCTATCCCTATGCATTGAGGAATGAATCAAACCCCTTGGCCCTCGGAATGATGCACTACCTTATTGGGTATGCTAATGCAGGTTACTTATTAAACCTACATACGATACATTCCCAAACTGATTATGTATTTTTCTTTGGGAACATAACAATATCTTGGAGGTCTAAAAAACAGACCCTTGTTGCTATATCTTCGAATTACTTGTGGACTGCATTCCACCAATAATGAATTGACATTTTTTAACATAGATAATATTGTCTGCATCAAACAGATGAGAACCGATTCAAATATAGAAGACAACAAGTCAACACCCAATGCAGCATTCCAGAAGCATGCTCGTATACGCCTGTGTAGACTGGTTAATCTATCTAATTTTTAATATTAGGGGGAGTATCCTGAAGCATATTAAGTATCCTGAAGTATACTATGTATTCCAAAAGCATACCGAGTATCCTAAATTATACCAAGTATCCGAGAGTGTACTGAGTATCCCGATGTATATTCACATGACCATGGTGTACTCTTTTGTCCTACGACCAGAGTTATTTTGTCCCATTGGGTTTCGTTACATGGCTAGATTTTAACGAGACACACTTTTGGTATGGTCACCTGTAACGATCCGTCCTGAATTTCAGGATTAGATTAGTGACTAATCATGATTAGTGAGGTTAATCGGCGATTAGTTGAGCGAAATCAGACGAACGATGCAAAATGACCGTTTTGCCCCTAAAATGGGTAAAACATTGACTTTTCATGCTGACGGTCAAACAAACTTTGATCAATGACTGTGACGTAGTTCGTGACGTCACGAGTTCATAGACAGGTGGCACGTTCAATTCCGACATTCGAGGAAGAAGTTATGACGTTCGGAAGTTTAAGGGCATTTTGGTAATTTTGGTTAAATGGGGCAAATAATTGACTTTTAGACTGGGAGGTCCAATGGCTGAGGGCCGATGATTGTTACGTTGATCGGGACAATACAAATCCATAGGCAAGCGGCACGTCGAATTCAGACGTTCGACGGCGAAGTTACGGTTCAAGGAAGTTTTGGGGAACTATTGCATGTTTTACGAAACGACTTAACTTTTGGATTCTAGTGGGCCCAGATATTTCAAGGAGGCCCAATGGATGAGTGACAAGTGTCACCCATCCATTTCCCAGCCCAAACATATTCATGCATCTCACCTTCCTTTTTCATCGACCATCCTTCCCTATTTCCAAACAACCCGATCAAACCATTCTCCCCAAAACCATACCCTTACCCCTTTGATCATCCTGGTGAGGCCCAGAGGCTGAGAGGAGGAAGTGAGGATGTTGGTGGCTGGCAGGAAGCCACGCCGTCGTGGACGGCGGCAATGGACCCGAGAACGTACCCGATTAGACCGAAAACTCATTTGTTTTCGATTTTAGCATTGTGGCCTGTTTTGGATGGTTTAGTTGAGGTTATTAGGTTGTTAGGAGAGTGAGTGGACCATTTTTGACAGCTGGGAAGGGAGGTGCTGCTCTGGGGATAATCGGAAAACTTAGACCGATTAGGGGAGGATTGAACAGACAGGTTTTTGTAGGTTTTTCTTAATTTTCTTCATAGGAATAGATAAGAAATGAGAAAATAGGAATTTGGGGATTGGATTGGAAGAAAACGGATGAGAAATGAGTGAGGAACCAGGCCAGATCAGTCACGCTGGTCCAAGAAAACCAGAGAACCGGTCGGACCCGGTTCACCAGCTTGAGAAGGTGACTGCACAGTAGACGCATGATGCCCATGCGCAGTCCCTTCTAGGGGAACGTACGGGCATGTGAGCCTTCCTTTGAGGGTGGTTCCAACATGTAATTCCATCTATTCGATGTAACGAACATTTTGGGACTGGTTTCGTGTCAATCAGACATCATTTCGATATAATTCGGGACGTCCAAAGGTTTAGGTTCGCGTTTAAAAATAGTTAGAAAATCGGAAAATTATGGGACTTCAATGGGAGGTTACTGAGACTATTAGTAACCCTCTAGATTGATTTGGACAGGTTTGGGAGTCCCGATGACGACGATTTGCCCGGTGAGGCTTACGGCACACAAACCGAGGCGGCAGCATAGGACAATCTGTGAGTGGACCTTAATTTCTAAACTGTGATGCATGCATAAATGTTTTATATGGATTATGATTGTGATTATATGATGTTGATTTGGATGATTGTAATTTATATGATTTCACGTATTTCGAGACGATTTACGTGCTTGCACGTAAATCGAGATTTTCTGATTTTACACTGATTTTCCATACTTATGGTTTTGGATATGATTTCATGAAATGGTTTTGGAATTGAAAAGGTAAACTCGGGTTCGAAACCCATTTGAATTAAGAACTCTCGGACTTGAGGTCCATCGATTTAACGAGGCATTGGGCAGGAGGCCCGGTTGGTTTACAATTCGGACCGGAGGTCCAGTTTGTATGTGGATTCGGGCCTAGGGCCCAGCTATGTGTTACAAATGGTTTTTATGGTTCATGACGGTTTATGGGAACCGACATGAACCCTTGAAATGGATTTATGGTTCATGACGGTTTATGGGAACCAGCATGAACCCTTTAAAGGATTTTATGGTTCATGACGGCTTATGAGGGCCGGGCATGAATCCTTGAAAGGTTTAAAGAATGATTTCGAAAGGTTTTTCATATGCCATTCCTTATTTA
Organism: Prinsepia uniflora; assembly: GCA_032719365.1. NCBI lineage: Eukaryota > Viridiplantae > Streptophyta > Magnoliopsida > Rosales > Rosaceae > Prinsepia > Prinsepia uniflora. The sequence continues at coordinate 19,390,607 of CM064868.1, forward strand.
TGATTGTCTCCTCCGGGGAGGGTCGTTGGCCTGGGTGGACCCCGGAGTAGTCACGAAGCACTAACTGAGTGGAGTCGCCCCCCAGTTGGGTTCCTAACTCTCAAGATGGGCATGGTTCGTTACCTCCAGGGAGGGTTATTGATCTACGAACATTGACCTGGGTGGACCTTGGAGAGACTTGGGTTTCAGACCCCGGTTAGCACGCGCGTAGCTCTATATACCATGACAGGTTCGGTGATATGAAATATAATGGATAAACATTATTTCAATTAGTTTGGGAAATTGTGTTTTATGATGATAAATGGATTTGGGCTGAGATCCCACATATGTTTACTATGTTATGGTTTTCTGTAAATGGTTTGGGTAAGAGCCCGTATGATTATGGTTGTTTAAACATATGTAATTGGATAAATGGTTTTACTATGCATGCATGCTTTTTAGTGAAGGGTATAAAAGTCTTTATGAAATGTATTTTACGAAACTTACTACTTTTTTTCCACTCACAGTCTTTCTGTTTTCAATACCCTTCAGGTTGGATATGGTGCGGACTGTAGTAGAGACCGAGATATCACATACCTCCTCCGGATCCTGGAGTACTCTAATGGCCCGAGAGGGCTAAGGTAGGAAATTTCCCTTGTCTGACACTCGGTGTCAGACGGGATCAGGGGCGTTCCTCGTTAATCCCAAGGGGATTGGGGATGGGTTCTGACAGGTGGTATCAGAGCATAAGATTGCTTATCAGAGCGGGGTTGTCTCTAATCGAACAACCATGTATCTCTTGGAGTGACGCGCAGGTCGAGGATGTGATGTCTCAATGGGCTACAGTTCGTTATCAACCTGATAGTTAGGATGTCGGTACGATAGTTAGCAGGATTGAATCGAGATATGTTTTTGTTCAGCATTTGATGACGCGGTTTCCATAGTTGTGTCATGGATGATAGTGTGGGACCCTACGGAAGGATGAACGTAATTGTACTTTAGAGTTGTGATCGTGTGACGGTTAGTGGGGATCGTCTTTCACGATGTTGTAAACTCAGTGTGACGATTTGGTGTTGTGACCATCGATGGTCGGATCTTGTTGAGTTGGTGGCTATGTTGCTGGGAGCAGTCGGATTCGAGGAATCCTAATTGAACTTACAGTAGGATTGAATTGACGTCTTTACGATGTCAAGACCACGTGGACGGTCAGATTATGGATTGTACTGCAGTTGGTAGCTTAGGTGCAGGGAGACCCTAGGTGTGATCGTGGAACCCTACCTTAGGTGTATGGTTCGGAAAGGTGAGTTGGCGAGTGGTCTCGACTTTGATGAGCTCGTCGATCGAGTCATATCAACTTGTGATGGGACTGCACTCTGCAGTCAGGGTTGTACTTATCGGTTAGACCTAGTTGGTCGTCGTACTACCATAGTTGTGATCGATTGTTGGTACAACTAAGGTCACAGGCGACCTGGTAGACGACAGTGGTTGAGTCGAGTTACGGCTGGTTAGAGTTTGGTTGGACAAGTTACCAGGGTTGGTACTTGTCGATGGAATCCCAGAGTTGGGATACGGAGTAGTAGTACGAGTGGTTGATTCTGTTGGATGTGGAGTTCGATAGCGATGTCTGGTGTTTAGGTCTGCACGAGTCTATGGCAGACACTACTACCGAGAGTGGTTGTAGTTACGGTTTTTGGGAATCGGGGATGTTCAGGGAATGTTTCCTTTTCTCGTATGAGTTGTCAGGATGACTGTACCCAGAGTTGTTGGGTACGAGGGAGGCAGAGTTTCTCCCATTCGAGTAGAGGTGCGGGATCATCACTCGGTATGAGCGGAGATCCAATGTTGTCTGATTTGCACACTCTGTGCTGATCCTGACAGGTGATGTTGGTGATAGTGATAGTGGTGTACTGGTAATAGTGCTGGTGTTGGTGCCGATGATTATGATGACAGTGAGTCGCGAGTCGGGAGGTGACTTCGTCGAGATGGGTATTTGTTCTGTATCTGTGGTTTGAGAGTGGATCACAGATAATGATGGACTGGATTGGATCCAGCAGTAGTCGAGACTCGAGGTATGAGATGCGAGGGTTAGAGACCGTTTATGCACATTCGTAAATAATATCTAAGGTTTAACCTTAAGTTGCGTGAATTCCACTCGAAATGAGTGTATCTACATACACGGTGTAAACCGACAGTCGGGCTTAGTAGTGAGTTTGACTGGTTGGGGACACGTGGATGATGTCCGAGTATATTGGTTCTAATCTAGTTGGAATTTTGGAATCGAGAAAGGTTGTAATTGAGGTGACATGTGGAATGCGGATTTTCTGACAGGACCCATTCCAATCCCCCCGGGATTAACGCGGGATGACCCTGCTCTCGTCTGACACGGAGTGTCAGACAAGGGTTATTTCCGACCTTTGCCCTCCCGTGCTATCAGAGTACGCCAGGATCCGGAGGAAGCATATGATATCTCGGTCTCTGCTACAGTCCGCATCCGCTGTCAACCTAAAGGGCAGTCAAAACATTAAAAGCTGTGAGTAGACAAAACTAAAGTTTATAAAAACATTTCCATAAAGACATTTGAACCCTTCACTAAAAAGCATGCATGCATTCGAAAACCATTTAACCAAATGGAACCATCAGTGGGAACTAAGCCCAAAACCATAATCAAATCAAATATACGGGCCACTGCCCAAATCCATAAGAGACCAATAAGGGACTCAGCCCATAACCATAAACATACTGAAACCAAATACATGAGCCACTGCTCAATCCTGTGCACACCACATATCAAATATCATATATACATATAAGTCACACAACCAATCCTGTCACGGTATCCAAATATACGCGCGTGCTACCCTGGTCTCAATCCGAGTCTTCTCAAAGTCAAAGTTAATGTCCGCAGACCACTGATCCTACTCGAGGTATAGTAACCATAGCCTTCTTGAGAGTAAGGAACCCAAATGGGGGGTGACTCCACTCAGTCTGTGCTCCGTGACTACTCCGGGATCCACCCAGGCCAACGACCCTCCCCGGAGGAGATAATAGAAGTAAATGAAGGTATATGAACATATATATACATAGCACAAATATCCATGCCCGGTTCCCCTGAACCGTCATGATCCATAATATCCAGTTCATATACATATAGACCATATCCTTCATGTCCGGTTTCCATAAACCATCATGTACCAACATAACATAACCAGGGTTCATGCCGGTCCCTATAATTCGTCATGAACCACGATACCATAACAAGGGGTTCATGTCGGCCCCCATAATCCGTCATGAACTGGAAAATCCATTTAAGGTTCCCTGACCTGAAATTAAAACCGTAAAGTAACCTGGGTCTCGTGCTCGAACATAGGATATCAGCTGGGCACCGTGCCCGATATCTGAGGTCATATGCCCGAGACAAACCAAATGGGTCTCATACCCGAGTTTATCCTTTTAGAAATCCAAATCCAAATCATTTAAACCATTAAATACATACAGACCCCGTATAAGCACCGTATAAGGCCAAAACCTCGAAATACGTGCTTATACATAACCACAACCAAATGCACCCATGGAATTACCAAACATGTATAAAAACATATAATAAACATTTATGCATGCACCAATTTAGAAAACTAAGGTCCACTCACAAACCGTTCGAGCTGCCGCCTCGATTTGCGTGCCATACGGCTCCCCCGAGCCAATCACTGTCACCGGAACTCCCGAACCTGTCCAAATCATAATAGAAGGTTACTAACTACTTAATTAACCTCCTACCAAATCCCCGTAATTTTCCGATATTTTTAACTATTTTTAATCCGATTCTAAACCTTCGGACAGCCCGAAACCTATCGAAACGATGTCCGATTGACACGAAACCAGTCCCAAAATGTTCGTTACATCGAATAGATGATTTCGTATGTTGAGAACATCCCTAGATTCCCCACCACGCGCTGCCACACGCCGCCCAAAGGGCCCTGCGCGTGGGCTCACGCGCCGGTGAACAGTGACCATCTTCAACCTCTAGCCAGTTCAGACCGGCCGGTTCAGTCCAATCTCTGCAACTGGACCGGCGTGACCGGTCCAGGCCCCTACAATCCATATTTTTCATCTGTTTTCCTCCAATCCAATCCCTAAAATCCTATTTTCATGTATCCTATCTAACCCAATCCTTAAAACTAACCAAAAGCATCTAAAACCTAAGGTTCCATTTTGAACCTCACGGTTCAAACTTCTCATTTTCTTCCCACGCCTTCTAAGCCATCAACCACCACCAAAACCTCATTAGCAACCCCCTAGCAACCTAAATAACCCATTAAAACCGATATAAACAGCTCATAATCACAGAAATGGAAAATGGATCAAAACGGGCTTAACCGATACCTCTCGGGTTCTTCTCCTCCAAGCCGTCGTCCATGGCGGTTCTGGCCGTCCAGCCACCCTCATCTGGTCCTCAGCTCATTCTCTGCTTCTCAGACACGATCATAGGGTCAAGGGTTTGGGTAGCACAGAGGATAGGAGAATGGTGAGATCGGGGAAATGTTTTGGGTTTGAAATGGAGAAATGACGATGCACGGGGAAGGGAGATGCATGAAGGGAAATTGGTGTCCATTGGATGGGTGACACTTGTCACTCATCCATTGGGCCTTGGGACAAATATCTGGGCCCCACTAAAGTTCAAAAGTTAGGTTATTTCATAATTCGTGCAATAGTGCACTTAAACTTCCGTGAACCGTAACTTCGTCGTCGAACGTCCGAGATCGACGTGCTGCCTGTCTACGGATTCGTATCGTACCGATCTACGTAATGGTCCTCGGCCCTCGGCCATCGGACCTCCCGATCAAAAAGTCAACATTTGCCTTCTTTTAACCATAATTACCAAAATGCCCCTAAACTTCCGAACGTCATAACTTCTTCCTCGAATGTCGGAATTGAACGTGCCACCTGTCTATGAACTTGTGACGTCACGAAATACGTCACGGTCATCGGTCAAAGTCCATTTGACAGCCAGAATGAAAAGTCAACGTTTTGCCACGACGAGGGGCAAAACGGCCATTTTGCATCGTTCGTCCGATTTCGCCCAACTAATCACGGATTAGCCTCACTAATCGTGATTAGTCACTAATCTAATCCTGGAATTTGGGACGGTTCGTTACATTTTCCCCATTGGTAATAGATATTTCGAAGTCATTTGGGTGACTTCTCAGGTTCTACCGTGGTAGATGATGGTTTTCTCACCAGTATGATAATCGTGTATTGGTTGGTGGACCCGAGATTTATTTTGGGTCATCAGGAGGAGTTGAGTATATCGAAGTTTGGTGATTGAGATTTCTCATTTTCTGCTTGGTGGCAGATGATGTTGGTTTACATAGCGTGGTGAGTGCAGCGAGTTGTTTGCATTCACGTAGGATGGATTTTGTTGTCATCGTGTTGGATCATCCTTGGTTTTTCCTAGGTGGAATGACAAGGATCGATACGAGGTAACTAGAGAGAACCCACAGTCTCGACGTGTCTCGACTTGTCTCGTCGCTGACTGATATGTTTAGATGTGGGATATAGTTGAGGACTTTGAACGTCGTGACGATCCTCGATCGTGACGTTCATGGTCGGGTGACATAGGGATGGATCTGGATCGTGATTTTGATGATCTAGATAGGTGGAGAGTTTATCGCTCTTACTTGGATATTTGAGTTGAGGATGTTGGGACTGAACTTCTTTTCGAAGTGAATCTCGTACGATATATTATGCCTGAGTAGGTGTCCAACGAGGTCGAATTTTGTCAGCCTTAGAGATGTGTGGATATTGGGATTGACTTCTCTATGAAGTCAATCGATCGTATTAAAGTAATCTTTTGAACAGGTAACCGAAAGGTTCAGTTTTGATGCGTCTCGGTAGACGAGAACGAGATTTGGAGTTTTGGAATCGGATTTCTGGATGACGATTCAGGATTCGATTTTGGAACTTAAAAGTGGATTTATGGATTTGGGTTCGGAATGGTCATTCCTGATGCTAGCTTACGGAATGATGATTTCAGATTCGAATTTAGAAACGGATTTTGAGTTGGAGTTTCGATTTGTCTAATACTGGATTGGACAGATGGACTCTAGAATTAAAACGTGATTGGCTACCACCTAGGTCGTTGAGCTGTCGTCGTTGTGGTTGTAGTCTGATTGATGGATAGATGTACGTACCTTGTACGTTGTTCGAGGTACGATACCGGGTAGACTTGTGGTGTCTGGTGACGGTGTATAGGTTATACCAGTGGTACGTTGGTGAGCGTGTTGGTATTCGGCTTAGTTTCGATACCATTGGATTAGTTGAGGACGTGAACTGGACGTTGGATGCTGTGCACTGGGTCATGGTATTCCTGATGGGTCTAGTTACACACAGGTCGAGTGAAATATTGGTATACGTATACTCAGGTTGAGTTGGTTGGTGGTTAGTGTAACCACAAGTACGTATAGTGTCAGTTTTCGATTGGCAACTGTCAAGTGGTGACATTTTGTCGGATGTTTCATGGATCGTTGTGTGAGTTCTGATGACTCCCCGTGGGAGCAGACGTCGGGATAGATTGGTGCTTGAGTAAGGAAAACGTCGAGTTGGTTGTGTCAACGAAATGGTAGATCTGATAAGTGGTTAGCTTATAGGATACTCAGGCTGCTCTGATACTGACAAGTGGTGTCAGTACGGAACTTGTGATTACTATCATTCGACGTGGTCGAATGTAGTCAATGCGACGTGAGTGTTAGTGGTACGTCTGGTTGCAGACGCGTTTTATGTTGACTAGTGGGTGTACTAGTGTACATGTGTTGTGAGGTTAAGATTGCTTTCCACGAGGTGGTTGTGGAATCAGTATAGTTGGAATTTCGAGAACGGAACTAATTAAAGAGGGAAGAACGGTTGGAATTAGGTCGGTTGGAATTTTGAGGATGAAATTAATTAAGGAGGGAAGATTGTAACGACCCGTCCCGAATTCTAGGATTAGATTAGTGACTAATCACGATTAGTGAGGTTAATCGGTGATTAGTTGAGCGAAATCGGACTAACGATGCAAAATGACCGTTTTGCCCCTAGAATGGGTAAAATGTTGACTTTTCATGCTGGCGGTCAAACGGACTTTGACTGATGACCGTGACGTAGTTCGTGACGTCACGAGTTCATAGACAGGTGGCACGTTCAATTCCGACATTTGAGGAAGAAGTTATTACGTTCGGAAGTTTAAGGGAATTTTGGTAATTTTGGTTAAATGGGGTAAATAGTTGACTTTTGGACTGAGAGGTCCGATGGCCGAGGACCGTTATGTAGATCGGGACGATACGAATTCATAGGCAGGCGGCACGTCGAATTCGGACGTTCGACGGCGAAGTTACGGTTCAAAGAAGTTTCAGGGAACTATTGCACGTTCTATGAAACAACTTAACTTTTGGATTCTAGTGGGCCCAGATATTTCAAGGAGGCCCAATGGATGAGTGACAAGTGTCACCCATCCATTGCCCAGCCCAAACATATTCATGCATCTCACCTTCCATTTTCATCGATCATCCTTCCCCATTTCCAAACAACCCGATCAAACCATTCTCCCCAAAACCATACCCTTACCCCTTTGATCATCCTGGTGAGGCCCAGACGCTGAGATGAGGAAGTGAGGATGTTGGTGGGCGGCAGGAAGCCACGTCGGCGTGGACGGCGGCCATGGACCCGAGAACGTACTCGGTTAGACCCAAAACTCTTTTGTTTTCGATTTTAGCATTATGGCCTGTTTTGGATGGTTTGGTTGAGGTTATTAGGTTCTTAGGAGAGTGAGTGGACCGTTTTTTACGGTTGAGAAGGGCGGTGCTGCTCTGGGGATAATCGGAAAACTTAGACCGATTAGGAGAGGATTGAACGGGCGGGTTTTTGTAGGTTTTTCTTAGTTTTCTTCATAGGAATAGATAGGAAATGAGAAAATAGGAATTTAGGGATTGTATTGGAAGAAAACGGATGAGAAATGAGTGAGGAACCAGGCCGGACCGGTCACGCCGGTCCAAGAAAACCAGAGAACCGGTCGGACCCGGTTCACCCGCTGGAGAAGGTGACTGCACAATAGGCGAGTGAGACCCATGCGCAATCCCTCATAGGGGCACGTACGGGCACGTGAGCCCTCCTTTGAGGGTGGTTCCAACATGTAATTTCATCTATTCGATGTAACGAACATTTTGGGACTGGTTTCGTGTTAATCGGACATCGTTTCGATATAGTTCGGGACGCCCGAAGGTTTAGGTTCGCATTTAAAAATAGTTAGAAAATCGGGAAATTATGGGACTTCAATGAGAGGTTAATGAGGCTTTTAGTAACCCTCTAGATTGATTTGGACAGGTTTGGGAGTCCCGGTGACGACGATTTGCCCAGTGAGGCTTACGGCACGCAAACCGAGGCGGTAGCATAGGACGGTCTGTGAGTGGACCTTGATTTCTAAACTGTGATGCATGCATAAATGTTTTATATGGATTATGATTGTGATTATATGATGTTTATTTGGATGATTGTGATTTATATGATTTCACGTATTTCGAGGGGATTTACGTGCTTGCACGTAAATCGAGGTTTTTCGGTTTTACACTGATTTTCCGTACTTATGGTTTTGGATATGATTTCATGAAATGGTTTTGGAATTGAAAAGGTAAACTCGAGTTCGAAACCCATTTGAAGTACGAACTCTCGGACTTGAGGTCCATTTGATTTAACGAGGCATTGGGCCAGAGGCCCAGTTGGTTTACAATTCGGACCGGAGGTACAGTTTGTATGTGGATTCGGGCCTAGGGCCCAGCTATGTGTTACAAATGGTTTTTATGGTTCATGACGGTTTATGGGAACCGGCATGAACCCTTGAAATGGATTTATGGTTCATTACAGTTTATGGGAACCGGCATGAACCCTTGAAAGGATTTTATGGTTCATGACGGCTTATGATCATCGGGCATGAATCCTTGAAAGGTTTAAAGAATGATTTAGAATGTTTTTCCATATGCGATCCCTTATATATGATTGTCTCCTCCGGGGAAGGTCGTCGGTCTGGGTGGACCCCGGAGTAGTCACGGAGCACTGACTGAGTGGAGTCGCCCCCTAGTTGGGTTCCTTACTCTCAGGATGGGCATGTTTCGTTACCTCCAGGGAGGGTCATTGATCTACGAACATTGACCTGGGTGGACCCTGGAGAGACTTGGGTTTGAGACCCCGGTTAGCACGCGCGTAGCTCTATATACCGTGACAGGTTCGGTGATATGAAATATAATGGATAAACATGATTTCAATTGGTTTGGGAAATTGTGTTTTATGATGATAAATGGATTTGGGCTGAGATCCCACATATGTTTACTATGTTATGGTTTTCTGTAAATGGTTTGGGCAGGGGCCCGTATGATTATGGTTATTTAAACATATGTGATTGGATAAATAGTTTTACTATGCATGCATGCTTTTTAGTGAAGGGTATAAAGGTCTTTATGAAATGTATTTTACGAAACTTACTACTTTTTGTCCACTCACAGTCTTTCTGTTTTTAATACCCTTCAGGTTGGATACGGTGCGGACTGTAGCAGAGACCGAGATATCACATACATCCTCCGGATCCTGGCGTACTCTGATGGCCCGAGAGGGCTAAGGTCGGAAATTTCCCTTGTCTGACACTCGGTGTCAGACGGGATCAGGGGCATTCCTCGTTAATCCCAGGGGGATTGGGGACGGGTCGTGACATCACCCCATTGATAATGCATCCTGAAGATACCATGATTCGACTCATATGCATTTGCTCATCTTTTCCCTTCGACCACCGGTTTTTCCCACTGGGTTTACCGGGCAAGATTTTGGTGTAGCAGCTCTAACGCATTTTTATTTCAAAGATGTCCTATCTAACAATGTTCCAGAAAAGACGATTTCAACTACCTCCAGAGATCTCGATGAGATCACAATCCACGAGCATTGCACTTTTTTCCTTCGACCAGAATTATTTTTGTCCCACAGAGTTTTTGTTAACTGACAAGGTTTTAGCTAGGTAACATGTAGGCGCATAGCTAAGAAGCACTATTACATGAAATATCCAAGGGGGAGTGTTGTAAATATATCAAAGTGTGTCTATTTATGTAAGGTTATGATGGGTAGTTTAGTCATTTGTAAAAGTTGTAGATATGTAATCTTGTGTTTTATACTAAACCTTAATCCTACTTCTATATAAGAGTTAGTTAGCTAATGAAATTATATATACGATTTCTATTGTATTCACAACAATTTTCAATTTGAAACCAATTAAAAGGCTAAACTCTAATTTATATTATCAAAATTATATGGCAGATTACGGAAAAAAAAAATACCTTTTAAAAGCTATGATAATCTTGGATAGAAAGGTACGTGATAAACAAACTGCAAAACTCAAACACAAAAATCCTTGCGAAACACAATTACAATACTCTAAATGCAGGTATTGTTGATGTACTTCGATCTTATTGAGAACGCTATGTATGCAAGAAAAAGATTAAAAAAAGGTAATAGTTAGTAAGTGTGAGTTTCCTAAACAAATTCTTATTAGAAGGTTGTTGATTTCATGCATTATATGCGAGACAATTTTCATGCATATGTTGTTAATATGTTTTTATGAGTGAGTTTCCACTGACGCTGGATGTGATTGGCCTCTGTTCCACTCTCCTAAGAGAGGGGTATTGTTTAGCTCTCTATCACCGTGTTCGGTATATACATGAGTTAGTAAGCTAGCTAGAGTACTTACTCAAAATTCCCACAGGTAGCGCCAAATATTAGTTTGAAAATGGACCTAACGACATGTGGTCTTGCTTGATGTTGGAATGTCTTCTTCTCGTCCGCTGGGAGACCAAGAGGACAATAAGAAAAGTACTTGAGACCGGTAGGGTGTTAGTCTAGTGGACTTCGATGTTTAAATTAGTATGCGAATAAGAGGTTACACAAGAATTAGGCAATGTGAGAGTAATGAATAGTTACCGTTTCTTGGCGCCAATAGCCTATATTTATAGTGATAGTAAATATAGGCATTAAGGTATTTCACAAGATTGTGACACATGTCCTGAGAATCTAAGATACTAGATGAACGGTTTAGGCATTGAAGCAGTTCTGTTCCCACTCGGGCAAGCGTGCGGACCGCGAGGTGCCCACCATGGAGGCCCAGGTGCCTGGCATGGCGTGAGACCGGCTGGTCCACATGGGCCGATCAAAATTGATCTGGTCAGTCAGCAGATACACGTTGGTACTGGTGACTGTTGGTCGTTCCCGGTGGTCGCTTGGAATGGCATAAACACGTATGATCTTTCTTCATGAATACAAACCAAATCCAAAAGATTCACTCACAAGTCACAAGTATATGGTTGCTATTGCTATTTGCTATAACTTCTAACTTCTGCATGTTTACGTATAAAATGAAAAGGCTTGATTAAGAACATAAGAACGCAGAAGAATCGGATGCAGGACAACAGGGCAGGCACAATCTTGTTCTACAAATCTTTCTCTTATTTGTTATGCCTTTTCTTTTATGCTTAAGTCATCATTACAGAGATCCTTGATATTTCTCAAACAGAAGTTTACATCTGATCACTTTTATCTACAAAACAGAGAAGTGGTATGTCAAGAAAATCTTCTGTATACAGATATCTCTGTAGTTCATCCTACATCGATGTACTTTAATCAAACTGGACCTGTCCCCGTGTTACCTAAGCTAATAAACGGGGTAGTGTATCCACGGCCACAGGTCCAGCTTACAAACAGATGCCTTTTCTCGGAATTGATGATTTAGTTGGCTTCTGCAGATAGCAACAACAGTTTAAATGACAGTTGTTTAAACATCTGTTCACAAAAAATGCTCAAAGGGTAAAAAAATTAGTTACCTTATACTGATCCTCGCCGTAGTGGTTCTGTGTCGGCATTGGGGACTTGACTCGCCTGCTGACTGTCCAGAGGCATGTATTGTGACATGATAGCCATGATCTCTGAGTCCATGTAAGACTGCAAAGTGAAAGTAACAAATGTTAGCAAAAGGCATGGTTCCTAGTTTAATTAGGATACAAATTTATAAATGAATCAGTTGGGGATAGAGCTGGTCAAAATTGAGGAGGGTCTTTAGACATACTCTAAGCCTGTATTTGTAAAAGATATAACCAGCTAGACCAACTCCTGCCACAGCCGCAAGAGCCAAGAAAGTTACAAACCACGCAAATCTTGATCCGTGTCTCTCTGCATATATAATTGTATAGATCAACAAAAATCAAGATATATATCAACGTTGTCCGGTGACAATCAACAATCAGTTAGCAAATATGAGTCAAATTTGTTTGTCTTACCAATACAACTGTCTTCCTCCTTCATATACAACTGGCCTCCCTTACATTTGCAGTTGTATCCACCCCAAGTGTTTTTACAGCTGCAACCGTCACACTGACAAGCAGTACGGCTCTTGCATTCGTCAATGTCTGTTACATATAAAAATACAGGATGAATCTAATGATTAAAGGATATTAGACTTCGAAAAAGCCTTCAAATTTTTGAATATTTCGTGTTGTTTGCTACTCGTTAGTTACATTGGACCCAAAAATTACCTTGGCATTTATGGCCATCCCCTTCAAAGCCTTGTGGACATTTGCAGCCAGATAACTCAGAATTCTGCTTGTACACAAATGGAAAATGATAAGGAAAAAAAAATAATGACATTTTGAGGTCGAATCTCATGAAACTTTCTAGGAAGGAGAAAAATGGAGTCCAATTAAAAATGAGCAATATAAAGATAAACATCACTCAACTGAACAAGCCGAGAAAGTTTGTCCATTTCTAGATTCTGACCAGCAACCTCCATTGTTGATCGCACACCTTGCAGGTCCAAAAGCTGTCAAGAAAGGAGTAAAAGTTTTAACAAAGAGAAGAAAATTGGTGCAGTTTATTTTGTGAAGACAGGGCTTTTACCATGACAAGATGTATAACCATCGCCTTTGTACTGAACACCACTCACCACAGGGCACTCGCAAACTCTTCCCCTAAATGTGTCCTGAAAAAAGGAACAAGTACTTCATATAGGAAGATAGGCGACAACTATGAATGGGAAAATGTCAAATCTATTTTATATGTACCGTGCAGGCAGTTAGGTTAGATTGCTTGTCCTGCCAACAGCCACCGTTCCTCTCAAGGCACTCATTTGTCTCAAGATCTGTTGAGTAACACAGACCACGGGATACATTTTTCAAACATCAAGAAAAAGATAATTATGAGTATAGACACTTGAAAATGAAGCAAGCAAACCGACCTCCACTCAAACAAATTGGAGGATCAGCTGTCTCCTTAAATCCTGCACATATGGCCTTTAACACAGCAGTTCTCTCCAATTTTCCTTCAGATCAGCAACATAAAAAACTTCAGCTTTCTGATATGTAGTATAAATTGTTTCAAATGTATATTAGTAGAGGGATCAAGAAGGCTGTAACTAACAAACCTCGATACTGAACATTATTAATAACCAATGTTGGCAAGATTGTAACATCACCACGAGATCCTCGTCCAACCTGAACATAATGACACGAAAAAGAAAAGCGGCAATGAGAAAATCTGTGTCTAAATATGCAAATCCAGTAAGCTGTGCTTCGGCATATGCAGTATATCTGACCTGGATTTCTTGTTCCGCTTTCAGCACTGAATTCTCCACATCATCTTCAGGATTCCCCATACATTTCTTAATCTTTTCAATTGGCAAATCTGGAGGAATCAGGTTAAATTTATTAGAAAACACAAAAACAAGAATATTCGAATACACAGCAATGACCAAACAAACCATTTACCTAGTGATTTCATGACATCCTCGGCGCATTCCTTACTGTACTTTTTTTCTTTCATGGAACATCTGATATGAAAATCTGTGACATAATCCCACCAAACCCACGACCGGTTGCTCTCATTCGCAACTCTATGAACGCAAAGCTGCCTCAAATTCTCATACACCACATCCTTCCCTTGATACCCTTCTCCCAAGTCCCTCTCTGGATCCGGCGCACAATACCTCCCATGGTTTATGCACTGGGACTTGCATTGCGCCGTAAGAATGAAAACCCGAGGGCAATACCAAGTGATATAATGTGGAGTGAAGAGAGTGTAGCCCCCTCTCTCAAGAATCTGAGAATGACCCTTGAAGTTTTTCACGAAAGTCATTTGCTCATCGCACCGAGCCCCACATTCGTCGTTGCTGTTTGTCCAGAACTCGTATTCAACCCTTTGATCAGGGTGGGGAACTGACTCTCTCCAGTCAAGTTTCACCACAACTTCATTGTTGCTCTTCGAAGCTTCCTTCAAGCTGTCGCCGAACCCTTTCTCTATCAAAGCTGATGGGATTCCTATCTTCTCTATGTAGCCATCTGCATCAGTGCTCTCTTCCGGGGAGTCCATTGTTATTAGAGGCTCTTCAATGTTGTCAGCCACCAAAACCGCCGTTGCTCCAGCCTCTTGCGCATTCCACACTTTCAAAGCAAAGTAGCAACCTACAAGGGCAATGGCATAAACTTCAAATTAAATTAAAGTCCTAGTAGGTTACTGTAAAATTAAAATCAATCTGCCATAGCTTAAAAGATGAAGAAAATTAAAAAATCAAACTTGCCTTTTCTTAAAAGAAATGAAAACATTGTAGGTGGCTTAGGCCAGTTAACCAAGACAGCATGACGGGCTCATTGAAGCCAAATTCGATATCACTCCCTAGATATTAGAATTGCTTAAAGCATCACTTATAAAGGTAAAGTAAAAAGGAATAGATAGAAGATTCAAAAGAGACTTTTCATAAGTTGATGTTACTCAAATAAACCCAGAAAAAGAAAACTATCTTCTTTTTGGTCAATAAAAAATCCTTTTTTCTAAATGTGTCATCTCGTTCTAGCTGGAATTCACTAAATTGGAACAAATTCAAGAAGCAAATTGGAACGCGCCCTTCTACTAAATCTGTTTTCTTTAAGAACAATTAAACCACACAACAAATTAGGAAATTTTAACTATCTTTTTTATGCACGATATTATAAAATACTCTAAAAGTAACAATGGATGGAAAAAATATCTTAACCAATTGGCCTAACTCACGTTTGCTTGCGAACGAAACTAGAACGATAAAATACCCCATTAAAAAAAAATCAAAGAAATACCCATCTCTAGAGCCTAGTCACACTTCATTGCATGGTAATCGATCAAATACTCAAGCAATGGGGAAAGTTAATCACAAGTCAATCCAATCAAGACCATTGGAGTGAATTTGAGATTCATGAATTGCAGAAAGAATAAGATTGTTTTACCTCCACGGTCAAGAACAACAATGGTGGGTCGAGAATGTTTCGACTTGAAAGGCTTGTCACCCTCAAAAGCTTGACACCCGTTGGACCCTTTGTCTGGATAAGCGACAGCACCCACCAAGGATCCTCCATAGTCAGGCAGACCAAAGTTGCCAATAGCTCCATCATGCTTGGACCGCAGGGTCATTGGATACAGGACGCTGATGCTTCCTGTCTCCACCACAAACCTCCCATGCACATGCCTTTGGAGACTAATTGATGACAATATCAAAAGAAAAGCTGCGAGCTTTGGGAGAAGAGCCATGAAAGCAGAGGAGGCTCTTGTCACCAGCTGCTCTGTTTTGCAGGGGTCCTCTGTTTTTTCGGGTTAATGGGTTTTTTTTTTGGTGTCTGAGGGGACTTTGCAACGGTCTACGAGTGGAGAGTGGTGAACTAGCAAATAAGAAAGGTTGGTGCGTGTGTGTGTGTGTGAGAGAGAGAGGGTTGATTGTCAATCGTATAAGAGGGGTTTAAGTTTCTCTTTCGAGCTGTAACGTAAAGGGAACGACAGGTGAGAGAGAGAGCGAGAGACTGAGTCATCGGAACCACTCCTGGCCTACTAGGAATATTTTACAAGGGAAATGAAGAGATGAAGTCATGCTCATTTTAAATATATATTTTTTAATTATTTTCTATTGTTTATTTATTTGTTATTGGAGAAACATGTCTTTTAGTAGTTTTAAATGTTTATTTCTTCATTTTTGAGAAATCAGATTTATCCATTTTGATAATCTCATTAGAGAGTTTCGTAGTGTAGGTAGAATTTCATGAAAATAGTAGAGAAAAAAGATTTTGAAAATATTGTGTGTTATTATATAAATGAAGTGACCGTTTCATTTAAACAAATTATTATAATTGCAAATGAAATTAAAAAACTTTTGGAACGATAAAACTGTTAGACAGAGGGAGAGGCAGATATCTACGTTCTGAATAGAATAATTTTTTTTACAATAATAAATACAGAAAGATTATACTACCCTCAATATATTTTACAGACATAACCAAGGATGAAAATATCGATATCGACGGATATATCGCTCGCCGAATTTACGGATATCTCGCCCCAAATATCGATATCGATATCGATATCGTTTACGGTCAATAAAAATGACGGAAATTGGGTCCAAATGACGGAAATTTGGAATGAAACTTTGGCAAACACTTAAGTACCCAATAATGGTTATATAGGGCTAATAAAAACTATAAAATGACTTTGATATGATAAATATATGATGAATCATATGATAGAATATAGATCTGCCGACCACTAACAGTATAAAATATTAAAGATAAACTTAAATTAAAACATAATTTCATTGATAATATTGCATTAACAATATTGTACACATTGAACTTGATCAAAAACAAGTAGAGTGTCGACCAGCTTGAAAATTAGATTGGTCTTGAATCTCTTGATCTACCAAGACACAAAAGTTTTGCCAACTGATGCTATTTGACCAAAAGGAAATGTATTGTTGGACATAGTATTCGTATATCTCCTTTGAATGGCCTACTTTTCCTCCATAGATAGGGTAGTTCGGATTTACCCAACTAACTTCTCCATAATCTCCATGTGACATTTGAGGGAGATGGTTGTCTAACAGGGGGTGACGATATGGACCATAAGCATATGGATCATTTGAGTTGTTACTAGGATCGGTGCCTAAACTCATTGACTCAAAACTAATTGCCATGGAATCCTCAGAAGATGGGTTTCCATAACCTTCATATATGTTTCTTGTCCGCGTGTAATCTTTTCCGACACCACCGATTCCTACTCCTCCTTCTCTACACCCATGATCATAATCTTGTGTGGCATGAGTGAAATCCGCCTCTTCAGTAAATGGGCTCAAGGGTGCATATGTATCGGTTACATGTTCATTTCCCCCGTCATCATCCCCTCCGTCATCCTTGTCTTCATCGTTTGTCTCAACATCATCTCCTTCATCATCTCCCCCATCATCATCATCATCATCATCATCATCATCATCATCATCATCTGGAGATTTATTTTGATGAAGTCCTTTACTAGTAGCATCAGCTCGTAAGTCACGTCTACCGGTAGAACCAAGCATTGATCTCTCCCATGAAGACATTGTCCGCTCACTTCCGACGTCCTCACTCCCCACTTCTTCAGATAGCACTCTATCGACATTAACACCGTGTTCACTAGCAAGATGTGCTACTCGAGGGTTAGGCCTTCCACTATCATCATCCAAGTGAGCTGGCATAATCCATGCTTGAAGTGGATCAGCCTCATTACCTTCCACATGTTGACCTGCAATTTCCAACAGGTCAACGTAGTCTTCTTCCACAATTTTACCGGCTTCGGCTTCTTCATCTCTTAACTTGAGTTTCATGTTGTAATAACAGAAAACAAGTTGTTCTAACTTAGAATATGCGAGACGATTTCTTTGCTTTGTATGAATTAAAGCAAATGTACTCCAATTTCTCTCACATGCCGAAGATGATGCCGTTTGTGATAATATACGAACAGCAATTTGTTGCAAGCTGGGAGAAGCTTGGCCATATAGTTCCCACCACTCAGCTGTCATAATCAAGTTTAATGTAAGAGGCATTATAAAGTGCTAAGCCATAGAATATCAAGTTAAATGGAAGTAATATACCTGGGGGCATTTTCGTTCGTGATTGTACAGCCATAGGTGAACGAAATGTTTTCCGACCATCTCTAAAGTTGATCAACTACATTAAGGCTGATGTTAATATAATGCCATAGATGTACAGATTCGAAATAACTCATCAAGATTCAAAATAACTCATCAAGGTTCATATATGGTAGTGAACTTACGTCTACTCCAAAATTTTGTAAACCCACTTGTCCATTTGGATTCAATTTGAGGAATACTTGTTGAACTGATTGGACAAGGAAGGAGTCATGCCCAACACCTGCTTGATATTGATATCGAGGATTCAAGTAATAAGCTGCAAATCATGAATGAACTTTTCTTAGTAAACAACAATAAAATAAAATATTAACAAGTTCAATAAGATAGAAATATACCAGCGGCATGTAAGGGATGCACTAATGTTTTTTCCCATCGCTCCTGTATGATTTTAAGGACCCACTTCTTCCCTTTAAGACGGGTTATCTTTTCTTTCATTCGATTGAACATATCATACAGGATTGGCATGGTTGGGACTACCTCTGTATCAACAATTCGGAGGATGCAATATAATGGTTCATATATTGATTGCATCATCTCCAAGGACTCCCAGAATCTTTGGTCGAGGATATGAGCCTCAACCCTCTTGCCTTCCACTTTCCTACTCAATGGGCTACCATGCCATTGATCACTGGTAAACAACCTTCTAAGGCCAACTTTATGCTTAACTATACTGTTTATA
This sequence comes from Prinsepia uniflora, assembly GCA_032719365.1. Classification (NCBI taxonomy): domain Eukaryota; kingdom Viridiplantae; phylum Streptophyta; class Magnoliopsida; order Rosales; family Rosaceae; genus Prinsepia; species Prinsepia uniflora. The sequence goes on from CM064868.1 coordinate 19,409,290, forward strand.
CAAATATAGTTGGTTTCGAACCGAGTTGCACCAGGACGAACCAAGTCACCTTGACAGAATTCATGCATCTGAGCAAGTAACCATAGATGATTATAAATGTAGTTAGTTACCTGCCTAGCATTTTTTATGATGAGCGCCATTGTCTCATTCTTCCCAATATCTTCAAATATTAGGTCGATACAATGGGCTGCACAAGGAGTCCAATAGAGCGGATAAGTCTTCATCAGTTCTTTTCCAGCCTTTTTGAAGTTCGACCCATTATCAGTAACGATCTGTACAACATTTTGTACTCCAACCTCCTGAACAACTTCCTTCAACAAATTTCCTATGTACACATAGTCTTTATGAAATTTGGAAGAATCAACTGACCTGAGAAATACAGTTGAACCCTTACTATATACCATGAAGTTAATTATGGATAACTTCGTTGGACCGGTCCAACCATCGCACATTATGGTACATCCATAAGTTTCCCAGTGTCGTTTTTGTTGCTCCACATACGCCGTCATGTCTTCATACTCCATATGAAGATATTTATTTTTCACTTCATATGGAGAAGGAGTGGACACGCCTTCACCTGCAAACCAAAACATAAGTTAGCATTTAATGCTATTTCATAAGCTAAATAAACATGTATAATAAATAAATAAATTTATTAAATACCTGCTCGTTGGGCTTCAATGATCATATTCTTAAAATGATGAGAGTTGGCTTTATTTGGAGCCACGCCTTCATATATAAAAAATTTGCTTATGTATCGACCCAACTTCTCTTTCGTCCCTTTCCACATCGATTTTACAGTCTTCTGTTGACTTCGTGCGGTTTTGTAGAGTGTCGGTTCGGGAGGAATTGAAAATGGATCACGCAAACTTTGTGATCGACGCATCTGTTGCGGTGGTTGACGACTGCTACTGCCTCCTTGAGCACCACGCATGGACCCAACTCCATAATTGTCGACACTTCGTCGTGCCTCATCTCTTGATGCATTTACAGCAAAGCGATATGCTGCTCTCTCAGATCTATGCACATCTGGTGGATAAGCGAATCCATCATCATCCTCTTCATCATCGCTATCGTTAATCTGAATGCTCTGTTGAGTGTCTTGTGGATCTCCTCTCAAGCCAGCTCGTATATTCTCTCCAATCATATTCTTAGTCTGTTTAGCAGTATCTTTACTTTTGATCCATGCTCTAACCTCATCCCTAATAGCTTTAGGTACGTCTTTGCATTTTTGAACATTTTTTTTCGGATCAAAACCTGCTAAATGAAACTTTAATCGCGTTATGCCTCCACTCTGAAACTGATGTTGACAAAACGAACATATGGCACCGTTTTTATTTCCAGGAATTGCAATGGCATATTTCCATGCTGGGTCAACTCGTCCAGGTCTTGGGCGGCTTTCACTTGCACTTGCACTTCCACTAGCCATATTTTACCAACTAATTTAAAGGAAAAATAATTAGACTTTGATAATGACAAATAATCATAATAATAAAAAAACGACTAATAATAAAATAATATTAATAATTCTAAATTATAATCACTTTATTGAAATTATTTGAATTAAAACATATATTCCTACATTAAAGTAATATATTCTAAATTATAACATATTTTACCGTCTATTTTAAATGAAAAATAATTAGACTTTGATAATAAGAAATAATCATAATAATAAAATTACGACTAATAATAAAATAATATTAATAATTCTAAATTATAATCACTTTATTGAAATTATTTGAAATAAAACATATATTCCTACATTAAAGTAATATATTCTAAATTATAACATATTTTACCGTCTATTTTAAATGAAAAATAATTAGACTTTGATAATAAGAAATAATCATAATAATAAAATTACGACTAATAATAAAATAATATTAATAATTCTAAATTATAATCACTTTATTGAAATTATTTGAAATAAAACATATATTCCTACATTAAAGTAATATATTCTAAATTATAACATATTTTACCGTCTATTTTAAATGAAAAATAATTAGACTTTGATAATAAGAAATAATCATAATAATAAAATTACGACTAATAATAAAATAATATTAATAATTCTAAATTATAATCACTTTATTGAAATTATTTGAATTAAAACATATATTCCTACATTAAAGTAATATATTCTAAATTATAACATATTTTACCGTCTATTTTAAATGAAAAATAATTAGAATTTGATAATAAGAAATAATCATAATAATAAAATTACGACTAATAATAAAATAATATTAATAATTCTAAATTATAATCACTTTATTGAAATTATTTGAATTAAAACATATATTCCTACATTAAAGTAATATATTCTAAATTATAACATATTTTACCGTCTATTTTAAATGAAAAATAATTAGACTTTGATAATAAGAAATAATCATAATAATAAAACTACGACTAATAATAAAATAATATTAATAATTCTAAATTATAATCACTTTATTGAAATTATTTGAATTAAAACATATATTCCTACATTAAAGTAATATATTCTAAATTATAACATATTTTACCGTCTATTTTAAATGAAAAATAATTAGACTTTGATAATAAGAAATAATCATAATAATAAAATTACGACTAATAATAAAATAATATTAATAATTCTAAATTATAATCACTTTATTGAAATTATTTGAAATAAAACATATATTCCTACATTAAAGTAATATATTCTAAATTATAACATATTTTACCGTCTATTTTAAATGAAAAATAATTAGACTTTGATAATAAGAAATAATCATAATAATAAAATTACGACTAATAATAAAATAATATTAATAATTCTAAATTATAATCACTTTATTGAAATTATTTGAAATAAAACATATATTCCTACATTAAAGTAATATATTCTAAATTATAACATATTTTACCGTCTATTTTAAATGAAAATAATTAGACTTTGATAATAAGAAATAATCATAATAATAAAATTACGACTAATAATAAAATAATATTAATAATTCTAAATTATAATCACTTTATTGAAATTATTTGAAATAAAACATATATTCCTACATTAAAGTAATATATTCTAAATTATAACATATTTTACCGTCTATTTTAAATGAAAAATAATTAGACTTTGATAATAAGAAATAATCATAATAATAAAATTACGACTAATAATAAAATAATATTAATAATTCTAAATTATAATCACTTTATTGAAATTATTTGAATTAAAACATATATTCCTACATTAAAGTAATATATTCTAAATTATAACATATTTTACCGTCTATTTTAAATGAAAAATAATTAGAATTTGATAATAAGAAATAATCATAATAATAAAATTACGACTAATAATAAAATAATATTAATAATTCTAAATTATAATCACTTTATTGAAATTATTTGAATTAAAACATATATTCCTACATTAAAGTAATATATTCTAAATTATAACATATTTTACCGTCTATTTTAAATGAAAAATAATTAGACTTTGATAATAAGAAATAATCAAAATAATAAAATTACGACTAATAATAAAATAATATTAATAATTCTAAATTATAATCACTTTATTGAAATTATTTGAATTAAAACATATATTCCTACATTAAAGTAATATATTCTAAATTATAACATATTTTACCGTCTATTTTAAATGAAAAATAATTAGACTTTGATAATAAGAAATAATCATAATAATAAAATTACGACTAATAATAAAATAATATTAATAATTCTAAATTATAATCACTTTATTGAAATTATTTGAAATAAAACATATATTCCTACATTAAAGTAATATATTCTAAATTATAACATATTTTACCGTCTATTTTAAATGAAAAATAATTAGACTTTGATAATAAGAAATAATCATAATAATAAAATTACGACTAATAATAAAATAATATTAATAATTCTAAATTATAATCACTTTATTGAAATTATTTGAATTAAAACATATATTCCTACATTAAAGTAATATATTCTAAATTATAACATATTTTACCGTCTATTTTAAATGAAAAATAATTATAATTTGATAATAAGAAATAATCATAATAATAAAATTACGACTAATAATAAAATAATATTAATAATTCTAAATTATAATCACTTTATTGAAATTATTTGAATTAAAACATATATTCCTACATTAAAGTAATATATTCTAAATTCAATATTCTAAATTATAACATTTAAAAAAAGGAGTTAAGGATGAAAGTAATATATTAAAAATAATAATCTAGGTTTAAATTTTTAAATATATAAAAAAAGGTTTTTTTTTTAAAAAAAACCCACAAATGAAACGGGGCGTTTCATTTGGAGAGTACGGGCGTATATAATCAAAGGGTACAATACTAATTCTGTACTCGATTTGTTGTTTGTTTGGGTGACTTTGGAGATGACGACCGACGGACCGAGGTGATCCGTGAGGGCCAGAAGCGGAGAGGGCGAGGCGGCGACTCGACGGAGAAGTGAGACCGTGAGGGCGAGAGGCGGCGCGAGCCACAGAGAGGATGAGTTGGTGGTGGAGCGGCCGTCGAGGGTCGACTCAGGAGTTGGGGTCGACAGAGGTTGCCGGCGACGGTGGTGGAGCCACAGAGCTTGTGCGTTCGACTGGGTGTGTTTCGGAGATCAGGAAATTGGGTGGCTTGTTTCTTCGATGTTGCTGGTTGCCCCCAATTTATGCACATCCCTAATTGGTGAGTCCGTGATCCTTCCTTGGTTTTTTCCTTCAATAATCGCCCGTGAATGAGTCTGTCTGTCAATTATTGCCCACTTGTTCAATGATTGAACTTTGTTTCTCCCAAACTCTGTTTCGTCCGTGATGATAGAAATTTGTTCTTGATTTTCTTTTGTGTGCTTTCGGTTTCTAGCTGCCGAATTAGCTAGGGAAATTTGTAGGGTTGAGTCCGAAATCGGGAATGTCGGTCAATATCGGATTTATCGACGGTTATCGTCGATATCCGCCGATATCGTCGATTTTGGTGGAAGATTAGCCTTCCCCCTCCGCTTATGTGTCGCCGGCCGGAAAAAGCGATATATCGGACGATATATCGCCGATTCCGGCGACATTTTCATCCGTGGACATAACCCTAGGATTATTTACAATAAAGCTTTTTGTCATTTTCAGCTGAATCTTCTCCATGAACTTCCTTTTACATGCTTTGGTGACTTGAAGATTCAACAATGAAATTATGAAGCAACATCCGGTAGACTTCCCACTAATATATTAAAAAATTAACCTAGTTTAATATGTGATCACCACGGATGAAAATGTCGCCGGAATCGGCGATATATCGTCCGATATATCGCTTTTTCCGGCCGGCGACACATAAGCGGGGGGGGAAGGCTAATCTTCCACCAAAATCGACGATATCGGCGGATATCGACGATAACCGTCGATAAATCCGATATTGACCGACATTCCCGATTTCGGACTCAACCCTACAAATTTCCCTAGCTAATTCGGCAGCTAGAAACCGAAAGCACACAAAAGAAAATCAAGAACAAATTTCTATCATCACGGACGAAACAGAGTTTGGGGGAAACAAAGTTCAATCATTGAACAAGTGGGCAATAATTGACAGACAGACTCATTCTCGGGCGATTATTGAAGGAAAAAACCAAGGAAGGATCACGGACTCACCAATTAGGGATGTGCATAAATTGTGGGCAACCAGCAACATCGAAGAAACAAGCCACCCAATTTCCTGATCTCCGAAACACACCCAGTCGAACGCACAAGCTCTGTGGCTCCACCACCGTCGCCGGCAACCTCTGTCGACCCCAACTCCTGAGTCGACCCTCGACGGCCGCTCCACCACCAACTCATCCTCTCTGTGGCTCGCGCCGCCTCTCGCCCTCACGGTCTCACTTCTCCGTCGAGTCGCCGCCTCGCCCTCTCCGCTTCTAGCCCTCACGGATCACCTCGGTCCGTCGGTCGTCATCTCCAAAGTCGCCCAAACAAACAACAAATCGAGTACAGAATTAGTACTGTACCCTTTGATTATATACGCCCGTACTCTCCAAATGAAACGCCCCGTTTCATTTGTGGATTTTTCTTTTAAAAAACCTTTTTTTATATATTTAAAAATTTAAACCTAGATTATTATTTTTAATATATTACTTTCATCCTTAACTCCTTTTTTTAAATGTTATAATTTAGAATATTGAATTTAGAATATATTAATTTAATGTAGGAATATATGTTTTAATTCAAATAATTTCAATAAAGTGATTATAATTTAGAATTATTAATATTATTTTATTATTAGTCGTAATTTTATTATTATGATTATTTCTTATTATCAAAGTCTAATTATTTTTCATTTAAAATAGACGGTAAAATATGTTATAATTTAGAATATATTACTTTAATGTAGGAATATATGTTTTATTTCAAATAATTTCAATAAAGTGATTATAATTTAGAATTATTAATATTATTTTATTATTAGTCGTAATTTTATTATTATGATTATTTCTTATTATCAAAGTCTAATTATTTTTCATTTAAAATAGACGGTAAAATATGTTATAATTTAGAATATATTACTTTAATGTAGGAATATATGTTTTAATTCAAATAATTTCAATAAAGTGATTATAATTTAGAATTATTAATATTATTTTATTATTAGTCGTAATTTTATTATTATGATTATTTCTTATTATCAAAGTCTAATTATTTTTCATTTAAAATAGACGGTAAAATATGTTATAATTTAGAATATATTACTTTAATGTAGGAATATATGTTTTAATTCAAATAATTTCAATAAAGTGATTATAATTTAGAATTATTAATATTATTTTATTATTAGTCGTAATTTTATTATTATGATTATTTCTTATTATCAAATTCTAATTATTTTTCATTTAAAATAGACGGTAAAATATGTTATAATTTAGAATATATTACTTTAATGTAGGAATATATGTTTTAATTCAAATAATTTCAATAAAGTGATTATAATTTAGAATTATTAATATTATTTTATTATTAGTCGTAATTTTATTATTATGATTATTTCTTATTATCAAAGTCTAATTATTTTTCATTTAAAATAGACGGTAAAATATGTTATAATTTAGAATATATTACTTTAATGTAGGAATATATGTTTTATTTCAAATAATTTCAATAAAGTGATTATAATTTAGAATTATTAATATTATTTTATTATTAGTCGTAATTTTATTATTATGATTATTTCTTATTATCAAAGTCTAATTATTTTCATTTAAAATAGACGGTAAAATATGTTATAATTTAGAATATATTACTTTAATGTAGGAATATATGTTTTATTTCAAATAATTTCAATAAAGTGATTATAATTTAGAATTATTAATATTATTTTATTATTAGTCGTAATTTTATTATTATGATTATTTCTTATTATCAAAGTCTAATTATTTTTCATTTAAAATAGACGGTAAAATATGTTATAATTTAGAATATATTACTTTAATGTAGGAATATATGTTTTATTTCAAATAATTTCAATAAAGTGATTATAATTTAGAATTATTAATATTATTTTATTATTAGTCGTAATTTTATTATTATGATTATTTCTTATTATCAAAGTCTAATTATTTTTCATTTAAAATAGACGGTAAAATATGTTATAATTTAGAATATATTACTTTAATGTAGGAATATATGTTTTAATTCAAATAATTTCAATAAAGTGATTATAATTTAGAATTATTAATATTATTTTATTATTAGTCGTAATTTTATTATTATGATTATTTCTTATTATCAAAGTCTAATTATTTTTCATTTAAAATAGACGGTAAAATATGTTATAATTTAGAATATATTACTTTAATGTAGGAATATATGTTTTAATTCAAATAATTTCAATAAAGTGATTATAATTTAGAATTATTAATATTATTTTATTATTAGTCGTAATTTTATTATTATGATTATTTCTTATTATCAAATTCTAATTATTTTTCATTTAAAATAGACGGTAAAATATGTTATAATTTAGAATATATTACTTTAATGTAGGAATATATGTTTTAATTCAAATAATTTCAATAAAGTGATTATAATTTAGAATTATTATTATTATTTTATTATTAGTCGTAATTTTATTATTATGATTATTTCTTATTATCAAAGTCTAATTATTTTTCATTTAAAATAGACAGTAAAATATGTTATAATTTAGAATATATTACTTTAATGTAGGAATATATGTTTTATTTCAAATAATTTCAATAAAGTGATTATAATTTAGAATTATTAATATTATTTTATTATTAGTCGTAATTTTATTATTATGATTATTTCTTATTATCAAAGTCTAATTATTTTTCATTTAAAATAGACGGTAAAATATGTTATAATTTAGAATATATTACTTTAATGTAGGAATATATGTTTTATTTCAAATAATTTCAATAAAGTGATTATAATTTAGAATTATTAATATTATTTTATTATTAGTCGTAATTTTATTATTATGATTATTTCTTATTATCAAAGTCTAATTATTTTTCATTTAAAATAGACGGTAAAATATGTTATAATTTAGAATATATTACTTTAATGTAGGAATATATGTTTTATTTCAAATAATTTCAATAAAGTGATTATAATTTAGAATTATTAATATTATTTTATTATTAGTCGTTTTTTTATTATTATATTATTTGTCATTATCAAAGTCTAATTATTTTTCCTTTAAATTAGTTGGTAAAATATGGCTAGTGGAAGTGCAAGTGCAAGTGAAAGCCGCCCAAGACCTGGACGAGTTGACCCAGCATGGAAATATGCCATTGCAATTCCTGGAAATAAAAACGGTGCCATATGTTCGTTTTGTCAACATCAGTTTCAGAGTGGAGGCATAACGCGATTAAAGTTTCATTTAGCAGGTTTTGATCCGAAAAAAAATGTTCAAAAATGCAAAGACGTACCTAAAGCTATTAGGGATGAGGTTAGAGCATGGATCAAAAGTAAAGATACTGCTAAACAGACTAAGAATATGATTGGGGAGAATATACGAGCTGGCTTGAGAGGAGATCCACAAGACACTCAACAGAGCATTCAGATTAACGATAGCGATGATGAAGAGGATGATGATGGATTCGCTTATCCACCAGATGTGCATAGATCTGAGAGAGCAGCATATCGCTTTGCTGTAAATGCATCAAGAGATGAGGCACGACGAAGTGTCGACAATTATGGAGTTGGGTCCATGCGTGGTGCTCAAGGAGGCAGTAGCAGTCGTCAACCACCGCAACAGATGCGTCGATCACAAAGTTTGCGTGATCCATTTTCAATTCCTCCCGAACCGACACTCTACAAAACCGCACGAAGTCAACAGAAGACTGTAAAATCGATGTGGAAAGGGACGAAAGAGAAGTTGGGTCGATACATAAGCAAATTTTTTATATATGAAGGCGTGGCTCCAAATAAAGCCAACTCTCATCATTTTAAGAATATGATCATTGAAGCCCAACGAGCAGGTATTTAATAAATTTATTTATTTATTATACATGTTTATTTAGCTTATGAAATAGCATTAAATGCTAACTTATGTTTTGGTTTGCAGGTGAAGGCGTGTCCACTCCTTCTCCATATGAAGTGAAAAATAAATATCTTCCTATGGAGTATGAAGACATGACGGCGTATGTGGAGCAACAAAAACGACACTGGGAAACTTATGGATGTACCATAATGTGCGATGGTTGGACCGGTCCAACGAAGTTATCCATAATTAACTTCATGGTATATAGTAAGGGTTCAACTGTATTTCTCAGGTCAGTTGATTCTTCCAAATTTCATAAAGACTATGTGTACATAGGAAATTTGTTGAAGGAAGTTGTTCAGGAGGTTGGAGTACAAAATGTTGTACAGATCGTTACTGATAATGGGTCGAACTTCAAAAAGGCTGAAAAAGAACTGATGAAGACTTATCCGCTCTATTGGACTCCTTGTGCAGCCCATTGTATCGACCTAATATTTGAAGATATTGGGAAGAATGAGACAATGGCGCTCATCATAAAAAACGCTAGGCAAGTAACTAACTACATTTATAATCATCTATGGTTACTTGCTCAGATGCATGAATTCTGTCAAGGTGACTTGGTTCGTCCTGGTGCAACTCGGTTCGCAACCAACTATATTTGTATAAACAGTATAGTTAAGCATAAAGTTGGCCTTAGAAGGTTGTTTACCAGTGATCAATGGCATGGTAGCCCATTGAGTAGGAAAGTGGAAGGCAAGAGGGTTGAGGCTCATATCCTCGACCAAAGATTCTGGGAGTCCTTGGAGATGATGCAATCAATATATGAACCATTATATTGCATCCTCCGAATTGTTGATACAGAGGTAGTCCCAACCATGCCAATCCTATATGATATGTTCAATCGAATGAAAGAAAAGATAACCCGTCTTAAAGGGAAGAAGTGGGTCCTTAAAATCATACAGGAGCGATGGGAAAAAACATTAGTGCATCCCTTACATGCCGCTGGTATATTTCTATCTTATTGAACTTGTTAATATTTTATTTTATTGTTATTTACTAAGAAAAGTTCATTCATGATTTGCAGCTTATTACTTGAATCCTCGATATCAATATCAAGCAGGTGTTGGGCATGACTCCTTCCTTGTCCAATCAGTTCAACAAGTATTCCTCAAATTGAATCCAAATGGACAAGTGGGTTTACAAAATTTTGGAGTAGACGTAAGTTCACTACCATATATGAACCTTGATGAGTTATTTTGAATCTTGATGAGTTATTTCGAATATGTACATCTATGGCATTATATTAACATCAGCCTTAATGTAGTTGATCAACTTTAGAGATGGTCGGAAAACATTTCGTTCACCTATGGCTGTACAATCACGAACGAAAATGCCCCCAGGTATATTACTTGCATTTAACTTGATATTCTATGGCTTAGCACTTTATAATGCCTCTTACATTAAACTTGATTATGACAGCTGAGTGGTGGGAACTATATGGCCAAGCTTCTCCCAGCTTGCAACAAATTGCTGTTCGTATATTATCACAAACGGCATCATCTTCGGCATGTGAGAGAAATTGGAGTACATTTGCTTTAATTCATACAAAGCAAAGAAATCGTCTCGCATATTCTAAGTTAGAACAACTTGTTTTCTGTTATTACAACATGAAACTCAAGTTAAGAGATGAAGAAGCCGAAGCCGGTAAAATTGTGGAAGAAGACTACGTTGACCTGTTGGAAATTGCAGGTCAACATGTGGAAGGTAATGAGGCTGATCCACTTCAAGCATGGATTATGCCAGCTCACTTGGATGATGATAGTGGAAGGCCTGACCCTCGAGTAGCACATCTTGCTAGTGAACACGGTGTTAATGTCGATAGAGTGCTATCTGAAGAAGTGGGGAGTGAGGACGTCGGAAGTGAGCGGACAATGTCTTCATGGGAGAGATCAATGCTTGGTTCTACCGGTAGACGTGACTTACGAGCTGATGCTACTAGTAAGGGACTTCATCAAAATAAATCTCCAGATGATGATGATGATGATGATGATGATGATGATGATGATGATGATGGGGGAGATGATGGAGGAGATGATGTTGAAACAAACGATGAAGACAAGGATGACGGAGGGAAATGATGACGGGGGAAATGAACATGTAACCGATACATATGCACCCTTGAGCCCATTTACTGAAGAGGCGGATTTCACTCATGCCACACAAGATTATGATCATGGGTGTAGAGAAGGAGGAGTAGGAATCGGTGGTGTCGGAAAAGATTACACGCGGACAAGAAACATATATGAAGGTTATGGAAACCCATCTTCTGAGGATTCCATGACAATTAGTTTTGAGTCAATGAGTTTAGGCACCGATCCTAGTAACAACTCAAATGATCCATATGCTTATGGTCCATATCGTCATCCCCTGTTAGACAACCATCTCCCTCAAATGTCACATGGAGATTATGGAGAAGTTAGTTGGGTAAATCCGAACTACCCTATCTATGGAGGAAAAGTAGGCCATTCAAAGGAGATATACGAATACTATGTCTAACAATACATTTCCTTTTGGTCAAATAGCATCAGTTGGCAAAACTTTTGTGTCTTGGTAGATCAAGAGATTCAAGACCAATCTAATTTTCAAGCTGGTCGACACTCTACTTGTTTTTGATCAAGTTCAATGTGTACAATATTGTTAATGCAATATTATCAATGAAATTATGTTTTAATTTAAGTTTATCTTTAATATTTTATACTGTTAGTGGTCGGCAGATCTATATTCTATCATATGATTCATCATATATTTATCATATCAAAGTCATTTTATAGTTTTTATTAGCCCTATATAACCATTATTGGGTACTTAAGTTTTTGCCAAAGTTTCATTCCAAATTTCCGTCATTTGGACCCAATTTCCGTCATTTTTATTGACCGTAAACGATATCGATATCGATATCGATATTTGGGGCGAGATATCCGTAAATTCGGCGAGCGATATATCCGTCGATATCGATATTTTCATCCTTGGTGATCACTAATGTTAGACTTTTAAGCATATTGATATAAAAAGCAAAATAATGCAGACACCTTAATTTTCTCTATGTTAGGTATAATATCACGTATTGGTATGTAATCAGATTAGTATTATCCCAAAATTATTTTACATTTTTAAGATCACCCTAATTAAGTCATGTTTCTCCTTAATCCGTTCATAAGGGATTGACTTGTGGAGGTACAAGTCATTAAGCGTAAGTTTCACGAGATGTGTTATAGATTTTCAGGGTGACTACGAAAAATAAAAAACTAGTTATTTTAATTTAATTTACGTAATTCGTTGCTCATGCATGAGCACTAGCATCCCTCATCTTCATCCATTGACATGCAACTTTCACTCTCTGGTAGCTTGAGATCTACTTCGTTAATACCAGCTGGAAAACCTCACGAGGGGTACATCTCAGAAGAAAGAGAGACTCTTTCATCGAGGGAATAGATCTCTACTAAAAAAAATTATGTCAAAAAATTAGTATCCTATCATTTTGATTATGGGTATTTTCAAGGTAATTGGGGATATCTAACTAAACTTTTGGGTAGTTTTTCTAGAAGTAATTGATAGATATTGGTCAAATACGGCATGCCGACTCTTAAGGAAGAATGAGAGTAAAATAAAGATCTTTTGACATGTCGAATATTCACTAATGAAAGTGGTAAACTTAACTTTGCAATTCTTACTTTACAAAACATTTATGATGAAAAAATTTGTTAGTCAAGTGATTGAAAGAAATTACATTGGATTGAACTTTCCGGATTGAAACATTCAATTCGAATTGAGATTTCATATATTAGGCATAAAACTCAAGAGGAAGGGTAGGTCAATTGAAGAAGGGGAAGACTTAAAGAGACTTTTACTATCATATTTCCACATCTCAAGTCTTCTGCTGGACAGTCAAAGGAAAGTAGCTGACCTTACAAGGCAAGTTTGAGTGTTCAAGGGGGCAAAGTAATTATAATAAGAGGTTCATCCTATGCATTACCACCAATACAGGAATAATCCAGCCACCAACTCCCATCTTATTGGGCAAAATACAATCCAAGTCCATATCACCATATGGTTTTGTTTTTCTTCTCAATTGGATGATATATGCTATTCCTTTTATTATTGCTGTTTAATTTAGGGACATGCTTCCACTTAATTAACCAAGACCCACAAATATGATAATATATGATCCAAATGGGTAAGCTAAATGTGTCTAATTCAATCGTCTCAAAATAATAAAGTTGAAGGATGAGCTCAAAAGTATCTAATTCCAAACTTGACCTAAAAGATTAACTGATTAAGAACTTGATCGCATGCTCATTCATTCTCTCCCTTATTCCCGACTTTCAAAATTCGCAGCTTCCCTCAATTCAACTCAAAAACAGAACAAAAGTGGGTCTCAGACTCCAAGAGAAGAGGTGAAATTATAACAGAAATTAATCCATAATCATAAATGTTGCTTAAGTTCATAGTTTACACAGCACATGTACGCTGACGATTCCAGTTTCGGAAAACTTACTCTTCTCAAATAGCTATAAAATAAAGTCAGAATACAAGACACAGACTTAAAGGAACAGCTATTCCATTGTGGCTACAATCGAGCATTGATCTGCTTCTCGGGCAGTTATATGTGACGCCTCTTAACTTTGGAACCTTTGCCTTTCTTTTTCCTTCTTTTACCCACCTTGAATACCATTTTGGATTTCTTTCCTATCTTCAAAGCCATCATACTTTCATTGCCACCAACCATCTCCACATCTGCTAAAGGAAGAAGAGAACATCGAGTTCGTTAAACTTGAAAATACCCGACAGATATAATCACAATATTAGAATGCAGCCTAACATTGATAATATAAGGGAACCGACTTAAAAGTCCAGGTGTATAATCAATATTCAATAACCTCCAAAGGGTATTGAATAATGGAGAAAAATAGAGCGTACCCACATGATCTCCAATTAATTACGAAAAACTAGCACATGGGTAATTGAATTTAGCAAAGCAAAGTGGGTATCGTGCAAAAGAGAACATACCCATGTTGCTTGTTGAGGACGTTGTGGTGTTGGTGGGAGTTATCTCCATGGCGGAGGAAGATTTAGGAGAGGGCCGTACAGGCAGCTTGGGGGCGGCGAGGGCAGCTTCCTGGGCGGCGGCGAGCTTAGCCTCGTCTTTCTTCTCGTAATAGGGCTCTACCATCTCTCTGCGAATAGCTCTCAGTCTCTTCTCTCGCTTACATCTCATGGACTTCGCCAATATCACCCTCTGCTTTGAATCACCGCCGCTTGATTCTGGGTTCAGGGTTTTGAGAAACAAGAGACCCGACTAAACGCTAAATTTTGGTATTTATATCTCCGGAGTTCGGAGAGTCGTATCGGTTAAAGTCCGTGTTTGGTTGCTTGGATTTCTATCATATCGTGGTGGTTTAGTAATTTTCGATTTGAGTTCCTCAAACATTTTTTAAAAATAATAAGAGTTTTTATAATTGTTTTACTCTTCATGTGTCCATTTAAAAAAAAAAAAATTGACATCACACTTGGCACACATTGACCTAGAAAGTCCACAAAGACACTAAGACCGAAGCATACTAACCGAAGTCCGAATGGTGACGTTCATATGACGAAATCTAAAAATTTAAAACAGGAAGCTTTAGAAGATTGTGTGAAACTTAATTACCAAAAATCAATTAACAATATACTGTAACAGCATAGTACATTATTTTGATGATCATAAAATTTAAACAACTAACTAAGTTATCCTAATTTCATAATGCTCACACCCAAAGGCTCATGTGAAGGTCAAAGCAATAGCTAAGAACTCCTCCTTCATAGACGTGAAGTACCACTAAGACCTAAGAGGTACAAAAACAATAGAGTAATTGGACCTTACATTTTATTTCAGTGTAAAATAGTAAGTTAAAAATTTGTTTAACCTTTCAGCTTTGAAAAGATCTCAAAGGATACCAACAAAGCATAAATAACAAATATGCATGTTTCACAAGAATTAATAATAAAAATAATGTTTAATCTTGAAAACATCTCGACGTACTCGTATAGAATGTATAACCTCTAGTTATTGCGCATGCTAGACTAGGTATCTAGGGTTTGCTTGTATACCTTAACCAAGTCAAAGCTGAATGCTAAGCACCATCATCTCATGTCCCTTAGAGCTCGTGGACAAGTTAGCGTTATTTAACTAGTATTTGAGTAGGTGTGAGTGATTAATCATGTGGAGGCTGGTCTATGACCAACAAATTGGTACTAAAGATATCAGTGACTCCTAAGTGGGTGTTATACATCTCGAATATAACATGTGTACAACCCCACTTTATCGTTGCATTTAACAAACATAGTCAAACATGCATACTCGGGAATATATCATATTACGCACTGAAGTAAATCAACATTTGTAAATACCACATCAAGGTCGTCTAGACCCTAATCACAATCATAATCAGACAGTAAGGAAAGTTCATTAAGAACACGGTCGTACACACACCTCTTGTGAAGTTAGAAAGTGCATAACCAATCTCATAATAGTAACCATAGATTATACATCCAACAAATCTTGCTCGGGATGACAGGACCCATCCCGATTATTCCTTGATATTTGTGAAGGATCCTGCTCCCATCTGACAATGATTCGAAAGTACCTAAAGTAGCCTTACATAAAAGATAATGCAACATCTTAAAGAGTTAATTTCACAGGACTGTTGACATCACAAGTTCGACTAGTCAACAATATTACAGAGCACAAGTACTGTTACATATAAGGATCCAAATCCTACTCTGTATGGTGTCTGAGTGCACAACGGTCTATTTATTCACTCCCTCGTTATATGCCCCGGTCTCAATGCACTGGTCTGGAGGGTCAATAAAACAGAAAAGGTGTGAGTGGATAAAACAAACTTTTATAAATACATTTACCAAAATACATTCTTACCCTCCAATTTCACAAACATGCATGCATATCATAAAATATGAGTAAAACACCTCCAGCCACATACAATGGAGCACTGCACCACAGTCACAGCGGCCTGTATCTCGCTCATCAATGTCCCTACATAAAATGATTCATCCAATGGAGCCAAAGTGACATGTGTCATTGGCTGGTGGCATGAGTCAGTATGCTAATGATTCAACCGTTCATTTTGTTTTTGTTAAGAGACCGTTTCGCCCTTCGCTCGGTAAATTACCGTTTTACCTTTGGACTTCGTAAATCCGTAACTTTCACATCCGAGCTCCGTTTTTGACATGCCACTTGTCTACGGACTCAAGGTCTCGAGACCTACACAACGGTCCTTGCAAAATTATGCAAAAGAATTCCAAATAAAAAGTCAACTTTAGCCATTCCCTTTCCAAGGGTAAAAACGTCATTTTACAAATCATTTTACCAATTTATAATATGAAAATTTCTGGGACGTTACACGGGAGTATAAGTGTCACTAGGTACTGTCTTGATTAGTAATTCTAGTCGCACTAAAAGATCTAAAATTACCAAACAAGAATTCAACTACTTTCATAGTAAATTTCACCAACCTTAATCAATCATGTGATGCTCGAGAATGAAATATAACTAATAATGATATGACTTATTGAACTTAGCAACTAGGACCCAATATATCAACAATTATAGATTTTCAACAAAGGGTCACAAAAGCATGCACATAGAATATAATAATAAAATAAGGTTTAAGAAGGAGATCTAGTCATTAATTAGTCGGGGAGTCAAAATTACTCGACATGTCAAGCCAACTTAAACTCCAAGTCATCACAACCCTAAACAAAGTCAACCGCAAGGTTTACTAATTACTTCGAACGGGAAACTAAGGAAAACCCATTTTGGGTTGCTCAAAAGAATACTAAAACAACTCTAAGATTAAAAACATGTTTAAAAAATCTCAAATGTCCCAAAACTAATTCTACGTGTCGCTGTAGGCCGGGAGATGACCCTACGAGTAGGAAGGAGGTCGAAAAATGACCCTCACGTGTTGCCATGCAATGATTGGAGATCAGTAAGTGACCTCAAAAACTAGTTAGAGGTGGCACACATTGCCAAGTGTGCTTATGGGTCTATTGAGTGTATTTCCATGCGGTTGTCATGTGGCACCTATATGGTTAAGAGATGGCAGACATATGGCATCTATGGCTCCACATGTCAGCCATGTGTCAGTCACGTGACTTCCACGTGAGCTGCAGTCAAGTGACCAAAAACGCAACACACGACCACCGTTGACGCTATACATGATTGCCGATTTCTAGAAAACTCGTTGGAAAATTCAACAAACTCCAGTTCCAACTAGATTTTCCACTGATTGACTTGAAATTAAATCAGGATTCTAAAAATCGCGTGTTAGGTAGGGAGAGTACCTATTGTAACGAACCGTCCCGAATTCTAAGATTAAATTAGTGACTAATCACGATTAGTGAGGCTAATCCGTGATTAGTTGGGCGAAATCGGACGAACAATGCAAAATGATCGTTTTGCCCTTGGGCGTGGGCAAAACATTGACTTTTCATTCTGGAAGTCGAATGGACTTTGACCAATGACCGTGACATAGTTCGTGACGTCACGAGTTCATAGACAGGTGGCACGCTCAATTCTGACATTCGAGGAAGAAGTTATGACGTTCAGAAGTTTAAGGGCATTTTGGTAATTTTGGTTAAAAGGGGCAAAATGTTGAATTTTTGACCGGGAGGTCCGATGGCCGAGGGCCGAAGACCGTTACGTAGATCAGGACGATACGAATCCGTAGACAAGCGGCACGCTGAAATCGGACTTCGAACGGGGAAGTTATAGGTCACGGAAGTTCGATTTCACTATGCACGTACTTCGAGACGAGGATGATTTGGCAATATCTGATTGGGCAGATATTTTCAGTGGGTCCCATGGATGCTCCCATTGGCTAAAACCCCTAAAAAAGGGATCTCACTTAATGAAATATTATTATATCTATTATTTTATAATCTAATCCATACCTCATTCAATCCTAGCCATCCATTCCATTTAATCTCTCAATCCTCACCCTCCATTTCTTTTCTCTCATCTGATCAACTCATTTCCTTCATTCTTTTTCACACCCGAAACCATTCCTCCATATTTCTCCATTTTTCTTCAAACACAAACACCACACCACCATCACCATTATGGTACTCATTGTGTGACCGTGTGAGAGAGTAAGGGAGGACTGAGAGACTGAGATGGCCAGAGCCATGGTGGCCCACGGCGGGGAGCTCGACCGTGAGGGAAAAATATTCAAAATTCCAACCTTGGGTTTTATTGAGTTTTAATTGAACCTAAGGCTTGGGTTTTCTTTCTGGTGATCACGAGGACCCGTGGGGATCAAAAGGAGTGGCTGGGGACGGCGGTACAGCCCAGACAGGCGGCCGGAAAATCCGACCGTGTTCATCCATCAGAGAGGTACGGTTTCACGGCTTTTTCCTCTGTTTTTAATGTCTAAATGATAAGAAATGGGATTAGGAACGTTTAGGAATTAAAATGGGACAAAATGGGATTGAAAATGAACGGTTTGAAGGTTGAACTAGTCGAGTCGGTCCGGTTCGAACTAGTTGATCCCGGTTTGACCAAGGAAGGAGATGATGAATAGTGCCCGCGCTTGGGCTCAAGCGCAGGGGCTATCTAGGGCGCGTGGGGGCGTGTGGTAGGTCCAATGGGGAAGTGTTCAACATGTGAAACACTCTATTCGATGTAACGAACATTTTGGGACTGGTTTCGTGTCGATCAGACACCGTCTCGATAATGTTCGGGGCATCGGAAGGTTTCGGATCGGAATTTAAAATAGTTAAAAATTCCAAAAAATTACGGGGCTTTAGTGGGAGGTTAATTAAGTAGTTAGTAATCTTCTATTATGATTTGGACAGGTTCAGGAGTCCCGGTGACGGTGATTGGCTTGGGAGAGCCGTATGACAAGCAAATCGAGACGGCAGCTCAGACGGTCTGTGAGTGGACCTTGGTTTTCTAAATTGGTGCATGCATAAATGTTTATTATATGTTTTAATACATGTTTGGTAATGCCATGGGTGCATTTGTATGTGGTTACGTATAAGCACGTATTTCGAGGGTTCGGCCTTATACGGTGCTTATACGGGTCTGTATTTCTTTAATGGTCTAAATGATTTGGAATTGGATTTCAAAAGGATAAATTCGGGTATGAGACCTATTTGGTTTGGTCTCGGATATGACGCTATGGATGACCTTCGGGTCTAAATCGTGGTCGCGGCGAGTACTAGGTGCACGGCGACGGACGATACGACGCTCGCCTCCGGATTGGGATGTGTTCCTTCCGGAGATATCACGATGTACGATTCGTGGTCGGGCAGCCTGGGGAGGCTCGACTTCGGAGTGCTGACGGTTCAGGATAGCGATCAATGATGAGTGCACCATGATCTTGTGGTGGTCGCGTCGGTTGATTCGTTCACGGTGACATACCAGGATTGAGGGCGGTCCTGGATGGATGGTTGCACACATCACTACGATCGGAGTCGTGATTGACCCTGAAATATCGGGCAGGATGCCCAGCTGATGTCATATGTTCGGGCACGAGACCCAGTTTGTTTATGGTTATGATTTCGGGTCAGGGACCCTTGATGGATTTCCAAGTTCATGGTGGTTTATGGGAACCGGCATGAACCCTGGAAAGGTTATTGTGGATGTTATGGATCATGACGGTTCAAGGAACCGGGCATGAACTCTTAAATGGATGTTATGGATCATGACGGTTCAGGGGAACCGGGCATGAATATTATGTTATGTATATATATGTTCATATACCTTCCGTACTTGTTTTATCTCCTCCGTGGAGGGTCGTTGGCCTGGGTGGACCCCAGAGTAGTCACGGAGC
The DNA here is from genome assembly GCA_032719365.1 of Prinsepia uniflora. Lineage (NCBI taxonomy): Eukaryota > Viridiplantae > Streptophyta > Magnoliopsida > Rosales > Rosaceae > Prinsepia > Prinsepia uniflora. The sequence continues at coordinate 19,429,670 of CM064868.1, forward strand.
ACCGACTGAGTGGAGTCACTGTAACACCCCGGAAATTCGAGGATTCCCATATTGTAATTTATTGTGTGATTTGACGATTTTACCCTTGTGATTGGTTTGGTCAAATGTTGACTTTTTGATTGATGAACTAAATGGACTTTGACCTATGACCGTGACGTAGTTCGGGACGTCACGAGTTCATAGACAGGTGGCACGTCCAATTCGGACGATCAGGGTAAAAGTTATGACTTTCGGAAGTTCATGGGCATTATCGTAATTTGGACTCTCGGGGGAAAATGTTGACTTTTCTTTTGACAACTAATTTTCAGTTGACTCAAGGACCGTTGGGTAGGCCTCGACGTCCTGAGTCCGTAGACAGGCGGCACGCCGAAATCGGACTTCGTACGAGGAAGTTATGGTCAGAAACGTGAATTCGGGAAGTTCGGGTCTCGGTTTTCGTGTCGAATATTATATTCAGAAATTCTGATTGAAGGACACCTGGGGAGTGACAAGTGTCACTCACCCATTGGCTAGATTGGATCAGATCCACTATTGGATTAATTAACATTTGAATCAGCTTTAAATTTCAGCCTTTGGATTGAAAACCCCAGATCTGATCTCAGCCCTTGATCTCATTTTGAGATTCAATCTGGGCCGTCCGTTCTTTCCCTCCATTTCTTTATAATCCTTAACCGCAGAACACTCTGTCCATTTCGATCAAGCATCCCAGCTAACCATCCACTCATTGTGTCTGCGTGTTGGGGGACTCCCTGGGGAGACTGAACGACGGCAGTGAGCACGGCGGAGGACGGCGGCGAGGAAGGAAGCAGGGGAAGCCCGTGGCGGTTTCAACCCAGATTTTTGGTAAAACCATTTCCCACGTTTATTTGGTCCGTTATGAATCCTAATCAACTCTAGGAACCTCCAGGAACCTTCTGGAACTGAGCCCGTGGCCGGTGGAGCTCAGGGCGGTGGCACAACTGCGACGGGAGGCCGGTGCTGTTCTTCGAGGTAGGTCCTCGATTCAATCCGTTTTTCTCAATTCTATTTACATAGAACCAATCTAGGGACTAAGACGAGTAATTAGGAAATGAAAGGAATGAAAATGATCCAGAAATGAAGAAATGGCAACCGGGTCGTGATCGCGGGTCTGATCGACCCGAGTTGCAGGAAAACGGGTCAACCCGTCTGAGGACAGCGGTGATGACGTGGCACCCTGTCAGCTTGTCAGATGACGTGGACCAACCGTGAGCCGACACGTGTCACATGTCAGTGCACAGTCAGCACTGACATGTCAGTGACGTGGACCAGTCAGGGACTGCCACGTGTCACTGACATGTCAGTGACGTGGACTAGTGCCGTGCTGACACGTGGCACATGTCAGATCTGACACGTGGTCTGACAGATCTGTGTGGTGGACCAATCAGATGTTGACACGTGGCACCTGTCAGAGTCTGACATGTCAGACCTGACAGCTGTCAGATGACGTCAGCATGACGTCATGCTGACGTCAACAATGACGTCAGCGATGACGTCAGCAGGAACTGTTCCTGCGTTGACCGCCGCGTTGACAGGCGCGTGGGGGCGCGTGTGAACAGTGTTTCTGGTGGGACCACCACCATTCTTTAGGTTTCGACGATCCGGATCTAATGGCGGTGGTTTCGGGTCGATCGGAGATCTTTAAGTTGGTCAAAATAAGGTTTATTGCCTTGGAAAGCGCGTTCGTGCGGCTTTCCCGGGTCGGTTTCGACCTAGGCTTTCATGGTTGAATGTTGGGGGTTTAATTTGACCTTTACGAATACTTTGGACTTGACAGGGATTGTACTTTTGTACCAGGACGAGGGTATACGTTCGGTTTCTAGCAGGATTGTACTGTGAGTGGGCCATTTTCTTAAACCCTTGTGTGCATAAATGTTTTCTGGTTTTATTATACTTATTCACATGCTAAAACAATGATGGTTTTGATGATATGGAAAATATGGTTATGGCACGTTTCACGGTATTTGGGCTTGAGACCCGTCCGATGAAACTGAATGATTGGTTCGGATTCTATCTATGTATATATATGTTTGCATGTGGATATCAATAAAATGTATTTGTTACTGCACTGTATAGATCCTTCCATATTGTATTGTCTCCTCCGGATGAGGTACCCCGGAGAGGTCACGGACGTCTAGAACGTCCAGCGTCTATGATGCTAAGCATCGGGGATGCTGTACCCGAACGGGGTTCGGGGATTGAACTCGGAATTGAGACCCGAGTGGCACGCGTAGCCTTGTGATTGTGACCTTATTGGACGTCAGGGACGTCAGACATCAGGGATGTCGGGATTGGAGTGTATAGTGTAGCAACTAAAATTATGGTTATGGTTTTATTATATGCCTTATGGTTCATATTATATGGTTTTGATTTTGAATTATGTTGCACGCATGTTTGGAAAACAGAGGGATAAATTATACGTTTTACTTATCAAACGATTTCATAAACTTGTGTTTCGGTCCACTCACCCTTACTGTTTTGATAACCCCTCCAGGTCGGGAAACTGAGGTAGAGGAGGAACCAGAGGCTGAGGCATAGATCTACTTCTGCGTACCTGAACCCCTGCTGGGCGGTGTATCCGCAGGTTTACTTTAGAGTCGTGCTCGCAAATTTGTAATTTTGAATTATATCCCTTGTCTGACATTCGTTTAATTCGGATTTGATGTATGACTTTAATTTGGTTATTTATGCTTTTAAATGTTTGGAGGTTAAAATTGGTATGAATTATTGGGTGTCAGACGGGAGCAGGGCACGTCCCCTTGTGGTCCCTGTGGGATCGGGGCGGTTCCTGTCAGCTTGGTATCAGAGCACTAGGTTGTGGTCAGTACTAGGGTATTGGTCAGCATGCTAGACTAGCGATTAGTACTAGTTACTTTTCGACTTTTAAGAATATTGTTTTCTGATCTATGCCTCTTGACAGTTGGTTATGCCTCCTAGGAGAATTCCGCATACTCGAACGGACGAGGATCTAGAAAGAGAGATGGAATGCGCGAGCATCGAATGGGCTCAACGTTTGGGAGCCACTCCTTTCTGCGGGGGATCAAACCCCGAGGATGCTCACGACTGGATCACCAAGTGGGAGAGGATCTTCTCGGTGATGCACTGCCCTCCGGGCGAACGAGTGACTCTGGCGGCCTTCTTACTGGAGGGAGGAGCCTACCAGTGGTGGCACGGACTCGAAATGTCTGGGTGGTCTGTCCATACCACTACCTGGGAAGCTTTCCGTTCCAGGTTTCTGGACCAGTACTACCCGCGATCCTTTCGCGCGGCGCGAGAGGCGGAATTCCTGCGGCTGGAGCAGGGTGACATGTCTGTTGCAGACTACGAGCAAACATTCGGGAAACTTTCCCGGTTCGCTGCCTCATTCGTAAGCACGGAAGAGGACAAATGCCAGCGGTTTGAGCTTGGACTCCGAGGGGAGATCCGGGCCAGTGTGACTGCGACCACTCATGCTTCTCTGAGGGATATGGTCGACGCAGCGGTGCGTGTCGAGGCCAGTCTGGCGGCACACCAATCACGACAACCTTCGGGGGAGGGGCGACGTCAGGATCGCCCACATCATGGGCCATCGGGCCGTGAGAACAACAAGGGAGGGAGCTACAGGGGAGCACCCTCATCCTTCAAGGGTCGTGGCTGGTCGGGTCGACGTGGAGGCTCTCAGGGCAGAGGATCTGGACACAACTCTGGGCAGCACTCATCTTGGAGCGGTGCATCTGGTGGGCATTCGGGCAGGCCAAGGCCAGTAACTTGTTTTGCTTGCGGAGAGGAAGGCCACTATGCCTGTGATTGTCCGCAGTTGTCCAAAAACAACGACGCTGGGGGCTCGAGTGTGGTGCAGAGCACGGCTTCCCACACTAATGGAGGTCGCGGTCAGGGAGGTGACCGTGGTGCTGGACGTGGCGCGCGCGGGCGCGGACGAAACGGAGGGCCGAGGGCCCAAGTGTTTGCAATGACCCAGCAGCAGGCGAGGACTGCTCCAGGCGTGGTCACAGGTACACTACATATCTTTAATTTTCTTGTACGTGTATTGATGGATGCGGGGGCTACACATTCTTTTATTTCGAAAAGTTGTGCTGGTATGCTTGATTGTGTGGTATCAGCCTTAGATTGCGAAATGGGTGTTGGCACCCCGATGGGTACCGTGTACCTTGTGAATCAGGTGATTCGGAGGTGCCCGGTAAGAATTGAGGATGTGGATTTACCAGCAGACTTAATTATTCTGGATATCCACGACTTCGATATAATCCTAGGGATGGATTGGCTGTCGGAGCACGGATCGCTCATCGACTGCTGTAGCAAGCAAGTGATTTTGCGAAGCCCGGGTTTGCCGGATGTTATCTTTCAGGGGGAACGTGATGGTTCGCCTCCTGAAGTGATTTCGTCACTTACTGCTACCAAACTTCTACGGAAAGGATGCCAGGGTTATCTGGCGCATGTCGTGTCGGAACGGGTCGATACTCCGATTATCGACGAAATACCGGTGGTCTGTGAGTTTCCGGATGTATTCCCGGAAGACTTACCTGGGTTGCCACCATCGCGGGAGATTGAGTTTACTATCGAACTACTCCCGGGTACCCGACCTATATCCCAGGCACCATACCGGATGACGCCGGCCGAGTTACGAGAACTCAAGACTCAATTGCAGGAGTTGGTAGATTTGGGATATGTCCGACTGAGTACTTCACCGTGGGGAGCACCGGTGTTGTTCGTGAAGAAGAAGGAAGGAAGTCTCCGTTTATGTATTGATTATCGACAACTCAACAAGGTGACACTGAGGAACCAGTATCCTCTACCCAGGATCGATGACCTTTTCGACCAGTTACGGGGAGCTCAGTGCTTCTCGAAGATTGATTTGCGATCTGGGTATCACCAACTGAGGATTTCGGAGGAGGATATTCCGAAAACTGCTTTTCGAACCCGTTACGGGCACTACGAGTTCCTTGTTATGCCATTTGGTTTGACGAATGCTCCAGCAGCATTCATGGATCTGATGAACCGGGTCTTCCGACCCTACCTGGATAAGTTCGTGATTGTGTTCATCGATGATATTTTGGTATACTCGAGGAGTGCCCGTGCACATGAAGAACATCTACGGTTGGTTTTGGAGAGACTGAGACAAGAACAATTGTATGCCAAGCTGAGCAAGTGTCAGTTTTGGCTGAGCAGTATTGGTTTTCTGGGACACGTGATATCGACGGATGGGATTTGCGTGGATCCCCAGAAAACAGAAGCGGTGACCAACTGGGCTAAACCGACAACAGTAACCGAGGTGCGGAGTTTCGTCGGATTAGCAGGTTACTACCGGAGATTCGTGGAGGGTTTCTCCAAAATTGCTGCACCATTGACTCGTTTGACTCGGAAGGGAGTAAAGTTTATCTGGGACGAGCAGTGCGATCGGAGCTTTCAAGAGTTGAAGGATCGGTTGACCACTGCACCTGTCCTTGCATTGCCGGATGACAGTGGGGAGTTTGTGGTCTTCAGTGATGCATCGCTGCAAGTTCTGGGCTGCGTGTTGATGCAAACTGGCAAGGTTATCGCATATGCATCCCGGCAGCTGAAGACCCATGAGTTGAACTACCCTACTCATGATTTGGAGTTGGCGGCGGTGGTTCATGCTCTCAAGATCTGGAGACATTATCTGTTCGGCGCAACGTGTCGGATATACACCGACCACCAGAGTCTTAAATACTTATTCACTCAGAAGGAGCTCAACATGAGACAACGGAGATGGTTGGAGCTGCTGAAGGACTATGACTGTACGATCGAGTACCATCCGGGTAAGGCCAATGTGGTGGCGGATGCACTCAGCAGGAAATCAGCGGGAACTATTGCACACCTGGGGATGGTGTATCTTCCCTTGCTGGTGGAACTCCGGAAAGCGGGAGTTATTTTGGGTACGGACAAACATGGAGCTTTGTTGGCCAGCTTCCATGTGCGACCAGTACTGATTGATCGGATCATCGAAGCACAACTTCAGGATCCGATACTCTGTATTTACAGAATTGAGGTCGATGTGGATGGGAGACAGGATTTTTCCATCCGGGACGATGGAGCACTGGTGAAATTGGGCCGTTTGTGCGTACCTGCAGTGGCAGAGTTACGGGCCGAGATACTTGAGGAGGCCCACAGTTCGGCCTATGCTATGCATCCGGGAGGTACAAAGATGTACCGTACCCTCCGGGACCATTATTGGTGGCCAGGAATGAAGAAGGATATTGCTGAGTTCGTGAGCAAATGCTTAACCTGTCAGCAGGTTAAGGCGGAACGGCAGAGACCGTATGGGGCTATGCAGCCACTTCCGATTCCTGAGTGGAAGTGGGACCACATCACCATGGACTTCGTCTTTAAGTTACCGAGGACTCAGAGTGGAGTGGACGGAGTATGGGTGATCGTGGATCGGTTAACCAAATCAGCCCATTTTCTGCCAGTTCAGGAAACCTATAAACCTAACCGACTGGCTCAGTTGTTTGTGAAGGAAATCATACGACTTCATGGTACGCCGGAATCGATCGTGTCTGATCGTGATCCGCGTTTCACTTCCAGGTTCTGGCGAAGTTTGCAAGCTACTTTGGGAACAACCTTACGTTTCAGTACTGCTTTCCATCCACAGACCGATGGACAGTCTGAGAGAACCATTCAAACCCTGGAGGACATGATGAGGTCATGTGTACTACAGTTTCAGGACTCTTGGGATACTCATTTGCCATTGATGGAATTCGCTTACAACAACAGCTATCAGGCAAGCATCGGGATGGCAACTTATGAGGCACTGTATGGCCGACAGTGCAGGACACCTATCTGCTAGACGGAGGTAGGAGAGCGAACGGCTGTAGGGCCGGAGATGATGGACTTAACCATGGAAACTGTTCGCGTGATCAAGGAGAGATTGAAGGTGGCACAGGATCGCCAGAAGAGTTATGCCGACCGACAGATTCGAGACTTGGAGTTTGAAGTGGGAGATTTTGTCTTCCTGAAGTTGTCTCCGTGGAAAGGGATTATCCGTTTTGGCCGACGGGGGAAACTGAGTCCGCGTTTTATCGGACCTTATGAGATTGTGGAGAGAATTGGCAGAGTTGCTTACAGATTGGCACTACCCCCAGAACTATCAAGAGTTCACGATGTTTTCCACGTATCGATGTTGCGGATGTACGTACGTGATGCTTCTCATGTACTTAGGGAACAACCTGTTGAACTACGGGAGGATTTGAGCTTTGAAGAACAACCAGTACAGATCTTGGATCGGAAGGACAAGGTACTACGACGGAAGACGATCCCACTCGTGAAAATTCTCTGGAGAAACCAGAACGTGGAAGAAGCCACATGGGAGCCTGAGGCTCAGATGCGAGAACAATTTCCTCATTTGTTTCTTTGAAATTTCGGGACGAAATTTCTTAAGGGGGGAAGGATGTAACACCCCGGAAATTCGAGGATTCCCATATTGTAATTTATTGTGTGATTTGACGATTTTACCCTTGTGATTGGTTTGGTCAAATGTTGACTTTTTGATTGATGAACTAAATGGACTTTGACCTATGACCGTGACGTAGTTCGGGACGTCACGAGTTCATAGACAGGTGGCACGTCCAATTCAGACGATCAGGGTAAAAGTTATGACTTTCGGAAGTTCAGGGGCATTACCGTAATTTGGACTCTCGGGGGAAAATGTTGACTTTTCTTTTGACAACTAATTTTCAGTTGACTCAAGGACCGTTGGGTAGGCCTCGACGTCCTGAGTCCGTAGACAGGCGGCACGCCGAAATCGGACTTCGTACGAGGAAGTTATGGTCAGAAACGTGAATTCGGGAAGTTCGGGTCTTGGTTTTCGTGTCGAATATTATATTCAGAAATTCTGATTGAAGGACACCTGGGGAGTGACAAGTGTCACTCACCCATTGGCTAGATTGGATCAGATCCACTATTGGATTAATTAACATTTGAATCAGCTTTAAATTTCAGCCTTTGGATTGAAAACCCCAGATCTGATCTCAGCCCTTGATCTCATTTTGAGATTCAATCTGGGCCGTCCGTTCTTTCCCTCCATTTCTTTATAATCCTTAACCGCAGAACACTCTGTCCATTTCGATCAAGCATCCCAGCTAACCATCCACTCATTGTGTCTGCGTGTTGGGGGACTCCCTGGGGAGACTGAACGACGGCAGTGAGCACGGCGGAGGACGGCGGCGAGGAAGGAAGCAGGGGAAGCCCGTGGCGGTTTCAACCCAGATTTTTGGTAAAACCATTTCCCACGTTTATTTGGTCCGTTATGAATCCTAATCAACTCTAGGAACCTCCAGGAACCTTCTGGAACTGAGCCCGTGGCTGGTGGAGCTCAGGGCGGTGGCACAACTGCGACGGGAGGCCGGTGCTGTTCTTCGAGGTAGGTCCTCGATTCAATCCGTTTTTCTCAATTCTATTTACATAGAACCAATCTAGGGACTAAGACGAGTAATTAGGAAATGAAAGGAATGAAAATGATCCAGAAATGAAGAAATGGCAACCGGGTCGTGATCGCGGGTCTGATCGACCCGAGTTGCAGGAAAACGGGTCAACCCGTCTGAGGACAGCGGTGATGACGTGGCACCCTGTCAGCTTGTCAGATGACGTGGACCAACCGTGAGCCGACACGTGTCACATGTCAGTGCACAGTCAGCACTGACATGTCAGTGACGTGGACCAGTCAGGGACTGCCACGTGTCACTGACATGTCAGTGACGTGGACTAGTGCCGTGCTGACACGTGGCACATGTCAGATCTGACACGTGGTCTGACAGATCTGTGTGGTGGACCAATCAGATGTTGACACGTGGCACCTGTCAGAGTCTGACATGTCAGACCTGACAGCTGTCAGATGACGTCAGCATGACGTCATGCTGACGTCAACAGTGACGTCAGCGATGACGTCAGCAGGAACTGTTCCTGCGTTGACCGCCGCGTTGACCGGCGCGTGGGGGCGCGTGTGAACAGTGTTTCTGGTGGGACCACCACCATTCTTTAGGTTTCGACGATCCGGATCCAATGGCGGTGGTTTCGGGTCGATCGGAGATCTTTAAGTTGGTCAAACTAAGGTTTATTGCCTTGGAAAGCGCGTTCGGGCGGCTTTCCCGGGTCGGTTTCGACCTAGGCTTTCATGGTTGAATGTTGGGGGTTTAATTTGACCTTTACGAATACTTTGGACTTGACAGGGATTGTACTTTTGTACCAGGACGAGGGTATACGTTCGGTTTCTAGCAGGATTGTACTGTGAGTGGGCCATTTTCTTAAACCCTTGTGTGCATAAATGTTTTCTGGTTTTATTATACTTATTCACATGCTAAAACAATGATGGTTTTGATGATATGGAAAATATGGTTATGGCACGTTTCACGGTATTTGGGCTTGAGACCCGTCCGATGAAACTGAATGATTGGTTCGGATTCTATCTATGTATATATATGTTTGCATGTGGATATCAATAAAATGTATTTGTTACTGCACTGTATAGATCCTTCCATATTGTATTGTCTCCTCCGGATGAGGTACCCCGGAGAGGTCACGGACGTCTAGAACGTCCAGCATCTATGACGCTAAGCATCGGGGATGCTGTACCCGAACGGGGTTCGGGGATTGAACTCGGAATTGAGACCCGAGTGGCACGCGTAGCCTTGTGATTGTGACCTTATTGGACGTCAGGGACGTCAGACATCAGGGATGTCGGGATTGGAGTGTATAGTGCAGCAACTAAAATTATGGTTATGGTTTTATTATATGCCTTATGGTTCATATTATATGGTTTTGATTTTGAATTATGTTGCACGCATGTTTGGAAAACGGAGGGGTAAATTATACGTTTTACTTATCAAACGATTTCATAAACTTGTGTTTCGGTCCACTCACCCTTACTGTTTTGATAACCCCTCCAGGTCGGGAAACTGAGGTAGAGGAGGAACCAGAGGCTGAGGCATAGATCTACTTCTGCGTACCTGAACCCCTGCTGGGCGGTGTATCCGCAGGTTTACTTTAGAGTCGTGCTCGCAAATTTGTAATTTTGAATTATATCCCTTGTCTGACATTCGTTTAATTCGGATTTGATGTATGACTTTAATTTGGTTATTTATGCTTTTAAATGTTTGGAGGTTAAAATTGGTATGAATTATTGGGTGTCAGACGGGAGCAGGGCACGTCCCCTTGTGGTCCCTGTGGGATCGGGGCGGGTCCTGTCAGTCACCCCCCAGTTGGGTTCTTTACTCTCAGTAAGGCTATGGTTACTATAACCTCGGGTAGGGTCAGTGGTCTGCGGACATTGACCTTGACTTTGAGAAGACTCAGATTGAGACCCGGGTAGCACGTGCGTAGCTTTGGAAACCATGACAGGATTGGTTGTGTGACTTATATATGATATATGATATGTGATATGTGGTGTGCACAGGTGTGCACAGGATTTGAGCGGTGGCTCGTGTATTTGGTTTCAGTATGGTTATGGTTTTGGGCTGAGTCCCTTATTGGTTTCTTATGGATTTGGGCAGTGGTTTGTATGGTCTATTTCATTATGGTTTTGGGCTTAGTCCCACATATGGTTTCTTTGGTTAAACGGTTTTTGAATGCATGCATGCTTTTTAGTGAAGGGTACAAATGTTTTTATGGAAATGTTTTTATAAACTACTTGTTTTGTTCACTCACAGTTTTTAATGTTTTGACTGCCCTTCAGGTTGACAGCGGATGTGGACTGTAGATGAGACCGAGATATCACATACCTCCTTCGGATCCTGACATACTCTGATAGCCCGAGAGGGCAAAGGTCGGAAATATCTCTTGTCTGACACTTCGTGTCAGACGGGAGCAGGGTCATCCCGCATTAATCCCGGGGGGATTTGATGGGTCCTGTCACCTATCATGACCGGAAATCCTCTAGGAAGTTAAGGGGGTTCAAGCTTCTACATGGCTCTAACTTCTCTCGCGAGTTTGATTGCTTTCCTTGCATCAAATCATGCATGCAACCACTTAAAACTCAAGTATTTTTCACTTGGAATCCAATGCAAACTCAGCCCAACCTGATTGTTACTTGAAAATGCCAGAAATGTGCTAGAAAGCTCGCGACCATCGCTGTTTCCTTCCTTGGTTCTAATTCCTTAGTGAACGTCGTTGATGAAGGCTGAGTTCACTTAGGGAGGAATCCTCTTTATAGGCTGGAAGGGCTATAGCCCTTCCAAGTTAGACCCTTCCAAGTTAGATTTTTGAGTTCAGTCTAGCCGAATTTAAAACTTTAACAACCCATTATACTTCAAATTAGGAAAAAAAAAGACCGATTGACTTTACACTTGGGCAGCTGATTGCAGAGAGACAAAAAAAGGGGAGGAAAAACAAGAAGACATATCAAAAAAGAGAGGAGGACAACACCTCTCTGGCTCTTCTTCATCAGTGTCATCTTGTAGTCTTTATTGCTTCCTTCCTCAATTCCTCATGTGAGCCCTCTTCAATTCCATGTTCAAACCTACAATTTTTACTTTTAATTTGTACAAATAAGGAAGCAATAAGGTCAGAGAATTGTAGAGAGAAAAGATTCAAAAGAAGTTGAGGTTGAAGATTAAAGAAAGACAAAGAAAGGAAAAGAAAGGCAAACATGTGTGGGATACTGGGAGTGGGATTGCGGGAAATGGAATGTTGGTGTTGAAGATTAAAGAAAGGCAAACACACGTGGAGAGGTGGAGGGGTCAGTAGTTGGACTAAGTGGAGTTTAGTTTTTATAATGTATTAAAGATAGATAAAGAAAGACAAAGAAAAGTCTAGAATACATATTATCAATTGCCCAACTCTACATGTTATGAGTAGCCACTAAGCTGAACCCACAGAGGCAAATTCAATAATATATATGACCAAGTATGTATCTGTATGATTGTATTTTTCCAATGAACTTAAGTAGCCAATTAAATATTAGAGGTCAAACATAATTATATAAGATTTTGATTTTGGTAATTTGATGATAAGAAATTTTTGTTGAGTTATAGTAATTTGAAAATCTATATTGAAATTTGGGTGTTTGTAAGAGTAATTGAATCGATGTTATAACTATGAGGATTACATTCGCGTACTAATTACAATTATAGAAAGGATCCGAAGCGGCTGCTTTATCTGGCTATTTTCAGAGCTACACCTAATTTAGCCCATCCAAAAATTGTTCAGGAGCCGTCACAGGCTTCATCGAGATGCGACCTTAGGGATTGTTTTAATAAGTTGGGTTGTCAAATTCCGTGGGTGTTGTCGTGGTTCTGTAACTTCAACGATGTTGAGTCAACAGGGTTAGAGTCGTCTCGACGAGAGGAAGACATTGATCATTATCTGAGTGTATGGGTTAGTCAGAAACGGCGTCGCTAACAGTAGCCAGTTGCCCTGTTTTTACATTACTAAATAATGTTTGATTGGGGGGTAGGGAGAGATGAGAGTTTCGAGGGAATGTGAAGGATTTTGAGATGGATTAACGATGCTTGTGTTGAACGATAGAAGTATGCGCCTGATGCTGGTGGTGGTGGCATGGTCTCTATGTTAATTCGAGTGTGAAGGTGAGAATGAGTGAAGAGTTGAGGAAGATAGAGAGATATCCAAATTTGCTTTGATGGGCAAGAAATTGGGCTCAGTGTACTTGGGCCAAGAGCAAATCAGCTTGTAATTGGGAATTGGGCTTGAAGTTAATTAGGGCTTAGGTGAGCTCAACTAAAAAGCACATAGATTAAGCATGGCCCAAATTCAAAACAGGGTGTAACATCACTAGGAAAACTGACATTTTACATTAATATATCAAAAATGGCTTAACAAGATTATAAATAGCCCCGAAGATACTTCAATATTTTTCTATTCTATGCATGATTCTCATTATGCGTATAAGGAGCTTTATGAGATGAAACTCACCCAAAACCCAGAAGTGAATCCGAGCCACGCCCTTGAGATTGTTTCTGAATTTTATCATGTAAAAATGTTCGTTGGATATTACAAGAGGCGTGAGTAAATTGAAAGGAAAACCTCTGAAATGAAAGGGCTCGTTCTCTAAAATGTAAAGGTTAATTCCCCATATATAAGGAAGGTCTTGGACTTCTTCGACTAGTGGACCAAATGGTGAGTTGAGTTTCGGCCCGGTCCAAGTAGGAGTGGAAACTCACTATCCCTTAAATTTTCTAACGAGTCAATTATTTGGTGAGTCCTTTCAGGAAAAAAAAATTATTTGGTGACTAAACACGTGATTGATCGGACCCATCATCCCCATTTCTAACCAGAAAATTCTATGGTACATTTAGAAGCCTTTTAAAAGTGGTGACCTCGTTTTTCCTCTTGTTTATCAATAAAATGTGAATGAATATGGATGTTCATTTTCAACATAAAAATAAGATAGAAAATCAAGGCTGGGGATGAGTGAGTGTGATCTTGGAAGAAAACGTTTGGTTTGATCAATGGCATAAAGGCATGTCTTGGAAGAAAAGGAAGCTTGTTTGCATAAAGATATATTGACATCCAAAGAACAGCCGACATACACATAATAGTATCATCATCCTTCCATTTTAACACTAGACAAACAAACAATTCAAAGAGCCGGTTGAGAGAGAGGCAGTGCTGATCCAGAAGCTCTTGGGCTATTTCTCATGCCTTTCCAATGAATTCCACATCAAACAGAAGAACTGAATCTGGTGGAATAATACATGAACCTGCACCATCCAGAGTAGGTTCCAATTAGAAACCGGTAGTAAGATTGTATTGACTGGGTAACTCACTAAATTTAAGGTATATTTAATTAAGAAATGAAGGCCGACTTCCAAAATTTGTCCAAGTAGAGGGAATTAGATGGATTGGTCATGAAGCAAACATATCCTGACAAACCACTCTAGCTTCAACTTGGACGAAAATTGGAAGTTGACCCCAAATCATACTTTAACATTCCTTGAATCTCGCATGTTAACGAATCCAATTGAATCCTACCCACCAAAGATGGCCTAAACTTCATGAGTTCTACAAACAGAGGTAAAAAAAAAAAAATGAAATGAAGATCCTGTCAATTTAACATGACTCTTACCCCCTCTACACCCGGCTCCTCTTACGCCATATGCAAGTTCCGGAGGAAGCTTCAAGACACGTTTTCCCCCTAATCAAGTTGAAAACAATCCACTTCATCTTGTTTCCTTTTATAAGAGTATGGATACAAGAGTAACAATGCATTCATGGATTTTACTATACCAGCAAGCATAGGAGGAATTCCATCACCACCAAGAATACCTTGATCCCAGCCTTTGATCACCTGAGACATTTATAGAACACAACACTCATTTCAATCTAGAGTGCTAAAAGAGCAATCTATCTTTGTTACATTTACTGATGTGATTAGCAATGTGATTGCTAAATGTGGTATAAATAAATTTTTGAGTTAGAATCTTAACCCCGGAAAAGTTGAGCGATTTCAATAAAAGAAAGGCATTGCCTTTGAATATGAGGCAGCAGTTTTTATGTTTAGAAGACAAGAGTTCAAACACTGATAAAAAAAATAAAGCCCCTAAACACAATCAAGTAAGGTTCACGAGCTACAAAATCAAACTATCGAAAGCACCACACCACCAAATTTTGGGGAGTACAGAGCCCAAATGAACAAATTTCAGGCAAGAACATCAGTTGCTGCAAATTATAAACGTATCCAAAATGTGATAATTGATGTACACACCTCACCAACACCAACACGGAAAGTAAGGGGCTTTCCACGATTGTAGCTGCTATCAAACACCTTGCCATTCTCCAATTTCCCAATATAGTGTGCCTGTGCATTTGAATACCAAATTGTTCAGGAATATTAAGAGTCCTCAATATTTATATGATTTGCTAAGCAAACATAACAAATAAACAAGAAACGCATTAAAAGAACCTAAAAAACGCTGTGATTCTCTAGATTTATTAAAAAAGGCAGAAATAAAGAATTTTCCAGTACCTTAATGAGCTGCCCTTGAACAGCTTCAGAGCCATAACCCACAACTTTGTCACAAAAAGCGAGGCCAGAAGGAACTACAGTTAGCTCGCAAGCTGCCGCTTCAGCTGCTTCACTGGGCTGAGCAACCAGGAGCGCATCAAGAAGGCCGAAACACAAGCCGAAACCAATGGCTTCTCTTCTCTTAAACAAATTTGGCTTCTCAAGATTTAGCTGCAGCACTTGTTCAGAAGAAGATATTGTATGCGGGTGGCTTAAGATTTTGAGAGTTGATGTTTCTGATGAACTGAGATTTTTCTGGAGCAAAATTGTAGGTGCTCTGGACTTTCTGGGATTGCAAGTGCTGCCAAGTGAAGGTACCAACGAATTCATTTCAATTTTCAACCAACCAAAACCAGTAGAGAGATAAAACAAAGATTGGCTTCAGCACCAAAATTAGTAGGACTTCATATGGGCTAAGATGTCCCAAATGGGCTTTATCCAATAACCAACTGAAAGTCCAGTTAAGCTTAGCCTGTGTACATGCATTTTTTGCAAGAAAAATTACGTTATGGCATGTCTGCTTGACATGTATCGGTAAAGAAAAATGTAATCATTCCAATTCAAGAGTTTCAGGAGAATATGTTAGCTTTGTCTTCAAGATGGTTGCAAGTTGCAATATGATTATTACAATAAAGCCAGTGCACTAGCCAGATTCTAGTCACCATCTCGTAAATTGGATACCTCAGTCAGATTCTAACACCAATTGATGATTATTCTGATCAACTTAGTAATATATATATCAGCCAAATCGCTGATATTTGTGCCGGAAAGTAATAATAGAGCCTATGAGCACAGCTGCAGAGTATGAACCAACAACCTTACATGTTCCTCCACAATCTTGTTAATCTTCACCTTCCAATCTGTTAAGTACAAACTTAGAAAAACCAAACCGCTACTGTTCTTATTCTGAGCAAAGCATCGCTCTTAAAACCATGTAAAGATATTGAAAGCTCACCCCAAGTTAGTATCATCCATGTAAATTTCAAAAGATGCCCCAATGTAAGAATGACAGGCAGCATTATACTATACACTTCTAACAAAGCTAGAGCCCCTGACCTTCCTCACTTGTTGGTTGACCATTAAACTCCTCACTCGTTCTGCGTCATCCCACTTGTCACCCAAAGCATACAAATCTGAGATAAGAGAATAAACCCCGCCATCGTTCTCTGGTTTTACCATCTTCATGACCTGATCAACCACTCGTTCTGCCATCTCAAACTGTTTATGCTCCTTACAAGCCGATAAAAAAGCACCCCAGACAACAACATTGGGTTCAAGTCTCATTTTCTTAATAACCTCATAAGCTTCCTCTACCAGTCCTGCCTTACCATACAAATCGACCATGCATCCATAATGCTGAATTCTAGGCTCCAAGCCAGATTCTTCAATCAACTTGAAATATTTCCGGCCCTCATCAACTAGTCCTGTATGCACACAAGCACTAAGTACTCCTGTGAAAGTCAGTTCATTAGGTCTTACACCAGATTTCTGCATCATCTCAAACAAAGACAATGCTGCATTGCTGTAGCCATGTTGTGCTGAGCCACAAATCAATGCAGTCCAAGACATGAGATTCCTTTCTTGCATCAAATCAAAAACCCCTGCAGCTCCCTTCAGAAACCCACACTTAGCATACATGTCAACCAAAACAGTACCGATTTCCACATTCAACTCCCAACCATTCTTCACCAAAAACCCATGAACTGATTTCCCCACCAGTAACCCAAGAGAACCTATGTGGGCACAACCGGATAAAACTGAGCCTGCAGTCACTTGATCAGGATTTCAACGCTCATTCCTTAGCATATCCCGAAAGAGGGATAAACCACGCTCATAATCCCTATTATTCACATACACAGTGATCATGGCAGACCATGATGTAACATCTCTCAATGGCATCTCCTCAAATACCAATCGTGCTCTCTCCACATCCCCGGACCTCGAATACCCTGCAATCATCGTATTCCAGGTGACCGTATTCTTTTCAGGCATTTCAACGAATAGTACGCGGGCATCCACGAACGAAGCGGAAACATAGGCATGTAGAAGGGAAGTGGCCACATATACATGATAACAAAATCCTATTTTTATGATATGGGAATGGAGGTGCTGAATAATTCCATGGTTCCGCAACTGGGTACATGATTTTAGAGTAAAGAGGATGGAGAAGCTGTCAAAAGGAACAGATTTACGGTGCATTTGAGGATGTCGATAGCTTTATGGGGGGAAGAAGCATTTCGTATAGCCAAAGCCCATGAATAGCATTTGAGAAACCAATAAAAGGCGTGGTTATTGGTTCTTGTTATAAGATGGTTTGAGAGGGTTAGAACGATGGCTTGCATTTTTCTGCCCTTACAGTTTCATTTGAAAAACCAGTTTAGTAGTTAAGCGCTCTAACATTTAGTAGTCTAGAATCAGGGCATTCGCCTCCAGATACAATCGAAAGATGTTTGACCGTTCGGTGGACTACTATCGAACCACAGACAATCTGACTAGATAAATTAGTCAATGCGTCCAAAATGGCCATATCATCAAGCGGACTCAGCATTCTACTTTCAGTTTCTTAAACAGAGAATTGATTGTTTTAAACATCGTTGTGTTTCATTCATTTTTATTCAATTATTTATTTTTTGGGTGAGTAAACTTATTATGGTTTTGATAAGATTTTGAATCAACTACGTTTTTAACATGTTATGTTAGAAAATTAATCTTCTATCACGCAAGTACTAATAATAAAAATGGAAAAAAAGAAATAAAGAAACTAAAAATACAACAGATTTAATCAGATTCGGCCGAATAACTTGCCTACGTCCTCGAAGAGTTTTCACATTCACTATGAGAGAATACAAAGTATAAAATTACACCACTCAAGTTTATATCCAACCTAGGGGTGGTAATAGGTCGTGTCTTATCGGGTTCGTGTCGTGACACATACTCTAATTTACTTATTTATGTTCAACTCGAACCCGACCCATTTATTAATCGTGTTGAACTATGTAAACCTGAACTCGACCTATTTATTAAACAGGTAATCCGAACCCACCTGTTCAACCTGTTTATTAAACGAATCATGTTGAATAACCCATTTAACTTGTTTAACTCATTTAACTTATTTAACATATTTAACTTATATAACTCATATATCCAACATAATATTTGAAGTAGAATTTTCCCTAAAATATTAGACCAATCATCAACCATCAACAAACTTCATAATTCATAATTCATAAATTCATGCAATAACAATGCAACATCATCAATGTAATATTAAGTTCCAAAAGAAAATAAGCATCACATTTGCTCATTTAGTACATAAGACCAAATAAAATTAAGTGACTAATTAGCAAACTCTAAGGGAAAAGTTTCAGCAAAAAAAGTATTAAAATTGATTGGATCTTCGTGAATTGCACAAGAACACAGAAACTAATCAGCACCTAAAATAAAATGAAAAAAAACATTAGAATGCAACCTCAAAATTAATAACCTAAAAAAAGACATGCTAGAATGTAATTTTTTAGTCCCTAAAGGCTATCCATCATTAGGAATGGTATTAGAGCATTCAAGAAATTGAGAATTATTGATACTAATTTCTAATTTACTGATATCCTCAGTGAGATCTTCCAACTTGGGTGCAAGTACTAAAGTGACAAGACCCATTCCGATCCCCCGGGGACCACCCTGGATGTGTCCTGCTCTCGTTTGACAATTACCCTAGAGTGTCGAAAATACCCTTAACATGATTAAAATTTAATAAATAAAACAAGTTCAAGTTTTACATTGCTAGACCATGGATAAGTATCCTCAACAAAATGAGCACATATGCTAGTTTACAAACAATACTCAAACTTACGCAAACGGGTTTATAGGTGCGCCACGACAAGTATCTATGCCTCGGTCTTTGGATCAGCCCCTGTCTCAGTGTCACAGCATGGAGGGTCAAGAAAACAATTAAAGAGTGAGTGGACATAAAATAAATAGTATTTCCAAAATAATTTTAAGGAAACAAATAAAGGTTTTCCCTCCGTTTTCAAACATGCATGCAATCAAGTTAAATCATAAGAAATGGAAATCGAATCATAAAGCAATATAAATCCATTTAATATCAATACACCATATATCCAATCCTCGACATCCCTGATATCTAACTAATAATGTCACGGTCCTAGGCTACACGTGCCACTCGGAATCTCAAGTCCGAGTACTCCCCAAGATCCACCAGTGTCCGGGTGATATCGCCAGACAGTATCTTGGGTGATATCCATCTCTCCTGATCCTGAACCTCTCCTCAGAACGACCCCTCTTAGGCAGTGCACCGTGACTACTCCAGGATACTACGAGATGTTTGGAGGAGAAAATAACCCATAAGGATGGTATGTACAGTGTAATAGTCAAAACCAGTGAAAATCATGTTTAAACCATTTTCTCAAAATCCATGTTTGACTCAAAAACTAGTCAACACAATATCCAAAAGGGTCTCAAGCTCAAAACATCGTAATATGTAAAACGGTTCGTAACTGAAATTTAAAATCCACAAGACCATCAATGAATGATATCGAAATATTTTAATTCAAATCATATAATAAATCAGTTAAAACAGTTATGCATGCATTTCATTTTATAACACAAAGGTTCACTCACACTCGGTCCTCGTTGCGCTAACGAACTGCGTTGTAAATTTACGGAAGCTAAACCACAGTCTCCGGGTCTGTCCAAACACATCCAAAACACATCCAAAGGTCATTAATGGACTCTACAAGTTCAAACCCTAAACCCCCAAAAAGTATAATATCGGGAATGCATCCTTAACACGTTTCCTGAGGCAATAAACCCTTAAATGACCTATCAAACGATCTCCGATGAACCCGAAACCACCATCATTGGTTTTTGATCATTGAAACCATTCAAACATGATCAATTTCACCTCGAAAAAGGTGCCCATGCGCCCCACGTGCGAGTCAAAGTTTTTGGTCAACGCTGATGTCATCAAAGTCAATGCTGACGTCATTACCGACGTCAGCGTGACAGGTCTGACACACTTGTCACACATTGACTAGTCCACGTGTCTAACACGTTAGTGCTGACTGGACCTGACAATTGCCACATGGTAGCACCTTATTGACCACGTGGCCTAACAACCTGACCGATGATGATGTCACCCTGCTGACGTCATCATCATCCATCTCTCGCCGGGTCAACCCAGTTTACTATAACGGGTCATCTAGACCCGTGAACCGACACAGTTCTAATTCCTTCAATCCTACACAAAATTTGACCATTCTTGTCCCTATGAACTTGCAATCAACCCAGAAACAAGCCTATGGGTTAATAAACATGAAAAACGGGCTAGAAATTACATTTCAACGATGAACAGTAATAGTCATTTTTCAAACTTGGTTTCCCGTCGACTCCAGCCACCTCAATCCTTGAAATCGAACCCTATAAGTTCGTACTGGACATAGAAATCATGTTTAAAACTTAGAAACGTCCAACAAACACCCAAACTCAAATTCAAAATTTTAAACCCAAAATGACTTACCTGCAGGTTTCTGGCCACCGTGCACGGTCATCCAAGCCGTTAGCACCGTCGTCTTTGTCTCAATGTTCTCTCTCACTCTCCCATTCACTTCAATAGCAACAGTTAAAGGTTTGTGAGGTTTGGGGTGGTTTGGGTTTTTGTGTGTGTGTTTTGGGTTAATTGAAACAAAGGGAAATGAGGATACATGAACCCAAAATTAGATCCAAAGGCATGGGATATGAGCTAATGGGATGAGTGACACTTTTCACTCATCCATTAGTCCACTCAGATATTTTGGACCAATTCAAAAGTGACAACTGTACACTCTCATCGTAATACACGAACTGTATCCGTATCCGTTCGTGACCCATAACTTTTCTGTTAAACGTCCGATTTCGATGTGCCACCTATCTACGGACTCGTTATGTTCCGATCTACGTAAAGGACCTTGGTCAAAGTCCAAAAAGTGTCCCAGGTCAAAAGTAAAAAAATTTCCCTTTCTTGGGGTAAAATAGTCAATTCACAATTAAAATTTCAAAATTACAATTAACGAAAGTTTGGGTTGTTATAATCTAGCTTCCTTACAAAAATTTCGTCTCCGAAACTCACTCAAACAAATGTGGATACTGTTCTCCCATTTGGGCCTCAGGCTCCCACGTGGCTTCTTCCACGTCATGGTTTCTCCATAACACTTTAACTAGGGAAATCATCTTGTTCCTCCAAATCTTTTTCTTCCGATCCAGAAGGGCTGCTCCTCGAAGCTCAAATTTTTCCTGAGTTCTAACTGTTTTTCTAGCAAGACATGTGATTCCTCACGCACCTACTTACGAAGCATCGACACATGGAACACATCATGCAGTCTGGAAAGTTCTGGAGGTAACGTTATTCTATTCGCCACTAGACCAACTATCTCTATAATCTCATACGGTCCAATGTAACGGGGAATCAACTTCCCACGTTTACCAAATTGGATAATCCCTTTCTAAGGGGATAACTTTAGGAAGACCCAATCTCCAACTGCAAACTCTAGGTCTCTGATACGACGATTGGCCTAACTCTTTTGACGATCATGTGCTGCATTCAACCTCTCCTTGATGGTCTGGACCTTGTTTTGGGTTATATCCATGAGATCTGACGTCAAAACCGCCCCATCTTACCTCAGTCCAACAAATAGGCGTCCTGCACTGTCGTCCATACAGTGCCTCAAACGGTGCCATCCCGATACTCTCCTGATAACTGTTGTTGTAGGCAAACTCCATCAAAGATAAGAGCATATCCGAAGAGTCCTGAAACTGCAGCACACAAGCTCTCATCATATCCTCCAAGGTCTGTACGGTCCTCTCCGACTGACCATCTGTCTGTGGATGAAAAGTGGTGCTAAAGTGTAGGCTCGTACCAAGAGCTGTCTGTAAACTCCGCCAAAACCTCAAATTAAATCATGGATCTTGATCTGACACTATTGACTCTGGCGTACCATGTAGCCTAATAATCTCATCCGCAAACAACTGAGCTAGCCAGTTGGGTTTAAAGGTTTCTCGTACTGGCAAAAAATGCACTGACTTCGTCAATCCATCCACTATTACCCAGACTCCATCAAATCTGCTTTGTGTCCTTGGCAGTTTGAACACAAAGTCTTGGGTGATGTTATCCCATTTCCACTCAGGGATCAGAAGTGGTTGTAAAGCTCCATATGGTCTCTGTTGTTCAGCTTTTACCTGCTGGCAAGTCAAACACTTACTGATAAACTCAACGATCTCTCTCTTCATCCCGGCCCACCAATAATGATCCTTAAGTGTACGATACATCTTTGTCCCTCTTGAGTGCATCTCATATGCTGAACTATGGGCCTCCTCCAGGATTTCTACCTTTAACTCTGCAACTACAGGTACGCACAAATGACCCTGCTTCAGTAAAGCTCCATCGTCTCTGATGGTGAAATCTTGCTAGTCACCTACCTCAACTTCTATCCTCAGAACACACAAGGTAGGATCCTGAACTTGCGCCTACATAATTCGATCAATCAGGATTGGCCTCACATGGTAACTAGCCAATAAGGCTCCCTCATCACCTAACCCAAGTATAACTCATGCCTTTCGGAGTTCCACTAATAAGGGTAGATACACCATCCCCAAGTGAGCTACTGTACTTGCAGATTTCCAACTCAGAGCATCTTCTACCACATTTTCTTTTCCAGGATGGTACTCAATCGTGTTGTCGTAGTCCTTAATCAGCTTTAACGATCGTCTCTATCTTAGATTCAGTTCCTTCTAAGTAAAAAGTCGTTTCAAACTCTGGTGGTTGGTGAAGATCCGACAGGTCTCTCCGTACAAATAGTGTCTCCAAATCTTCAGAGCATGTACCACTGCTGCCAACTCTAAATTATGGGTGGGATAATTCAACTCATGTGGCTTAAGCAGCCGAGAGGCTTAAGCAATAACTCTTTTGTGTTGTATCATCACACAACCCAAACCCTGGAATGATGTATCGATGTACACCTCAAACTCCCCACTATCATTTGGAAGGGCTAGAACTGGTACAATAGTCAACCTTCTATTCAACTCATGGAAACTCTGTTCACAGCGTTCATCTTAAACAAACTTAACCCTTTTTCTGGTCAATCGGGTCAATGAAGCTGCTATAGTAGAGAAACCCTCTAGAAACCGTCGGAAGTAATATGCCAACCCCATGAAAGTCCAAACCTCAGTTACTGTCTTCGGTCTCTCCCAATTGGTTACAGTTTCTATCTTCTGGGGGTCCACACTAATCCACTTCGCTGAGATCACATGGCCCAAAAAGCCAATACTATTTAACCAAAATTGACATTTTCTCATCTTAGTAAATAACTGGTTCCTCCTCAGCCTGTTCAATACCAATCTCATATGTTTTTCTTGCGCTTTGGCACTTCTTGAGTAAATCTGCATGTCATCAATGAATACAATCACAAACCTAACCAGGTATGACCTAAACACTCGGTTCATCAAATTCATGAATGCGACTAGTGCATTCGTCAATCCAAATGGCATTACCAAGAACTCATAATGCCCATACCTCATCCGAAAAGCAGTTTTCGGAACGTCCTCCTCAGCAATCCTTATATGATGGTATCCTAATCGAAGATTAATCTTTGAAAGTACTTAGCCCCCTCAACTAATCAAAAAAATCATCTATCCTGGGCAAGGGATACTTATTCCTTACCGTTACGTTTTTGAGTTGTCGGTAATCTACGCACAATCGCAGGCTACCATCATTTTTCCTTACAAACAACACCAAAACTCCCTACGATGAAGCATTAGGTTGGATGAATCCCAGATCCACCAACTCCTGCAACTGAACCTTCAGTTCCCTCAACTCATTCGGTGCCATGCAACACGGCGACTGAGATATCGATCGTGTCCCTGGAAGTAGCTCAATCGTGAACTCAATCTCACAGTGCGGTGGCAATCCTGGTAAATCCTCTAGAAACACGTTAGGAAATTCCTGCACTACCGATATATCCTCTGCCCTCAACGGGATATCACGCGTATCCACTACGTGAACCAAGTAACCTTGACAACCATTCCTCAGTAACTTGTTAGCTATAAGAGACGAAATCACTCCAGATGGTGAAACTCTCAGATCTCCCTGGAAAGTCACTTCAGGTAAACCTGGACTCTGAATGGTCACCCGCTTATTGCAGCAGTCAATTATAGAATACTGTTCTAACAACCAATCCATTCCAAGTATGACATCAAAGTCATACAAGTCCAAAAGTATCAAATCAGCCACCAAGTCCACCTCTTTTACCCTCATAGGGCAATCCCTCAACACTTGGTTCACTACGTAAACATCCACAGTTGGTGTAGCCACACCCATATCACATTCAAGTGAAGACACCTCTCTATCCAACAGATAAGCACAACTCTGTGAAATGAAAGAATGTATGGCTCCAGGGTCCATCAAAACACGTACAACAACAACTGAAATAGTAAGTGTACTTGTCACAACTTTCAGAGTTGCCCTGGCCTCCTGCCTGGTAACTAAAAATATTCGGGGATGTGGTCTCGATGACCGACCACTTCCTCGTGATCCTCCATAATCGCGTCTAGCTCTTTCCCGTCCTCTGCCACCGGTAGCATCCAAAGTCATGGCTGCGTTTAATTCTGGTGCTGCCAAACTCTGACCAGCTCCACCACTACCAGCCAACAACGGGCACTCCATAGTAAAGTGTCCAGATCCTCCACAAGCAAAGCAAGTTAACATCCTCGGCATATTCGTAGATCCCACTGATGTACCATTAGCTTGATCAGTCTGCTGTGGCCTGAAACCGAACCTCTACGGACTCTCGTACGTGCCGAACTGTCCTCTGCCTGAAGATGAAGAAAATTCTCCATAATGGCCTCCCTTCGAACCTCTATAGCTCGAAGGTGCAAAGTGCGAACGTTCCCTACGTCGTCCATCTCCAGAAGTCTGATGTCGAGTCGGTAGACTAGCCTCCACCCTCACAGCTGCATCTGTCAACTCTCTCAGAGTAGTATAAGATCTTTTTCATCACTTTGGCATGAATCTCCCCTCGCAGTTCCAACTTGAAGCGGTGCCACTTGTCAGCCTCATTACTCACATACGTAGAAGCAAAGTGGGACAACATCAGAAAACTTTGATCATACTCTGCCATAGTTTTGCTCCCCTGCTGGGGCTGCAGAAACTCAGTCTCTCTGGCATCCCAAAAAGATCGTGGGTAGTACTTATCCATGAATCGCTCCTTGAAGACCTCCCAAGTCATAGTACTAAGAGTCCAGCCTGACATCGCCACTGCGTACCACCACTAGTAAGCCCCATCATCCAACAGAAATGTGGCCAACAGAACTCGCTTCTCTAGATGACAATGCATCACTGCGAAGATCCGCTCCAGCTGAGTGATCCACTTATGAGCTTCCTCAGGGTCGGCTCCCTCACTGAATGTAGTAGCTCCCAAACATTGAGCTCTCTTGATACTGGTACTCCCTAAGTCACTAACTAACTCATCCTCAATCCGTTCATGAGGCGTTTGTCTTGGAGGCATGTTCAACTGTCAAAAGGCATAGATCAGTATGACATATGAAGTGTCAATGTACAAAGTACAGACCACTATCCTAATGCTCTGATACCAAGTTTGTCAGGGCCCACCCCTAATCCCCCGGGATTAAGGACTAAACCCCGCTCCCGTCTAACTTACGCATGACACAAGGGTCAAACCAACGTCTAACCACCGTGTGACACGTAAATCAGACAAGGGAGTTTCGACCCGACCGTCCAAAAATCTTCCGAACTTCCCAGAGTGCTACTGTGGATCGTACGCGTGATGTCTCCATCTCTCTCGCCCAACAGCCCGCACCGCAACAACCTAGAGGGTATCGAAAACACGAAAAGACTGTGAGTGGACAAAAATAAAGTTAAGTTCAAAACGGTTATCAGAAAACACAAACATCTATACCCTCCGTGTAAAAAACAATGCATGCATATCAAGTTACGTCATAAAACAATATACGAAAATCAAACACATTTTCTTTTTTCCAATCCCGGGCCTCAGCCCAAAACCACCGAAAACCATTGCATCCGGGCCACTGCCCAAAACATCAGCATCAAGTCTTAGTGAAACCCAAAACACATTTAAAGCCACATTCTCATCCATCGAACCTGCTGGATCTATCCGAATCTTTAAACAACCGAGTCTTTAAACTCAATCCAAGCCTCAATCATATCCGAGTCTTTAAACTCCCGAGTCTTTAAACTCAATAGGCCTACGGGGGAAATATCAATATATCCGAGTCTTTAAACTCCTGAGTCTTTAAACTCAATCCGGGCCCGTCCCTCGTCAATCAATATCCGGATCTTTAAACCCAATATCCAGATCCAGCAAATCCAATCCAAAACCACTTGAAAACCATTTTCCAATTCCATATCCAAACCCGAATTCGAAATCACTGGTCCGATGCCCTTCCGGCATCCCGAACCGTCATTCCGAATCCAGACCCAGAACTCATTCCCTTCTCATTTCCCGGTCCGAGTCCGCAACCATCATTCCGTAAGCTAGCATCCGGAATAACCATTCCGAACCCAAATCCGAAATCCACTTCAAGTCCAGAATCGAATCCCGAATCGTCACCCGGAATTCTGATTCCGAAACCCAAAATCCCATTTCCGAAAACACCTTTGAACTGGGCCTCAAGCCCGAAAATACTTTCCAAAATCCTTTTACTTTCCTTGAAATCCAACCGTATTTCAAATCCCGAAATCAGCCATTAAAAACAGGTTCAAATCACGAGAGTTATCAAAATCTCGTAAAACGTGAAAACCGTCATTTTTCTCGAAAAACGTGCAAAACCATAAACCATCACAATCACAATCAAATCATAGCATCAAATATAGAAAACATATAAAACATATATGCATGCATCAAGAGTTAGAAAGCAAAGTCCACTCACAGACCATTTCGACGTCGCCTCGATACGCGCACTTACGCCGTTCCCGGCCAGTCCGTTATCCTCGAATTCCCGAACCTGTCCAAAACCCATAACGAGGTTACTAACTATTTCACAAGAGTCCCACTCAATTCCCTTACCTTTCCCGAACTTCTACAAATACTTTTTAACGGAACCCTAGACCCTCGACCCTGCAAAACTAACCCGAAACAACGTCCGAAGAACCCGAAACTTAGTCCATTGGCTTCGTCATGACATTTAGAACAAAAACTTAGTTGGACGCTTCACCGGAAACCGCCGCACGCGCCCCCACGCGCAGCCCAAAGTGGCTGCGCGTGGGCCTCACGCGCCAACTACAGTACCATCTTCAACCTGTGCTGAACCGGCCGTCGCAGGCTGAACCGGCGAGAATTGATCTCCGCCGTCCGGCCGCCAATTCAACCCCTCTTTTCCCCCACAGTTTCGTCCAGACCTGCCCTACCTATTCCCGTACTCCGTTCACCTCGACATGGCCCCATCATCGTCGACCCAAGCTTGAAACTAGACGGCCCAATTCCCCTGTTTTCCTTCCCGGCCACCCAGCTCACCCCCCTTCACGGTGGCTACACCAAACTCGTCCGAAGACCATCCTTAACCTCACCCAACTCACCTGGACCTTCGACTCTACTCCAATCTTCACGACTCGCCGTTTGTAACTCACGGCCAAAACAGAGCACACAAGCACACTCCGTCGTGTTAACCTCCACCGTGCACCTCCCGTCACGGCAGCTCAACCAAAGGACACCCTGGACTCAACTGAACTCCTTAGACTCCCCTAGACTCTTCGATTCACTCCCTAGACTCACGACTTTCGATTTGAAGCTCAATGGAAAAACAGAGCACAGACATGGAGATTAGAATTTACCTGCAACCATCCACCGCCGTGCTCGCCGCCGCGTTCACTGGAGTCCGCAGAGCCGCCTCGGCCTCCTCTCGAGTCCCCTTGCACCGTACACGGCCACCGCACCACCACAAGCTAACACATCCTCCCTGTTTTCTCTGAAATCCCCGTGGCTCCCAACCGCACAACCACACGACCTCCGCACCTCCCAACCTTCTTACCGTCTCCCTTCCACTCTCTGGACACCCACACACACTCACAACTCACCAGCACCCTCGATCAACCTTCAATTTTTCCTCACCGCCTCACTCTGTTTCACTCTGGTTGAAACACACACACGATCACACACGGGCTCACCTAAGTAATTGGAATCGTGCTCACACCAGATCCACCCAGAACCCTCTAGTCCTCCAACACGTGTCACCACCCAATCCATGCACTCCCACATGGTCCAATCACAGTCGTCCATCTGTTCTCTCTCTGCACAAATTCCAGAACACAAAAGACCAAACTGCCCTTCCTTTTTACTCCATTTTACGGTTATGCCACTACCTTTCTAGACCCATATCTCACACATCGTAAGTCCGATGAATACGTGCCGCCTGTCATCGAACTCAGGACGACGAGAACTATCTAACCATCCTAGGTCAACGTACCAAAACCCGATTCTACAAAAAGTCAACTATTCCCCCTAATTTACCCAAATTACGGTTAAGCCCTCAACCTTCCGAACATCACAACTTCCTCCTCGGATGTCGAAATCGGGCGTGCCACCTGCCTATGGATTCGTGACGTTCTAAACTACGTCCAGGTCACCGGTCAATACCCAATTGACCATCCGAACAAGAAGTCAACTCTTTGCCCGAACTAGGGGCAAAATCGTCATCTTACACTATCGATCCAAAATCTCCAACTAAGTACTACTTAAGCTCGCTCATCCCATCTTAATCACTCTCGTAATCCCGATTCTCAGGACGGGTTGTTACAATTCACCCTCCTTAAAAGAATTTCGTCCCCGAAATTCCACAGCTAGTTCCCGACACCTAGGTCAACAAGAACCTCTCCTGGATTTTCTGTCTATCATCTCCACCTTGGGTATTTCACACCAGTCCTTACTATCTGTACACCAAGAAAATTATAGGAACTTAAAGAAACAAAGGTAGGGTAGAGAGTTCAAAGAATACATCCTTACAAACCACCACCTACCCTTTTCGGAACCAACCCACATCCAATCTAGTCCAGAGGGAAGCCTACCCATCGGTTTACTCCTTTACGCACCTCAGTTCGACCACTATCGGAGTAAATCTACAAAGTCCTAAAGGCAATCTCTAGCTTGTGGGTTCTCTCCTTCAATAACCTCATATCGATCAGTTATAGTCACTCCTTTCTAATTCCTTCTGTCATCCTTCCACAGAACTCACGAGGGTCCCTGACCATCTCTGCGACCTTAATCCCACCGATGGTCAACCTGTCCATACCAGTCTAACCCAAATCATTATGAAGCCTAGGCTCTACTCTAATCAATCAACGACATCCTACCCAAACATCCACCACCTCGGCTGCACCTAGCAGCACCATATCCAATCTGGCCGTAAATCGGCCCAAACCACAAGGACCACTCAACCTTACTGATCAAAGGTCACCAAGCCAAAACCACCTAACCCAACCGGTCACCCATAATCGGCCTCCTTGGCCCAGTATCTCACGAAATCCACAAGCTACTCTCGGGCCCCTCAGGCCGACCAGCCTACTCATCCGTAGCTCACCGGCTACTTTCCAGGTTACTTCTACCAGTGCCAACACACCAACGTTCCGGTCTTAAACCGACGTACGTCTTACCTCGCATCGCGTACCGAGCGACTAACACCCTCAAACGCTGCTATCGCTATCGTATCCAGGTTGCTGACGGGCTGTTCCACCTCGAGACATCACATCCACAGTAGTTCTACACCACCCCAGTCGCCGAACCAACGACGCTGGAAACCAAACCTCTCGCAGAACCCTCAAAACCTCGCTCTGATACCAATTGTCAGGGCCCACCCCTAATCCCCCGGGATTAAGGGCTAAACCCCGCTCCCGTCTAACTTACGCATGACACAAGGGTCAAACCAACGTCTAACCACCGTGTGACACATAAATCAGACAAGGGAGTTTCGACCCGACCGTCCAAAAATCTTCCGAACTTCCCAGAGTGCTACTGTGGATCGTACGCGTGATGTCTTCATCTCTCTCGCCCAACAGCCCGCATCGCAACAACCTGGAGGGTATCGAAAACACGAAGACTGTGAGTGGACAAAAATAAAGTTAAGTTCAAAACGGTTATCAGAAAACACAAACATCTATACCCTCCGTGTAAAAAACAATGCATGCATATCAAGTTACGTCATAAAACAATATACGAAAATCAAACACATTTTCTTTTTTCCAATCCCGGGCCTCAGCCCAAAACCACCGAAAACCATTGCATCCGGGCCACTGCCCAAAACATCAGCATCAAGTCTTAGTGAAACCCAAAACACATTTAAAGCCACATTCTCATCCATCGAACCTGCTGGATCTATCCGAATCTTTAAACTCCCGAGTCTTTAAACAAAATCCAGGCCTCAATCATATCCGAGTCTTTAAACTCCCGAGTCTTTAAACTCAATAGGCCTACGGGGGAAATATCAATATATCCGAGTCTTTAAACTCCCGAGTCTTTAAACTCAATCCGGGCCCGTCCCTCGTCAATCAATATCCGGATCTTTAAACCCAATATCTAGATCCAACAAATCCAATCCAAAACCACTTGAAAACCATTTTCCATTTCCATATCCAAACCCGAATTCGAAATCACTGGTCCGATGCCCTTCCGGCATCCCGAACCGTCATTCCGAATCCAGACCCTGAACTCATTCCCTTCTCATTTCCCGGTCCGAGTCCGCAACCATCATTCCGTAAGATAGCATCCGGAATAACAATTCCGAACCCAAACCCGAAATCCACTTCAAGTCCCGAATCGAATCCCGAATCGTCACCCGGAATTCTGATTCCGAAACCCAAAATCCCATTTCCGAAAACACCTTTGAACTGGGCCTCAAGCCCGAAAATACTTTCCAAAATCCTTTTACTTTCCTTGAAATCCAACCGTATTTCAAATCCCGAAATCAGCAATTAAAACCAGGTTCAAATCACGAGAGTTATCAAAATCTCGTAAAACGTGAAAACCGTCATTTTCCTCGAAAAACGTGCAAAAACCATAAACCATCACAATCACAATCAAATCATAGCATCAAATATAGAAAACATATAAAACATATATGCATGCATCAAGAGTTAGAAAGCAAAGTCCACTCACAGACCATTCCGACGTCGCCTCGATACGCGCACTTACGCCGTTCCCGGCCAGTCCGTTATCCTCGAATTCCCGAACCTGTCCAAAACCCATAACGAGGTTACTAACTATTTCACAAGAGTCCCACTCAATTCCCTTACCTTTCCCGAACTTCTACAAATACTTTTTAACGGAACCCTAGACCATCGACCCTGCAAAACTAACCCGAAACAACGTCCGAAGAACCCGAAACTTAGTCCATTGGCTTCGTCATGACAATTAGAACAAAAACTTAGTTGGACGCTTCACCGGAAACCGCCGCACGCGCCCCCACGCGCCGCCCAAAGTGACTGCGCGTGGGACTCACGCGCCAGCTACAGTACCATCTTCAACCTGTGCTGAACCGGCCGTCGCAGGCTGAACCGGCGAGAATTGATCTCCGCCGTCCGGCCGCCATTTCAACCCCTCTTTTCACCCACAGTTTCGTCCAGACCTGCCCTACCTATTCCCGTACTCCGTTCACCTCGACACGGCCCCATCATCGTCGACCCAAGCTTGAAACTAGACGGCCAAATTCCCCTGTTTTCCTTCCCGGCCACCCAGCTCACCCCCCTTCACGGTGGCTACACCAAACTCGTCCGAAGACCATCCTTAACCTCACCCAACTCACCTGGACCTTCGACTCTACTCCAATCTTCACGACTCGCCGTTTGTAACTCACGGCCAAAACAGAGCACACAAGCACACTCCGTCGTGTTAACCTCCACCGTGCACCTCCCGTCACGGCAGCTCAACCAAAGGACACCCTGGACTCAACTGAACTCCTTAGACTCCCCTAGACTCTTCGATTCACTCCCTAGACTCACGACTTTCGATTTGAAGCTCAATGGAAAAACAGAGCACAGACATGGAGATTAGAATTTACCTGCAACCATCCACCGCCGTGCTCGCCGCCGCGTTCACTGGAGTCCGCAGAGCCGCCTCGGCCTCCTCTCGAGTCCCCTTGCACCGTACACGGCCACCGCACCACCACAAGCTAACACATCCTCCCTGTTTTCTCTGAAATCCCCGTGGCTCCCAACCGCACAACCACACGACCTCCGCACCTCCCAACCTTCTTACCGTCTCCCTTCCACTCTCTGGACACCCACACACACTCACAACTCACCAGCACCCTCGATCAACCTTCAATTTTTCCTCACCGCCTCACTCTGTTTCACTCTGGTTGAAACACACACACGATCACACACGGGCTCACCTAAGTAATTGGAATCGTGCTCACACCAGATCCACCCAGAACCCTCTAGTCCTCCAACACGTGTCACCACCCAATCCATGCACTCCCACATGGTCCAATCACAGTCGTCCATCTGTTCTCTCTCTGCACAAATTCCAGAACACAAAAGACCAAACTGCCCTTCCTTTTTACTCCATTTTACGGTTATGCCACTACCTTTCTAGACCCATATCTCACACATCGTAAGTCCGATGAATACGTGCCGCCTGTCATCGAACTCAGGACGACGAGAACTATCTAACCATCCTAGGTCAACGTACCAAAACCCGATTCTACAAAAAGTCAACTATTCCCCCTAATTTACCCAAATTACGGTTAAG